>JBCEDN010000023.1:0-600000 GCA_039880775.1 Diaporthe vaccinii
TTAATAATATTAATATTTAAGGTAAATAAAATATTATATTTTAAATATTATTTAAGGTTTTATTTAAAGTTTTTATAAAATCTTTTTTTTTATTTAATTAATTTATTATAAATTATTATAATTTTAAATATTATTTTAAAAATTACTTATTTTTATATATTTATTATTTAAATAATTTAAATTATTGTTATTTAATATTATATTATATAATAATTTTCTTTTTTTTATTAATTATTATTTTTAATAAGTTTTTTTAAGAAATTAATTAAAGCTTTTTTTAAAAGATATAATATATATTAATTATTAAAATAAAAGGTTTAATTAAAGGTTTTATATTTATTATTAATATTTATTATTTATTTAAATTTAAATAATAAATTTTAATTTTTTATTATTATTAAGGTAAATTAAATATTTTATATAAAGGTTAAATTAATAAATATAAAATATTTTACCTTTTAAATATATTAAATATTATTTATTAAGCTAATAGCTATATAATTTTAATAGCTTTTATTATTAAGTTATATTAATATATTATTATTTATTAAAAATAAGTTTTTATTACTTTTTAAGTTATTAATAATCCTTAATAAAATATCTTAATTTTTTATAATTTATAATAATCCTTATTATTTAGCTTTTATTAAGCTATATTAAATTTTATTAAATTTATATAAATATTTATTATTATATTATTATATTTTTATTAATATTAAAATTTATTATTATTATTAAAGTTATTATTATATTAATATCTTATTTTATATTTAATTAATTATAATTTTTTAATAATTTTTAAAATTTTTATAATTATATTTTTATTATTATTTAAATAATTAATTATAAATATATATTACTATAATAATATATTTAATAAAGTTATTAAGTTAATTTATTTTAAAAATTTTATTTTTAATATTTTTTTTAAATCTTTTATAAAATTAACTTATAAGCCTTTTTTTCTTTAATTAATATAAATAATAAGCTATTTAAAATATATAATATATTTAAAGGTTAATTTTTTTATTTAAATTTTATAAACTTATATTTTATAAACTTTTCTTTATTTAAGTTTTTAAAGATTTTTTTAATATTATTATTTTAATTTTTTTTATTATTTTTTAAATAATTTTTAAAATTAATTTAAATTATATAAAAATATTATCTTTAAATTAATATTTAATAAAAATAATTATATTATATTAAATATTAAATTAATATTTATAATACTTAAAATAAATATAATATTAAATAATAAATCTTTAAAAAGTTTCTTTATTTCCTTTATATAAGGTTAGTATATCTATTTTATAAGCCTTAGCTTATTATATTATATAAAGGAAATTAATTTTTTATTAAAATATAATAATTTATATAATTATATTTTAAGAATTATTATTATTAATAATAAAGGAGGTGGGAGTTTAAAGTGTTATTATATTTTTATATTGCTTAATTAATTAATTATATAGCTATTTTAAATAAAATTATTAAAATATAATAATTATATTAAATCTTTATAAAATTTAATAAATAACTTATAAGGTTTATATTAATAATTTAATATAAAAGTAATATTTAATAATTTTAATATATAAAGATATTATTTTTATTATTTAATAATATAATTATTAATTATAATGCTATTAAACTATTAAATTAAATATTTAAATTAATAATTAAAGACTTTATTTTATAAAAGCTATTTATTATATTAATAATTATATTTTTATATATTTTAACTTTTTAATAGCTAAATAAAATTAATATTAAGCTTTTTAATCCATTCCTTAAAGTGGGTTTTAAATCTTAACTTTAAAAGTTATATATCTTATAATTTTATATTTTAATATTATTAATTTTCTATTAAGGCATCTTTTAACCTTTAAGTTATTAATATTAAGTATTTTAATGCTAATTATATTAATTTATAATACTTTAATTAATTTCTTAAAAAACCTTATTAAAAAAAATAATTAATTATAAGAAAAAGAGGATTATTATATAATATAATAATAAATAATAATAATTTAAATTATTTAAATATTAAATATATAAAAATAAATAATTTTTAAAATAATATTTAAAAAAATAATAATTTATTATAAATTAATTAAATAATAAAATTAAAAGAAAACCTTATAAAAAATCTTAATATAAACCTAAAATAATATTTAAAATATAATATTTTAATTACTTTAAATATTAATATTATTAAAATTATTATTATAAAAATTAAGATAATTTAAATAATATAAGAATTTAATTAACTTTTTAAAAAATATAAATTAAATAATAAATTATATTTATAATTAAGATATCTTAAATATTTAAATATATTTTAAGCTTTATATATTTAAAATTTATATTAATTTTATTTTTAAAAAAAAGTTAAGTTTAATTTATTCTTTAAATACTTTAAAAAAGGATTTATTATTTAAATTTATAAGAAAGATAAATTTAATTATTAAAAAATTAATAAATATTAATAAAATAAGGTTTATATAATATTTAAGCTTAATTTTTAATTTTTATTAAAATATTTATAAAGATAATAATAAGTTAAGAATTATAAATTATTTAATTATTTTATTTATAAGGAATATAAGATTATAAATTAATATAATAATAAATAATATAAAAGGTATATTATATATATTTAAATTAAGAAAATATAAAAATTAAGAAAAGATAATAATTATTTATAAAAGAATAATAAATAATTATAAATTATAAATCCTTATATATAATATAAATAAATAATTATATATATATTATATTTAAAATAAAGATTAATAGAAAAATATATAATATATTATTAAATAATAACGCTTAAGGTAATTTTATATTATTAAATATTATTAATAAAGATAAAATCTTATAATATTAAAAGGAAAACCTTTATAAATTTAATATTATAAAAGGTATAAAAATAAGATATAAAGATAATATAATTAATATAAAAATTAATTATCTTTTAATTTTAATTTAAGGATATAAAATTTTTATAATTTTAAATATTATAAATATAATATATTATAAATTAATTTTAAGATTTTTATAATTATAAATTATAAATCTTTAAATTAATTAAATTATTAATTAAATCTTTTAAGATAATATTATTCCTTAAAAAAAGGTTATAATTAATAATATAAAAAGAAGTTTAATTATTAAGGATAATGAAAAATTATATTTAAATAAATTTATAGATATTTTTAAAAATAAATTAAGGATTTAATTTTAAGAAAATAAAAAAGGATTAAGTTAATTTTAAATTTTAAAAAAAAAGTAAAAGTTAATTAAATTAATAAGAAATAATAAATTATTATATAATAATAAAAAGATAATTTATTATAATAATATATATAAATAAGAAATATAATAATATTTATTTTATTTATATTAAAAGAAAGAGCTTATAAATAAAGAAATAATAAATAAACTTATATAAATACTTTATATATATTATAAATTTAAGAAAGTTTTTTAAAAAAGATTTAATATAATTTTATTATAATATAATTATTATAATTATAAAATCTTATTATAAAAAAAGAAAAGTTTAAAATATTATTAAATTTATAAATTTAATAAAGAATAATTTAAAGCCTTTAAGGAATATCTTAATAAAAACCTTAAGAAATAATATATATAATTATTAAAATTATTAATAAAATATTTAATCCTATTTATATTTAAGAAAAATAATAAATTATAATTTTATATAAATTATTAATAATTTAATAATATTATTATTAAAAATAAATATTTATTATTATTTATTAAAAAATTATAAGATTAATTTAAAGAAATATAATAATTTATAACTTTAAATTTTAAATATAATTATAATTTAATAAAAATAAAAAAAATAAAAATAAAAAATAGCTTTTTATATTTATTATAAATATTATAAATATTAAGTTATACCCTTTAATTTAATTAATATTTTAATTATTTTTTAAGAAATAATTAATAATATTTTATAAAAATATCTAAATATCTTTATTATTATTTATCTTAATAATATTTTTATCTTTTTTAAAAACCTTAAAAATTATAGAAAATATATTAAAAAAATATTTTAAAAGCTTTAAAATATAAATTTCTTAATAAAATTAAAAAAAAGCTTTTTTTATATATAAAAAGTTAATTATTTTAAATATATTATTAAATTAAAATTTATTAAAATATAAAAAAATAAAGTTTAAATAATTAAAAAATAATTAATATTAATTAATATTAAAGATATTAAAGCTTTTTAAAGATATATTAATTTTTATAAATAATTTATTAATAATTATAATAATATTATAAAACCCTTTATATCTTAATATAAAAAGATATCTTTTTTTAATAAATTTAAAAAGAAGAATAAATATTTTAAATATTTAAAAATAAAGTTATATAAGATTTAATATTTAAAGAAATAAACTTAAAGAAAGAATTTAAAATTTATATAAATATTTTAAATAATATAATAAATAAAGAATTTATTTAATAAAATAATAAAATATTTATAATAATAATATATATATTTTAAAATAAATTAAATTTTATATAAATTATAAAAATCTAATAATATTTATAATAATTAAATTATTTAATAAAAATAAATTAAATATATAAAACTTTTATTTTAATTTAATATTAAAGTTATTTATATTATAAAAATAAAGAATATTTAAATTAATACTTTTAATAAATAATTAAATTATTATATTAAATAATTTCCTTTAAAATAAATAATATTTAAAAAGTTTAATATTTAATAAAAAACTTAATATTATGATTAAAATTAATAAAATATTAAAGAAAATATATAAAAAATTTAAAAAATAAAATATATTAATTAAAGAAATTTATAAAGTTTTAATATATAAATATTAAAATATTATAATAATAATTAAAAAAATTAAAAAGTTTATTAAATTTTAAATTTTAAATTTTTAATAAAAAAATTATTAAATAATATAATTTTTATAATAAAAATAAAATATTATAATATAAACTTTATAAATTATTAAAATCTTTATTAATATTTATAATTATTTAATTATTTATTAATTTAAATTTTATTATTAAATTTCTTTTTATAAAAACTTTTAATTAAAATATTTTATAATAATATCTTAATAATAATTTATAAATTAAATAAATATATATATTTTATATTATATAATATAATTAATATAATAAAAGATTTATATATATATTTATAAATTATTATAAATAATTATAAAATATTATAAGAGATTATTTTAAATAAAAATAAGTTTTTATATTAAATTTTTAAATATTATTTATAAAATAACTTAAAATAAAATATAAACTTTTAATAATAATATATTAATAAATAAATAAATAAAAAGAAATTAATTAAATTAATAAAATAAAAAATAATAAAAATTAAATATATTTCAGTTTTTTTAAAAAAATAAACTTTTTTTATATAAAAATAAATAATAAAATATATAAATTAAAAAAAAATTAAAAGATTAATTTTTAAAAAAAGAAATAAAGTTTATTTTTTTTAATAAAATATTAAAATTAAATAATTTAATAATAAATTTAATTATAAAAAATTAAATTATAAAAAATTTTATAAAAACTTTTAAATATTAATTATAAACTTTTATTATTTATTAAAATAAAATAATATATAAACTTTTATATTTTATTTTTAAAATAAAGATTAAAAAATATAAAAATTAAAATATAAATTAAAATTATTAATAAATATAAAAAAAAATATAAAATAAAATAAATTTTAAATTTATAATAATATTAAAATATAATAATATATTTTATTAAATAAAAAGGATATAATTTTAATAAAAATATATAAGAATTAATAAATAATTTAATTTATTATATTAAATTCCTTAAATAAAATTAAAATTAAAACTTAATTAAAGATAAAATAAAAATAAAATTAATATATTAATAAAATTAATTAAAATAAAACTTTATAATAATTTAATAAATAATTAAATCTTTAATTAAATAATTAAATAATTAAATTTATTAATTAAAAAATAAATTAATTAAAAAAAGTCCTTAATTAATTTAAAAAAAGTCCTTAATTAATTTAAAAAACCTTTTATTAATTAATATAGCTTAATTAATTAAATATATTTATTAATATATTTAATTTATTAATTTAATTATTTAAATATATTTATTAATATATTTAATTTATTAATTTAATTATTTATTAAATAATTTATTATTAATATTTTTATTTTTAATATTAATATTTAAAATTATAATTTTAAATTTAAATTAATTAATATTTTTATTTATTATAAGATTTTAATTAAAAATATTCATTTTATTTTTATTAAATAAATTATTATAAATAGTTTTAATAAATTATTTAATAATATATTTATATCTAATTTTAAATTAATTCTTTTTTTATTTTTTTAAATTATTAATATTTTAATAAATAATATATATTATTTTTTTATATTATATTTATTTTTATTTTTATAAATAAAGGATTTTTATATTTAATAATTATATTTTAAAGTAATTTTTATTTAATTAATTAAAAAAATCTTATATATTATAATTTAATAAATTAAGTTAAATATAAATTAAATAATAAAATAACTTTAACCCTCTTAAATATAAGGGTAAAAGATTTATAATTATATTTCTTTAATTGATTTATATTTAATTATATAATATTTTTATAATAACGTTTTATTTATTTAAGGTAGATAGGAAATATTATTAAAGAAATATTTTATATATTTAACTATCTTCTTTCCTCTTTTTAACTTTTTATTAATTATTATTTTAAAAATAATAAGCTTATTTATTTATTTAAAATAATCCTTAAACTTTTCTAAAATAATAATAAATATATTAATCTATTTAATTATATAAG
The DNA here is from genome assembly GCA_039880775.1 of Diaporthe vaccinii. Classification (NCBI taxonomy): domain Eukaryota; kingdom Fungi; phylum Ascomycota; class Sordariomycetes; order Diaporthales; family Diaporthaceae; genus Diaporthe; species Diaporthe vaccinii. Next base: position 6,905 of record JBCEDN010000023.1, read on the forward strand.
GTCCCTTATTTTTATATTCCTTTACCTTTATAAGTATTATTCTTATATAAATATAGATTTACTTATTATAATTAAAGTTTATTTTTATAACTATAAAGCTATTAAGTTTATATATCTAAATAATTAAATATAATTGCCTTACTTATTTATTCCAACCATAGCTATAAACTCACTTAATAGGGTCTTAAATATATATACTGGTTTAAGCTTAATTATCATCTTGGCTTTAATGGTGCGGCAGGTTAAATAATTGCTTTTAAGTAGTTTTCCGTAATAAGGTTATAATGGGTATATATTTGCAGAGCAGAGCCAAAACCTTCAGGGCAAAAGCGGCTTTTATTATTGCCCATTTCAGCTAACTTATACCTAAGTCATATAACAATAATATTTTAATATAATGCTTAACAGCGCCAAACTAGGTTACTTATAGCCCATGATAGCTTTAACTTTAATAGGCTGATAGCTTATTAATAGCACCAGCGCAAACAGCATTAAAGATTAAATATAGCTTAACGCTATAACTTTTAATATAAAATGGTAGCTTTTAATTATAAATAGGTTTATAAAAGATTGCAAAGTTATTATAAAAAGCCTTATATAATAAAAATTATTATATTTTTTTTAAAATTATATTTTATCCTTTTAAAATATTAATTATAATTTCCAGCTAAATAAAGGAACTTAAATAAATATAAATAATTAATAAAATAACTTTAAATTAATAATTAAATAATTCTTATTTAAATTATATTTTTTAAAATAAAAATAAAATATTAAAATAATAAAATTTAAAAATATAATAATAAATAATAAAATAGCTTTTTATTTTAATTTAAAAAATAATTTTATAATATAAAATTAAATAACTTTATTAAATATAATAAATTAAATAAATATAAATAAATATAAAACATTATATAAAAAAATATATTATAATATAATATAATTAATATTAAAATATTTAATATTAATAACTTAAAGAATTAAAAAAAATATTAAAAAATATTTTAATAAAAAATCAATAATATTAAAATATAAAGTTATAAAATATATAATTTTTAAATAATAAATTAATAAATTTTATATTAATATTATTAAATAATATTAATATAAAATTAATAAATTTAATATTAATTTTATTTAATTATTAAAAAATTAAAATATATAAAAATATAATTATTATTATAATAAATAGCTTTTATAGAATAATTTTTTTAATTATTAATTTAAATATTTAATTTAATAATTAATAATTATATTATTAAATAATTAAAATAATATTTTTATATATTAAAATAATTATATATTATTCTTATATTAAATTATTAATATAAACTTTATAAGGTATTTATAAAGTATTAACTATATTAATATATCTTATAATTATAATTATAAAATATATTAATATTATATTTATATATATATTTATATTTTATATTTATATTTATATCTATATTTTTTAAAGGGCTGTATTTATAATTTATATTTATATTTATATTTATATTTAAAGGTTATATATTTATATTTTTTATATTAAATATAAAATATAATATATAAATATACTTTTTATAAGAATTAAAAGAATTAAAAGAATTAAAAGAATTAAAAGAATTAAAAGAATTAAAAGAATTAAAAGAATTAAAAGAATTAAAAGAATTAAAAGAATTAAAGAATTAAAAGAATTAAAAGAATTAAAAGAATTAAAAGAATTAAAAGAATTAAAAGAATTAAAAGAATTAAAAGAATTAAAAGAATTAAAAGAATTAAAAGAATTAAAAGAATTAAAAGAATTAAAAGAATTAAAAGAATTAAATGAATTAAAAGAATTAAAAGAATTAAAAGAATTAAAAGAATTAAAAGAATTAAAAGAATTAAAAGAATTAAAAGAATTAAAAGAATTAAAAGAATTGAAAGAATTATTTATATAAATATTTTTATAAAAAGAAACTTAAATATTTAATATTAAAGTAATTTAAGCCTTTAACCTTTAATATATTATATAATATATAATTATAAGCAATTAATATAAATTTTATTAATATTATATATTATTATATTAAATATATATATATATATATTTATTTTTATTTTTATTTAAATAGCTTTTAAAACCTTATTATATTAATATAAATCTTTTTTTAAAAAATAACTTTATTTTAAAAAGAAAAACTTTAATATATAAAGTTATTTATATATATATTATTAAAGAAAATCTTTATTTTAAAGGGAAAAACTTTAATATATTTATATTATTTTATATTTAAAATAAAAAGACTTTAAAAATTTAATTCCCTAAGGAGTTAAACTTATAACCTTAAATATATTATAAGGCATTATAGTGATTATTAAGGTATTTATATAGCATTAATATATTAAAATATTTATAATCATTATATAGGTATATTATAGGCAATTATTTAAATATTTTATTAATGCTATATATTATTATATTATTTATATTATAAAATTACGAAATATATATAATTTCAAGTCTTTATAAATATAATATATAATATATAGCTTATATATAATATATATATTTTATCCATATAAATTAAGCATAACTTACCTTAGATTTTTAATTTATATATAAAAGAAAATATTTAAATTATATAATTAAAGAATCTTTTTTAAATAATTTTTTAAAAATCTATAAATATATATATATATATAAACGGCTATTTTTAAGAAATTAACATATTTAAAAAGCTTTATTTTATTATTATTTTAAATTTTTATTATATTTTTAAATAATAATTATATTTATTTTAAATTTTTATGAATATTTTTATTTAATTTATTTAAACTTAATATTCTTTGATAATATTATTTTAATTCCTCTCCCTCGCTTAAACTTATTTTTAATAAATTATTATTTAATATAATTTTTAAATCTAAATATTCCTTAATTTTAAGTAATTTTTCTTTTTATTTTAAATTAATATTATTATATTTTAATATTAATAATTATTTTTAAGTATTATTTAATAATCTTATATACCGTTTAATTATTATATTTATTCCCTTATTAAAATTTAATTTAATAATAGCTGAAATAGCGGGTATAATTAAATATTTAACTGTTAATATTAATAAAATTAAATAATTAAATTTATTTAAATCCTATTATTTAAATATATTTATTTAAATATTATTAATATATTAATATTTTTTAAAATAATATTTAATTTTATTTATATTTTAAGGCTTTATTCCTTCTTTCAAATAATCTTTAATTTTATTTTTAATATTCCTTTTTATATCTTTATTAAAAGTAGTAAGAAATAAAGATTTAAATATATTTATTTTTCTTTTATTTTTAATAAGTTTTTCAAATAAGGTTTTTATTATTAAATACCTTAAATCGATATATATATTATTTTACTTTAATATATTTAATAACTTTAATTCTTTTCCTTTATTTTTATAAATAGAATTATATAATTTAAAAATAATTAATTAAATATAATTATTTATATAATTAAATATATAAATTAAAAACTTATATAATTATTTCTTTAATTAATAAATTCTTTAATATATTTATTTAGTTTTTTATTAAATTAACTTCATTTTAAAGTATTTTAATATTCAATTAGGGATTAAATAATATTATAAATAAATATACTTTATATTTATAAATATCATTATTATAAAATTTAAAATTTATCAAATAATATTAATTTAATTTATTTAATCTTAAAGAAATTATATTAATAAAGCTTTTAATATAAAAATATAAATAAACCTAATAATTAATTAATATATATATATATATATAAATAATAAAAAGATTAATTAATATAAATTTATTCCTTTTTCTTTATTTTAATTAAATTTATCTTTATAAAGTTATTTATAATTTAATAAAGTAATATATATTTTATTTAATAATTAAATAATTATATTTAATATTAAATATTATTAACCTTAAAGTAAAATAATAGGTATATAAAAAGTAAGTAAAATATCTTTTAAATTAATTAATTGTATTTAATTAAAGGATTTAATATTAATTTCTTTTAATAATCTATAATTAAAATTTCAAATAAATTAATTAATAAGTCCTTAAAAAATAAGCGCTATTTATATTATTTTTAATAAAGAATTTTATTTAATATTAATATCTATTGAAAATTATTAATATATATTTAATAATAAAAGATTTTTTTTAAATACTTAATGGAATTAAAGTTTTATTTTCGTCTTAAGATAATAACCCTTTTAATTTAAAATTATTTAATATTTAAAGTTAACGTTTTTTTATTTCTTACTTTTATTTAATAATAATAACTATATATCGTATTTTATTAAATAAACCTATTAATTATTATTATTAATATTTAAATTTAAAAGAAATTAAAAAGAAAAGATAATATATACTTAATAGCTTTTTAAATACTTAATCTTTTTCTGCTTTACTTAATATAGCTTAATTTTCTATTAATTTTAAAAATATAGAAAATAATTTAATTTTTTTTAAGTCTTCATTATTAATAATAAAAGTATTAAAAGAATTAATAATAGCTTTAGCAGCTAAATTTATTATATAAATAATATATCTTATATTATATTAAAAATCTTAATTTATTTTAATATAATAATTAATATTAAATTCGTTTAAAAATATATTATTATTTATTTTATTATCTTATATAATATTATAATTAAATTTAATAATTTATAAATTTAATATATTATTAAAAAATATTTACTTATTAATTATTAATAATAATATTTTTAATAATATTAAAATTTCATTATTTAAAACTTTATATATATATAAACCATAATATATTTTATTTAATAATTTAAATCTTAAAAATTAATTATTGATAATTATAATAAAATATTTAAAATATAAAAAAATATATACTTATTAAATAATATTTTAACTTTAAATTTTCATTAATAAAATTTATAATAACCCTTAAATAACCTATAAAATCAATAAAAAATTATATATTTAATTAAAAAGATATTTTTTATTATTAATTTTTTAATTTTATATTATTTCTTTTATTTTAATAATAGCTGCTTAATATTAAAAAAGAAATGTAATTTTCGATAATATAATTTAAGTATATTTCTATTTAAAAATTAATTTAATATTAAATATATATTATAAAAAATAAAACTTATTTATTTAAATAAATTATTAATTCTTTAAATAAATTTAAGAATAAAATATTAAATAATAAATTATTTATTAATAAAAAATTAATAACTTTAATTAAATAAATTTCTTTATTAATATTAAAATTTAAGTTAATATAATAAATTCATCGTTTTTTATTTTAAAAGTTATTAATACTATTAAAAGATTTTATAATAAATAACTGATTTATTATTTATAATTTTAAATTATTAAAATTATTATTAATATAATCTTTTCTTATATAATTAATTAATAATTTAATATTAAATTTAATATAATTTAAAAAATATTAACTTAATATTAATTTCCCTTTTAATTCTTCTTTATAAGTAATTTTATAATAATAACGTAAATAATAGTCTTTAATTACTAAGCTTATTTAAAGCTTAATAGCTTTATATTATCTTTTATAATTATAATTAAATATAATATAAATAAATTTAACTAGCCTATCTTTATTAAGGTTAATAAATAATAATTCATAAATAAATAAACTTACTTTTAAAATATATATATTAAAAGCTTTAAATTTAAAGTTTTTATTATTTCCTTTAAAGATTATATTTCTTTTGTTCATTTTTTTAAATTTCTTTTAAAGATTTCTATAATAAATTTATTATCGTTATCGTTATTAATATAATCATTATTATTAAATTAAAATATTTAAAATTAAAAATAATTAATATTAATTAAAAAGTTAATATTAATATTAAAAAAATATTTTTAATATTAAAATAAATAGATATAATAAATAATAATTAATATAAAGTAATAAATAAATTAAATAACTTATAAAATAATTAAGGAATAAATATTAAAAAATAATAAAAGGAAAAAGTTAAAGGTTTTTATATTATTTAATTTTAAATATATAAATATAATTATATAATAAATATATTAATAATAAACCTTATTATAATAAAAAGTATTATAAATATATTATAAATAAACTTTATTATAATAAAAAGTATTATAAATATATTATATATAAACCTTATTATAATAAATAATATTATAAATATATTATATATATATTAAAAAAAAACCTTATTATAATATAAAATATAATAAATATAAACTTTATTAATATAAAAAATATAAAAAATATAATTTTATTATTATAATATAATATTATATTATTAAATAATTAATAATTAAACTATATAATATTAATAAATTATATAATATATATTATTCCCTCCTAGGTATAAAGGTAAAAAACTTATAATTATATTTTTTTAATTGATTTATATTTAATTATATAGTATTTCTATAATAATATTTCATTTATTTAAGGTAAATAAGAAATATTATTAAAGAAATACTTTATATATTTAACTACCTTCTTTCTTCTTTTTAATTTCTTATTAATTATTATTTTAAAAATAATAAACTTATTTATTTATTTAAAATAATCCTTATATTTCTTTAAGGTAATAATAAATATATTAATCTATTTAATTATATAAGGTTCTTTATTTTTATGCTTCTTTATCTTTATAAGTATTATCCTTATATAAATATAGACTTACTTATTATAATTAAAGTCTATTTCTATAGCTATTCATAAGCTATCAGGTCCATATACCCAGATGCGCAGTAATTGGATATGATTGCCTTACCTAGGTCTTAGATATGTGCACTGATTTAAGCTTAACTGGCAATCATCTTAGCTTTGGTAGGCTAAATGATTGCTTTTAAGTGGTTTTCTGCAACAAGGTCATAATAGTCGCTTAGTTTCGCCAGATGGGTATATATTTAAGCAGAGCCAGAACCTATATATATCCTATGAGATAATCGGGGCAAAGGCGGCTTTTATCATTGCCCATTTCAGCCAACTTATATTTAAAGGCCTAAGTCACATAGCGATGGCATTTTCACATAATGCTTAACGGCACCAGACTAGCTTGCGGCCCATAATGGCTTCAACCTTAATGGATTAAGCATGGCTTAATGCTACGGCTTTTAGCGCAAAATGGCGGCTTTTAATTATAAATAGGTTTGCAGAAGATTGCAAAGTCATTATAAAAAGCCCTATATAATAAAAATTACTATATTTTTTTTTAAATTATATCTTATCTTTTTAAAATATTAATTATAATTTCTAGCTAAATAAAGAAACTTAAATAAATATAAATAATTAATAATCGATAATATATATTATTAAATCTTAATATATAATTATATATTTTTAATATAATACTTTATTTTTAACTTATTTTATAACCTTTAAATAAAAATATAATATACTTAAATATAAATAATTTAATATCCTTTAAAATGCTTTTTAATTATTAATAAAAATATAAATAAAGTTTAATATTATAATATATTATAGCTTTTTAATATATATAGTTATATATATAATATATATATTATTTTAATAATAAATTTAAATTAAATTTAATAATTAAATTTTAATATTAAAGTTAAAATTATTTTTAAAATATAACCTTATTTATTTATTTTATATAATAAAATTTTAATATATTATTTTATTTTTTATTTTGTTTATAAAGCTTTAAAATATATAATATTTATATATCTTTAAAAAAAGCAAAATCTTATATAAATTATAATATAATTAAATATATAATATTTAATATTAATTAAAGTATTATTTAACTATTAATTAAAATAAAAATAAAGTTTAATATTATAATATACTATATCTCTTTAATATATATAAATATATATAATATATATATATTATTATAATTATAAATTTAAAGCGAATTTAATAATTAAAAATAAATAATAAATTTTAAATCTTTTTAAAAGAATAATTTTATATATTTATTTTATATAATAAAATTTTAATATAAAATTTTATTTTTTATTATATTATATAGCTTTTAATAAATATATAATTATATATCTTTATAAAAAACAAAAATCGAATAAAAATATAATATATTAAAATATATATAATTTAATATAAGTAAAAATATTATTTAATTACTAGCTAAAATTAAAATATAATTTAATATTATAATATATTATAATTCTTTAATAAATATATATTTATATATAATTTATATATTATTTTAAGTATAACTTTAAGCTGAATTTAATAATTAAATAAAAAAATAAGAATTTAAATCATTAAATAATCTAACCCTGAAATATGTATCTTACCGCTAATTTTTTTTTTCTTCTTCCCTTTTCAATATAAGCCACCATAAATCCTACTTTAAATTAATTTTACGGCAGTTCTATTATTCAATCTTATTAATTTAAAATAATAATAAATAGTTAAAAAAATGGAAGTATAAATATATAGCCTTTTCCTTCCTTTCCAAATAAATTTAATTTCTCTTTAGCTACCCTTTCTTTTTATAATTTAGGAAATATTTTTTATTTATTATAAACTTTCCATTAAATATCTAGGTAATGCTTTTTAAATTAAAAAAATGCAATAAAGCTATGAATATCATAAAAAACCACCTTTTACTTACTCTCCGTTTTGCAAATAATAATTAAACTTCCTTTAATAATTTATATAATACAGATATAAATATATTTAATAAAGCTTTTTTTTCTTTATTTAATAATATTTTTTATTAATTAATAACTTTATTTATTAATAAAGAATATTATATTATAAATTAAATCCTTTTTATTTATTTTCTTTTTTTTCTTTTTTAATTTTTTTTTAGCCTTAAAACTTTAATATCGATTTAAGTAATGAATTTTCAAGTGAAAATATTATCAACCTACTTTTATTATTCTTTAAGAATTTTATTATAAAGGGGAAAAATAATCCCCCCTCTTTATTTATTAATATTAATATCTTTAATCTAGATTTTATATAACCCCTAACCCTTATATTAAAATATGAAGAAAAAAGTGGAGAAAAAAGTAGAGAAAAAAGGTCGAGGAACTTATAAAAGGAAGATTAAGGTTTTTATAGCTAAATATAAAAAAGAGTTTATTATTTAATAAAGCTAAGCTATTTATAAAAAAAAAGTAATATTATAATTATAATTAAGGTATTATAGAATTAAAGTTTCCTTATTATATAACTTTAAAATAATTATAAAAGCTTTAATTATTTTAAGAATTTTTATTATTATTAAAGAATTAAAATAAAATAAAGAAAAATATTAAAAAGTTATTTTTTATAATTATAAATTATATTATAAAAAGTATATTATATATATTAAGTTATATTAAAAGGTTTTTATTATATATATATATTAAGTTATATTAAAAGGTTTTTATTATATATATATATATATTAAGTTATATTAAAAGGTTTATATTATATATATATATATATATTAAATTATATTAAAAGGTTTTATTATATATATATATATATATATTAAATTATATTAAGGTTTTATTATAATATATATATATTAAGTTATATTAAAAGGTTTATATATTATTAATAATTAAATATTATATAAAGAGCTTATATTTCCTTTTAAATTTATTCTTTTTATATATATTTATTATTCTTTATTCTTTATTAAATTCCATTAATTATTTATATAATAGATTTAATTATTATAATTATAATATTATTTAATAAAATTATCCTTAAAAATACTACACTTAACAGTTGATTTTAAGTTATTATATTAAATAATAATAATAATTATATTATTATTAATAATTATAAAATATATATACTCCCTTATGGATTTATATATATATATATATAAATATAAAGAAAAAGGATAAAATATTAATACTACTTTTAATTAAAAAAGATTTTAAATAATTATTTATTATTTAAAAAAATAATAAATATTATTTATATATACCTTAAAAATAGATTTAATATATTATTTTAATTTACTTTAAATTATATATATTTTAAATATAAAATAATAATATTTATTTATTTATTAATCTTTTTATAATATATTAAAAATAAATTATTTAAATTATATTAAATATTTTATAAATATTAAATATATTATTATTAATTATATTATTTAAAGAATTTATATTAAATTTAAATAAACATTATATATAATATTAATAATATATATATTTCTTTAAAATATTAAGTTTTAATTTTTTAAGCTTAAAACTTAAAAAGCTTAATATTTTAAATTAAAACTTTTAATTTAAAAGGTTTATTAATAATATTTAAATAATATATTATATATTTAAACTATTATTTATTTTATTAATTCTTTAATAAAATAATTTAATATTAAAATTAAAATATTATATAATTTATATTTTTAATTCTTTAATTTAATTTAATTATAAATTTAATAATAATATTTATATTAATTTAATTTTAATTTATATTTTATATTATATATTTTATAATTATTATATTATTAATATTATATTTATATTTATATTTATAATTATAAAAATCTATATATTTATATTTATATATATAATTATAAAAATCTATATATTTATATTTATATTTATATTATATAACTTATAATTATTATATTTTAATAACTTTTATTTAAAATAATTATATAATTAATTAATTAAATAATATAAAAATATAATAATATTTTTAATTTCTATTTCTTTTAATATTAATAATAATAACTTTTAAAAATTAATTATATAAATTACTGCATTTTAATAAAAAATTAATTTCCATTATATTATATAATAGGTTAAAGTTTATAAAATAAATAAATTAAGCTTATATAAAAAAAATAAAAAACCTTTAAAGATTTTCATTTAATATTATATTATAATAAATATTAAATTAATATTTATAATATTTAAAATAAATATAATATTAAATGAAAAATCTTTAAAGGTTTTTTTTATTTTTTTATATAAGCTTAATTTATTTTTAAAAAGTATTTAAAATAATAATATTAAAAAAGTCTTTAAAAATTTTAATTATTTTAAATAAATATTTAAAAATATTTTTAAAAACTTAAATAAAAATAAATTTATAAAATAAAAATTTATAAATTTTAAAAAAATCAGCTTTTAAATATATAATGAATTTTAAATAATTTATTATTTATTTATTTTTAAAATAATTATAAATTAATTTTATAAAAGAATTTAAAAAAATATTAAAACTTAATTTTTTTTAAAATAAATTAAGTTAATAATTAATTATTTAAATAATAATAAAAATATAATTATAAAAACTTTAAAAATTATTAAAAAGTTATAATTAATTAAATATAAAAAAGAATATTAATATATTAATAATTTTAATAATAATAATAAATCTTAATATTAATAAAAATATAATAATATAATAATAAAAATTATTATAATTATAAAAAATTAAGATATTTTATTAAAATTCATTAATAATTTTAAAAATAATAAAAGTTTATTTTTAAAAAATATTAATAAATTAATATAATTTAATAATAAAAGTTATTTAAATAATATAATTATTTATTTAATAAATAATACTTAATATATTTAAAAGATAAAATATATTATATTTATTAATTTAAATTTTATATAAAATATTTAATTTATTTTAATAATAATAAAAAATTAAAAAACTTTTTATTTAACTTTAATTAAATAATATATATTAATAATAAATATAAAATCATTAATTAAACTTTTTATATTAATAATTAATATATATTATATATATTTTTTTAAAGTTTTTTTTAATTAAAATATAATATAATAATATTTTTATAATAATTTATAAATTAAATATATATATATATATATTTTATATTATATAAGAAAATTAATATAATAAAAGAATTTATATATAAACTTTTATAAATTATTATAAATAATTATAAAATATTATAAAAATTTTTTTACATAAAAATAAACTTTTTATATTAAATTTTAAAAGTTTTTATTATTTTATAAAATAAAATAATATATAAACTTTTATATTTTATTTTTAAAATTAATATAAAAAATATAAAATAAAATAAATTTTAAATTTATAATAATATTAAAATATAATAAAATATTTTATTAAATAAAAAAAATATAATAAAAATAAAAATATATAAAAATTAATAAAGAATTTAATTTATTATATTAAGCTTTTTAAATAATATTAAATTTAAAATATAATTAAAAATAATATTAAATTTTATTAATTAAATAATAAAATTAATTAAAAAAAAACCTTAATTTAATTAAAAAACCTTTTTTAATTAATTAATTAACTTTATTAATTAATATAATTTAATTAATTAAATAAATATATTAAGCTTTTTCTTTAATAATATTATATTTATTTTTAATTTATAAATAAAAATAAATAATTTTCTATATTTAAATAAAAATAAATTTATATATATTATAATTTCTTTATTTTTAATAAATAAAATTATTTTTAAAAATTATATAAAAAGCTTTATTAACTTTATAAAATAAATAAATTAATATATTAAAACCTTATAAAAAAATAATAATAAATAATAATTTACTTTATTTAAATTTTTTAAAATAATAAAAAGATTTTAAAATATAATAAATTAAAAAAATATAAATAAATATAAATATATATATATATATATATAAAATATATATAAATTTTTAAAAATAAAAAATATAAAAAAAAATTAATATTATAAATTAATATTAATAATATTAAAATATTTAATTTTAATAACTTAAAATTTTAAAAAAGAAATTTTAATAAAAAAATAATAATATTAAAATATAAAGTTATAAAATATATAAATTTTAAAATTAAAATTAAAAATTTATTAATTAAAATAAATTAATAAAATTATTTATAATTTTAATAATAATTAAATTAAATTATAAATATTATTAATAATTTAAATAATTTAATATTAAAATAAATTTTTAATTATTAATTTAAATATTTAATTTAATAATTAAAGAACTTTATAATTAATAATTATATTATTAAATAATTAAAAGGATATTTTTATATATTAAAATAATTAAACTTTATTTTTATATTAAATTATTAATATAAATTTTATAAGTTATTTATTAAATTTTATAAAAATTTTATATAATTATTATAATTAAATTTAAATTAATTTAACTTTTTTATATTTATTAATATATATAATAATTATTAATATAATTATTATATTTATTATAAATATAATTTTATTAAAATTATAAAAGTTATTATTAATAATTTAATATTTAATTATTATATTATAAAATAATTTAAATTAATATTTAATAATCTTTATATTTTTATAAAAAGCTTTTTAATAATTATATAAAAAATTAAATTTAATCTTTAAATTAAATTATATATTTATAAAATATTAAACTTAATTTTTATTAATTAACTTATTATTTTATATTATTAATAAAAAGTTGATTATATTTTTTATATTAAAAAAATATTAAAAATCTTTTTATATTTTATTTAAATATATATTAAATAAATATATATATTTTAATTAAATTTAATTTATATATATTAATATATAATTTTTATAAAAGCATTATTAATTTATTTAATAATATAATATAATTTTTATAATATTAAAAAAATATATAACTTAATAATTATTTAAAGGTTTTTTTTAAATTTTTTAAATTTTTTTTTATTATTTAAAATATTAATTAAAATTCTTTTTATAAATATTAATATAATAATTATTAATTTTTAATATATTAAATATTTAAATAAATAAAATAATATAAAATTAATATAAAAAATAAAGATATAATTTATATTAAAAATATAATTATTTATTAAAACTTTAAACTTTTAAATTAATATTATAATATTATTTAATTCCTTTATTTTAAATAAATATTAAAATTAATAAAAATTAATAAAATTAATAAAATTATATTATTAATTAATATATATTATTTATTAATAAATTATATTATTTTATAACTTTATATTTTAATATAATTAATTTTTTATTAAAGTATTTTTTAAACTTTTAAATAATTAATATTAAATATTTTAATATTAATTATATTAATTTATAATATAAAAATTATAAAAATTTATTATTTATTAATATTTAATATTTATTAATAAATTATATTATTATTAATTAATAAATTTTTATTATATTTTAAAAAAATTAAAAAATTATATAATATTTTTTTAAAAAATATTTATATAAATTTAATTTTTTTAAAATCTTTTTATAATATTAAATTATTTATAAATAATTTATTATAAGTTATATTTTTAAAAATTTAATTATATAAATTAAAAGTTTATATAAAATTTTAAATTTTATTTTATTAATAAAATTTATATTTATTAAAAATAAAACTTATATATTATAAATAAAAAACTTATTTAATTATTTAAATTATTTAATATTTATTTATTAAGTTTTATTAATTAATTATTAAAATAATAATTTTATAATTAATAATTAACCTTTATATATAATTAATTATATAGCTTTAATAGTTATTTAAATTATTAAAAAACCTTTTAATTATTATATCACTTTATAGCTTTTACAGATAGTGGATAAGACTGTTGTATAATATTGCTTTCATGACGTGGAATCAGGTCTGACTACTTGCTTGGTTCGTTGGCACCTGGCTTGTTTTCTGAAGGTTCACCGTCGTTGGGCTCACCCTTAGGCTCGGGATTTCTCGACCGGCTGAGCCACCCGAGCCCCCAGGTTGATGTGTCGTTGTTGGCCTCTTGATGCAGTGCAGGCGTGACCTCACCTAGTCTATTGGCCTCAGCGGCGCGGAAGTTGTCACGCGCGGCTTCCACGCCAGCCGCCTTCTTCTTTTCCCGTCTTTTGTTCATCATGGCCTTGAGCTCCTTCTCCTCATCGTCACGAGCCTCGAGCTCTCGAATCCACTTCTGGCGCTTTTCGTCGGCCTTTTCTTGTTCTTGCATCTTCCAGTTCTCGCGTTCCTTGTGTCGCTCAGCGCCAAAGTACAGACCGCCGGCGACCATGGCGGCGACAGTGAAACCCTGGGCTATGACACGTGCCCGGAACATGCGCTGAACTTGATTGTGGTCGCCCTTGCGCATGGCACGGTAGGCGTTGGTGAAGGCAGCGACGGTGAGAAGGCATCCTAGAGATGGAGTTGAAGGCCTTGTCAGGTCGCCGGCCACGGAAATCAGGGTGGAAAGAAGGCAGAAGGGACGGATGGCAGGCAGGTGGGTGCGAGCATACCGAGAGGCACGAGAGGCTCGCGCTTCATGCGGCCCAAGACCTTCTGAAGACCGCTTTCATTGTAGAATTCCCTGCAAGAAACCGGGCCTGTCAGCCAAAGGCGGCGAGGAGTCGCAAGTGAGACGCAATGGGCACACCACAGTGTGGCGGGAGCAGAGATTTGGGTACTGGAGGAGCTCACTCGTTTTCGTCGAAAGACGACGGCAGTGGCCGGCCGGATACAGGACTCGTCATGATGCAATGCAGTGCCGCGGAATGCGCCGGGAGCTGATGGCAGTTGGATATGGCCAGAGGCGACTTGGGTTGACGGAATTATTTCAACATGTGCTGTGAGAGCGGTTGTGGTGGTGGACGAGCGAGAGGTGGGGGAGGGGAGCTGAGGATGCAGTGGTGAAGGTAATGATGCCATGGATTTTCGGGAGCGCATGGTCTAACCCGAACAATGTACCTTGGTACCCGGACCAGGTACCACGAAGAGGGCTGCAGTCTCGGAGACGCGTCGACGTACGAGATTTACAGGGCGGCCCGAGGTGCACGGTGGGAGTTTTAGCACTGTGCCCACACTAACTTTTCAACCACCACTACCACGACCGCTACCTAGGTACCTGCACCACCCTGGGCAGTCGCAAAGCTCCGAAGCAGGAAGCAGGGAGGACTCACTCATTCTGTAAGTTCTCATCCACGGCTTGACTCACTCGGACGCCGCCTGATTACCCACCCACCTGTGTCAGGCCAGCATAATTAATTGCACCTCTCAGTCACTCGCTCGCTCACTCACTCGCCCACTCGTTTGCTCGCCCAATCGCTCGCGCACCGCACACCCTGTTGGAAATCGAACAAGACCACCTCAAGGATGCCGGCGGTCGAGCAAGCAAGCGCCAACGGCGTCAACGGCCACGCCGAGAGCAGCAACGGCAACGGTAACGGCCACACGGCGAGGACGCCCAGCATGACGGGTCTGTCCTTGACCGAGTACAGCGCCAACCCCACGTCGCCGAGCGCTTCGTCACCGCCGCCAGAAGACAGGAACGCTCGCATCAGGAAGATCGTGCCGCCCGAATTCATCCTTCCCAACGGCCACCCGGACTACCTGCGGCTCATCCTGACCTCCAAGGTCTACGAGGCCTGCCGCGAGACTTCGCTCTCCGCGGCTGTCAACCTAAGCAACCGCCTCGAGTGCAATGTCCTGCTCAAGCGCGAGGACGAGCACCCTGTCTTTAGCTTCAAGCTGCGAGGCGCCTACAACAAGATGGCTCACCTCGAACCCGGCCAGAGCTGGAGGGGTGTCATCTGCTGCAGCGCCGGGAACCACGCCCAGGGCGTTGCCTACTCGGCCCGCAAGCTCAAGATCCCCGCCACTATCATCATGCCCGAGGGGACACCGAGCATCAAGCACCTCAACGTCTCCCGCATGGGTGGCCATGTCGTCCTGCACGGCTCCGACTTCGACGCCGCAAAGGAGGAGTGTGCCCGGAGGGAGCAACAAGACGGCCTCATCAACATCCCTCCTTTCGACGACCCCTATGTCATCGCTGGCCAGGGCACCATCGGCATGGAGCTGCTTCGCCAGACAAACCTTCAGAAGCTCGAGGCCATCTTCTGCTGCGTCGGCGGTGGCGGCCTCCTGGCCGGCGTCGGTGTCTACGTAAAGCGTATCGCCCCTCACGTCAAAGTTATTGGCGTTGAGACGCACGATGCGGACGCCTTGACAAAGTCCCTCGCCAAGGGGGAGCGCCTTGTTCTCGACCAGGTCGGCCTGTTCGCGGACGGCGCCGCTGTCAAGCAGGTTGGGGAGGAGACCTTCCGCATCTGCCAGGAGGTCGTTGATGAGGTCGTATTGGTCTCCACCGACGAGACGTGCGCCGCCATCAAGGACGTCTTCGAGGACACGCGATCCATTGTCGAGCCTGCGGGTGCTCTGGCTGTGGCTGGTTTGAAGAAGTGGGTCGCCTCGCACCCCTCCAGTGACCCGGCCCGGTCGCTCGTAGCCGTCACCAGTGGTGCAAACATGAATTTTGATCGCCTCCGCTTCGTGGCCGAGCGAGCTGATGTCGGCGCGGGCAAGGAGGTGTTACTGGCCTGCCACATCCCCGAGAGGCCAAGGTCCTTTGCCAAGCTCATCAGCGCCATCCTTCCCCATGCCGTCACCGAGTTCAGCTACCGCTACGCTGCATCCTCAGGCGCCAACGTGTTACTAGGCCTGAGTCTGACGGCACCGGCATCTCAGCGAACGCAGGAGCTGCAGGGCCTCTTGCACCGCATCGACTCCATCAGCAATGAGGAGAATGGCCACTTCTCCGTCACGGATCTCTCTGGGGACGAGCTTGCCAAGAGCCATATTCGATACTTGGTGGGTGGCATCTCCAACGTGCCGGACGAGCGTCTGTACATGTTCAACTTTCCAGAAAGACCAGGAGCTCTCGACAAGTTCCTCAACACCCTGCGACCTAAACATAACATTAGCCTGTTCCAGTACCGCAACTCTGGGGGTGACATTGCCAAGATCTTGGCTGGTATTCTCTGCCCTGACGAGGAGGTAGGAGAACTGGAGAAGTTCCTCAAAGAGATAGGCTATCCATGGGTCGACTGCACCGACTCACAGGTCTTCAAAACATTCCTGCGGGGTTGAATCGAGCGCATGTCATCTTCATCTTTCGGCGGTGCTGAAGCAAATCGACTTGTTGCTTCAGCGCCATCTTCGCGATCATGGCCGGGACGGCATTGCAAGGTCGTCGTAGGGCGAGGCGAGACGGGACCCGGTGCCCTGGAAGCACCTCGATAACAGTGTGGCATTTCACCTTTCACGCCGAAACCACGTACCGCTGACCAACAATGCTTGCGGGCCATCGGAGTGGGTATTTTTGGCGGGTGAATAACCAAGGCGATCGCCAACCACCTGGACAACGGCCACTGTCCATACCAGCTGGCTGGTTGGCCCGACTTCTGCCTGCTCTGTGGGTAGATACCAAGCAGGGCATTGGCTACCATAGCAGGCCTGTTTGGTTCAGGGGACACGGCATCTGCGTGTGTTCCTCAGAGAGTCAGTATACGAGAATCCGAGCATGATCGCCATTTCTCAGCAGACTCGTAGTTTCCCATTTATCCAATAGAACCGTCTACTCGGGGGCGCAGGGCAACCAGACATATCATTTTGGGTGAAGAGATCTCTGAGAGATGTTTTCTTCCCCAATAGATAGCCAATCGGACTGAAGGCTCGCTTAAGCAGAAAGATTCTCTCTCCATGCAGAGTGTTGTAGAAATGAAAGTGCGCTTTACGTCCAAAGTATTCACGTGTTTTCGGTAAATACGAAATTTGGCTGGAAAGCACTCATTTCAACGTACTTCCCAGGGATTCTCGTGCAACTGTGCCCCATAGCAGCTAGTCAACTAGCTGTTTCCCTTGCCAAAGTCCGCCTAGGCGCCCGGTCAAGGATCGCTCGTTCACTGCCGCCTGCCCGTCTTGCCCGGACGGGACAGGAAACGGCCCATTTTCTGCCAATGGGAAGTTTGGTGTTCCGTCGTCGTTCCAGGAAAACTTTTGCGTCCTGACGGTGCGGTAGATGTCCTACAGAATCAGGCGTCAGCTACTGACCAGCCTTGGTTTTTGCCCAGACTGAAACATCCGGCATGGGACAAGTCCTGCACCGATACACCCCCCGAGCCACGGCCTACACGGAGACCTCGGCATTCCCAGTGTTATGGGAGGCAGTTCAGCCCTATCGCCAACGACATTACAGTCATGGTGCATGCCGTTTGGAGGGGTACAAGGGACGAGAAAGCTTACAGCTGGTGGCTCGGGTGTAGTCATTGCATGGTACTGGTACTTAAATCAGTCACAATTATCTTCAGCCCGCAGCCAATATTAATAGCACATGCCACTGTCTCATCCAGCCTGTGGGTCTGGTGTTGCATGGCCGACGAAAGTCCCTGGGAGGATTCTGGTCCAGCGACCATGATGGCCTCCTCCGGAGTATGAGAGGGCGGGCAGATGGACTCTAGGTAACATACCACGATATAATTCTCCGAACCATCAGGACTCGTCGTGAAGCTCGCGTGGCCCGTCCCAAACACGGAAGCCTGTGTGTTCTGGTGGAAGACACAGCCGTCTCGGTGCTTTCTCCAGGACTGATATTGCATAGGATCATTGCCTACAAGCTCGAGCAAACCTGGCAGGGTGCGACGGGTCAGTCACGCACGGCAGGCCAGTCACCCGACACGACACAAGGGGCCGGGACCCCCTCACCTAGGCAGTAGAATGGTGTATTTACTCGGGCCGCGGAGTAGACGACGAAGTTCTGCCCCGTGGTGGGATTGATAAGCTGCTGCGGCCCTTCGTTTGTGGCAAGCCGGGTGTCTGGTCTACCGTAGGGGACACGTTCCCAGGGCTCATTCGGAACAGAGATCATGCGCCTATCGGTCAGGTTTGTGTCGACGGTCCATGGGTCACTCATGTGTGTGATGCAGAGATTGGCAGGCCATGCCGAGGTCTGCTCCTGCCAGCAGGAATAGATGTGGTAGATCTGCTGGTTGTGGATGAAATAAGTGCCGTCGATGGCAAACTGGTCGTACGTATTGAGCTCGCTCTTGAGCGTGAAATCCGCCGCCCATGGGTCCGGGCCATCGCTCTCGAGGACGAACATGCGGTGGTTGATGGCGGGCTGTACTGTCAGTATTCGAAACCTCAGACGCCTCTCGCCAGCAGTACTTACGCAATTGATGGGGCAAGCGGCATCTTGCAGCGGCGGGGGATTGTCGAAGTCGGGGGTGGCTGAAAAGATGATGTACCACTTTCCGGAGATGTTGTGGATCTCAGGAGCCTGCACTCTGTCAACGGCCCATACTACTGGCTAGGACTCAAGTTCCCCTGCAACGTCTGGGCAGGTCTGGCTGTTGACAAGTAGAGAAACAACCGACCCAAAGATCCGTGGACCACGGTTGGCCGGCGTCCTGGCCGCGGGGGTCCGGGGTGAAGACAACCCGCGTCTCTTGGTTGTCCCAATTATCTGTCAGGGCTTTGGAGCGCCGGAGGGTGATGTTGTCATTGGTGCTATATGTGAATAAGTACCATTCATCACCGTCGGCCGAGTACCTCGTCACTGGGACATGCGGAGTCAGCCATCTCAGTACCGGTACCAGGTGGCGAGGTGGAATATGCGACAGATTGCGCCCTGCCACATGGCCTTGCCCACACACAAGCCGTGGGCGGCTCAACCGAGAGAATCGAGAGATACAGAAATGGGCTGACGATCTCTGGACTTGGGGAAGGGGGGCAGCCTACTGTACGGGTCCCCCACATTCGCCGTAAATATGGGATTGCTGTATGTTATGTTTGTCTACCCCAAGGCGCAATGCGTCAGTGGAGTACTACGGATCACTCCTCGATGCTATGACGGCGGGACCGCAGCAGGGGAGGGAGAGAGGACTCAAAAGTATGAAGACTTCAAAGTACAGTGGTATTGGTGCCCACTGAGGCCGGGTCCCAGCTCTGAGGACCAGCCTTGTTGGGATCAAAGGACTGGCCCTGGACAAGGTGCAAGGCCGTGACGGCCAGTAGCACGGGAAAACGCATCACGGGCTGGTTGCCAGTGTCTGTCTGCTCGCTGGGGCGGCAAGGTGTAAGACGAGGGGAGAGGGGCTGGGCCTTGGAAGAGATGCTGCGCCGGTCCCAGCAGGCTGAGGAGAGCAGACAGGGACTTTAAATATGGGCACCTGGCAGAGCAACAAGACACTCGAGAGAGGTCAATGCTGCCGCGGCGAATCACCGCATCACCTCCGTCAACCGGCAGGTAGGCAGACAAGGATGTGAGGAGACGGTGAACCTGGGCAGCCTGGTACTACGTACCAAGGTAATTGTTCACAATCCGGGCCAACCCAATACCACTCGGATCACCCGTTGTGCGTCGCATTGTGGTCTGCCCATGATGTTGCAGCCCATGGAGGAGAAGGAAGCCCAAGGCCCAAGCCCAAGCCCAAGCCCAGCCACGCCGGCAGACCACGTATAGACTCCCGGAGGTATCTATCTACATTGGTATTGCGGTCCTGTGCGGTGGGTGGGCAGACTGGCCTGCCTGTGGTTACAGTCCCGAGACGGCGGGCAGTTCATCCCCACATTCTCGTCCGATGCCCCCGATGCGGGGAACCCTGCCACAGCTCCCGGCCGCCTTTGCAGATCCGCGCGCCTCCGGGCTTCGGATTTGCCCGCACCGAGCACCACCAGGCACTAACAGGCTGGTACTTCGGTTCGCGGCGTAGGTACCTGCTTGGCAGTGCGGGGCCTTGGAGCTGCCAGCTGGTGCAGACCGACTGACGGCTGCAGGATCCGTGCACCTAGGGCCCACGCAAAAGTTCGTTGCAATTTTTTCCATGCCAGCCTCTGGTTACACGCGCAAAGCCATACATACCCTGGCAACTTGCACCAGAGTGGCCGAACCACACACAGCTCGTCCGCCCGTCCTGAATTCCGTCCTCAATTTCAATCACCTCACCCTCATCCTCACCCTCACACACCCCCGGTTCGACCTCGACGCCGAAACGAAGCTCCCGACAGCCATACCCTCCCCCTAATCCAGAAAACACCTACTTCAAGCCATGGCTGACCGAGGCGGTGCCCGTGGTGGTGGATTCGGCGACCGTGGTCGCGGCGATCGTGGACGTGGACGCGGCCGTGGCCGTGGACGTCGCGGCGGCAAGAGCGAGGAGAAGGAGTGGCAGCCCGTCACCAAGCTGGGCCGTCTCGTAAAGGCTGGCAAGATCAAGAGCATGGAGGAGATCTACCTGCACTCTCTGCCCATCAAGGAGTACCAGATCGTCGACTTCTTCCTGCCCAAGCTCAAGGACGAGGTCATGAAGGTACGTTCCGTCAACTTCCCCTTCCTGCCTGCCTCATGCATTACGGAAGTGGCCCCCCGGGGCCGCCCGTCTGCTGCGGAGAGCTCATGCCCCTGGTGTTGTGACCTCGTCGGCGACTCGCAAACGGACGGATGGCCAACTAACTCTCTTTTGCCCACACCTACAGATCAAGCCCGTCCAGAAGCAGACCCGTGCCGGTCAGCGTACCCGATTCAAGGCCATTGTCATCATCGGTGACTCCGAGGGTCACGTTGGCCTCGGCATCAAGACCTCCAAGGAGGTCGCCACCGCCATCCGTGCCGCCATCATCATCGCCAAGCTGAGCGTCATCCCCGTGCGACGAGGATACTGGGGTGCCAACCTTGGTCAACCCCACTCCATCCCCGTCAAGGAGTCTGGAAAGTGCGGCTCCGTCACCGTCCGTGTAAGTAGAGCTCCATTCCTAGGCATACCAGCACTCGGCTGGTGTCCTTCCTCGTCCTCGTGATGCCACGTCAAGCCCTCTCCCCACCCGGCCGTGCATCCGCTAACACTCACCTGAAGCTTATCCCCGCGCCCCGCGGTACCTCTCTTGTCGCCTCCCCAGCTGTCAAGCGTCTCCTCCAGCTCGCTGGTATCGAGGACGCCTACACATCGTCCGCTGGCTCGACCAAGACGCTCGAGAACACCCTGAAGGCCACCTTCGCCGCTATCTCCAACACCTACGGATTCCTGACGCCCAACCTGTGGAAGGAGACGAAGCTCATCAGGAGCCCTCTGGAGGAGTTTGCGGATACCCTGCGGTCGGACAAGAGATACTAGGTGCGATGAATGGTCCATGGATTGGCGTCTGGTGATTGCGTGTGGACTCGGGCTTGTTGCGACAACCAGTCGAGACTAGCAAAAGGAAGATTTTGGCTCGGCGAAAATCATGAATAACTTTTCACTGCAATCCGACCCCTGTGCCACTGTGTGCCCCTGTGCCCCTGTACCGGTGGCTGAAGCCGACACTCTGCCCGCTAGCAGCGTTGCCGAGGGAGAAAAACGGTCTTGAATGAATGAGGACAAGAAAGCTGCGGGAGCCCGGTAATGCTTCCAAAGAGGCTGTTATTCATCCTATCTGTAAACGACATCCCCCAACCCAGATCGTGCCTGGACACCCTGAACGCTAATGAGCTCGCGGTGGATTCAGACATTTCGAGGTCACACTGTGGGACGCAGCACTTGCTGGGCATATGTGACATACGCCTACCTACCTGCTTTCCACCTGGTCGCCTAGTAGCAGGAAGTAGGGAGGCAGGTAGGGGGCTTGACTTCCCTGCGATATCGCAGGCGGCAAGCTAGAAAGGTTCCTTGCCCTGGTCCTTGTCACTGCCCAGAGCAGTTGTTCGGGGTAAGTAGTTCCTGCCTCGTTGTCCACTTGTGACCAAGCATGGAAGTTACGATGGCATCTCGGGAAGGCAAAGCCAGTGGTAGTGGCATTGGCAGGAGCAGGCGCATGGGCAGGAGCAGGCGCATGGGCAGGAGCAGGCGCATGGGCAGGCTCAAGCGTCGAGAAGATTTGTCCCCATTCTTCTCTGACTATTTCCTCCCCTGCTTTTCTCTACCTCGCCGTCCGTCACCTCGCCCTTCGCTGTCGTCAACCACCGGGAAGTGCAGCAGCATCAACAACCCCCTTTTTGGACTTCGATTTTGGAACCACCAGTTTTGACAGTCTGTTTCTATCCTGTCGTCGCTGCCCAGCATTCCCCCGTCTCAATCCCCACCAAGCCGCCCGCCACATGATCTTGGCCGGATTGAGCAACATCTTCCCCAAGATGCCGCCGTCTGCTCTCTTCTCACGGCCCCTGGCCCTAGCAGGTTTTGTTTATGCGACTCTTCTCTGCATCATCTCCCTTGGTTCAAGCCTCAAGGTCTTCTCATCTCCAACTCTGGCCGGGCAGTCTGGACTAGTCGGGCCCATCATCAAGCGGACTTGGGACTCTGAACAAGGCCCTTTCTCCGGTGGGCCGCCACAAGATAGCGTCGTCGAAGAAGAAGGCGAGCCTGCCAAAGTCGATACGTCGACCAGTGATGGCCCCGAGAGGCTCGGTATTCCTGGGCTGGGCAACCCCCTGCCTCCCCTCAACTCCATCGTTACGTCTGTGCTCGGTGCAAGTACTGTCACAGTCCCCGTTCCAGGTCTTCCCACACCATCTGTTGCGTCTGGCGACCTCTTCAACTCGGTTGTGTCCATCCTTGCTGCTGCGCCAACTGCTGCTCCCACCAGCCCCGGCGGGAACGGTGGACCCTTGGGGGGACTGCTGAGCGCCTTGTCGCAGGTCACCCCCGTGTCGGTGGTTCCAACAGCCTCCGCCGGGCTTCTGCCTGCACTTGATGTACTGGGTGGTGTCGCGGCAGCTCTTGACAATGTCCTCGGGTCATCAGAAGATAACGACGGCCTTGATGGTGGACTCCTGAGCCAGTTGTCTGCAAATGTTGTCGCCCCTGTTGCGTCAATTGCTGCCGACCCAGCCTCCATCCTGGCTCATCCCAGCACGGCCCTCGATAATCTCCAGAGTCGGGTTTCCTCAGTCCTGGATAGCCTGCCATCAGCAATGGCCGCCGGCATACAACTTACGAACAACGTTGGGGGACAGATCGCGGATGCTCTCGATGCAACGACAGAGGTTTTGGACAGTGTCCCAGATGTTGCTGCTGGTGTTGCCGACCAGGTTGGCTCTCTGCTCAATGCTGCTCCCAATCTCGCCACCGGCCTTCCTGCTGCCGCCCTCTCTGCGGTCAACCAGGTGGAGTCCGTCCTCGCCACTGACCCGGATGTCGTTGGGGATCTCACAGGAATCCTCGGTGGCTTGAAAAATGAGCTGTCCTCAGCCATAGTCAACGCTGTGCCCGAGGTAACATCCCTAGCTGCAGCGGTGGGGGCCCACGTCGTTGACGTTCTCCCGCCTGTGCTTCAGGGCCCTGTACAAGGAGTGTTGTCAAGTCTCCAGAACGACGTCAGCGGGCTCCTATGCCAAGTGTCCGACGTCGTCAGTGGAACAGCCATTCTCTTCAATGTCCCATGCGGCTCGGTCAGCTCGGTAACCTCTGATCCAGGAGATCCTGGAGCGAAGACATTGGCAACAACACCTGCAGCGGCCTCGGCTTCCATCACAGTAGGAGAGACCCTGCCTCTTGCTCCCACGCCCGCTTCTTCTCTTTCGAGACAGCCACTTGCTTCCGTTCTGTCATCTTTGGGATCGGTATTAACGACTGCCGAGACAACCGGCGCCTCTGTTGTTGACCCTGCTGCGAACTCTGCGCTGTCCGGTCTCTCGTCACTATTCAGCCAAATATCAGCGCTTTCCCTAACAGCCGCAGACACACCTTCGACTCCATCGACTCCAGTTGCGCCACCGACAGGTGAGCTCTTTGCCATACCTCTGGGCAGCTCAGACGCTGACCTGTTCTAGTGCCGCTGTCACCGAGTGCCTTGTCCGGCCAAGTCGCCGAGACTACCATTTACCACGTCCAGACCATCACGGCCTTGATCACGTCAACGGCGGTACGAATCAGTACTGTGACTCAATGTCCCCTCCCCTTCTCCTCCGGACTCCTAGGAGGACCCATGCCAGCGCCCTCGCCGTCCGTTACGGGCGCTGGCCCTGTGCCTGGGGCCGATACTGAAGGTCCCTGCCCAGACCATGGGTATACGTGTGACGACTGTCTTGACGGGTGGTTCTGTCCTCCAGTACAGACTCCTGCTTGGCCGGCCCCCTGTGGCTACGGTTGGCCTTGCTACAATTGCGAGGGCGGATGGTTCTGCGTACCGCTACCTGAAGACACCCCGAGGGCGACACTGGTCGCAAGCGCGTCGACCTCATCTATTGTGACTCCCACGTCCCTCTCAGCGACTAACGGGTACCTATATGCCGGTTGCTACGCCGACGACTCCACTAGAGTGTTGAGCAAGGCTGCGGTCTTGGATTTACCAGGAGGAATGACAAACGAAGAGTGCGTCAGATTCTGTGAGGAACAGGGGCTCACCCTAGCTGGAACCGAAGACGGCGCCCAGTGCTTTTGCGGCAATGTGCTGCTTGGCTCTGCATTACTCTCTCCTGACCACTGCAACGTCACTTGCACGGGCGACCTCCCCAATTCCACTGTGTGCGGTGGGCCATGGGCCCTGAGTGTTTGGAGCTCAGACGGAACCGCTCATCAGCAACCAAATCCGACCTCGCCCCGTGATGTCGTTGGACACTACGTTCCTGGCGGAGAAAGAGGCCTGCCACCTTCTATCAACATAACCATACATGCCAGCTTGATGTCCAGCCTCAAAGTCCTCGGCGTGGCAAGTCTTGGAGATATGCAGTCGTCTGCATTTCGTTCTCGTGGACTTGCGACTTCTCGGCCGGCCAATGCGAGCAGAGTCGTGAAAAGAATTTCGTCCACCCCCAACACGGGATCATCAAGCGCAGCCAGCAATCTGACCTCTGCCACGGCGACCAGCAAAGATCACCACCCCAAATCATCAGACTTTTCCTTCGGGCTAGGTCATATTGTATCAGGCAATTTCACAGCGGCCAACCCACACAGTGTGGCTCCGAAAGAGCCGGGCGCAGCGCGTGAGGGAAGCGAGTCCGTTACTTCTGCGGCCCCTTTGAGGTTGAGTTCAAAGAACAAGCGCTGGGGTCCGCGAGGCAGGGCTCGTCGGTCGTGAGAAAACTACGAACCTGGGGCACTGCCTCAAATTAGCCGCGGCATTCGTGGCAGGTATCGATTGCAGAGCTTGAGGACAACAAACACTACTACCCGAGGACTAGGCCAGGCACGGAAGATTTACTCATGCGCAAGCAAGACCTTTGACACTTTTCTTGGAAGATCCATTCATATATCCAGGGTTAGACATCGCTTTAGAGGGGAGGGACGCTTCTTGTTGCTATCATCACTTGTTAGTTGTAACAGGGCCCGGAGCTGCTGATGGCCTAGAGATGCAGACTACACCTTTCTTGCTAATAAGGAAACCATGAAATAAATGAAGCCATTTACTAGTGATGCCTTCCGGCGAAAACGATGGCGCCAAGGGGTTTAACCCTGCCACGACAGCTTCTCTACTGCCGACGGACGAGTTTCTCATGAACCGGAAAGCCACTGCCAAGCCCTAGCCTGCGGTACATGCTTGTTGCCTGATGTCTTGCCACGGCGCCATATCCGAGGAGACGCATAGTAGAGGATCTGGTGAGGCCGAGGGCTTTTAAATAGGCCACAGTGGTTCGCCCCGTGCATGAGAGCCACCGTGTGTGACAGGAGAGAGCGGCCGAGCGAGGCTTATGGTGGCGGGCCTGCACGGGCAGCAAATATCGACCAAGCGAGACTGGCAATCATCATGTCGCACAAGGGCAGCTCGACAAAGACGGCGATTCACATAGTACACAGTCTACTGCCGTCCCCAGCGCACGACGGTGGACAAATCTGGCCTGTGGGACTCTGGGGAGGACCAGAAGCAACCCGATAGTTTCCTCAAGCCGAGCGGCCACCATTGATTGGATTTCAGTGTGGCGCAAAATCTTCCCAAGGTTGGCATATATCGCAGTTTGTGGGCGCTAGGGATTAATAGGAAGCCGAGAGAGTAGGACGGCACCCAGCACAAATAGCCGTCGCCTTTGTGAGGCCGGCCGTCCGAACTGCAAACCTGCTCTGGACTGCCATTCAATACGCAGCGACTGTGCGAAATTATAGACCTTGCTGAGCTTTCAAAGGAGCTCATGCCAAATGCCTGAAAAGGGCTGTTCATTGGAGGAGGTGTAGGGTTATAGATAAGTACTTGATCCTCGTTGGGTGTGGCAGCACCCGCCCACCCAAGACCTGGAGACGTGAGACCAGCATCACCATCTTCTTCGCCACAGCCCGTCAAAGAAGTTTTCTCGTTGATATAGATACACGGCGGTCCGTCCCGCTGGCGCGTCCCCAGAAAAAGCCCTCTCAAAACAACCGTGTGATGACTCTGGCGTCACCTGGATCTGCTCGACATAAAGTAGAAGTAACCTCGACGCAATCCCGCCGACGGCCGGCATGGATTCATTATTAATAAGGGAGTAGAACGTGTCATGAAGTGACGGGTATGTGCTCCGAAAACAACCAGGAACAAGGCAATCGGAGACGCGGATACGCAATCGGCAGCACGGGCACTGCGACTCTTACACGGTGTGCGAGGCCTGCTTCGCCAGGCGATTCTCGCGGCCCTTCTCGCTCCACGGAAAGTGGAAAACGGGGATGAGGAAGAATGAGTTGCTACGCGGATTCGCGCAGTGTCAGCCAGGGATTATTTTTGGGGGTTTCACACGAGAGCGAGGTAGAAAAGCCTCGGGGAGCTGAGTGCTTACCTGGAGTCTGCGATACCAGCAAATGCGTTGTACCAGGCCAAAAACGCAGCCAGCATGCCGAAGACGCCGCCGGCCTTTTGCAGGCCAAGACTGGTAGTAGCGGCGCCGTTGTTCTTCGCGAACTCGGAGCAAAAGAGGAACAGGAAGGCGAGATCCAGGGTGAAGAATAGACTGAAGAACATGATCGTGGAGCGCAGGGTACAAAGCAGCAGGATGGTGGTGAAGATGAACCAGCCGGTCAGGAAGAAGCCAAGTGCACTGCTCTCGGTGTTGTCCGTGTAGGCTGCCGCAACCTCGAGGGAGGGTGTGAGGATGAGAGCGTACGAGATCCAGAAGCCACCATAAGACGAGAGGGCGGTGGCACCAAATGTGTTTCCTATGGCCATTTCCCTACGGGGCAGGCGCAGGAGAGGTCAGCGAAAAGGTGGCTGCCGGGGGTGGGGGGCAACCGCCGGGGCATATTGGGACTCACCACATGCCGGCCAGCAGCTGTACGAGCCCGCCATAGCCGAAGGCCAGGGTGACAACAATGTTAGGGGCGGTGACACCACGGGTCTGGAGGTTGATGGCAGAGAGGACGAAGGTGGTCAAGGCGAAGGCGCTCAGGCCGAGAGGCGCCGGGTTGGCGATCTTGCGGTTCTCGATGGCCTTGTACAGGCCGGGCTGGAATTCTCCACCAAAGGCAGGGAGGCGAGCATCGTTTCCGCTGTGGGCGTGTGCGAGAGGGTTCCCGTAGTTGTTGTACCGCTGGGTAGGCTGGGCATTGTGGTTGGCGCCGTTGGCCTCTGCGCCGGTGGTATGGGGAATGTCCTTCTCGACGTTTGCGTCCGTCATTTTTGCCCACCAGTTTGCCTCTTTCGAGAGAAGTGATTCCGAGCTTTGGCTTCAAGTTGGTAAAAGGAGCAGAGCAGAGCAGTGGGCGGCGGCGCGACAGGGATTGGATGCTGGGAGCTGGCTGGACTGCTGGGGCAGGAGAAGTAAAAAGAGAGGTGAGAGGTGGCGGCGTGGGGAGATGGGGAGGGCAGGAGCTGATATAGGTGGAGTCTTAACCCCAGGCGACGATCGATTTTTGGTCCCCGTTGCTAGAGCGAGCGCAGTGGCCCGTCCGGGGAAATACTGTCCTGTCCTGCCCTCTGCCAAATGTGTGGTTATTAGCTGCATAGAACTGGGGCTGGTCGGATGGGCGGACAGAAACTGCGTGATGGATGCTGGATGGAGGCTAGCGAGGCAGACCAGATGAGGGCTAGCCCGAGAACAATTAACAGCAGGGGCTATCGAGCATGGATGACGGGGTGGAGAGGTGGTAGTGAAGGGGACCAGGCTGGGGAATGGGAAGGGGGGTGGTGGGAGGACGGGGGACGGGAAGGAGTGGGTGCCAATGATGACAATGATGATGATGATGATGATGATTGATTGATAATTGATCGCTGTTGGTGCTGGTGCTGGTGCTGGTGTTGGTGCCAACGACGACGCAAGACACGCTGCAATAGCCACTGTACCTAGGCATCTACTAGACTACAGTATGTCCAACAGAGCTCACTGCCAGGTGTATGATGGTATTAAGTGGGCCCCTCGGTCTGGGGGAAGCGACGGTCTGACAGACAGATGGGAGGAAGAACGGTAATAAGGCAGGACAAAGTTTGGGGGTGGAGAAGACCATGTACCTGCCATGTACCGCATGTACCCTGGACCCTGCACACATGCACCTGGGCCTGCAGCTGCATCCATCGTGCCAGATTGAAGGGCCGCCGTGCTGACGGGCTGGGCTGGCTCGGCAGCTTGGGTGGCATCGCGTTTCAATTGACTTTGCTCAATCTGCCACCTGGCGCTGCTCCCGACACATACCAAGACGGTATCTCTGCGCCAGCCGCCGTCAAGCTTCAAGCCTCAATGCTTCTTCCTGCCTGGTGCGTCCGCGTCGGCATCCGCCTCCGATCCGCACTTGACCCGCCAAGCCGGGCATGTGCATCTGCTGATGTGTGAGTCGATGTGTGTGTGTGTGTGTGTGTGCAAAGAGGGCCGCAGGGCTGATCAAGCTCACCGACCCGAGCTGGAGACTGGCCGGCCAGGGCGGATGCAGTCGCAAGTGGGCAGCTCTCGTGTTGGGGTGGGTAAACTGCCTTTCGGCAGGTGCAGGTACGCAAGAAGGTACAGCTGTTGTACAAGTTCCAGGGCCGTCTAGGTCTGCCGTCTACCGCCAGCATCGACCCATCCCAAGCACGCCCAGGCTGTGCCAGGAGAGGAGGCGAGAGGGGGAACCGGGGAATCTGGGGTACGGCCATCAGGCCGCCCTAGCTCTCGCGTCCCGGACGAACGGTCTGACACGCCATTTGCTGCTGTCCTTTTCGCTCTAGTCCATCTCGATAAGTCGTACCACACATGGTACCCTGCCACTCGCGTATGTGCGACAATGTCACCTGCACCATTGACCAACCCCATGCCTTCCGGCGCAATCAATCCGCCGCCTCTTCCAGCAGCATCCCAGCCAGCGTACCTGTGTTCCTCGTTTCCGAAGCCACGGTAGAGCGGAGCTTGGGGGGGGGGGGCGACAGGGAAGAGGTGTCCCCCTTTTTTTCTCTCTCCTTCTTTCTTTCTTTTCTAGAAAGGCAGGGGTTGGAGGGAGGAGAAAGAGAACAAGACTCGTGGCTGTCTTGCCGCGTCCCCATCCTTGTTACTCTCACTCATACCACCCGCCCGAGCAATTGCGTAACGAGGCTCGAAGCAGGTAGAGCAGGCCGTGCTGCTCCCCGCTGCTCTAATTCTATCACACACACACATACACACACACACACACATACACACACACACACACACACACACACAGCCATCAACAACGACGGACGGCTTGACTGGATTGCTTCTCTTGTTCATCTGCCAGCTCCACCTGCTGGGCCCTTCCTTGCTCCGCCCATGTGGCTGTCTCCCTGATGAAGCTTGTTCTGCTACACTGCCCCTTCCAGACCATCATGCATCATGGCACATCACAACGGCACCTGCTTGGCCTACGCCAGCCTGCACACCTGCTGCGCTACTACGCTGCAATCTCGTCTTGAGATAGTCTTATAAATGCGATCGTCCTCATCCTTGCCCCGCCTGCGGCTTCAGCCTGGATCTACGTTTGGCGCCCTAGCTTCAAGTCGCATCCCCCGGACCCAACACCTGCGGCCGTCAATCATTCATTACCCACGCCCTGGCGGCTAAAAGAGCCCGGCGGCGGCACGACTCCGGGCTGTGACTGGAATTACGCGGCTGCCACGGCCATGCTGGCCATGCTGCCGTGTTTTCGTGCTGCCCGTAGTGTCAGCCTGTCAGCCGCATATCACTTTATCCCCAACCGCACTATGCTCCAAGTCTACCCTCATTACGGAGCCCAATGAAACTGCACCATGTCGTTGATTCTGTGGTGGCTTACCCCGGCGACCTCATTCAACCACCCCATACAGGTGTCAGCTCCCGCTGTTTGGCCTGACCCATCGAGCTCAGGGATGCTCAACCTATAAGGCGCCCATTCGGCAATCCATACTGGATGAGGTTGGGACAGCCTGCGTCTCACTGGCACACGCGGGTTCCCAGCCTGCTTGGACAATATCTCGGCATCTTGCTCTTATGCTTTCTTCTCTGACTTTGCTCTTCGATGTGTCTTGACAGGCTTTGGATAGGCATCCAGACAGCTAGGTATCCCCCGACAATCTTCCTCGCCCCGGCCAGCCACGCTGGTGAGACGGGACCACGCACTCCACGACGCGACGTGAACGGCAACTCGCCATGCCGGCCGTGCAGCCCGGCTCTAGTCCCATGGTGCACTACACCGGTAAATTGCGCATCCAGGTCTTTTCTCTCTCTTCATTCTACGATGATATCGGCTGCAGTGGGAGCGGCTGCGCGTCATGAACGGCCGGCACTGGTGCTACAGACGCTCTGCACACGCTACTTGGTTCGCTCTCTTTGTCATGGTCAGCTGAAGCGTTGCTCGGCGCCGAGGTCGGGCTTGGGGCGAGTCTGTGCTTCCATGGCCGCGCAGATGCATCAGTGATGCTTTTGTCTGGTCCGGAACGGGTGCTCTTGCACTGGCGCACACATTGCGGTCATGGCAAAGAGGAGGCATGCCCATCCCTATGTTGTGCGAGTGGCGACCGCATCTCTCTCTGAAGGGCTTGGGGTCTTGCCCAGAAGAGGTGAGCGGGTTGTCCAGGCCGTCGCAGCGTTTGCCGCGCCTCACCTCGGGCGGAAAGGTCGGCACTCACCCAAGCCGCTAATAGCTCTCCCACCGAGAGGTCAGCCGGCAGGTGACGCGACCCCAGATTGGGCCCAGGGCACGGCAATTGTGGCTGCAGTGGTGTCATCCTGGCCAGCGATCGCCGCTCCACATGGTTTCAGCTCCGGCAGCAGTATATCTGAAGTCAGTCACAAAAAAAATAAGGCGGGCTAGGTGCCCATGAAGTCGACAGCATGTCGTCGCGGCCTTCGACACTCGACAAACATAACACACATCCCCAACTGTCCCCAATCCACTGCGAACCTAACGGCCAGCCATCGCAATGGCTACCCCCAATGTCCAGAACCTCAAGGAGCAGAATGCAGCCTATGCCGACACGTTCACGCAGGGCCATCTCGCCTTGCCACCGGCCAAGAAATATCTAGTTGGCAAGCCTGAGCCCATCCACCCACACTCACCCGCTGGGCATGTAGTTGACAGCTCCCACAGTGACCTGCATGGACGCTCGCATCGACCCCGTCTCCGCCTTTGGCATCTCCCTAGGCGACGCCCACGTTGTTCGCAACGCCGGCGGCAGTGGGAAGGAGGCGCTGCGGAGCATCATCATCTCACAGCAGTTGCTCGGCACCCGGGAAATCATCCTGATCAAGCACACCGGATGCGGCATGTTGACATTTGGTAATGAGGATGCGCATGGTCTTGTTGCCGAGAGGCTCGGCGCCACTGCCGCCGCTGAGATATCAACGCTGGACTTCTTACCCTTCACAAGTCTGGATGATGCCGTCAACGAGGACATGGAGTTCCTCAGGAGACAGTCAGCTGTCCCCAAGGACGTGACCATTACAGGCTGGGTGTATGAGGTAGAGACATCATAAAATATCAACTCAGCTAGCTCTGATATCAAAAGCCTCATTGTGACAAACCACCAGCACGAGCGTGACATTCTATCTCATTCTATCTAACAACCGCCGAATTCAGGTTGTCATATCTATGTGGACAAAGCAGTGTTGCAGTGAATATGGGGCCAAAAAGGATGAACATTGTGATCCCTACGATTCCTTCAAAAGCAATGCCCATTACTGGAATCGAACCAGTCACCTCATCATCGCTGTGTGGTACTAGTGATGCGCTCTACCGATGAGCTAAACGGGCTTGGTGGCAAAATTTTCTGGCCTCTTTATCACTTCACCGCATTACGATTCTGCCTCGGCACCACCTCAATAGCCGTAGGTGCTCTGTGATTGTCCCTGTCCACGATCTTCGGACGGCAAGCAGATCTATTGCCACGCTCAACATTTGACTCGGCCGCAAACACCGCCCAGCATTGCTCAACTGCCTGCCTGGGCGTCATGGCCATTGTATGACGGCTTCTCGGAGCATGGCGAGAGGCCATTGTTAGTAGTACGACCAGCTGGATCCGGGGTGGGGGACGCTCCACCTACATGCCTACCTGGGTGGGTAGCGCAGCCAAAGTGTTCACCGTTTCTCGCCGTCGGGGTTGCCCCTGACAGGACCGGGGGGGGGGGCGCACAGGGCGGGATACGGTGTCCTGGTGGATTGGGGATGAATCTGGACTTTGAGCCAGGCCTGGTCGAGGCGCATACGTCGCCTCTGAGCACCAGACGCCACTGCAACACTCGACGTCGGGCGTGGTACAGAGGTACGACGAGGCATCGAGTGAGTAGCCTGCGGCTATTGAAGCGGCCGGGCGCGAAGGACACGGTGCAATGCGGGTATCTGACCTGGCGTATGGACGCTGGTGGGGTTTTGAGGGAGACCAGGAGGTGTGTAAAGTGATATAGACCAAGTCCAGAAGCGCCGGGTCAGCAGTGTGGACCAGACAGATATGAGAACCTCACCCTTCCTCTTCCCAGCCTCAGCTGGTGCTGGCTCCTGTCCCGGTGAGAGGAACCTTCCTCATTCGAAAATTTGGCCCAAATGAGAACACATGTAGGGTATAGCCAGGCCTTTGTCTTTTGTCCCCAGGGCCTCCCTGGAGCTGTTGCTGGACCTTTACTTTTATCGTTGCCGAAGCATATACCGCGCATGTATTGCTGTTGTCGATACCCAGGGTGATCCACCGCCAAACGGCGAACCAATCTAGCCACATCTGCTCCAGCAATTGACTCCTGCCGCCCCCAGCCCACTGAGAAAGAACAAGTACGCTCCAGTCAGTGTCAGAGTCTCGGTGTTCGCCATGCAAGGTACATATAATCCGACCTGGTGGATGGAAACCTGAGCCAAGAAGACTTCGCCGTCGCGGCTCACAGTGCTGTCATAGACCGTGCTATTATCGAAGTATAGGGCATTGGCATGGACCACGACATGGATGTGGTTCCAAGGCTGCTGCGGCTCCCGTAATGGCCTTGGAGCAGTGTGCTGGGGTTTGCAACGCCGTCACTGTTCGTGACATGGAGAGCCCGGAGGAAGATTTTATCCGCTGGACCAAACTGCAACAAGCGCCCTTGAGTTGGAGTCCACTGGTCTCCTGTTCGAGCAGAGAGCACAATGCCAAAGCTAGAGCGTCTCCCGCAGCCCAGGACGCAGGGCCAAGTCCACAAGCATAGAGACCGAATCCAGCACAGCACATGCAAGATGGGACAGATTCCAAATACCTGGGGGGTCATGCTCACCACTCCAGTCTCACAGGCGCCCACCTCTCGGAACTGTGTCACCGGGTCCTTCTCTTGTATCTCCCTCGTATCTCTGCAGAACAGACCTTTGGCGTACCTGTGCCCAGAGGGCATGTCAATGCAAGGTGCATTTGGCCGGACGTACTCCAGACCTCGACAAAACCACCGCCAACTGACCCACAGCAGTCTTGAACATCGAGATACAGGGGCACACCCGGCTGGCCCTCCCAGAGAGCTTGTGGGGCGAACCCACCAATGATATCTGCGACAGGCACTTGAGATCAGTCAACGGGGACACAACAGCTGGCACCAAGTTCACAATACGGGCCTCCGCTGGCCTTAGGAGACAGTATAATTGTGAACATGTCAGTTGTGCAACATGAGCACACGCTGGCTAGAGGCTGATTGGAGCACGTGTGTAGAATTCAGAGATTGCAAGGTGCAGAGCGGACTGGATGAGGGTGGGAAAGGGGGCTCATGGGTTGTGAAAGACAACAGTAAGGCCTTGGTGGAAAGACGAACGGGGGAGAGGGGGGGAGCGAATGGCCAATCCGCCAACGTATGTATGAAGACCAGTACAGCTTATCACCGTGTGGTCCCTACTAATGCCCCAAGTCCCACACGGCATGCTTCGATAGCAGGGAATCAGCAAGACACACAACTCTCCCGTCGCACACAGGAACTCTGAGAATGGGTGATATCCTGTTGATGCAGGACTAGTGAGCATATTTGTACACAGCCCAGGCGCTGGGGTGTCCCATCCCCGGACTCTTGGTTAGGTCCACTCTCCTTAGTACTCCCCATCTCCCTTGTCCTTCCTATATCAAATCTACCATCCAGTGTGACACAGTAAGCCCCATCTTGTTCATCTTTATTGTGCTGGGTTGGGTATCAACAAAGCTGCAGTGGCTTTTCACCTCCACTGATCCTCTTCTTCTCTCCAAATCCGTGTGATGCGTTGGGGTATCTGTGATGGTACAGGACATAGACAAAAGAAAATGGTGGCAAGGTGACCAATCGAGCAAATTTAACCACAAAAAAGGAGAATCCCAATAAGGGTGTAGTGTAAAGCGAAAGGGGGCAGAAAGCCCGAACCCGGCCCAGGTCCATTTTGCCCCTTCCTGAATCTCAGAACGCCAAGTATAAAACTCCCACCCCGGATCAAACATAGCAGACGCGACGAACGAGCAACCTGTCCCATAGAAGTAAGGAAATAGGCGATGGCCATGAGTGGTGATGTGTCATCTGTTCAGCATAACCAATGAAGACAAGGAATGGGGAATAAAGATAACAAGCGCAAAAGCACAAACACATTCTCCATCTCACCCCGCTACTCCTCTCCCAGTCGCCGTCAACTTCCATCGCCTGACAGTACTATGCCGCTATCTCTGTCCTGGGCGCTCTTCGCACTGGTCTCCTGTTCTGCTGGCCGCAATCGTTCTATGCGCAGCTTCATGGTCTCGTCAGGATCCCGGTCGCCGTCTGACTGGCCATACTCGCTGTCACTGCTGGCACGACGCTGCTCGGAAGGGTGGTCCCATAGCTGCGCCCCGTCGTATATATACGGCTGGTCACTTTCCTCCGGCACTGCACGACCGTCGACGTCAAACTCGCTGACCCTAACCTGGTAGTCTAGGGCCCTCTTGCCTTCCCTGATGAGCTCTTCGGTCCACCCGAGGCATCTTTTCAGGCTCTGGTTCATCTTCTGGCTGTCGACAAGAAGCTGTTGATGCTTCGAGAGGTCAACTTGGAGGCGCTTCTCGTCGCGCTTCCTTTGTTGGGCGTCCCTCATCGCCATGGTGCTAGGGCTCATCTGCGCAGATCCAGCAGAGTCTGACTCTGACAACTCGGACTCGCCCATGGATTCGTCGTCGGGCTCCGTACCAGAGTCCTCCTCGCTCAGGTCTGTCAGGCCGAGGTTGTTCAAGGGGCCTTCTGGGACCTCGCTGGCGGTGGAAGTCGAGGGGATGCGGGACGAGGCGGCGGTGTTGGCAGACGAGAGCCGACCGGCCCTTGTCAGCCGCTTATACCGCCGCAGCTCGTTGGTCTGTTTCCGCAACTGCCGTTCTAGGGTCCGGTTGATGGCTTCCAGGGACGCATTCGTTATCTGCAGGTCTTGCACTTTCCGCTCCCTCCTCGCGTTAGCAACCAGCTCGTTGAGTGGGTCATTGCCACTGGCCGACTTTGGGCTAGCCGGGCCAGATGCCACGGAGTCACTTTCATCCTGGCTGCCGGCCAGTTCATCGGCGGCCTCGAGCACGGATGCCATGGAAATGGCCGGGTTTGAGAAGGTCAAGGGCGATGGCAAGGGCGAGCCAGCGGGCGTGCTCGAAGCCACGGCGCGTGGGGCCGGTGGAGCTTCTGTAACCAGGCTTCCTGAGCGTGAGTGCCCAGGCACCCTCCTAGGAGCGGCCTCCGCGCTGACACGCCTTAAATCGTTGGAGTTGGAGCGGCCTAGCTGAGGTACAGACGTGAGCATACTGCGCCTCTCAGCTATCGAAGGGCCCATCGAAGGGCCCATCGAAGGGCCGGCCGAGGGCTGGGAATGGGACTGGGGTTGGGGCTGAGGCTGAGGTGGAGGGGCCGGGTAGCCTGCGGCCTTTGCCGGCGATGGCATTCTCTGTGACGACGGGGCTGGTGACTGGGACCCAGCACCGTGCTTGCTGGAGGATATCCTAGAGGTGGACGAGTGGGCAGAGCCAGACCCGGACTTCATCAAGCTGGGCTGCAGGTCGGGAGAACCATTGGCGTACATGAACTTGCTTGCCAAGGAGTCTGGGGTCGAGGAGGCGAGGGGCGGCGAGAAGGGCGCGGATGGGACCGAGGTGGGAGGACTGGGTTTGGGAGGCAGATTGTTGCCATTGGCATAAAAGAAGGTCGGACCCTTTTGCGGTAGCGTTGGCCTGGGGGCAGGAGCAGCGGCGTGGGAGGTCCTGGAGGCATCGCTGGCATAGAAGAATTTTGAGTCGCGCGGCGTGGGAGCCGTCTCGCTCCTCTGCAGAGCACCAGTGCCAGTATCGGAGTCGAGGGCAGTGCCAGAGATGCCCAAGCCTGACCGCGTCTCCCAGTGATCGGCGGCGGCGGCATCGGCCGGGGACGGGGACGCATTGGCACTTGTGACGCGGCTCTGGCGGGAGCCAGACCTTGGAGTAGCGCTGTTCTGAAGGGCGGTAGTCGTGGCATGGCTGGCATGGCTGGCATGGCTGGCATGGCTGACGACAGAGGAAGGGCGAGCAGACCTCCGAGGAACAGGAGTGGCAAGAGTGACGGTCTGCCGCTGCGAGGCGGAGGCCGAGCTGGAGGCGGAGGCGGTAGAGGTGGCAGCGGGTTTGCCGGCGAGTTTCGGGGTGACGGGCAGGCGTTTTGCGAGGGAAGGGGCGTGGAGGGGTGGAGGGTGGCGTGAGGACGTGGTTGAGGCCGAGGCTGAGGCTGAGGTCGCGGCGGTGGAGGAGCGGTCACAGGGCATCCTGCCGGAGGAAGAGGTCGGCTCTTTGGAAGAGGAGGTTCGGGAGGTATGTAAATTCCTCATCGTGTTGGTAGCATCTTGTCGGGCGGGAAGGGGAGGAAGTCCGCGTCGGGGACGAGGCTGAGGCTCGATTTCAGGAGGAGCTGGAGGGCGGTGGTGGCAGAGGTCGGTCAAGGGCGTTTAGGGGCAGCCTGGACTCCCAGTGCAGTCCGTGCCGAGAAGGATAGGGAAATGCGGGTCGAGGCGGGTGCAGGTGCAGGCTGTGATTGCGGATGCAGATGTCGAAGTCGATGCCGGCTGTCGAAGTCGGAAGTCAAGGTGGGTGTGGATGTGGGTGTGGGTGTGGGTGTGGGTGTCGGTATCGGTATCGGCGATGGCGTTGTCGTCGCACCGGATTGGAGCAAGGCGAGGCTGAGCTGTCAGAGTGCGAGTGTGGCGTGAGGCGTGACGAGCTTGAGTGAGGGTGAGTGATGGGATGCTGCCGAGAGAGGGATTGGTGTTGTTGATCTTGTTGTTGCAGAAGTGGTCGCGGGTGGTGTTCTGGTCCTGAGATTGGCGATGGGGTCGAGGGCTGTTTGTTGTGGGGAAGATGCTAATTGGGGTGATTGGACTCCCATGCGGCATGTTTGGACGTGGTGGACGTGACTGTCCAGAGCCGAAATGCAGCCCCACCACAATAGAAGAAGAGTAGGCCAGGCTAAGTTCCTGCCGTCGCCCCAGCTCCCGACCTCCAACCCCCGGGTCCCCTCGCCCAGGAACCACAAGCGGATTGAGCTGCTTGAGCAATAAGCCCAGGTGTATCTTCATGCCAGCATACTACCTAGGTATGTAGAATGCGTTTGCTGCATGGGGTCTACGTCAATGTATTGCAGATGCCATGTACTGTATACTGTATATGTAAACATGTAAACAAGCCCTGTTGCCGG
Organism: Diaporthe vaccinii; assembly: GCA_039880775.1. Lineage (NCBI taxonomy): Eukaryota > Fungi > Ascomycota > Sordariomycetes > Diaporthales > Diaporthaceae > Diaporthe > Diaporthe vaccinii. Next base: position 46,555 of record JBCEDN010000023.1, read on the forward strand.
TAGCGCTTTGGGTGGCTCCTCGCATGCGGCAAAATGTCAATGTTTGTTACGGGTGCCCTCATTAGCGTACGCACTGTGGTTGCAGCACACACGTGGTCGTGTTTCACACAGTGTTCACCCTCTCCGAAAGGAGGCATCAAATCTTCCAGCTTCCAACTTCCGCAACCCCTGACCCATACCGCCTTGTCTTATCCCCCATTCTGCTTTCTCATGGGACCCTTGATGTGCATAGTGGGGTTCCCTCGGATCGCGATACCCAATCGACTACCCTGCAAATATATACCTAGGTAATCCACTAGATGGGTAGTTATTTGTGTCGACACACAACCACACTTCCAAGGGTTGTTGGATACCTCGTCTATGCCATACCCAACAGCAGCAAATACATACACGCATAGGAAAAGAAAGAGAGGGAGAGAGACAGACAGAGAGACACCGCGATGGCTCTCATCGGCATCTCGCTGATAGTCGCCTCTGTCGTTCTCTTCTGCCTCCGACCCCCAGCATGGCTGCCGCTTCCAAACCTTGTCGCCAGCTTCCGCCATCAGAGAGCGAGAGTCAACAATCCACCAACACGCGACACGCCCCTTCGCGATGCTGCTGACGCTGACGCTGACTCTGACGGCGACGTCCTCGACGACGGTCAGGTTACCCCCAAGGCCAGCGCAAGCACAACAGACCCCGCCCAATCCGTCCCCAGCTTCTCGCTGTCCGAACCTCTGCCATCGGCCTCAGCCTCGCAGCCTGCCACCACTTCCTCCACCACTTCCTCCACCATAGGAATAGGAATAGGACCCTCTCCTCCTCCGCCGCCAGCAATCAAGCCACCGACTGCGTCCGACCTCATGCCCCCGCCTCCGCCCCCGCCCCGGGCCCCGGTATCCTCATCGACGGTCGGTCCCTCTCCTGCCTCCACGGCGCCTCCTCCGGTGCCCGCGACACAAGCACGCCGGATACCGACCCTTGCCCCGGCGGCAAGGAACAGCTCTTCCCTCCGCCCCTCATCCGCGCCCTCGCCAAACCGCTCCCTTCCAGTTCCCAGTCGCGCCCCCGGAACCTCTACCCTCGCGCCGCCGCCCACACATTCCTCAATACCCACCAAGCCCTCCAGGCAGGTGCACCTGACACCAGGCCACTCCCCGATGGACTGGGCCCGCCTGGCCCAATCCCCGACATCTGACCTGCGAGGCCTGCCTCCCTCCACCCCATACCTCCGTGTCACGCCCTCGCAGCTTCGCCAGATGACCGGCCGCAAGGGCAAAGACGCCTGGTCCGTCTTTTCCGGCAAGGTCTACAACATATCCCCCTACATCAGCTTCCACCCCGGCGGCGAGGCGGAGCTGCTCCGAGGCGCAGGTCGTGACGGCACCCGCATGTTTGCCGAGGTCCACCCTTGGGTCAACTATGAGACAATGCTGAGTGCTTGCTTGATAGGCGTGCTGGTGGATGAGCAGGAAGTCGAGCACCGTGTGGGAAAGGCAATGGAGGAGATGGACTAGCCCGCCCTGACCGCCGCCGTCGTATCCACAAGAGAGTCGCTTCTTCTTCCTCCACACCGGGGTTATGAGTAGCACCGGTGATTCTCCCATGTCACCAGTTAGTTCTCGGTTAGAATGCAAAGGTGCCAGCCATAACTAGACAGACCGCTACACGGCGGCAATAGATACATAGATACCCCCAGACAACAACCCAAAGAACCAACTCGGAGGGTAACATGACCAAAACCACAGCAAGTTCATGGATAACAAGAGGCAGAAGGTAAACCAGTTGCACTTAGAACACCCCCTCCCCCGGGGGGGTCCTCCCGGGCCTCAAAACAGCCATGTACCACTTGCATGCAACGCGGCGAGATGCTCTGTCCTCACCTGCGCCTGCCAAATCTGAAGTTCAGCCCATCATCGCTTTCATCGTCCTCTTCATCGCTCTCCTCCGCCGTTGCCCTCGCTGAGCGTACCGCCCGCCTTTTGGCTGGCTTTCCCGCCGCGGGCAAGCCCACAGCACTCCTCTTCTGCGACCTTGATGGCAGGGCTTGCGCTTCGTCCCGCGTGTTCCGCGCTGCCGCCTGGCTCTGTCTCGTAGCTGCCTTGCCCTTCTTGCTCCTCGCAGGCTCACGGTCAGCGTCCATCTCCATGACGTCGGGCAGCGAACTGTTGTCGTTGCCAGCGCCAGCCTCACTATTACCGCTGTCATCGCTCCCAATGGCATAGCTGTCTCTCTCCCTTTCCCTGCTTGTTGGCGGTTGGCCGCGCCCCACTGCCGGTCTAGGCGCAGCCTCGTCCTGGCTGTTCGCCGCCTGGCTCGTCCCCTTGCTCCTGCGGCCTTGTGCGCCTCCATCCTCGAGCCAGTAGTCGTTACCAATGCCGTGCACTCTCACTCGGGCTGGCTCGAGCGACATTATCACCCTCTGCTGCGGTCTTCCAGCAGTCTCGCCCTGTTTGCGGAACTTTTTGAAATTCTTCCGCCCGTTCCATCGTGGGTCCCACCGCCCCTCCTGGATGTCCTGCTCCCGTGTTCGGTTTTCCTGTGGCCGCCGAATGTCCATGGGTTCCACGAGCGTTAGCCGCCGTATCGCTTCGTAGTCGATGTCACCGTCCCGCAACTCCCGCTCGAGTCGTTCGCGCTCCGCCTGCACTCTCGCTTCTTCCTCCTCCCGGTACTGGATAGCAAGATCGAGAATGTCCTCGTCTTGACGGACAGTCTTCTTGCCTTTCTTACCGCCGGCTGCTGCCTTGCCTCGGCCACTTACCCTCTGTTGTTGAGGCTGAGGCTCAGGCGCCTTGTCTTGCTCCGGCGGAGGCGTTTGGCCCTTTGGTTGGGTGTTTGCTTCGCCAGCCTCGAGCCGTCGACGCTTGATGGCTGCAGCCGTGGGTGCGACGACTTCCATGATGTCGCGATCGGGTTCTGGAAACGGCCGCTTGCGCTGCGACAGGCCTGCGACAGCAGATTCTGCTTCCGGCTGCGTCATTAACATTCCCTGGGATGTTTCTGTAGCTGCGGTTAGTCGGGATGCAGGATCGGGCTCCTCGTCCTCGTCTATTCCGGTGTCGAAGCCCTTGAATCTACTTTTGGGAGCACGGCGGTCTCGCCTGCGCGTTTTGGCTGGTTGCGGCGGCGAGTCCTCGATGGCGACTCCCCCCTTGGCTTCGTCAACGTCCATTGATAAGCTATTGTTTTCGCTGTTGGCGGCTTGATTTGAAAATTGCCCGACTGACACAAAAGGCTGGTCAGACATCTGCGATTTTATCAGGCACAGTGCATACGTACCTTGCTCCGGCTGGGTTGAATCGAACTCCAAGGGCCGTCTCAGTTGGCCCGGATCAACATCGAGGATGGCAGGGAGGAAGTCTCTCGGCTCGACCGGACGATGATCCAGCCGCAGCGCGACCTGGTTGTAAAAGCTCAGATACCACTCCGCTTTCTCATGGTCGGGCGGGGGCGTATAGCGCACTACTACAACGCCCTTGCCTTCACTGCCATCCTCGAACTCTCCCAGGCCTTTCTCCCCAGCAATCCCTTTGACGTAGCGTATGAACTCGTCGGTACTTGTGAGACCCGGTACCACTTCACTTAGGAGAGCCTTTCCTTTGCCACTCGTAATGGCAGGATGCAACTCTTCGAAGCGCTTTCTCTCGTAGAAGACGAAAGTGTAACCGTCGAAAATGGTGTGTCGTCTCTCATCAGGCGCAAAGAAATCATCCGGTCGGTCAGCGCCGGGGGCATCGGCCTTTGGCGGCAGGTATCGCATAGCCTCGGGCCAGTTCGCATCGAAGTCCATTTCCAACGCACTGAGCTGGGCACTGTCCACATCGCCAGCCCTCGGCGTGGCTGCTTCAATGATGGCCTCCATGAATCCCTCAACCACAATATACTTGCCACTAATGAGCGCCTGTAGCACCTTGGACGTGTTGCGCCTCTTGCTGACGACGTGCGTGGTGTTGATATGGTCATACTCCGCGATGTATTTGACATCGAAGGGCTCAATTTTCTGGCGGATGACAGCCCACGGGTCTGTTTCCAGCTCCATTTTACTAAACGAAAAGCTGAGAACGACTGGGTGCCATGTTATGCTTGAAGCGTACGTCAGACAGACAGTTTCAATCGATCGTTGTTGCAGGTGGCTCACCGGAAGGTTTCTCGATAATGGCCGAGTTTAATCTCGTTTGCATCCTTGACGAGGTTGAATTGCTCGCCCTTGATCTGCTTCCCGTTGACCAAGGTACCAATCTTTGTCTTCAGATCCTCGATGGTGACGAGCGATCGCTTCTGAAGGTTGGTCTACAAGAATGTGAATTCAGGGCCAGAAAGACGTTCAAGCTTAGGGTTGGCTCGGGTACATACACCATCGCCCTCGGCGACCGGGGCTACCTCAATCGTCAGGTGCTTTCGCGAGATGGTTTTTTCTTGGATGACGAAGCTCCCAGCTGATAGAGATGTCAGTAAGCTGCCCAAAGAAACAAGGCATGGATCATGTGAGTACCCTCGCCATCCTGAGAAGTTCGGCCGAACAGGTAGCGCTTTCCGGGGACAAGCCAAAGCCGTCGACCTGCAGATGTTTAGCCATGACGGACGTGCTGCGAAGTGGTCTACAAACCATGGAAAACGTCGCCATCGCTCTCAAGAATCCACATGGTGACAGGATGCCAAGGGCACTCCGCGGTGAGGTGGTTCGTTGTAGTGGGTGTGGGAAGAGGAATGAGGCCGTTGAGTATCCTCCAGAATCAATTAACATTCAGAAAACATGTCAGCTGTCGACCAAAAAGAAAGAAAGAAAGAAAAGGAGAAAACGATCTTGCTGCGCAGACAGGCTGGCAGAGGGAACGGGTTGGGAGTTGAGCAGGACGAGCATCGGTCTGCTGCTGCCTGGGTTCGTTCCCAATCTTCGTAGTTGGATTTCCAAGGGAAACGTCACGAGCATCGGGATGTCGCGTCACAAACCGCGACAAAACCCCCGGATTCAGCTGCTCACTCAAAGTGGGGACGCTCAATCCCACGCTGTCACGTGCACACCATCCTCATACGGCAAACCTCGAATGACAACCGCTAATATTGGTAATTATTCTTCGTCTTCTATCTCATTCGCCCTTTAGCTGACCCGTTTTTTTCTCCTCGGGAAGCCGGTTGCCATGCAAAAGACGGCCGGGGGAAGGGTCCTGTGCCAAGGAACCGCGCAACAGGGCAGTCGAGACTCATGCTAAGAAAGCTATGAATATACCTATATTATATTTGATCTAACAGAAGTGGCTTTGTGCACATTTGGCTTTTGCTTTGCATGGATTTGTCTGTCCACCATTCGAATAAAATAAATAGGCTTGCTTGTCTTTACTCTAAAACCGCGCCGTACATTTCCGCCCGCCACATGTAATTAAACTGGCCTGGTGGCGCCCACCTCGCCTCGCGCTAGTAATGTTCAGGGCCGGGTGATCTGGCACCTTGGAAAGTGAAGAGAGAGAATGGAGCATCGCGAAGCCCGCTCTATGCAGTGGCCGGAGCCTCGCCGGTGGGGCTTTCCGAGTGCGCGTGGTGTTTGTGCTTCTTCTTGCGCTCTTCCCTTTCCTTCTCCTTCTCCTTCTTGATCGTAGCCTCTGCCACGAGCTGCTCGAACGCCATGAAGTCACCTTCTTCTTCGGGCGAACGTTGAGCCTGTGTGGGGTTGTCAGTCAGTATGGCTCGCACCCAGCCGACAAGTAGCGGGGCGAGGGAGACTTACCTTGGCGCAGATCTCTCCAATGATGACCATGGCCTGCGCTCGCTCCAGCCTCTTTGCCAACGGGATCTTCTTGTCGTTCAACACGGCATCGCAAACCTCGCGCAGCACGCTCTGGATCTCAAACTTGCTTCCCCGCCACGCCGCATTCAGGATCTTGCCTGTGACCCGTCTCTCGTACTCCATCTTCCTCTCGTCGCTCCACTCCTCGCCGCCCTTCTCCTCCATGCGTGCCATCTCCTCCATCGTCTGCTGTGCGTCAATAGCGCTCGAGATGGTATTCCATGTCTCCTTCACGATGGTCCCCTTGTCTTTCATCCGCCCAAAGAAGCCGCCGATTCCGAACAACTTCTGCGACTTGAGCAGGTTTGTGCCCTTGGCAAGGTACGTCTGGCCGATGGCGTGTAGGATGTCCAGGCCGAACGATTCCATCTTGAGATTCTCCACTTCCAGCCGTATCTTCTCCTGGAATGCCCTTGTCACGTCAGCACCCTTGTCTGTCTCTGTCCACACTGATATGCGGTCCAGCAGCTTCTTGGCCAACATGTCCACGCGCTCCTGGCGCACGCGCGCCCTTTCTCTCTCGTACTCGGCCAGCTTCTCCCGTTGCTCCTTGGTCAGGCCGGCCTTCTTCTTGTCCTTGTCCTTCTTGTGCAGCGACGAGTCGCCCTGGGCATCCGAGGTCACGGTCGTGTCGTCCGAGGGGCGGTCCATGATCGCAGGCCGAATCGGGATCTTGTACTTATTCGGGGTCGAGGTGCCGCTGCCGGGCGCGGGAGATGAGGTGCGGGAGGGAGCAGTGCCGGGAGTCGACAGGCCGGGTGACGCAGCGGGTTTGTCGCTCGTTGTCGCGGGCTTTTCCCCGGCGGTGGCATCCTGCTCCACCTTGGCAGCCGGTGGGGGTGCATGCTTTTCGCCCATGCCATCGCCGTCTGCTGAGGTCTTGATGCTCTCCTTGGTGGCCTCTGAGGTCCCGGGGAATTCGGGGTCGTCATCGGCGGCGGCGGCCGCTGCTGCTGCTGCTTCCTCCTCTTCAGTCATGCCCGTGATGTCCATGGTGGTGGTAAGATCTTTCATCAGGCCGATCTCGCCGATCCAGTCCACGAATGCGTCGCCGCCGAAGATGCTGGTGAAGAACTCGGCGGGGTCGGCAAAACCCTCCTGCGGTTTGGCATGGTCTTTTCCGAACTTGTCGTAAGCCTTTCGCAGGTCCGAGTCGGACAGGACCTGGTACGCCTCGCCTATGGCCTGAAATTTCTCGTGGGCGGAGGGGTCGTCGGGGTTCTTGTCTGCGGAGCAAAGCGAGGATTAGCAGGAGCGATATCAAAGGGAAGCACAGGACGACAACGACCAGCGCCCCGGGCAGTGGCTGGCACATGCCTGGATGGTGGACCATGGCCATCTTGCGATAGGCCTTCTTGATCTCCAGGTCCGTGGCCGTCGGCTTCACGCCGAGCGCATCGTAGTATGACGTATCGACAACCATGGTGCTCGAGGTTGCTCAAAGCTGCAGTCGAATCAGGGCGCAAAAGATCAAAAGGAAAACGCCAGAGACCGGTGCGGCGGCACAGTGCCTGGGTATCTAGGTGAGGTGTCTAAGGGGCCGTCTGGTCGGGTCTGGGCTGCTGGGTGGGAAATCTGGGATTTCAGCAGAGGAAGTGAGGCACCCGCCCGACGCGAGCGGGTGTGAATTTACCTTAGGGGCCGGATCTAGACTTGCAAGGTTGCGGCCTGCCCCACGCCACGCCTCCAAGATCCAGTCACTGCAGGGCTGAGCGAGGTCTGACGTGACACAGCCTGCGATGACAGCCTGAACAGCCAGACAGCTTGAGCTATTTGACCACCTACCAAGTGCACTGCCAGGCCCGGCCCTTGCCCGAACTCGCATGGCACGTACTTAACCAGCACCTAGGAAGGTTTTGTAGCGTGCATCAGGATATGGCTCTGGTGCTGCCAAGACCAAGCGATAACCTTCCAAGGATCCTCCCTACGTGGCCTGGTCTCCATCAGAAGCCCACGATGCAAGAATGCGTGCGGGAACATTACCTACCAAACATAACGGCCAACAACAGCCGTCCACGCGTTCATGGCCTCCCGGACGCGGGCTGCGGTACCAAAGTACCTATATCTGTTTTGTACCTAGCTCTCCTGCGAGTCAGGCACATTGCACTCCTGCCTGCCCACCGAGGGGCACGAGAGACTTGGATCCAGATTGTTTTCATTGCACCGTCTACATGGATGGGTCTCCTCCCGGTATGCTTGCCAGTTTATACAGTACGAGACTGCAGAGGAGACGTACAGCCAGGGAGGCCCCGTCCCCGAGGCCCTGTAGTGGACATCGAGAGGTTTCTTCCTGCCTGCGCAGCCCCGAATCATGCCGTCACTGGCACGTAGAAGCTCACCGTGACGCATCACAGGGAGCCGGATTGCTGACGAGAATCCGTCGCCAACTCAAACATTCACTCAGGTTCTGTGAGAACGCAGCGCCTGGGACCCGAGACAGCCGCTCGCAGCGGTAGAAGGAAGACACCGTGTGTCATTGCAAGTCTAGCGTTCTGCAGATAGATCCTTTCGCAGGACCATGTGGAGAAGCAACATCTATCAACCCCGTTCCACCTCTCACAATTTCCCGGGGACAGGGACTTCATCTCGACCAGGGCCGTGGTGCGTCGCGCCCTACTGGCCACCTGCAGCCTTCATCCTCTCGAAACACTGCCTGTACGCCTCGTGGATCTCAGGCACCTCGTACCCGTACTCCTTTAGCTTGCTAATAAGCTTGGTGTGGTCCAGCTTGCAGTTGCTTCGGCCGGCCTTGATGACCTTGGCCTGCTCCTCCAGGGTGAAGTTCTTCCACGTGTAACCCGGCCTGACAATGTCCCGGAATAGCGTGAGAACCTCGTTGTGCGAGATGGCGCCAGGGTTGGTGAAGTTGTAGATGCCCGTGTCGCCATGCTCGGCCAGAAGAATCGATGCGGGTAGCAGGTCGTGCAAGATGGTATTGCTGTTGGGGATATCGACGACGCGGTCGTACTTGGCGATCTTGGTGACGAAGTTGCGAGGGTGAAGGTCGTCAGAGACCGGCATACGCAACCGCAGGATGAGGCAGTTGGTGTAGTACTTCATGACCTTCACGCACGAGTCAGCAAGCCAGCCAGCCAGCGAGCCGGGCCCGTCATACCGCCCTTGGCTCGCACCTGGGGGAGTGAGGGAAGGGGCGGGGGATGCTGGGGGTGCATAGTGATGTTGTTTGCGGCTCAACTCACCTCTTCCACGTGTGCTTTGGTCTCCGAGTAGAAGCTGCCGGCGAAGTTGGCTGGGTCGGTCTCGGTGTAGCCGGGGCCGTCCCAGGGGTGCTTCTCGTCGTACTGGTAAATGCAGCCGGTTGCGAAGACGGTGCAGTGGATGCCCTTGAGGTAACAGCAGTCGGTCAGGTTGAGGGTGCCAATGACGTTGGATCGCATCGTCTCCTCCTTGTGGTCCTCGCACCAGTCGACGTTGGGACGACCCGTGCAGCCGGCGGCGTTGAGCACATGGGTCGGCTTGACCCGGTCGAGCTCCTGCAGGACCTCCTCGCGGTTTTGGTTGCGGACGACGGTGGTATGCACATCCTTGCCCTGCTTCTCGAGGATGTTCTTGAGGTGGCCAGCAACCCAGCCCTCGCCTCCCCAGATGAGGAAGCGGTTGGCCTTGGACCCGTTTGTCCCGTTGGTGCCGTTGGTAGCCATCTCCAGTTTCTGAGTCGCCTCGGTGCCTGTGGTGCCTTGAACTATGTATAGATAGTGTGGTGGAGGAAGCCCGCCCGTGTAAGTGGGGTGGGTATGTGGGTAGGTATTGCCGGCTTGAGTTGGTTGAGATGACGGGCTGGACTTGCGGGAGGAGGGCACCACAAGAATGTCAATCAGCGTGAAGGTGTGTGAGGGATGGAGGGAGACGAAGAAACGGGGGAGGCAAGAGCCAGCAGCCAAGCAGGCTGACGATGAAGTTAAATAGGATCAAGGGGCATGTAGGCCAACTAAGCTCAGCAAGGGAGGGTCTCGACTGACGAGTCTCGACGTCCCTAGATTTAGATTCAGATTCAGATGTCAGCAGAGTCAGAGTCAGGCTAACCCAGGGACGCGCCCACGCTATTGGAGCTGCAGGGCCCTGGAAGGAGGGGCGGTTTGGACGGGCAGGGGCCGTGCAACGTAGCTGCAGGTGGAGGATGGACGGACAAGCTGCGGGAAGCCAGGGATCGATCTCCATGCTCGTGTGGCAGAGTGTGGTGGCATCCGGGTGTCTCTGTATCTGGGGTGGCATTGCATTGACTGTCCACAGGGTATTCTGCGGTGCTGAGCTGCCCAGAAGACAGAGCACCTGGGTAGTCTCTATTTGCTTTTGCTGCTCAACAAGAATCCCAATGAGAAAAGGAGCAGTCGAGTGCAGCGTGATGAAGCCATGCACGCCATGCCATCATGTCTTGGGATGTTGTCTCAGGGTAATGAGACGAGGTGCTTGGGCATCGCAGTGTCAATGGACAAGATCCATCTGCAAGTTGGGCGATCTTCTTCGACCTGCATATGACACCTGCATACCTACCTAGATACCTAGATATTGTGGCACGCGCACACACACACAACACAGCCCGAAGGAGCCCACCGTGCTACCGAACCCGACGGGCCTGGGCGAGGCGGGTGAGGCAAGAAGGAGCTGGGGCATGACACAAAACACCACAGGACACGACATGACAGTGCTTACACCAGGGTCGTCGTGGGTTGATTGCGTGGATGGCATTGCGTGGCACATGGGTAGCCATGTGCGCATGGCCCATGACAGGGGGGCAAGCGGGCAGGCTCAATTGGGCTGGACCCTTCTTCGCAGTCTGGCAGGAAGACAGGCCCTTGACCGCCTATGCCCGTCTGAACGGGCTCGATTCAGGGGTCTAGGACAGGCCTCTTTGACCAGGCCGAATCCAGCCGGGGAAAGATGAGTGTATTTGCCATTATCCAGGAACCCAGCCTGCCCAAACCGTCTGGCTCGTGGCGCCCTACGTAGAACATAAATACATAAATACCTAGGCACGACGTTGAGCGACTATTGACCAATCGACCAACACCAGCCAGCACAAGTAAGGCACCTTGGTAGATACCCCTACTATGCCCACATGGTATACCGTGATGCACGCACACTAGGTAGTACCTAGTGGGCAGCACGCAGTCGGATGAAGCAGGTCATCATTCACTAGCTCAATTACAGTGCTGGTAGCAACGGTAGTGGTGATATGTCAAGGTCTATCGGTCTGTTGTCCTCTACCTAGGTGCATGTAATGTGTGTACCCAAGTAACTAACCTGTCTGAAGGTACCTAGGTACCTAGGTAGGTAGGTGAACGGATCAACTGCTGGGCGCGGGACAGTGGACGCTCCACATTGGAACTGACTAACCAGCTGCCTTTGCTCTGCTGCTCCATTGGAAAATTAGTGTGCCGCTCCTTCACCTCCTAGCCAAGTTTTCTTCATCAAATCTTGCACGCGCTACCCCGTCCTCCCCCGTGTCGTTCTGTGTGTGTGTGTGCGTGTGTGTGTAGTGTCTTGTCTGTCATCTGTCGTGTGTCCGTGGCCTGTCACCAACGACTCTGTTTGCTCCAGTCTCCTCTCACTTCATGTTGTGACCTACCATTCCCACGCCCCTATCCCAAAAGCTCTTATCATCGTCATCATTCTCCATCCACAGCCGCCGTCGCCATCGCTGTCGCTGTCGCCAACCCCTCCCCCAAGCAGCACCGACCGACCCCCTTCCCTCGAAATCCTCGTCCTGCCTGCTCAACCACCTTGCCCGCTGCCCATTGACTGCAGCATCCTCCTGCTTCTCCGTCTCCCCTGCCTCGCCTTCTCTGACCGTCGTTGACCGACCCTCAACATGGGCGCCGCAAAACAAGCTCTCTACTTCCTTTTCCATCCCATTCAACTCCGCAGCATCATACAATGGTGAGCGAGCCAACGCTGCCAGCTTCCCGCCTGGCTTTCTGCCTCTCCCTTCCAGGCTGACTGTCCGTCACAGGAAAGTATGGCACGACCCCGTGCACCATCGTGACCCCAGCAAGGAGACCCCAACAGAGGCGTCATGCTTCAAGTTCCTCAACATGACTTCCCGCAGCTTCTCCGCAGTCATACAAGAACTCAATCCCGAGCTCCTGATGCCCATCACCCTCTTCTACCTTGTACTGCGTGGTCTCGACACCATCGAAGACGACATGACTCTCGCCGTTGAGACAAAGGAGCCTCTGTTGCGCGACTTCCACCGAAACATGCTCATTGATGGCTGGACTTTCACCGGCAACGGGCCCAACGAGAAGGACCGCGAGCTACTGGTACACTTCGATGATGTGGTCGCCGAGCTCAAGAAGGCCAAGGTGGAGTACCGCGACATCATTAAGAGCATCACTGAAAAGATGGGCAACGGCATGGCAGACTTTGCACTCAATGGCGAGCTGAACAAGGACGGCGTCACTTCCGTCAAGGACTATGAGCTGTACTGCCACTACGTCGCAGGTCTGGTCGGCGAGGGTCTGACCCGGCTTTTCGTCCAATCCGATCTTGCCAACCCCGCGCTCAATGAACGGCCAGAGCTCACCGAATCCATGGGCCAGTTCCTGCAAAAGGTCAACATCATCCGCGACGTTCGCGAGGACCATGACGAGGGCAAGAAGTGGTGGCCGAAAGAGATATGGAGCAAGCACGTGGACAAGATGGAAGACCTTTTCAAGCCGGAAAACCGGCAAAAGGCACTCTACTGCGGGTCGGAGATGGTTCTGAACGCCTTGAAACATGCCGACGAATGCCTTTACTACATGGCCGCGGTCAGGGAGCAGAGCGTTTTCAACTTCGTGGCCATCCCCCAGTCAATGGCGATCGCCACCTTGGAACTCGTTTTCATGAATCCTGACATCTTTGACAGAAACGTCAAGATCACGAAGGGTGACGCTTGCCAACTGATGATCGAGTCGACACAAAACCTCAGAGTTGTGAGCGACGTCTTCCGGCGCTATGTCCGGAAGATACATCAAAAAGCCGACCCGAGAGACCCCAACTTCCTGGCCATCGGTATCCAGTGCGGCAAGATTGAGCAGTTCATTGAAAGGATATTCCCCACCCAAGACGTCAACAAGTTGTCGGCCGTGGATAAGGCCAAGACGGTCCAGCGGGAACGAGAGGAAGCGGTGGACAAGACTGAGGCCCTGTACCTCATCCTGGCGGTCCTCATCGTTCTGGTATTCGTTGGGGGCCTGATGGTACGTTGATACCCATCCCCGCTGGCTATCGGGCTAGCTTACTGACGCATTACAGATTGCACTGGCGTGGTTCTTGGGAGCAAGGTTCGACAAGATCACCGAGAACCTCGAGTGGTCCAAGCTCTTCCCACCCAGCTCGTCCGACCCGCTGGTTGCACCAGCGCCAGGTGGCGCGCCGACCACTGGTGGGCACGAAGAACTGTAATGACATGACAGCGCTTTTGGCGCTGATGAGAGAATGTAAAATGACGACACGTTACGTGATTACTGGTTTACCAAGGCTTGACGGTGCCGGTATACCTAAACTCGACTCGTTTGCTGACGACATGAGCTTTGACACATGCGAGCCCAGCGGGGATTGAGGAATACGGCTGATACTAATAACATAATACACACCTTCTCGCAGGTCTTTCTGCAATCAATCTGTTGCAAGTCCCAGACTGGGTCCTGACGGCAAGATCTTGAAAAGGGCCTCGCCCCGGGCCGTGGACTTGCCACTGAAAGGCGGCTCCTTTGAACAACAAGTGGAGAACTTGGCAAATGACAAGTCACAACAAAAGCATGGATGTCAAATTGCAACCCAGTCTACCCCGATGACTGTGGTTTGTGCCAAGAAATGCTGATATTGATGGATGCGGCATTTGAAGTCTGGTTTCCGGACACAAGCTAGAGGCCGTGCTGGGTTGACTCACCAGCATGGCTTCTGCGTATGGATTGCGAACATATCCTCGATGAGACTATGTGGCTGTTGATGTTACGACCCTGGAGGAGTCTTGTTCACCAAGGACCTTGTATCCGGTGGACCTGGCTGGATGTTCTTTCCCCTTTTCCTTTCCCTTCTTCCGCCCGGTCTCCCTTCCCACTTATCCTACACTGTAGTTATTGTGGGAGAACGGGATGTGTGTGTCACAACGGCAGAGGCAGAGGGAGAAACTGCTTCATCGTTCACAGGCCTTTAGAACGTAGGGTTGTAGATACCCTGTGACCCCATCCGTGGGCGTTGACCATGGGCGAGGTCGCTCTCACTGCCCGGCCGGGAAAATAAAAAAGCGCTAAAAAAAGCGCCAGTTCCGGCCTACCAAGACACTTCTGTGGGCGGACCACTACGATTCGTCCCATATTAGTCTCTAAATATATTCAGACATGAGCGCCACGCCCGAGGTATTTATTATAGTGCGCTAGCCAGGCGTGTTTCCAATGTCAACGTGTCGTTGCGAGGGAATGACGACCTAATACACAGTAGACTAGTTGGTTGAGGCCAGCAGCCTTAGTAAGCAGTAGTGGCCCGTGCCTAGCCAAATTATCCCTGATGCACGATCAACGCTCGGCTGGCCACATTGACTCCCCCCTTGATGCCTCGACACTTCTTCGTCCATCCAGCCGTCCAGGCTGAACAGGGTCCCTTGCTAGAGAGGTTCTTGATGACCTGCGCACCCTCATTGACACGCCCAAACTCACCTCTCGGCACGTGGAGGCTTGCGTGAGGCTGCTGGAACTAGTGAGCGGTCCAGTGTCCAGCCCGCCCGAGTTGGGCGCTCGCTAGATTTCCGGACCATCGATGCCCAGTGTCAGACCGAGCGTTGGGTCTCTAGAAACAGACAACCATCCGCTTCTCGGTCAGGTCAGCAACCGAGACGGCGTCCAGGTGCTGCTTGCGACTAAACGCAAACACCCTCGCACACCGCCAGTCTCGTGCTCAGGACCAGCCTCGACCCTCCGCCCCTGCTCGTCCCGTTGTTGGCCGCCACCACACTGTCTGGACAGCTCAGCTGTTGATGCAAGTCCCGTCTCCTCACTTGTCTGTCGCACTGTCGTTTCGTGGGGGGCGTGAGCATGGCTTCTTTTCAACTGGGTGTCGCCGACCTCTCGGCCACCAAGAAGAAAGCCATCGACGATGCCGACAAGATGCAGAAGCGCATTGTGCGTGAGTGCGGCGAGGCTGGAAGGAACCCTCCTCCATACGCCTTGTCCGAGCTCATTGGAAAGGGTAGTTTCGGGCGCGTCTACAAGGCCAGAGCCGCTGGCTCGGGCCGCCTCGTCGCCGTCAAAATCATCAGCATCGACGAGGGAGACAGCCTCGCGCCCGGTGCGGCTGACACATTCCAGGACATTCTCAAGGAGGTCAACACGCTCAAGAAGCTCGGTGAGAGCGGCGCCAGGAACATCAACACCGTCATCGAAACGCTCCTCGTCGGCCCCTCCATGTGGATTATCACCGAGTACTGCGGCGGCGGAAGCGTCTCAACCCTGATGCGACCATCAGGGGGTCTGCCAGAGAAGTGGATAGTTCCGATTCTGCGTGAAGTGGCCGAGGCACTCAAATGGGTCCACAAGGAAGGCATCATCCATCGCGATATCAAGTGTGCCAATGTGTTGGTCACCGAGGTCGGCGGCGTCCAGCTGTGCGACTTCGGGGTCGCTGGCATCATTGAGACCAAGTTCGACAAGAGGAGTACCGTCACCGGCACGCTGAACTGGATGGCTCCAGAGCTTTTTGACATGTCCGTCTCGTACGGGACCGAGGTCGATATCTGGGCTTTCGGGTCCCTTGCTTTCGAAGCCGCCACTGGGCTGCCCCCTAATGCTAAGAACATGTCGCGGTTTGATCCATCCCAGTTCGGCTCGTATCTCAAGCAGCACGTTCCTCGGCTCGAAGGGGATCAGTTCTCGGATAGCCTGAAAGACCTGGTCGCCTTCTGCATGACCGAGGACCCAAGAGATCGCCCTTCCATCGGCCAGATACAGGGACACCCGTACGTCTTCAACACGGAGCGCGACTACCCAACAAAGAGCCTCTCCATGCTCGTGAATGCATATCGATTGTGGGAAACCCAAGGTGGGAACCGGATGTCGCTTTTCAACGCAGGCGGCGCCCAAGCACCGGCTGGTGATGAACCCTCACAACCTTCACATAATGACGACTGGAACTTCGATACAATGGTTGGCGAGATAGATCAGAGGGTTCTTGGTGATAGCCAGGCTCAAGCCGTGTATGACGCGTACGGACCTCGCGTTTCGATGATGCCTCCACCCCCAAAGCAACAGGGTCGTCGCCGCAGACCGCCCAACATTCCAGTCCTGAAGGCTCCTCTCGAGAAGGCCTTCGATCCCAATACCATCACAAATTACGAGGAAAATGCCCGGCTTTTCTATGGCAGACCCATGCCTTCTTCAGCGCCTGAAATGGGCGAGATGGGTACTCCGAGGGAAGGCAGCACGGGCTCGGCACCGCCTCGGGAATCCTTGATCGACCTTGACTTGTCGCTTGACGGCGACAGGCTATCTCGGTTCGCGGACATGGAGGAAGGAGACACTATTAAGGCCAGTTTCCCCGTCTCAAAGCACCAGACCATCCGGGAATCCGGGTTAATCGACCTTGACGAGTCTCTGGATGGCGGGAGGCTTTCTCGATACGCAGATACGCAAATGGACACTTTTAGAGCAAGTCGACAAAGCATCAGGCCGCTAGGGAGAAGTCAGACTACTTTGGATCGCCGCCGCACCCAAGACTGGTCTTTTCCAGCAGTAATTGGCGAGGAACCCACCCAAGACGATCAACAGGACAACCGCAGGGAGAGCCAGCTTTATAGAAGCCAATCGACAATGGATCACCGCCGCACCCAGGACTGGAGTTTTGCAAACGCCACTGCGGGGGGCTCTGTGCAGCCTGACCGACCAGAAATCGCAAGGAGCCAGTCCAGCCTTGACCATCGACGCACACAGGACTGGTCGTTTTCGGCTGCGACCGCGTCAAACCCCCGCCTCGAGGGGCAGTGGTTCCAGTCCCACGACGAGAACGACGAGGATGACTACATGGCATTGGACTCTCTCCCAACTACCATGGTAGGACATCGCCAGGAAGACTCGCTACACGTGACACTACCGCCACGCGCAGCGACCAGTCTGGAAGTTAGTCGGTTCTCAACCTCCAGCATGATCGATCTCGACGCCAGTCTCGTCGGTGAGAACGGCGAGTCTCTCCGTCCCGCGACCGCAACCTCCGAGGCTTCCTCCGCGACCTCGGACACGTGGAGGCCCACCCTCTCACATCAGAAGTCGTTCCAGTTCAACCTGGAAGATTCCTTCCCCTCGGCCAACAGAGAACCCTCTCTCTACGTCTCAGACGACGGGCCCCCGATAAGCAGCCGTGAGAGGACTTTCCACATATTGGACGATGCAATTCCACGGAGCAACAGGGAGCCATCCTTGTATGTGCCCGACGGCTTTAGCTCGACCACTTCGTTTTCGTCAGTGCACGAAAGGGAGCCCTCTATTTATGTACCTGACGAGATTGGTCTCGGCATCATCCCATCGACCCCGACGTCGGGGGATGTGGTGCTTACTCCGCCATCCGATGGCGCCAACGACACATCGGACGACGCAGCCGCCCATGCCGATGACAACCACGTGTCTATTACCATCGAGGACTCCGATGTCGACTCAGATGCACCCATACCTGCAATCCCGTACATGCCGCGGGCTCCCATGGTCAGCGTGCTGCAGGCGACTGGCTCCCAGGACGAGGTGAAGGATGAGCTCCAGCGCATGATTAGGAGCCTGCACGAGCACCTTCAATACACTACTTCTGTACTGCGGACGCTGCCTATAAGGAGGGGATCAGCGCAGGGGGAACACCCTGGGTCCGAGATTTTGATCTGATGAGGCTCTGAGCCTTGAGGGTATGGGTTCGTGGGCTGGCTGTGTTGATGCTACGGGAAGACCTGGACTTGCTGGTTTTCGCCATAGTGTCGAGCCCTGCTGTGAGGTCAAAGAAGAACGATGGGATTTACCTTAGATCTCTCCGTCGCCAAGTAGACTGGACAGAGAAACGCATAAGATGACGACGGGCGTGCGAGACGGCCGAAGCTGCCGTTGCTATAATATGTAATAATGAAGACTATGGACACACGACCGCTCAGGCAGAGCCGTCCTCCATTGCTAGTGCACCGTGTGGCCAGTATCCGTGTAGTCGTTGGCTCTTGTCTCGTCGGTCAACGAAGAATAAACCAGATCATCGTATCTCAGTGTGTTTGTACTGGCCATTTTCAGCCCATGGCCCGTGGCATGCCTCATACACCCTGCTGTGAGATGGACGATCCTGGGTCAAATCATCTGTAATCGGCATTCGAGGCCGTTGGGGGAGAGTTGGTTAGATATCAGCTTCCTGTGGGGCCCGTTTCGTCACAACCGGCACCGCCGCACCCTGGTGTTTGTTGTGGACAAGGCTAACGATTGTTCGGATTCGATGACCCGATATGCTCGCGTGCCAAATGCTACACACCAGCCTGATTTGCACATGTACAAATGCAAGAGACTGCTTGGCCTTTTTACTTTTTGGCTTGTACCTACACTATCCTATTAGGCTTTGTGGGGGCCCGCCACCTATGATGCGGCAACACCTTTCGTCATCAAAAGCAGTCCAATCAATGCTATTATTTGGAAATGTTCACAAGTAGCTGCTTTCATGACGATCGCGCCGGGCAGCAAACTTCTTGTTGTTGTTGGAGAAGCTCGCAACCGGAGGGCGAAGAAGACATTACAAATGCCCCGAGATATCCGGGCGTCGTTCGCTACAATTTCTGGTATCCTGTGTAGGTGGTATGTGACCATGTTGACACGATCGGCAGTCATGTTTCTTCTGAACAGGGTGGGGGCGACTTGAGGGCAACGGGGGACGCCGAGTTCGAGGATCTCCTGCTTATACCTATCGAGAAGAGTCTGAACATAGAGACACGCCTCTTCAGACCTCACGAAGTCGGAATATTACGATTGTTGGGAACCAAGGTAGGGAGAATTCTGGCTACGGTTGATCTCAAGTCCCTCTCATGTTTCAGACCACCGGCCTCTTCGAGGAGCAAGATGTGGTACGCACGAGGACAGCGATTGTTCTTTTCTCTGTTTGCCAGACTGTGATGTCGCACGAAAAATGTCAAGGAAGCATCGTTCGGTCATGGAGGGTGGCCAGGCAGAGATGCGAACTTGCCAAATATGTCCCATCGAAGTCCATTGATTAAGATATGTGCAAGAGCCCGTTGTGTCTGAACAGTTCCGACATTGCAACTATAATAAGGCATTCATTTATTTTTGCGTAATGAGACGGAAACAGAGGACTCAGGGAGAACGTGCGAGCTTTAGTCATGGGAAGTTTCACCACTATCATATGAGAGCTCGCTACTGTCTGCTTGGGCGATTGCGACAATGCAGAGGTACGAGCAGATAGGTTTCTATGCATTCAATGTTCATCAAGCTCGCACTTTGAGTAGGTTGTACCACCATCACTCCAACTCCCGGGCCGAGCAAGTGTATAGACAAGATTAAGCATGGCGTAGACAGCATGGAAGTGCTCGTCCTGGTTGTATACTTACTAGACTCCCCAGGATCAAGGCCGGCCGGGCGCTCACACACAACCCCTTCTTGGGTCGAAACCAACAAGCCATTCTCACATCCGCCCAGCCCTTGGGGACGTTTCCGGGCCGCCATTAAAGCGCCGTATACGGAAAGATCAAAGCACAAACAAATACCGCCCCCCAGTCCCACCACAACAGGCACGGCTGGTGCCGAGAAGTTCAGGGAGACAGGGCTGTTTGCTAAAATTGGTTCAAACAGCCAAGCCAATTAGCTGCGGCACAACGGCAATCACCCGCCTCCAGCCCGGAAGAGCATGCAAGACCTGCGTTGATCAATGAATTGAATTTTTTGTCATTGTCTATGCTATTTCAAGAATCGGATTTATCCACGGTGGGTTCCGCAAAGCCATGCTCCTCCACCCATTATTCTGGGCCACGCCATGAGAGTGAGACTAAACCAGGAGAAGATGAAGAATACGGCCTGAAGGACCGGAGCAAATCAGTACAGAGAACAGGAAAAGGGAATAATGCCTGGGTGCCAAAAAGCGCAATGCGTCCGTTCAATGCAAGTCCGGTGTATCCACCAGAGGAAAAGCAAACCACTCTCAGCGCCGTGAGTGCACGTTCTAACGATCAGATCGCGCCGTTGTTGGCAATCAGCGGCGTCGTGCCCCTTACGTTTCCCAGGACACGGGCCTGCGTCGCACCGGCGAGATCCGTGATGCGGGTGGCAACGGCGTCGATGTTGGTGATGTTTTCCTTGGCCATCAGGTACGCCGCCAGCCCGGCGACGTGAGGGCTCGCCATGCTTGTCCCGCTCAGGGTCTCGGTGGAGGTGGTGGATTGGATACCCACGCTCTCGACGTCGACGCCGGGGGCAAAGACGTCAACGAACTGGCCAAAGTTGCTGAATGAGGCGCGGCGGTCGGTGGTCTGGTCGATGGCGCCGACGGTGATGGCGCCGCGGGCGGAGGCGGGGCTGTCGTTCTGGGCGTCGACGTTCTCGTTGCCAGCGGCCACGACAGGGACGACGCCTGCGGCACGGAGGGCGTTGATGGCCTGGTTGACAGCGTTGGAGCGCCCGCCACCCAGGGACATGTTCATCACCGACCTCCCAGAGAGCCCGTTAGCCTTGGCTGTTTGTGCCACTGTTTTCTGCCGTTAGCCACGCGTCCTTCTGTCTATCTGTCTGTCTGTCCGTCTATTTGTCCTGCCTATCGTGCCTCTCCAATGTGAAAGACGGGGTGGTGGTGGTAGGGTTGCCTTACCAAAGTTCATGCCTGCGATGACCCCCGAGTTGGTGCCCGCTCCCTGAGCGTCCAGGACCTTGACGCCAATCAGCGTGGCCTTCTTTGCAACGCCAAAGGTCTTGCCGCCGATGGTGCCAGCCACGTGGGAGCCGTGGCCATTGGCGTCGGTGTTGATGTTGTCGGCACTATTGAAGGCGAAGGTAGCGCGCCCCTCGAACTCTTCGTGCTCCTCCATGATGCCTGTGTCGACGATGAAGGCGGTGATGCCCTGGCCTGCCGAGTCGTCAAATGTGTAGGTGGACCCCCCGGCCTGTGCAGACGACAGGCGGGCGAGGCCGGTGGTGGCGTTCTGCTGGGTGACGAGGGCGTTGAGGCGGACATAGGCGTCGGCCTCGATGTAGGAGACCTCGTCGGCGCTGTTGATCTCGAGGGCGGAGGCGTCATCGGCCTCGAGGCACATGGCTCGCATGCTGCCGATGGAGAAGGTGTGGACTGTCATGCTGAGCATGCGGTTGTCTATGGGGGAGCGCTTGCCGATGTTGCGCTTGGCGATGGTATCGATCCAGTAGGCCTCGTGCGTGGCAACCACATCATCGTCGAAGGTGTCGTTGTAGACGACGACGAACTTGTTGGGGATGATGTCCTTGGCATCAGCATTCATGATAGGCAGACCGAGACCCTGCGGTTCCCGGGCCGGGGCCGGGGCCGGGGCCGGGGCCGGGGCCGGGGCTCCCAGGGCGAGGGCGGTCAGAAGGGAGAAGGTGGCAAGAAGAGAAGTCGACATGGGAGCCATGGTGACGGCCAAAAAGAAGTATCAACAACGGCGGTGGTAGTGGTGTGGAGAGAAGTATCACCAAGAAGAGGATGCCAGACCAGCACTTGCACACTTAGGAAAAGGTACCTCCAGGGAAACGAAACGGTCAGGAAGGTTGAAGTAGAGCCTGTCCTCGACAACGGCAACCAGTGGCAAGAAGAAGAAGGCGAAGCAGTAAAGAGAAGGATTGGTAGAAGAAGAAGCCTTTCGGTCGTTCGGAGGGGAGACTGGATCGAGCCCACGGGCAGCGGCTGGGGTATCAAATAGGTCTAGGAATTAGAAACACGAGAAGAGAAAATGGTATGGCTCCCAGGAAAGAATGAGATGGCTTGCTATTGAGAGACGAGGGAAACAATGGGCGGGCGCAGAGGTGATATATCAACCAAATCAATGGGGGAAGCCAAGGCATTGTGGGCCAGCTTGCAGCACACAGCACGCAGTACCTAGCCAGCACGCAGCAAGCTGCAGGCGACATCAGCAGAATCAGAATCAGGGACAAGACGGGAAAGACTTGGTACTCAGGAGACGCGTCTGCTAGCCAGAGGCAAGGGCCATGGTTCGCCAAGCGCATGGGTCTGTCTGCGATGTAGATTCTGCAGAGGCAGGACAGACAAGCATCAAGATTCGGGTGTCGCAGTAGACTTGGCAGGTGTTGGCCCGGCGGGGCCCCCTTTCGGAGACGCTCGCCTGGGCGGACGAGTGAGGTGAGGGCCAGCGGACAGCGGACGGCGCAGGGAGCAGATGGATTGGGAGAGCACCATACATAGTCTACCATGGCGCCAGGGGAAACACGAGGCGAGGCGAGGGCAGGTAGGCGTGTTGACGATGAGCATACCCAGGAACAGCTGCACTAGGGCTACGCGGGTTACGCAGCCCTCGTGCCGCCAAGTCAAACGTGTGGCAGGCTGGGATGGGGGCCGGTTGGCTTGTGTTTGCAAGGTCCCCGCCAGCGCGAGACGACGGCGACATGGTACATGGCGTGTACCTCTGAACTGCATTACATTGCATGCCTGGACTACACACATGCTTGCTGCTGTCATGACATGATGGGGAGAGAATGTGTGTGTGTGTGTGAGAGAGAGCGAGCGAGCGAGCGAGTGGACAAACACAAACAAGCAGCCACAGGCAGGCAAACAGGCAATGCGAGCCAGCCCAGCGCCATGATCGCCGCATCCGAGGGCGGGGGTGCTGTGCCTGGCCTATCCTATCGGGAGTTTCCTCTGGTCCCGACACACACACACACACACACACACACACACACACAAACACACGCGGGCCGTCTAACTCTAGAGGCCACAAGCTCTGCAGATCTCGGCGACTTGAGAGAGCCACGGTGGCTGCCTGCTAGGCGCCGGCGTCGAGATTAAGGTAATGAGGCTCAACACACGGCCGGCGGGCCTCGACAGCGGCGGCCCGGGGCGTGGGACCTGCGGAGAGAGTGTGGAGAAGAAGGGAGGACGTAGACGGTGCAGTTGCAGTCGTAGTGTAACGTAATACAATAGAACACAATATAACACAATGTGCCAGTGGTCAGCCGCCTACTATGCAAGCAGTGGTCCACAGGCCGTCGAGGTGAAAGGTCCATGTCAACATGAGACGAAAGGGGCGCCCGGGGGCCGGCAGAGGGCCGCTCTTACTCCCGGGCCTGCCAGGTACGGTCGCAACCAACAAACAACCAAAGAGCCGCATCGGGAGCCGCAGCGACGGATAGGTTAAAGGGCGATTGATGCAGTACTAGTAACAACAATACCTGGGCAGGTAGACTAATAACGATAAGGGCGGTCGACGAGGGCGGGCTAGACTAGGCATCGTTGCATCTTGTCGGCCCAGGCGGCTCCTTTTGCCGGTGTTCTGCAAGGCACGCGGGCACATCCATTGGCCAGACCCTAGCTCAACCCCAGCCGGCTGCCAGTCCTGGCGGTATAAGGTATAGTGCGCATGTACATTGTACGTGCATCCCTCGGCGGCGCTGGCATGCTTAAATTTAGTGTACAGACAAGTAGCCCGGCAGCGCTCGAGACGGGCGGCGGTTTGACGGGTGGGCAGGTGGGCAGGTGGGTAGTGCCAGATCTTGAACCTTGTAAAGGGGATCGCCGCCAAGACGCAGACGTGGCTTGGCGTTCCCGCATGCCTGTACAAGTAGTAATAATGGTCATCCTGTTGTTTTGGGACGGCTGAAGAGCCGCGACTAGGCTGCTCGGGCGACTAGGCTGCTTGTGCATGTGCATGTGAGTGTGCAGGTCAGTGTGTGGAAGGAAGGGAAAGGGGCGACGGGCGGAGAGCAGGAGAAGCCACAACATCCAGCATAAAGTACCAACCTGTCCCGAGGATAAGGGCTTGCGGTGGTGATACTCGTCCTCTCCCCAGATGGAATCCCAAATTTCTGCATATCACGATCGATCAGCACCGGGGCCGTGTCTTGTCGTAAGCTGTTGTGTCGTGCGTGTGGCCTTGTTTGAAGCGAAGCAATTGACGCGTGGCGGGCTGCCAAACCAAACCGCTGGCCACACATAGGCTTGGTACCTAGGTTGCTTGCGAGAGCAGGTCATTACACACAAAACACGAAACACAAAACATAGAACCGCAAAACCACAAAACACTAGACACGCCAGACACGCCAGACACGCCAGACAGCCAGACAGTTGCCCACGAACCCCACAGCATGGTGTCTGAGGGAGGCTGAAACCCGCCCAGGGGCTTGGTGATGTCTGCCCGCCTCCTTGCCTCCTTGCCCCTTGTGCGTCCCCCACTTCCCTCCCAAAAAAAAAGAAAGAAAAAAAAGGGAAGAAAGAGAAACCGTAAATACACCAGAGGAGATCCGGAGGGGTCCACAGGAGACAATTACTATCAAAAAAATCGACCATATCCTACTCCAGGTTAAAAGGGTCGATGCGGCCGGATACCTACACACATCCAGGACAGATGGGTGGCCACAACAGTCCCAGGTGGGCAGATGGCAGGAAGCCTCCGAGCAGGACTGGGTTGGACGGGCCCGACGACTCTGACCTCTCTCTCTCTCTCTCTATCTTTCTGTGTCTTCAGATTTAATCTCACCAGTCCCAGTCCCGGCCCCGTCCCACCCCATCCCATCCCCATCCGTCCAGCTTGTGGGAGACACCAGACGCAGCGGACGGCAATTCATCATCGACACTCGACACGATTTATTTTGTGCACTTTAGCACCGCCCAATCTGCATCGGCATCGGCACCGGCACCGGCATGTGCAGATGCACTTGCGCTTTCCCCTACCACTGCCGGTTCAGTTCCATTCCCATTTCAGAATCCAATTCCATTCTCATTTCGCATCGCTCCTGTGCCTGCGCCCGCGCCTGCGCCTGCGCCTACTCCTATGCTGTGCCCGTGCCTGTGACTGTCCTGCTGCTGTGCTCCCACGCCCGCTCCCTCCCTCCCTTCTTCGTGTGGTGACTCCATACAAATTGAAAAAGGTCGAGGTTTTGCTCCTTGTCCCCATGAGGGGAAGGGTTACCAGATCACCCTCCCCCCAGGTCCCCCCCCCTTCCAAAGGCGACGGACCCCGTTCTAGCCAACCCTTTCTCACCCAATCCACCGCCTGCTTCTCCATCTGCTTCATCCATTCCACCCTGTCACACACTCCTAACTTTCCCACATAACTATCTCATGCACAGCGTCGCCCTATCACTCAGGCTGCCCTGACGACGGCAACCCGCTCGAACCAAGACAACTGACCAAGCCAAGCCAAGCACCCGCCATCCGCCTCTGTCTCGAGGCGCATCTCTCGTTCTCTCTTTCTCTCTTCTCCATCGGCCCACGCGGCCTTCTGCCCTCGTCTCCAGCTTGCTGCCCACCAGCATTGTCGTCGCAATATCCCGTTACCCGGCGCCTCCCTGTTCTCGGCCAATAGTTGCCAGCCAAGTCTCGCCCTCACGCGACCCCTACTCTCGTCGCCTTCGCTCTTTTTCTACTCTTTCCTTCTGTCTGTGAGCTAGCTGCAGCACAGTCCGCTCTGCCTGCCCTCGTCCGGTGCTGGTCCATCAGAAGGGTGAAGACTTCTCTGCGACCATCAACACCGTCATCAACATCGACATCGCCAGCGACCCACATCGCCGTGGCCTTCGCCATCAACAGCGACAGCGACCAGACTAGACCAGGCCATAACCTGCACCTTTATCCCCTTATCGCCTCAAAGAGACCGACTCCCTCCCGTCGCGGCCCGGCCCATCCTCGCCCAACAACCGCCACTTCAACAGCACCCGCATACACACCCACATGCGAGCGGTAGCAAGCCCGACAGGTGCCACTCACCCGTCCCAACTGACTCGATCGGCTCCGTCCTCCCCTTCCCACAGTCATGTCAGTCCAGACCGCGACCATGTTCAATCCCGACAGTCATGTCGGCCCCTTGTCAATCGACACGAGGCGGACCAGTATCGACCGCTCCTCTGTTGACCGCTCAGCCGCCGCCCGCCAAGACGTCGGAAAAGCCACCGTCGAGCTCGCCTCCATCATGGCCATCGCCTCCAATCCCGTCTCCCCCGGCGCCTCGAGCCCTCCTCTCCCCCAAGGGTCTAGGATGCAGGACTTTGCCCCGCCCGCACGCCCGAGCAGCACGCCCTTCCCAGAACCCGAGCTCGGCCAGACGACTATTAGGTGTCTCAGCTGTCCGTCCGAGCAAGGTTCCGGCTCCGAGCCAGGCCATGACCACGGTCACCACCATCACCACCACCATCACTTTGCCGAATCTCCTATCCTCGGCACCAACGAGCCACTCCATCCTCCGCTGACGCACACGAACCTCGACGACCTCCCTGCCGAGATACATGAATGCATACTCGACCACCTGTTCGGATACAGGGTGTCCGCCTCGTCAAAGAGCTCCTTGGGCATGCCCAGCGTCACACGAAGCTGGGGCACGGCCTTGAGGCATTCGAGGCGGAAGGAACTTTCGGCACTGGCCTTGGTCAGCAGTGTGTGGAGGGCTCTCATCCAGGAACGGCTGTACCGTCATGTCAAGATAAAGGCCACGGTGCAATCCCTGAATGAGGCGGTGGCCTTCTTCGCGGAACACTCACACCTTCGTCAATACGTCAAGCATGTGGAGCTGTGGTTTGCCGTTTTCCAGCCGAAAAGGAACGCCCCTGCGCTCTCCAGCTCGATTCTTCCGCCCGTCACTATCGACGGCCTGACCAACGCATCATACGTCATACCAACTGACAATTGCTCACTAGAGGAAGCTTTCTACTTTGTGAGCACCACACTCCCGGAGGTCTGCGTCCTCACACTCGAGGGCGGGGAGCGGAAGAAGGCCCCCAGGGTGCGTCACCATATTCTCGAGGAGGGGCATGAGAAGCCCCTGCCCAAGATTGCGCCCGTCAGAACACTCGTGTGCAAGGGGCAGTGGAACCTGATACGGAGCGATGATGACTTCGACGCTATCGTCTACGCACTTCCGAACCTCCAAGAGTGGCATGGGAGCTACAGCAAGGCCAAGTCTAAGAGCTACCTCTGTATGGCGGCGATCTTGCCGAAGCTGCCTTCGAGCCTGACCAGTCTGAGTTTGAACCTGGAGGGGGTCGAATACCGACGGGAGCTGTCCTTTCCGCCGTACTTCCTCAAGGTTTCCAACACGCTGCACTTCTGCACGAAACTCGCCGAAGCCGCACCAAACCTCGAGCATTTCGCCTATACTGGCCGTGTCTGCCGGGGCTTCTTCGACCTTCTTGCGCGGCTTGTGGAACCCCGAAGCACACGGCTGAAGACCATCGACCTGACAGTCAGGAACTGCTGTCGCCATGTCGTCCACTGGAACGAGTCTGGTTCCGGGATCACGGACATGAACTTTATCAATGCGTTCGAGCAGCTCGTGCTAGCGGGTATAAGGGCTCTCGGCAGGCTTAAGGCGGTGGAGTACTTGCGGATCCGATACGTGGATCTAGGTGAGTGAGACCGGAGGAGACAACCCTCCCCCCTCCTCCCAAACACTCTCTTATCGTACCCATCCGACACACTGCTTCGGGAGGCGAATGTGTGTACCATCTGACGCTGACTTGCCTGGTAGACTCCCCGGTGCCACCTCTAAACCCTTACTTCATCCTGCGCGACGGCTGGTGCTCTGGCGTCTGGAGCGATGCCATCGTAGCCGAGCTGAACCGCACTCGGCCCGATGCTCAATTCGAGGATCTCGCCGAGTCCTTCGGTGAAGTCGGCATCAACAAAGACGGCAGAATGGTCATCAGTCCCGAATTTCCTAGGAGCCGGGTCCTCTCCCTGAAACTGTCCAACTACGCTTATCTGGCTGGAGGCATTGCCGTCCCTTAGCCGGGGTTGGCCGCGGGCCACCAAACTTCGAATAACGGGAGACACGGGGCCGCTTAGCTAGCTTGAGGATGCATTTTATCGTTGGGCGAGCTCCGGTCACAGCTGCATATGGGTGTGGAAGCAAAGCACGGCGTTCTTGATTTTGGTTTGCCATTTAATACCTAATGATATCCCCCCGCTTGTGTTTGCCCAGGATTGGATATGTGAGGCATGGAAAGGCGTCTGGTTCGGTTTAACATCCTTGGCAAATACCTCTCGGCGTTAAACGCATATCCCTGTGTGCATGGCGCGAGGGGCTTTTGAGAAGACTGATGGTGTGCTCGCGGGAGGCTGAGGGTTGGCCGTATATTGCTCACGCATCTGATCGACTCAATTCCTTTCTGTCCCGCCAGGCCAAGCCACGAGCTCAGGGAGGAGCGGGGGCTGACTGGATTTTAATTTGTCCCGCACGCATGTTGCACGCGAAACTGTTTTACAGAGAATACACGTATCAATCCGTGGGAGTTTCATGTATTTTTGTTTCTGTTCAGATAGACAAGGTGCAAAACACACAGGATGTAAACAAGTGCAGGCGAGGCTCTTTCTCATACCGACGGCCTTGCTCTAGTGCGTGTAAACTCGCGCGTGTTGCTCAGATGCGCTGAAGTTGGACCACTTCGGCTTGTGCGGGCACAGCTTTTCCGCTACGTGAACAATTTCAGCCTTTTCGGCCATGGGCCCACCGATCTGTCTTGCCAGTCAACAAGCCATCCGCCAAAAGGCAAAAACTCTGGGCGTACATGGTACGGTGACGCCACGCCACGCCCATCGTCCGGGCTACGCTACATCGCCCACGATGACCCCCAGAATCCAACAGTTTGCAAGGAAGAAACCCAGGCTTGATGACCACAGCCCGGGTACAAAAGTGCTTTCCCCAAGGAATTCCAACTCGTAGCCCTGCTGCAGCCACGCTGCTTGCGTCAAGACCCAGAGTAGCAAGGCGGCTATTCCCAGTTTGGCGTTGCGCAGGAAAGAAGAGCGTGGAAGATAGAGCGGGAGAAAGATGAGGTACCAGAGAAAATACTGCCCACGGGATTTGCACCCAACCCTTTGTCAGTTTTTGAGGTTCTGAAGTGCGATCGAAAGCCAGGACATGGGTTGAGTTGTAGAAAGCAAAGGAAAAAGAGAAGGGGGGGGGGGCGCTTTTCACGTACCTGGCTTGTACAGACTTTGTTAAACGCCACGAAGGCCCAGGTCTGCGCCAGCATGGTGGTGGGCAGGTCCTTTTTGGCCATGATCAGAGGGATCAAAACACATGACAGCAGGAGCTGCGGCAAGAAGGCTACGGACTCGACGCGCACGCCCCGGGAGACGTCATCCGGGGAAGCGGAGGCCAAGTAGAGGGGGATGTTGTAGGGGCTAAAGTTGTGGCGATGGTCGATGCGTGTGACGTGATAGAGATAGGTGTGCACAAGGAAGGGCGACCCGTAGGAGGCATACATGGTCCAGTTCAGGGCCATGAAGGCGCCCAAGCTCACGAGAGCGAGCTTGAGGCGCGGCACGGTGAGGAAAGACGTGAGGGCGCCAGGTGCCGAAGACTGGCGGGCGGCGGGCGTGGGCGACATGCGGTCGTCGTCCATCCACCAGACGATGGCCGGGGCGTAGATAAAGGGGTAGATCTTGAAGTGCACGGCCAGGCCCAGGAGCAGACCTGCAAGGACGACCCTCCTCGACAGGACTGCCCAGAGGAGGGCCAGGACCAGGACGGCCAGCAGGCCCTCGGAGCTGCCGCGCGTGCTGATGGTGGCGACCATGGGGTTCAGCAGCCAGATTGCGGCAAACTTCCTCGCCGTGGGCGCGTCCATGGCCGGCATGCCTTGTCCCTTGGTGGTCAGGACGCGGACGAGCAGGGCGCCGGCGACGACATCGGCGAGGGCAAACAGCAGCTTGCCGAAGCTGAAGCAGGCAACATTGACCCAGATGTGGTTTGCTGGGGCAGTCCAGGTGGTGGGGATGAGAGCCCAGGACAGCAAGGGCGTGTAGCGGTACGTCTCCCTGGCGTAGGGGCCGGCCGGGTGGCCCTGGGAGACGAAGCGCGTTGCGTCGGTGAAGACGAGGTAGTCAATGTCGGTGTACTTGAGAGGAGAGTTGGCGTCCTGCCAGAGGCCATAGACGACGAGCACCAGCCTGAACAGGACCGCCGCGGAGTAGAGCGGCACCGGGCTTGAGAACAGCCTGGTCGTGAGCCCGTGGTCTGCTGGCTTGAGAGCTGCCATCTTGGGCCGTCATACGCGCCGTCGAGTTGGCAGCGGTTGCGGTTGGTTGGTTGGGTGGGCGCCGCGCAGTTGCGTCGACATGAGCCAGCCGCTGTTCTTCATCAGGGGTAGGGGTGGTCGACTCGCCCGCACTAACATTTTCCCAGCTGTGTCTGTACTGTCCGCCAGGGTTTGGGGCGTTCAGAACCCTGCACCTGGTACCAAGACGTCCTCACCCAACAACAACCAGCCTTTGCTTGGTCAGAGCGCAACCGACATGTCCGACATCGACGAGTCCGGACTTCAGCAGAAACAGGGACTCAAAAGACTCAAAAGGCTCATCCCCGACACGCGGTCCAACATGCCAGGCCAGAAGAGGGACTACAGGGGCAATGCCAGGGGCAGCGGCCCCAAGGCTCCCCTTGTGCGAAATGGGTACACGCCCATGTTTGAGGCCTTCCGTGACGAGCTCGATGAGCACCACGACCGCAGGGAGAGGATCGTCAAGGCCTCCAGGGACATCACCGCCTTGAGCAAGAAGATGTAAGACCTCGCCCTGCCTGCGCGCCCTGCCCCGGGGCTATCGCTGCTCTGTTGGGCTCGTGACTGACGCCGTCGACAGAATATTCTCATTGCAACGGTTACTCCTCACCCCATCTCTGCCGGGCTCACCGGGCGTCTGACTGACTGATTGACTGACTGACACACCCGGCCCAGAATCCGCAGGATACAGCCGGAGCTGTCTGATCAGATCGAGAAAGACATCCGGTCCCGCCTGGGCGACATCTCCAGCCTCCTCGCCGCCGTCGCCCCAGACGTCCAGGGCATCAACCGATACCGCTACTCGCGCAGCATGATGTGCATCGAGGAGCTGATCGAGGCCCTGACCTTTGCCCACTACCTCCGCTCCCAACGCCTCATGGGCTTCAGCGAGGCCGTGGCCAAGGTCGCTGAGCTCTCGGACCACCCCGGCGACCAGATGGATGTCGATGCACGAGACCCCCCGGCACCCGCAGTCACGGACAGCCCGCGGCCCGCAGTCCAAGTCACCGAGGAGGACTACCTCATGGGCATCTTCGACCTTTCTGGCGAGATGATGCGCTTTGCTACCACTAGCGCCGCCCTCACCGGCAAGATGGCCGGCAGCAGTGCCACCCCGCCCGTGGACGGCCGCGAGAGGACCATGGTCATGGACATGCAGGACCTCGGTAGTTTCTTCGAGATGCTCCCGCAGCAGTACAATAAGAGCTATCAGGTCAAGCTCAGTACCCTGAGGTCTTCGGTGCTCAAGGTCGAGAAGCTCGCCTACGGCTTGACCGTCAGGGGCTCTGAGCGGCCTGGTGGCTGGATGCCTGATGACACTGAAGACCCACCACAGGATGAGTATTAGAGGTTTCACACTGCTCTTGCCACATGTGCGCTACCTAACTGTACAGGAGGCCCATACCTCGGCGGTGAGCTTGGCCACCTGGGTTTTTTCCCTCAGAAGAGCAGAGCTGGCACTGAAAGATCAGGATAATGCGACCCAGTCCATCAAGAGAAACAACCTGTACCGATGACTCAATCATTTTGTCCTGACCTAAAGAGCATGACTCCGGGCAGCTCTCGGACGGGTGGTGTACATGGTAACAGGAGCGTCCATTTTGGGCCAGCCTGATAATGCTGTTCTGATTTGAGACGTGTTGAGAGGATGGGCTGTCCGGTCTTGATTGCATGTGCTTGCGAGGACTATGCCAACAGTCGGCCGGTAGCCTCAAGTCCAGGGGATAGGAGATTGGCTCATGCCACTGGTGCAGAGCCTTAGGGCATTTCGCTGGTTGAATCTGATATCTCTAATCGGCCGAAATTATTTTACACTAAATATATTATAGGAATGGTCCTTTGACTACTGATTGAGACCTTGATGGGTCCAAGGATTTCCAAAGAAGCGATGCTTCGATAGTTGGAGAGATAATACCTCCGTCCATCTACTTTGCCTAAGATAAAACGAGTCAATTGCTGCATTCAACGAGCCTCAAGCTGTAAATTTATTCTGTGCGCGAGTGTTTCTTCCGACATAGCTGTGGTGGTACTGAATCTGAGCCGTGGTCCACTCTTTTTCACCACCTGAGATATAGCGCAGGAGTGCAGTGCAGGATAACTACTACTTGTTGGTACGGCTTTGGCACTAAAGACAGTTAGGCATTCCAACATGGCCGGGCTGCAATGTAGTTCAAGCTCATATCTGTCTGAGAATGCTCTCAAGCTCAACACAACTTATATGTGATTCAAATCAAATACACGTGAGCGTTCAAATTACACATGTGTATGTATAGTTGTTCTCCTGAATCACTGAGCACTCCTCAATCACTGAAAACAGGTGTGTCTCTGACCCCTCTTCTATTTAGGGCTCCTCAATGCAGTATATATGTGAGGCTGGACAAAGATACTTCTCAGATGTAAAGCTAGGTTCTATAGTAGTCTATAAACTATTATAAAAGACAAGACAGAGAACTAAGGGAAATGTGGCTAGGAAGAGGGCAGGAGAGAAGAAAAGAAGGAAGACTAGGCACTTGGACGGAACGCGTGTGTTGGTTTCTTCTGCTACCAACTTGGGAAGCATGGCGAACTTGCGTGAATGAAAGCCGGTGCTTAGCTAAATAGTACCAAGTGAGCTTTGCGGATATTGTGCCTTCAAAACCGTTGATGAGAGCATTAGATAGATGATTATACAATGAGAGCTTGTCATCAGCCAACCCACACGGAATACTTCCAGAGTGATCTACCACATATACTCCAGGCTAACCATGACGCTCTACCCAGGTACAAAGTTGTAAGAGCACTCGAGGTGCAGTAGACCCAGTGAATACTTTAGGATATTCTGGTTATCACAGCACACTGGCGTCAAATCACTATTAAATGTTGAGGTTTTGAAAAAGCCAAAGACCACAGGGCACACTATGACATATTAGCACCGCAGACCATTGAAGGCCTTGTGCCATGAGCTATTGGATGGTGAACGATGCGTCCAAGCTTATAATGTGGTGCTTGGCCCACAATTTGTCCTGACCAGGTTTTGGACAGACCATTTATCTTGCCCTGCACGGCAATCCCGGTGGGGAGTCTTGAAAACAAGCCACACCCCAGCCCTGCAACTATAAATGCACTCGGTAGGAGATCTCTCCGCATCCAATCTCCAGGTATGGTGCGCGATAAGGGCAACTTTCCAAAAACCCCTTTTTACCTACACCTACACCTTCAGCTTAGGTACCTTTTACCTATTTAGCTATTTCAAACTTATATAAATATATCAACTTATCTTTTCATATTAATTAGTTTCTATAATAAGCTTAATAAGAAAAATTTTATTAAGCCTTCTTATTTTTCTTATTTAAAAAATTATTAATTTAAAATTCTTTTTAAAAAATAGAAAGGAAAAGGTTATAAAAGATACAACCTTAAAAGGTATTTCTTTAATTTTGGAGTAAATGCGGAAATATCAGGAATAAAAAACCTAAGTAGGGATTTTAAAGAGAAAAAGCAGGGATACTCTACATATTAGCCCTTTTTAGATAGAGAAAAAGGTGGGTCCCCGCCAAGATTATATCCAATCATAGCTATTTACCCCTACTAAGGTTAATTTTTTTGCCCAATCAGAACCACTTCACCCCCTCTAGGGTCAATTTATCAACAGAAAATAAGCTAACAAGGGGTTTTTAGAAAGTCAGCCCTGTCGCGCACCATACCAGGCTTTCCTGTGGGGACTTGATACAATTGGACCAAAATTATGGTTCTGATGTTCGTGTATTGCATGCGCCTGAAGTTCAGGCTTCTGCGCATCATTCCATCCTATTTGACCATGCACACCATGATCTCATTGAAGATACAATATGTCCCTTGACCTCGCTCGCAAGCTGGCTCCATGACAAGGTTCTATGGCTTTTCCCCTGTAGACTTCTTGTTTATCCACCAGTTTCTCTCCCTTTCCAGTGCTATCTGAATATAGATGTACGTCATTATGGCCCATGATATGATGAAAGAGAACAAGAGTCCCAACGACAGTCCGAAGGCGACTTCGAATTCTGTGTTCCATATGATGGCGGAGAGGCAACCAATATAGACGAGGATCCCAGAACACCACCACACAGTCAACTCGAAGATCATCTTCTGGAACATGATGGAACTATCGTACCGCTGTCTGTATCTGGCGCGGAACTCCTTCTTCTGCCATCCGTCCACCGCGAAGAAGTCCTCGGCGGCGTAGTAGACAAGAGGCCGCATGCGGTGGCCTTTGGGCTCGGAATCAATGCGGACCGGGGTTTTGAAAGGTATGAGGCTGAACAAGGCCCAAAAAAGGAGGAAAGCCATGTAGATGCCCGGCGCGTACAGATATAGTTGTGGGATGGTCCTTTCCGAGCCGACGACGAAGGGGATCAGGGCCGCGAGAAGCGCGGCCGCATAAATCCACGAGGTGGCATCGAGCTCCCATTTGTGCCTGGACAAGAGCGGCGCACACTCGTCGTAGTACTTTATGAGCCGCCAGACGCGCACGACGAGAATATAAAGCTCGCCGAGGCCGAAGGGGAGGATGGCAAATCCCAGGAT
The DNA here is from genome assembly GCA_039880775.1 of Diaporthe vaccinii. NCBI lineage: Eukaryota > Fungi > Ascomycota > Sordariomycetes > Diaporthales > Diaporthaceae > Diaporthe > Diaporthe vaccinii. The sequence goes on from JBCEDN010000023.1 coordinate 81,049, forward strand.
GTCCTTGTTGTACCTGGGGGCCCCGGCAGGTTGCGCGCCCAGCCAGACGTAGTAGACGATGCAGGGGATGACGAGGTCGCCAAAGATGATGAAGAAGGGCCCGAGAATGATGGAGATCTGGTCCCTAGGCGGGACGTCGACGGTGAGCTTCTGCACCTCGGGGATGGCGACCGGCGTGGGGGTTGTGTCACGGCCCTCGAACAGATATGAGGTGGGCCGGTAATATTGGCCCGACGATGCGGCACCCCCGGCCGGCTTTGCTGTGGCGGCGGCGGGTTGTCGTTGGGTGCCGTCTGCCAGTGTGGCCGAGTCGCTGGACGATCCATTGGACTTGGGCCTGTCCTCGTGCGTGGCCCCATTCCCGATGCCTGCTATGCTCTGCTGAGCGTGCAGGAGACTGCCCTCCATCCTCGGCGATCCCACCTGACCGTCGTGACCACGGTCGTTCGACGAAGCCTGCATGACGCCCCGGAGCTGTTCGCCGTCGTCTTTGATATGGGAGTGGCGACCTCTTGTACGGGACTCCCAGAGGGACAAGAGAGACAAGCCTGGGTGATGGCAGTGGGCTTCTCCGGAGTGCACAGGACGCAGTCCTTCCTTTGGGCTTTGGAACACAGGTAGGTTGTCGTCTTGCGAACTGGCTCTCGTCGAGGAGACGTGGCGGGCGTGAGCAAAAGGTCCAGGACGGCAGCACCCAAGACAGATCAAGGTCCAGGTCCAGGATATTTGAAGGGCTGTGGAAGAAGGGGACCCATGCCACATCGGGGATGCGCATGAGGACGTCCAGCCTAAGGCACACATTGTCATGCATGCATCTCTGCTGAGCTCGCCGGGACGGACCCAAGATGCGGTCTGACCTTCCTGGGGCTGGCCATCCCTGTCCCGGAGGTGGTGAGGCGAGGTTGACTCGAATGATGCTTGCCAAAACGGCGGCTCAAAGCCGTGCGGTTCGCCCTGGAGATGGGATGCCAAGTAGCGCGCCAGCAGTGTCATTCACGTACAGTAGACGACTCTGCCTGCATGCCTGCCTGCCTCAGCCTCCCTCATTCTCTGCAGCCTTGTCCGTCCATATGTCGCCATGTCGACATGGACATGGACATGGCAACTCGACAGCCACAGCGCGCATGTGCTTCTCCCGGAGTGCGGCCTGGGCAGAAACCCACAGCATCGGCTCGGCGCCGGCATTCAATTCAATCGAACCCCCATGATCGACACAGGGGCATCAAGGTTCCGTTCGACACGTCGCCCATGCCGGCACAGGCAACCCCCTAGTTGCCGCACTTGCACCATTGGGGCATGACTCTTGGACGCACGTCTCAGCCCTGCTATTCGAGGCCCGGCCGGGCAGCGAACTCGATGGGTTCAAACATTGGTGCCGAAGTATACTGGGGAGTGTGCACAGCAAGCCGGTGCGGGTGGATATCAGGTGTGCTTGAACAAAGAGAATCGAACAGACCGCTCGTCACCGAGCTGTGGGTAGAGGACGTGTGGCTGTTGACTGCCACACGCTTGACCTGTTGCCGGGGACTCCTGGTGGATTCCAGATTGAACTAAGCACCGAGGCTCGCAACCCACGCCATCCCCATTCCCCGGGTGCGCCAAGCCTAGGCAGGCCTGAAACGACGAAGCAAACCGTACTGCCTAGCTGGTCTGGCTAACTACCAAGTACCGAGCCTGCATGAAATATCTTCCCCGAAGAACGAGCTGGACAACCCGGCAGACCAGACTAGCCTCAGTTCGCCCCCATGTGAAGAGGCATTGATTGCGAACCAGTGGGCGGCCCTTTCATATTTTCAGGGCTGACGACGTAGGCCCGGTTGGCCGAGGGTTACAGCAGACATCATAGGGCAACCCACGAGAATGCCATGAGAAACGAGAGATCACGAACTCGGCGCCAGCCTGCGAACAGGGTAGGGCAGTTGTGGCCCATGTACAGCACTCAGTGTTGGGCAACATCTGGACTTGCTCCTCGTCCTCTTCTGCTCGTCCTCGTCGTCGCATGAAGCCCATTCGGCTCAGAATTTTGGTTCGTTGCAGTTCACATCCGGATTTAGAACCGTGACACGGAGACGGCGCCTGCAATGGCTGAGCCCAGCCGCGACCTCGACCTCACAGGCGGGCCACTGGCCGGCCAAGTTGTCTAAGGCAGTGGTTCAGTTTCCAGGTTGGAAAAGGGATTTGGCCACGTGCTGGCTGTTGGTAGGAAAATACCGAGTCAAAATACCGAGTCAAGGATCATGGAGATATGTGGCTAGGACGATGTTTCTCGAAGCGTGGTACTGTTGGCCGGCCATTTTGGCGTGGCCGTCGGGGAGGCCCAAAGGCCGACCCGGTCACCAGCGCCCGGGCGACGTTGGAGTGTTGCCGTAGGATGCATCAGGATGACCAACAGCTGCGTAAATCTGGCAATGCATGGGCAGGCTCGCGAGGAAATGTACTGCGTTGTTGTGCGTTGTTGTGCGTTGTTGTGTGTTGGTACAGGACACCATCAGGTCTGGTCGAGGCTCGCCGGTTTGAAGCCACCGTCGGCCGTGTTTGTCGGGCGTGCGCAACAACAAACCACCATGAGGCGCCGGGCCTTGGCAAGCCCGTCCAGGACCGGCGATGTTCAGTTGCCGTGCCTCTTGTCGGTGCAGAATCGACCTTTGTCTACAACTATTCTGAGATGATGCCGCTGGCCTGCTATGGGACCGCAACACTTGTGTGTGTGATGCATGGGAGACATGAGAAGGGCTGTGCAACCGTCAAAGGAAGTGTCAATGTGCAACCAGCAATCTCATACACCTTCAAAGACTCAATCGTCCACTACAGAATTTAAACACGCCCTCAGACAATGCCCGGCAGGGACAACAAGGAAGGTTCGGGCCAACATCTGGCCCCGAACAGTGGTGACAAGACGAAACCAAGTTCGAGGAAGCCGGCAGCAACAGCAGCAACAGCAGCAACAACATCGACGAGAACGGCGGCGGTAGCAACAGGCACGCAGCCAACGGGTAACCCGAAGCCGGCTGCAGCATCAATAGTCAAACAGCCAAGTATTGATTGGCCAAAAACCAAACCGCAGCAGGAATGCTTTCTTCTCATGACCGCATTCCCATGGTAGGACTCTGGAGCCCCTAGCACGGCCATGGCACCAGACTAACTGTTGGCGATGGAATTACAGCATGGGCAAGTCTAGTTCAGTCTCACGCCTCGCTGGCCTCGCTGGCCTCGCTGGCCTCGCTGGCGAGGCAGGGAAGAAATGGACCATCTATGACCTGGACTCGGGGCAGGGCTGCCATATTATCTGTGCAAGATCATGGAGACGGCGGCCAAGCCCGGCGCCATCATACTGGTCAGCGCCCACAAGCTCCTCCGTCAGGCACTGTTTCTGCTAGGTGTGAAATACGTCAGCGTGCGGCCTCCCAGAGGCTCAAAGACCAAGCAGATATATCTGGCAAGAGAGGTGAGCCCTCCCCCACCCCGTCGAGACTTGTTCCCGGTACAGCCAATTCTGCATGCGTTGCGTGCGTGCTAGGATCCTTGACACTGAACTCGTGCTGGTACGCAGGCAAAGAGACACCCTACCCGACCCACGACCGAAGGATTGTACAAGGTAATGAATGAACAATGGGACGCGTGGATGGAGAACGAAAAGAAGGAGGAAAGTCGTTCACGCTCAATCGAACTCAAGAACACCGAGTTCCTCAGTGACGTGATCAAGACGGAAGTTACTTGTAAAGATTGTGTAAAGGACTGCAAAGAAAATGGCACCAAGAGGTATGATAGACAGCTAGGCAGTGAACATAAGCATACATAGGGGTGCGTACCGAGGTAGATAATTACTTGGTAAATCTATCTACAGCGCCCCGAGTGCGGGCGGGTATACAAGGCCCGAGCTTCCCGCAGCGCACCCAATCCCGGACCCGTTGAGGTCAGGAAAAAAAGCAGCCCACTTTGACGACCGACCTCGCCGACCGGCATCCAATCGATCTACCCAACCACACGCTTCACGCCGCCTGTCGCAACAGACCACAAACACAACCACTCGATCCTACTGGCAGTGGAAAAAGGCCCAGGCTTGCTGATCATGAGATGAGGTAGTCGACGCTGCCCCAGGCGAGCCCTGCACAGCACAGCACAGCAACCATGCGACCACCTGCGCTTGCGCGCGGGCTCCGAGGACTTGCTGCTCGCCTCTCTCCCTCCTCGTCCTCTCCCCCGCCGTCCTCGTCCTCGTCCTCCTTCTCCTCCGCCGCCGCCGCCTGCCGCTCAACCTCAAACCGGCCCTCCATACCACGCACTCCCCGTCTCTGCTGGCAGCCCAGCCGCCGTCTTGTCGCCACCAGGTCCAGCTACTTCAGCCCCAACGTGCTGCTCGACGCCTCCGATGTCTTCCACAAGGGCGTTCTCCTCCGTACACCACCCCCGTCTGCTTCAGACCCTCCGCCCGGGCCCGACTCGGACTCGGCACCTCAACTCGCACCAGACCAAAGCTCAGCCGTCTCTCAGCCCACGCCGCCAGTCCCGCCGCATCGCCAGAGACAAGCAGCCAGGCGCGCGGCAGCGGCAGCAGCAGCAGAAGCAGCAGCGGAAGCAGCAGCAGCAGCCGGCCCCCAGCCCACCCCGTCGTCTGCCGTCCTCCCCCAGAATGCCTCCGACACTCTCACCAGCCTCGCCGCCTCCCAGCCCGCCGACTCCTTGCGCCGCCAATTCTCCGCCCTGCTCTCTCTCTCAAAACCACGCCTGACCGTGCTCGTCGTCCTCACAGCCATGGTTCCCTACGCCCTGTACCCGGTGCCCGCCTTCCTCTCCGCCTCGCTCGCCGACGCCCCTTCCCTGTCGCCGCTCACCCTCCTGTTTCTCACCACCGGCACCACCCTGTGCTCCGCCTCCGCCAACGCCCTCAACATGCTGTATGAGCCATCTACCGACGCCAAGATGTCCCGGACGCGGAACCGCCCACTGGTGCGCAACCTGCTGTCCACTCGGGCTGCTGTCCTGTTCGCCGTAGGCTGTGGCCTTGTCGGCACAGCCGCCCTCTACTGGGGCGTCAACCCCACCGTGGCCTTCCTCGGCGCCGCCAACATCGCCCTCTACGCCGGGGTCTACACCCCCATGAAACGCATGCACTGGCTCAACACCTGGGCCGGCGCCCTGGTTGGCGGCATCCCGCCGCTGATGGGCTGGGCTGCCGCCGCCGGCGAGAGCGCCACCGCCGACGGCACCTTCCGCGAGCTGCTGTTCAAGTTCACCGGCGACGGCACGTCTAGCGCCGGTGGCTGGCTGCTCGCTGGGCTTCTCTTCGCCTGGCAGTTCCCTCACTTCATGGCCCTGTCCTGGGCCGTGCGCGACGAGTACAGGAACGCCGGTCTGAAGATGCTGTGCTGGCTGAACCCGGCGAGGAACGGCAGGGTTGCCTTGCGGTACAGCCTGGTCTTTATACCCATCTGTGTCGGCCTGTGCGCCTACGGGGTGACCGAGTGGACCTTTGCGGCCACAAGCCTGCCGGTGAACTTGTGGCTGGTCAGGGAGGCACTCAAGTTCCATCGCTTCGAGGGCCACAAGGGGAGTGCCAGGGGGCTGTTCTGGGCGAGTGTCTGGCACCTGCCCGCGATCATGGGCCTCGCCCTGTTACAGAAGAAGGGCATGTGGCAGAGGGTGTGGGCGAGCATCGTGGGCGAGCCCATGGACCAAGAAGAGTGGGAGGATATCGATGACGAGGTCGATGTTGTCTCTGTCCCGACTCCAGCGAGACTACCCGGGAGGAGCCCGCACGTCCAGGAGAAGGGTCCATAAAGGAGCACACGACATAGAAGAGTACAAGCAAGATACCCCCTTGTATTATAGAATGTACGAGATGGACTTTTCAGGAAGCATTGGCTAGATCAGAAGCTGCTGCAACATCACTATGGAGCGGTCGCAGTAGAAGCATGCGCGCGCGCGCGCATGTGTATCAAACATACAAGTACAATAACATGCCACTTAAGAGATTTTACTTTGATGTAAAATACGCTGATGGGTGTGTGTTGCCACTATTGCTCCATCCGCTGCTCGACCAGCTTGCCTTCTCAGCACCGCAAATTGATTGACATGCACAGTAGACCTTTGCAACCAGAAGCCATCCAATCTCTTGTTTTGCAAACCAGCTATCTATGGCACGGAAGCAAGGTTCACCACAGCCCACCTCGCCAGTTTGACCACTCATCAGGTGTAAGCCAACGCTCCCCGTTAGCCTACCAGAAAATGAAGGCAGGATGCCGTGTCAGGAGTCTCCTTTCTGTGCGTGCTGGGAGCTTGCATCTGGCTGGTAATTGTGGCACAGGGACAGAAAAAAAATCGCGGGCATATAAAAGCTGATGGACTTTTGACAAACAATGTTTTCAATGCGCAGCGGACGTTCAACTAGTGTCAAGTTTCTATCCAGCCATGCCATCCTTCCCAGCAAGTGTCGCGCCAGTTCCGGGCCAATCCACCGTGGTATCTATGATGATCATGATGTCTTCTAGTATACAATAACGTGATGTAGTAAAGCAAGTAGGACTGAAATGGCATCAACCGCGAAGCATCAAAGTCATGCAAGACCCCCACCTCTCGCCGGCCATACCGTCGACCATCCATTCGCCGTTCTGGTATGGCCCTGAGGCATGGGTGTGCTGTTTTGTCGTTGCGTTTTCGTTTCAGGACCAATGACTTTCTATAACAGAATCCCAGGGGGGCAAAAAAAGAATAAAAAAAGACAACCCAATGGCAAAGAAGCTGCCACAAATCCTTTTGGATCGCTCCTGGACGCCGCTGAGCCCCGTTTGAACGCCGGTGGAGTAAACCCTGCCGCCCTTCCCCAATGAGGACGACCAGAATGATGCCTGATGATTGATGATGATTTGTTTGGTAGACAAAGGAAATTTCCATGACGGCAAATATAACAAGAGACTGTGTGGCCTAGTCCCGAGGGCCACTTTGGTTAAAGTGGAGGCCTTGGTCCAAGGCTGACGAAGCAGGCAAGATAGGAAGACGGTGGGGGAAGAGCCCACTGCCCGGTACAGCATGGTAGCAAAAGGTCGATTATTGCCGGTTATTGCCCTCCGGGACGGTTGATGATTGAGTCGATGCCCATATCCACACTCGGCATCCTGTGCATGGCCTCCATATATGGGCTTGCACTCTGGCTGTGATGCCCCTGCGCGCCGTTGTGGTGTCCATACGCGGTCCCATTAGAGCTGCTCACACTGTTCGCGTACCCGTGGCCCCCCATGGTAGGGTATCCTGGATAAGCCTGTGGGTGGCCATACGTTGAGGGTGCTGTGGAATAAGACTGGGATGCGGTGCTGCTGCCGCCGGCGCCACCTGAGGATGTTGTGGACCGGTCCGGGCTGGGGACACCGCCGTAGCCGCCATCGCCGTCCAGGTCGTCGACCTCTGTCAGGTCGATTCCTGAGATGCCACTGTCGTCGTTGTAGGGATCGGTCGGTGGGAGGCCGGCCTCAAGGCGCTCGCGGCGGGCGGCTGCCCGGGCTGCGCCCTGGAGGTTCTTCAAGCCGTTGGACATACACTTGAACCCAGCTTTGTCAGTACATGGTCTGTGAGAAAGGAGCTATATCGGTGTGAGGGGGAAGTACCTTTTGCTCAACGACATTCCACTTCTCGCCGGTCTTGAGTGCCAGCGGCGCCCAGATCTCCTTGCGCAAGGCCATGTACTCCTTGGCCATCTTCTCCAGCTTGCGCGTGTCCCAGTCATCAGCGCCCTTGCGCTCCATGAGCCGCTCGTGTCGCTTCCGGCATGCGTTGGGTGTCTTTGAGGGGAAATAATTCTGCTGGATCTGGGCCCAGTTCTGCCCGCTTGCCCGCGCGCCGAGGAGCGTCTGGTCGTCGCCGGCATTCCAAGCCCCCGATGATGCGCGGTGCTGTGTGGGGAGAGAAGAGGTCGGCACGCGGTGGTGCGGATCTGTGGAGAGGTAGGACGCTGTGGAGTGGCTGTGGTGGTGACCGGCGTGGGCTGGCGGCTGCATGGTGAGAGGGGCCACGGCGTAGGGGTCGTATGCCCCTCCGGGCATGGAGGTGGACATGGACATGGGCTGGGCTGCCGTGGTGGTCATGCTGCCGTAGTAGTCCATGGTGGTCGGCACCTGCGAGGCGGACCGGGTGTTGTAGAAGGCCATATTGTGGGTTGGTATGAGTGATGGCATTTGGGTGTCTGGCCGTTGGTGAGAGCTCGAAGGTGGGCGTCTGCTGTCCTCGCAAAGCTATGTCGACCTGAAGGCCGCGATCAGGGTTATTAGTCTAAGGCGGGAGGTGTGGCTTCTGTTTCTGGCGGGACCGGCTCGTCTGAATATGGCCAACTTTTGGAGGGGTGGTGGACGGCTTGGAAAAGGTCTCTCTGGTCGTGGACGGCCGAGGCAGGCTTGCTCCGGTTCGTGTCAAACGAAGGACAGGCCAGCAACGAATGAGAGCGAGTTCTTGTCTTGGACCGATGAGCGGCTAGGGAAATAGGAAAATAAAAATGAGAAAAGGAAATGAGAGAGAAAAAAAGAAAAGGAAAAGAGGACGAGAGGAGACGAGATGCGAGGAGGATGTGGAAGAGAGAAGCTGGAACTGGGAGTCAAGAAAAGAGACACAGTTGAGGGTGATGCAGGCGGCTCCTGTTACTTATAAAAATACATGGCGAGGATCTGTGTACTGGAGGGAGCAGGACGGTGCCGTACAGGAATGGCAACAAAAGATGACCAGATAAGATGATGGAGGAGGAGGATCCGATCTCGAGTGGATCCTCGAGTACATGGGCAAGGTACGTACCCCCACCCCCTCCATTACCCCCCTGACCCTGCCTACGTCGACCTCGACCTCGACCTCGACCTGTGCCTTTCTTGCTGTTGCTGCAGGCAGGCGGGAGGGCCCCCTTCTGCAAGCAGAATGCAGGTGGAGACAGGGCTGGGGGGACAGAGAGAGAGAGAGACGGACAGAAGGGGATGATGGATGGAAGATCGGATCTGAAACCAGGGTAGCTTGACGGCAGCTACGGGTATGAAACCTGGATCGTGTGTCTGCTTGACGGGATGCACAACAACGGGCCTCTGATATTGGCTGGCAGGTTTCGCAATGGCGTCTGTCTGAAGTTGGGCGGCTACGATGGGCCAAGGCTGTGTGGGGCCCTGAGGTGAGGTGACCTGGGGGTGAGGCTCAAGGGTGCAGGGATAGGGCGCAACTAGCTGGGTAGGAGACAGACGAGGGCGGCTACCTAGGTATTCCACAGACGACGGTGGATGCCCACGCAGCCGTAGCCGCAGCGCGAGCGCATAGACAGAGAGATATGGGACGGCTGACAGACGAAGCTGCACGGTACACACGCAGACAATTTTAGCAAGCAGAGCAGGGCAGGGCAGGGCAGGGCAGGGCAGAGCAGAGCAGAAGCAGAAGCAGAGCACTGCACCCCAACAGCACCGCACTCCACGCTCGACATGGCCCATGCTCGCCCCGGCTCCACAAGTTGGTTGACAACCAGGGGCCAGGATCAAGACCACGACCACGGCCAGGTGGTGAGGTGAAGTGTAGCAAAAGTCTGGCAAGCTGAGGGCGGCACCGATATGGTGGAACGGCAGCCGAGTGAGCGGCTCAGTGGGCAGAGACAGTGGACGAGTGGTGACATGACGTCGCACGGTGCGCCTGAAGCATCGAAATGAGATCGAGGGAGACAAGATGGGAATAGATCAGGAAGAGAGCAGGGCCGAAAGTAGAAGCCCAGGCTCGCGGCTCCAGGTGGCAGCGATCCTTGGTGTGGAGGAGGATCGTCTGGACCCGCTGGGCCCCGCTGGACCCGCCTGATTCGACGTGAACGCCATGGCTTGCTGTTACGTATCCACAGCCCACAGCGGACAGCAGACAGTACTGTAGTATTGAGTGGGTAAGAGGAAGACCCATGCCCTTGCCCATGCGCGCATGCAGAGGAAGGGATTAGATCGGTCCGTCGCCAGACGGGCGGGCGCAGAATCAGAGCTTGCGGGCGAGGCTGCGCACGATGGACGATGGACGGTGGGCGATGGGCGATGGGACGGGGCACGAGGGAGCAGGAAGCAGAGCCGAGGGCGGAGGGGAGCGCGACGAGATTGGTTCAAAAATAGCAACGGCGAGGAGGAAGATTGACGGGCAATATGGATTAGACGCAGGTGGTGACCCGGAAGCGCCACACAGCCGCACGGCACTGTGATGTGCCGTCGAGGTGCGTGGTCGACAGAGCGGAGCAGAGCAGTTGCCGCGGGGCGGTGTCTTGACTCTGGCTGTCTTGTGTGCGGCGCTGCGTACTTGCGTGTGTGTGCGTGTTTGTGTGCGTGTGTGCGTGTGTGTGCGCGCCTCTTCTGTCTGTTGTCTTGTCTCTACGCAGTCAACGCCTACAGATATTGCAGACTCCATCTCCAGCGTCGATCCGCGGCTAATTGACGACGGAGAGACGGGACGGCAGGGGCAGGGCAATTAGAGGCGGGCCCGTGCGGCCTGTAGAAACAATGTTTGTCCCGAGGACCGGGGTCATCCTCAAACAACGACAGCGGGCCAATGTTCAACACCTGCATGTCGGCATCGCACTGCATTGCAGCATTGCAGCATTGCACCAATGCACCAAGGCAGCATTGCACAGCCAGAAATTGACCAGGCATACCTATTGCTAGGCACTTCCAGCAGTATGTGGTTATGTGCCGGGTTGCAGCAGCTTCGGGGGCAGCGACCCGATGAGGACAATGATGGTCCCATGCGGGGATGGGTGCGCGTGTGCGCGTGCGCGCTTGCTGCACTCACTGTGGGGCGCTCCTTGCCTGCGCGTCAAGGCAGCGTATCGCGACAGGAAGTGAAATGAGATGAGATGAAATGAGGATATGGGGACCGAAGGGTTACATTGCATGGACACACATGGGCCCTCGGATGGCCACGGTACCTCCTCTCCCCGCTGGCGACGGTACAGTCTGACGTCGACATCCACCACTGCCACTCTCAGTAACGCACCACATGCAACACCGCAGCTCCTCTCTGTACCAGACACTGCAGGCCAGAGGAAGCAAACAAAACAAAACAAAACAAACAAACAAAAAGTCAGCCAGCCAGTCAGCCAAATACGCATATGGCCGTCTTTGTCTTGAAACGTGGCGCATGAGATGTGCTTCCATGGTTTGCGAGGTTGGTCAGCTTCCAGACTAGTCGACGTGGACAGCCTCACGGCAGGAACGGATGTGGTTGCAGTCGGGGGTGCAATTTTACAGTCCGTCCTCCCTCCTTCTCCCGCATTCGATGTGATCTGAGGCGCAAGGCGGCACTAGCAACCAAAAGGACGAGGACGGTGCGACGGAGCAGGAGAGACCCGGGCCCGGCGCTGTCGTTTCGTTTGGCAGCATCCTGCAGGCGCGCGTCTAAAAATTCATTCATTCATTTCCATGGGGCAGGTGCACCAAGCCCAGAATGGTCTGGCTGCGGCCTATTTTTGGGGCAAGCACCACCGTCACTACGACCATCCCAGTACTATGGGCTGCCGTACCTGCGGTACCTGCGCGGCCCCACCCAGAGCCGTCTTTTGATTCGCTCATGCAGAGAACGCTCTTGCCGGCCACTTGGAGCCCTTGTTGGCTTGTATACCGCCCCACGTCGCGCTGGCTGCTGGCTGCTGGGTACTCATGTCGCACTGCACCATGCCGTACAGTACCCGCCCCCGTTACATCTGACCAGTCCACCACGGCTCGCCTTTGCAACCTGCAAGCCTTTGGGTCTCGAAAGTTTCAACGCTCCTGGGGCTCGCTCAACTCATCCGTGAGGTCGACCGAGGGCGTTTCGACTGAAGCTCGACTCATGCCGTCGCATCACATCTCATGTCATGTCATCTCATCTCGTGACGGTTCATGTCGGCTCATTTCACTGCCCGAACATTGACAAGCACGCATCCTTCACGGCGTCAGCTTCCAACCGCGCCCCGTGCCTCATACCGTCCGTACCTGGCCGCAACCGTACTTTACCTTACACATCCGGCCCCGATCTCTCTGTCGCTTGAGCCTGACACTCGACGCTTGATGCTGGACTGGATAAGCACTAATTGCTCCTCCTTTCGCCCACACCTTTCGCCTTGACCTGTGCATGAGCTAAGCGTGCGCAACAGAGGCACGTCTTGTTTCACCAGCCACCAACACTCGCCTACATCTTCGCGTCTCCGGCCGTTGGCCGCCATTTTCTCAGGCAGGCAGCCAGGCCAGGCCAGGCCAGGCCAGGCCCAAGCCCTGACTTTGACTTGCTGCCGAACGCAATCTCCATCTTGGCACTTCCCGAAGATGAATGGCGATGGGTGTTCTGCTTCTGTCACCGCCGAGGCCCATCGTGGCTGCTGTTAGACCAGATCCCCTCCCTATTGCTTGGGGTTATTGCGGTCCGGATCGCTTCAATGCTGTAGCCTCGCTTCCTTGTTGACTGCCATCGCTACACATGCCTGAGCGTCCACACAGCGCCGGCACAGACGCAGTCAACAACACAAGCGAGCCGACCCCACTCGAACCAGTCAGGCCGCGAGGTTTGCTGGCCCAAGTAGACAGGCCAGTCTGCTTGCATTGGGACCTTAACGCGTTGGCTGGCCTTGTCGGCCTCTGCCGGGGTCATTTCCAACCAGATCTGTGTGGACTCGACCTATGTCTCGGCCGCCCACCCGGCTTTCTTTAGCAACCGCCACAGTATCCAGGGTCTTCCCCACAAGCAAGTCATATAGGGCTGGAACTGGGTCGCGGCCACCCAACGGCCCCTCTGCCCTCCGAGTAGGGGCCGTCGCGAGCAGGGGATACTGCCTGGTCGATGCGGCCCAGCAAGCGGGTGCAGTTGTTTCGAAACAACCACTCAATCATCCGTGTCTATTTATGTTTCCCACATGATCCCATTGGTCCAGGTCCAAGCCATCATTGAATGCAATCGCAAGAATGCCTCAAGGCCGGATTTGTCCTGGCCATGGAGGCAACATTGAGGTCGCCTCATCTTGGGGGGCAAATTTGTTTCACTCTGGCCACACTTCAAAATCGTATTCATGCCCGTCTGCCGCACACTCGTTTTCTTTTGCCCTGTTGATGCGAACAGTGGTCTCAGCCATGCTGCTTGCAGGGCTGCAGAGATCCAATCCTCGGCTGGAGACCTAACCGCGGTTGTTGAGTGACTGATGGGTCTCTGGGGTCCGAGCGGTTCAAGTGCGTGTAGTGGCTGCCTGCTGATTCGCGTGCTCATGCCGACCTTCCTTGGTCGCTTTGCTTCTCTTCACTCCTCGCCGGGACACCCAGACGGAGCCCCAAGAGGCCTTTTGCTGACTTGCAGCAATCTCCTCCGGTCCGCAGCCAGGCGTTTGCTCGGATCATTGTAGTGCGGACCAATGGCTGACCCAAGGGCTTCAATATAGGGAGGCCTCGAATCTTGGTCAAACTGGCCCCTCAGGAGTGTATGGCTTCTAAGGTTGTATGGCTTCTAAGGTTGTATGGCTTCTAAGGTTGTATGGCTTCTAAGGTTGCATGGCCCTCCCCCTCCAGCCTTTGTGGTCGCTATCATCCTCCACCCGCGCCCAAGGGCTACCGCTTGCAGTATCTGAGCCGCGATTCCGGCCATTGTTGATTTGATAAATAGGCCCCTTCCGATATAAGATGGGGCGTCCGGCGTGGTCTTCAGTCATTAAGATTGCCTTCAGCTTCAGAGGATCAGCATGAAAACAATACAACCGGATTGATAATGCTCGATGCCGCCCCAGTGAAAGAAAATACAGGCGCCCGTCACATGAAGCAGTTCTATGATACACAGCGGATGTCATTTTAACCGACAAGCCCCCGCCGCGTTACGCCGCTGGGGGAGGACGAATTGTTGTCACCCGCGAATTTTGAGATCGCTCGTCGAAACAAAGGATCAGACGAAGGAACATGAGGCCCTTGACGCACAGGAGATGACATGGGCGGCGTCCTCAGCTGTAAAGGGAAACCAGAAAACTGAAGGGAGCACAGAAAATCGAGACGGCGAGGTACGGTTGATTGGAGGATGAAGCATTCCAAGTGTTCTTTTTATACCTGAATCATAACTCGCACGCATATAGCTGCTGCTACCGGATTTTCGATTCGATCTAAGCAGCCCAGATGACCACAGTTTGGGTTTCACCCAATTAGGGCTGCAGTCGACCATGTCAGTTTGTGGGATGTTGATGATGCTGTGTGATGTGAAAGACCTCACGGACCACTAACCAAACTGCAATATACTTCCCCTATCACGCACTTGTTCAAGTCGAACTCTTTGCCCTGAGACGAGGCCAGGAGGATTGGTTCTGGATATTTTCATCTTACAAATGGTCCTTTGGAATTGAGCTCGAGGAGAGACTATTCCAAGTCGCCGCCCGCAGTGACTGGATGTGAATGTGACATGTGCCTGGCCTGACGACTGTGGTTTGAGGTAGATACATGTACGAGACGACAATAACCTACAAGCGGCCGCGGTCAACCGGCCACTGCGGGGGGAAATTAGTTTCCTCCCATTTTCCTGTTGAAGAGAAAGGACGGGATGAGTTGCGCTGATCCACGACATGGCCTTTGTTCCGTCTTTCTGTCAAGGTCAGGATTCAATTCAACCTCCCAGGGGTTTGCGAATTCTACGACAGGGTTTAGTAAGTCCGCAGACATTAGCCGCGCAAGCGAGCATTTAGCCTAAGTGACTTAGCCGTTCGTTCATTATGGGTCGCTAAATCCGTGCCAAGAAAGAACTGCCGCGATCCACCCCATATTTGCGTGTCCTGTAGACCGTAAGCAACCCCGACCCGGGCTTTACCCCGTGAATATGCTTGTCGGGGCGACCGGTTCTTCGAGATGTCCGGCGAGAACGGAGCTGGCTTCGTTGTATGACTAGAGGGCATGGCTCGTCCCATCACTGCTGCAACGTCGAAGCGTTGCCACACAAGTGCCCACGGCACCGGCGCTGGACGGAACCCAGTACCCTGTCATCTACCTGCACAGATATGGACAAGCTGTGTACTTTGTAGGATACACCGCATGTGAACGGATGGGTCAGCATGCGACTGCAGGGCTCATTTACCCCTCATCTTTGACCATCCTTGACCCGGGAGCGAGGTAAGCACTTGGATCATCTTTTGCCAGGAGGTCTGCCTGGAGGGGGCTCATGAGCAGATGGGCACATGTCTTAGCGACAGAAGTTAGAACGTGATTGGCACGGTTGATCGGACAAGGTGCTGAGTTGGAGCATGTTGTCTAGGCCGCGAGGAGGAAGGAAGGGGTTGCATCTGCTGCGGAGACAAGGCGCTCGAACTCTGTGGACAACAACCGGCTGCTTTTAAATACCCAGTCACGCCCAGGGAGTCCTCGTGGGGGGTTGCGATCTCACGAGGCTCGCGATCTACAGTTGCTGGCATTGGGGTTGTTGTTGTTACCCTTTGCCTTTGTATACATTGTCCTGCTGCCCATCCGAAGAATCACTACTACTACTACTACTACTACTACTACTACTACTACTACTACTAGTACTAGTAGTGCCGAGAACATCGTCAACCCCAGTCTGGTGAACCGACCTCCAGATCGCTGTTCCGAAATGGGTACCGCAGCTATTTACGATGCAGCGCTGCACCGGCGCGAGGCCCTGATGGGCTCGAGCGGCCCTGCGGCACTTGTAAAGAACGCCCGCGTGTTTGCCATCGCCGCCTTTGCCTGTATTGGGGGTGTCCTTTACGGCTATAACCAGGGCATGTTCTCTGGAGTCTTGGCGATGCCTAGCTTCCAGCAGCGTATGTCTCGACTCCCAGAACGACATAGTGCTTATCATAGGCTAACATTGAGCCATGTGCCGCAGACATGGGCGAGTATGACCCCGTCGACCCCAAGGCAGACCAGACCAAGAAAGGCTGGCTCACTGCCATCCTTGAGCTCGGTGCTTGGTTGGGGACTCTTCTGTCTGGGTTTGTTGCCGAGGCCATCTCCAGGAAGTACGGCATTCTCGTCGCTGTGACCGTGTTCGTCATCGGGGTTGTCATCCAGATCACAGCTGTTACCGGCGCAGGTCATAACAGGTAAGCAGCCGTTGTCGGGCTGGCTGCAGCAACTGAGACGGGCCAGCACCGAATCTTGATCGACTGGGAGACTGACAGCGGCTTCTAACTAGTATTCTCGCGGGGCGCTTCATTACTGGAATGGGCGTGGGATCAATGGCCATGATCGTACCCATCTACAACTCTGAGGTTGCTCCACCTGAGATCCGAGGGGCGCTCGTATCGCTACAGCAGTTGGCAATCTGCTTCGGCATCATGGTATCCTTCTGGATCGATTATGGGACTAATTTCATCGGTTCTACCGCGCTCGAGGCCCAGAGCGACGCGGCGTGGCTGACGCCCATCTGTCTTCAAATCGCCCCGGCACTGGTGCTCTTTTTCGGCATGCTGTTCATGCCCTTTTCTCCGAGATGGCTGGTGCACCACGACCGTGAGGACGAGGCGCGCCGTGTGCTCGCCCGGCTACGCGCACTGCCTGCAGACCACGAGCTGGTTGAGCTCGAGTTCCTGGAGATCAAGGCGCAGAGCATGTTCGAGAAACGGACGGTGGCGGAGAAATTCCCCCACCTCCGAGAACAGACTGCCTGGAACACCTTCAAACTACAGTTCGTGGCCATCAAGAGCCTGTTCCAAACAAGGGCCATGTTCAAACGCGTCATCGTGGCCTGCGTCACAATGGCGTTCCAACAATGGACGGGCATAAACGTAGGTTGCCATCCAACCCTGCAATAACTCGTTTCTGACTTTCGGGCACTCCATTGACCTGACCGGTGTATTCAGGCTGTCCTCTACTGTACGTATATATCCTCTTCTGTATGCCTGTGATCAGTCTGCGAATTTTGCAATTCCTCAAACTTATCTGGGCGCACGACCCAACAAGGGGAAAAGTCTGTTAACACCAGGCGCCAATCGCAGATGCCCCGACGATATTCAGCCAGCTCGGCCTTGACTCTACCGAAACATCTTTGCTCGCCACCGGGGTTGTCGGCATCGTCATGTTCTTGGCTACCATACCCGCTGTTCTATACGTCGACCGCGTCGGGCGCAAGCCGGTCCTGACGACTGGGGCGGTCGGGATGGCTACCTGCCACATCATCATCGCCGTCATCATCGCAAAGAACCGCACCCAGTGGGAGACCCAGGCCGCGGCAGGGTGGGCGGCTGTCGTGATGGTGTGGCTGTTTGTCGTGTTTTTTGGTTATTCGTGGGGTCCCTGCGCCTGGATCCTCGTCGCCGAGATCTGGCCCCTATCCGCACGGCCTTACGGCGTGAGCTTGGGCGCGAGCAGTAATTGGATGAACAACTTCATTGTTGGCCAGGTCACGCCTGACATGCTATCGGCTATGCCGTACGGCACGTACATCCTATTCGGCCTGCTAACATACCTCGGGGCCGTATTCATCTGGTACTTTGTCCCCGAGACAAAGCGTCTGACGCTGGAGGAGATGGATGTTATCTTTGGTAGCGAAGGCACCGCGCAGGCGGATTCCGAGAGGATGGAAGAGATCAACGCCGAAATCGGGCTAACTAGGATTTTACGGGGCAGTGGCTCCAGTGCCGGGGACGAGAGAGATGCTGAGAAGGAAAAGATTGCGGAGGCACAGGTGGACACTATTCACTGAAATATCAACGACGCTGCGGGATCCCAACAACATAACATGTAAGTATCCGCAAGTCTTGTTGGATTAAGACCAAGAGCATGATATCACGTGTAAAACTATTTGTTTGCCAAGTGCAACCAAGAAGACAAAGTGTGGTAATAGCAGCCAATTAAGCTGGCCAGTTAGGGACGAGTACTCGTCAACTAGGCAGCAGTAGTTTTGTCTCAGTGACGATACACAAGCGCATCAGTCGTATTGCCTCAGCCCCAGCCACGCGCGCTACTGACCAATGCCCTGTATGCTCTCCCTCTTCTCGCTCATCGGGATGAGAACGCACTTATTCCGACAATCTACCTACATAATGTCGTGCAAACTAGGGAAGTTGGGCCATGGTAAAAGCTAAAGGCGAGCGACTGGATCACTTATCCCATCGGAACCAGTAAGTGAAACCGCCGTGGTTGGAGAGAATAGTGCTGCTTGGGGTATTGCTAACGATAATGGACAGTCACGGGTGCTATCGATGGCAATGCTCATTGTTCACGCTGGGGCGCCTGGCGGCTAGAGTCCGAGAGAACCAAGTGGCATTGTAGAGTCTGAGACTATTGAGTCAAGCAAAACGAGCAAAGACTGAAAGTTCATGCCCACCACCCTTTCCTGCGCGCGCGCTCTCTCTCTCTCTCTCTCTCGTGTCTCTAGAGGCTCCACATGCTTAGATGCCCTCGCCATAGTCCGGACTTGCCGTTGACTCACGCACCCGGGGCCGCCCGAGGCACGACAACAGGAAGTGTGGAACGCTGCACACTTAATCAGCCAGCTCGTCGTAGTCATCGTCTTCGAGGCCGTCGTCGTCATAGTCGTCGTCGTCGTCGTCGTCGTCGTCGATAATGCCTTCTTCCACGTCCACTTCCGACTCCAGCGCGAGCTCGTCATCCTCCTCCTCGCTCCAGTCTTCATCGGCGTCCGGCACGCTTCTCAAGAGCTGACGCCCCGTGCCAAAGCCCGGGACGGTCGTGGTCGACGGGCCGTAGTGGACGACCTTGGACTTCTTGGTCGGTGGTCCTGCCAGATCTCGGTCAGCGCCGTCCTTGCATTTAGACACGGGCGCGTCCGTGCCACCAACGGGGCTGAACCTGGAGGCCCTGGCAGCTCGCCGTGTTTCCTTGCCAGCGCTAGACGGGGTTATTGGCTCGTGTTCGCATTTCTCTTTCTCTGCCGGTTGTTAGCCGATGCTGGGGATCTCGCGGGGATCTGACCCGCAGATCGGAGAGAAGAAAAGAAAAGGGGGAAGCTGCTTTGTTTCTTTCTTTTTCTTTTTCTTGTTTGGTGTCTGGGGGGGGGGGGGGGTAAAAGGGGTAAGGGGAAGCTGGGAGAGAGGTGTGACAGGGGATAGAGTACGTACTGTGAAGTTGATTACATTGGTTGTCTCTGAGTTCGCGGTTTTCGGTTGATAGGCGTTTGACGGTTTCGGATAGCTGTTGGGTTTCTTCGTGCAGAAAGTTGATCTCGGCCTTCTGGTCGAACTCGTCATACTTGAGTGTGGAAAACGCGTTTAGGACGACTTCACTCTCGCGGTCTGGGTTGCTGCCGATGATCTCGTCGGCCAGCACACGCTGGTGGCGTTGTTTGATGTGGGCGTCAAAGTGCTGCTGCTTCTCCAGGTTCGTGCGGAAGCCGCGCAGCTCAAAGCTGCAGTTGCAGAAGGGGCAGCTCTTCAGGCCGCCTCCCTCCTCCAGCACATTCTCGGGATGCGATTGGAAGTGGTAGTAGAGGCCCTGGGCGTTCCACGAGGTCAGGTCAGCATGACAGCCGTCGACGGGGCACTCGGGGGGCACGGTGATCCTGGCGGCGCCGTTGCTCGCGCCCAGGTTTGAGAGGCCGTGCTTGAGAAGGCGGGCCGTGTGGTCGCGAGGGCTTTGCAAAGGGAGGCCCGTGTCGGTGCAGACGGGGTTCTGGCCGGATGCGGGCTTGAGGACGCAGGCGGCCAGGTGCTTGAGGCGGACTGAGCGCGGGCCCGACTTGAGGTCGACGCCACACCAGGGGCACCAGCTGTCGGGTTCCGAGGCCAGGGGCTTGCAGTTCAGCAGGTGGCGCCTGCCGTACGAGACAGGCAGCAGGTGGCACTCGAGGGCGCAGTTGTTGCAGAACACGTCGGAGGCGGTGGCGGCGGCGGCGGCGGCGGCGCACTGGTGCTGCTGGGGCTCGTCTGGCTGGCCGCAGCGGCGGCAATACGGGTCGGCGGGGAGGGTGACGTGGTTGCCGGGAAAGCAGGAATTGTCGTGGTGCACGCGGTCGGCCTTGCTGTTCAGCTGGCGGTGGTCGCGGCCGCAGCGGGGGCAGAAGCTGTACTGCTCCTCCCTGCGGTCGACGTTGCCCTCGCTCCTTGTCTTGTCGGCCAGCAGGGCCTCCCTCAGCAGGTCGCCCTTGGCGGTGAAGTACTCGGAGTGCTTGTCGACGAAGTGCCGCTGCCTGTCGGCGGCAGACCAGTGCTTGAAGAGGGTGTCGTCGCAGAAGGGGCAGTGGGTGCCGACGTGCTTTGCGTCCAGGTGGGCGTGGAAGGCGGCGGTGTTTCCCGGGCCGACGGGGAAGAAGTCGGTGCAGCCCTTGTGTGGGCACTGCTGGGCGCGGTTGAGGGCGATGGAGCGCATCTGGAAGAAGGCCTGCTGCAGGGTGCGCTGCTCCGTGGGCGTCATGATGTGGGTGCTCACGATGGGCATCGAGTCGGACTCGATGCCGTCCGGCCCCCGTGGGCGGCGGATGTGCTCCAGCGGCGGCGCGTTGATGGGGAAGCGCGGCTTCTGGTCGCCCACCTGCACCGACAGCGGCGTGGCAAACGACTGCTCGCGGTAGTACTTGCCGGACTGGAAGATGTCGACACCGGCGCCCAGCTGCGGAACGCCCTGGTGCAGGACGCCCTGGTGCTGGTCTTGGTGCTGGTCTTGGTGGTGACCACCGTGGTCCTGCGCCTGGGTCTGGGTCTGGGTCGGACTGGACTCGACCGCCGGCTCGCCCGTGTCCACGTTGACGGATTGACGGTTGCACCCCCATCGGCTCCAGACGGGGTCTTGAAGGTCCAGTGCCAGCGGATCTGGGAGGTTGGGGTTGCCATGGTCATCGAACTTGCGCACCGGGACGACATAGAGCCGCTTCACCGAAAGGGCCGCCCTGAAATCCCTCCACAGCTCGTTACACTTCTGGCCAACGCCCAGCTCCATGTCCCACGCGAGCCTGTTCCTCTGCAACTTGTCTCCAGCCGCTCCCCCGGCGGCAGTGCGCTGGTCGATGCGCAAGACATACTGGCTGGCTGAGTCGTCGCCAATCTTCCAGCCGGCGAAGTCGAGACCTGAGAGGAGGCGAGACCTGGTCTCAGACCATGACAGCTGCCCGGGGATTTTGAACGTGTTGGGTCCTCCGCTGGGGTCTGCATGGGGGATAGTGACCTCGTACTCGTCCCACTGCGGCACAACGTTGAACAAGTACTTGTGCCGCAGCCAGTCGCGCAGTCTGCCCTCGGAATTGGCGTATGACGTGGTCGTGCGGTCCACCGACCCCTTCTTGCACGCGAAAGTCGCCGACCCGGCGTCTCCGGGCCGCCTGATGACTATGCGCGCCACAGAGTCCTTGTCATGGGCCGGTACCGAGTCCCACGCCAGTTTGAAGACCGCCTCCGTGCTAAGCGCCGTCGCCGCGGTCCGAGTCGGCGGGTAGTAGCCCGGGACCTGCGCAAAGGCCTGCTTCTCAAGGCTGGTAAAGGACAGGCTGAATTTGACTTCATTGCCGCTCTGACGGCCCCGTTGCACCATCGTCTCCCAGACCTCTCTCGGCAGGGGCGATTCATGGTGGAAGGACGGGCCCATGTCGCCCACTTGCACCGCATAAGACCCCCGCGGCAGCTGCGCAGTGCGTCGCCCGAGCTTGCCATCTCCCTGTTGCGGGCCCGACGCGATGCGCACGACATTCTGGAACCATTTCGTGTACATGTTCGAGGCTGTGTCTTTGGTGACGGCCCGTGGCATCCACAGGTATGCCGCCGGTGTCCCGCCGTGGTCCTGCCTCGCGAACTGAAAAACCTCGGGGTTGTTGATTGGCGTACCAAGCGTTCCGGCGCCCTGGCCCTTTTTCTGAAGTTCAACAAGCGCCTCCTCGTTGCCTCTGTGGCACACGAAGAATGCCAGTGCGCCGTTGGTTGAGTCGCGCCGTGCTCGCGTGTACGCCGCCAACAGCCTGTTGTGCAAGTCCGTCTCGCTCTTCACGCTGCCCAGGGTGCCGCGTTCCAGTTCGAGGATCGTGGCCCACTGTTGCGGCAAGATCCGGATCAGGGCTACCGTGATCTGCACACCCACACGGTTTCCAAGGACCAGGGCGGTATCGACGGCCGCGTAGAATTCTCTCGCCCAGTGGATATTGCACCCAGTGTAGCCCGAGAAGGAGCAGACAACGGCGTAGCCCTCAGGCCCTGATCCCCCTGAGCCTCCCCGGAGATTGAGGACGCGGCCGTCGCCACCGTCGCCGCCACCGTATACATCCGGCGCGTCTGGGACCAGAGAGTCAGAACAGAACGAAGCACCGTCGACGGAGCCATCGCTCATCGAATCGTCCTCCATGTCCTCGTCCTTGTCCTCGCCCAGCCCTCTGCCGCGGATGCGTATGTCGGCCTGGGCCCCCGTGGCCGCGCCGCCCTGCCCATGCTGTTGGCCCTCAGGTGGTTGAAAGGGCAGGCCGTAGTACATCTCAAAGGTCGGATCCGGCATCACTAAGGCCGTGTTAGCACCAGCTTGCAAGCCGGACCAGACCGCGCGCAGCACGAGGACAGCATGGTGTGTGTGTGTGTGTGTGTGTGTGTGTGTGTGTGTGTGTGTGTGTGTGTGTGTGTGGAGTTTAGCTTACTGTGGCCGTTGTCGGCGCCGTAGCAGCGTTTGTCATATCTGTTCAGGAAACGCAATGGGCGCATCTCCTCCGGGATGAAGGTGCGTTGGTCGTCCAGTTCGCCGTCGTCGTCGTCGTCGTCAAGGCCAAACAAGCCGGACCCCCGGGGCAGCCTGAAGAAGTCGTTCATCTTCATGGGCTCCACCGAGAAGCCAAAGTACAGCATGGTCATTTTGAAGGCGAGGAAGGCCTGGGGGGCCTCCTGGTCCCAAGGCGGCCTTGTCAGAAGCGTGCTGTAAGCTTCAGCGTCTCTCTTCTGCTGCGCGTGCAAATCGGGCTCACGCCTCCTGTCGGCCCAGCCGCTGAACTTGTGGGCCTCGTAGTTAGAGAAGTGCTCCTTGAGGGTATCATCGATGCTCTTTCCCGAGCCCGGGTCCAAGGCTGCCTCGAACACCGCCTTTTGTTGCACAAACTCCGGGCTGTCGGGCTTGATTGAAAGATTCCAACGGGCCCTTGATCTCGCCCACTTCGCGGCGTCGTCTGGCTGGTCGCCCAGGGCCAACGGCGCCGGTCTGGCCCTTTGCCCGGCGTCGGCGGCGGATGCGGGTGCGGAGCCAGTAGCCACAGGCGCAGGGGCGTCGTCGTCACCTCTTCCCCAAGAAAACAAGTTCATATTGGCACCACGGTGATGCTCTCAGGTTCTGGGGCCGGTGGTGCGATGGTCTTTTGGTGCACTGGGGGCGTGTTGGGGAGGATGTTGTGTCGGCAAGAAGAGAAGAGAGAAGTTGAATTGAGGGTCGGGAAGACACATAAGGAGCTCAGAGTACCGAGCCATGTCAAAGAAAACCCAAACAAGCAGCCACCCAGAGGCAAGCCCGGAAACGGTCTTGGAGGGGTGGGAGACACAAGACAAAGGGATCCTGCCACACGAAAATATCATCCATTTCCGGGTCGCGTACCCCAGTCCGAGTCGGACGCGAGTGGGTGGAAGTCGAGTAGGCTGCACTGTGGCCTGGCGGCCGACGGCGCAAGTCCTGTTACCCAGATAGGCCCCGGAGCAAGCAGCTGAGCGGACAAGGCCGCCGCATGCGGAATCCCATGGTCCACAGGTTGAGCCACAAGCAACCGGGACAATAGGCCACTGGCTATGCATGAAGAGGGAGTCGACCAAAGCGAGTGATATTGTGTGAGGGTTTGCTGTGGCAGTGCCAGCAAGTGACCTGATGATCTGTATGTAGTGTAGTATACGACGTCACACCCAGCTTGCAATGGGTACGTAATATACACAGTATAGAGCGTAAAGAGATAGTTTTTGAAGCGTATCCAGGCAGCCAACAGTAGGCAGAAAAATAGAGGAATAAAAGAGAGACAGAGAGAGGGGGGGGGGAGAAGTTTGTTAGGCTCTTGCAGCCCCCTCCCCCCAGAGAACACAGGAGGAAGGAAGGGCGGGAGGCAGGCAGGCAGGTTAGCTAAGTGATTACCAGGAATGGGAAAGATGTAATAGAAGGCTGCAAATGTGGCTGTGCTGTTCAAAGTCCTCTGTTCCCAGCATTAGATGTGAATAACAACAAACGGCTTGTAGACGCACAAACCGGGATCCAACCAGACCCTCCCTTCCGTTTTGGGTGCGGGAGCTGTTTAGTGTGTGTGTGTGTGTGTGTGTGTGTGTGTACAGGAATACATAGTAAGGGTATTGTATGTATTAAACTGAGACTCACAATTGAGGTTCACGTTTGGGAGAGATGTAGATTCTGTCTGAGCGCGGAAAAGGCTTAGTTGAATGAGAGACAGACCAGATCTACTGTGTATCCCACGTGTCCGTTTCTGTCCGCGTCCTCGCCGTGTTAGTACCGCACAGGCATGCATGGAGCATTGGGTACCTGTGTACTTAGGTAGGTAGTTAGCACCACAGCAACTTGAACTTAATTATATGTAACTAGCTGTCTGTCTGCTCGTTGCCTGTTCGGGCCACAATGGCCAGGATCCTTGTGGGTAGATTAGAGACCAGGTCCATATCTCGCAGATAACAGTACTGTCGAGTTGAGCAGATATAAATATAGATTAGTATCCGTACTTCACAGTACACACACTACACCGCGATATGCCGTGGGCGGGTGGAGACGGGTACCTGTGGCACCTGTCATGACGGAAGGCGCGGTGGGCCCGGTGCGACGTCAGGAAGGGTTACCCCCTGCTGATGGTGCTGCAAGATTCCCGAGGGCTACGGCAGCTTCGCCGACCCAGTTCCTCCTTCGGCGACTCAGTTCAGACCGAGCTGCGTCGTCAGGGCGAGCTGCCCGGGTTGCTACGATACGATACCTACCTACTTATCATGTGCCCTCCCTGGCCTGGCCTGGCCTGGCCTGCTCCTCCCTCCCTTCTTCAGTCGCCTGTGTCGTCCTGAACTTGTCAACACCAACGCCGAACAGACGAGATATTATCCAGATAGAGACCTCGAGCAAGCAGGCGCCCACCCGAAGACTCCCTATGGCTTGCTGCTGAAGCCCGCATCAGCAGCCGGAGGAGTGTGAAATCGGCCCAGAAACAACCATCTGAACTGGAGTGCTTTCTCAAACATAGCCGCACAAACACACCCTCTCGCCCCGCTGCCTCCTTCCTCTCTGCCGACGAGAACGACCCTCGGGCCAGAGCAGGGCAGGACGGGCAGGGCAGGACGGATCTGGGCACCATGTGTTGCCGCCCCCAGACTCACCACCTAGGTATCTACTCGTCTCGACTCTGGCGTGTGCCCTGCCCGTGAACATGTCCTCTCGACCACAACGCCTCGGCCGCCTTGCCACGGAGCTGTGGTGTCTGGCGGCCGGGTCCCGCCCAAGGATACACGTGCGCCTCAAGCCCCAGCTGTGCTCACGCCCCTCGGCTAGGCCCGTCTTCTCGACACTGTCGCTGCTCAAGAATCCCGGCAGCGGCCTGCCAGCAGCGGCCTTGTTTGCGGGAGTAGGAGCTGGCCTCTTCTCGCTCGCTGCCGCTCTTTACGAGGCCACAGGCTCGGACAGCGACAACGCACCGGCCTCACCCGCCCGTGATACCCGGGACCCCTCCGTGCCGCGCTATCGCCTGGCCGACATCCACTTGCATGATGCCTCACACCCCAACCCGTGGGTCATGCACCAAGACAAGGTCTACGACATTACCGACTGGGTGTCTGCCCATCCTGGCGGAGATGTCATTCTGCGCGCTGCCGGACAGAGCATCGACCCCTATTGGGCCATCTTCACTATCCACAACCAGCACCACGTCAAGGAGATACTGGATCAGTACCTCATCGGCTACATCCATGCCCACGACCTCGTCGACGGGCTCCCACCCGCACAGGATATCCAGGACCCCTTCGCGTCTGATCCCCTGCGTGACCCCAGGCTGTGCATACACACCGTGAAGCCCTGTAACGCGGAGCCGCCGAACCAGTCCCTGACCGACCACTTCCTAACCCCCAACGAGCTCTTTTACAAGCGCAATCACATGTGGGTGCCGGCCGTCGGCGGCCACCTGCTGGACCAGCACACATTGACCGTCGAGCTGCCGAATGGGGATGCGAAGTCGTACACCCTGCAGGACTTGAAGACACGCTTCACCACACATCGCGTGACGGCCGTCCTCCAGTGCTCGGGGAATCGGAGAAGCGACATGACGCGCCATGTCGCCAAGACCAATGGCCTCCAGTGGGGCGTGGGAGCAATCAGCAATGCGGAATGGCAGGGTGTGCGCCTGGCAGACGTGCTGGCCGATGCCGGGCTTGAGGTTGCAGGTCCCGATGCCGCCGGCGACGACGACAGCCTCCCTGACCCCAGCACCCACCATGTCCAGCTCACCGGCCTCGAGGCCTACGGCGCGTCAATACCCCTGTCCACGGCCCTCGACCCCAGGAACGACGTCATCCTCGCCTTCAGCATGAACGGCAAACCTCTCCCGCCTGATCACGGATCTCCATTGCGCGCCGTCGTGCCGGGCCACGTCGCGGCAAGGAGCGTCAAGTGGCTGTCCAAGATTGTTATTGCTGACGAGGAGAGCACCTCGCAGTGGCAGCGGCGTGACTACAAGAGTTTTGGGCCAAATGAGCGCCATGTGGACTGGGACAGCGCCCCGGCAATTCAAGAGACGCCAGTCACAAGTGCCATCACGAGGGTGCTCGTTGGTCAGTGCGTGCGGCAGGCCGACAAATTCACTGGCCCCGCCTCGCTTCTGGATGTAAGCGGCGGCCGGGAACCAGTCGCCCTGGAGGGCTACGCCGTATCTGGAGGAGGGCGCTATATTAGCCGTGTCGACGTCAGTCTTGACGGCGGAAGGACGTGGGATCAGGCTGAGCTGCTTGCCGATCCTGTCGCTGGCCACAAAGCCTGGGCCTGGAAGAGGTGGCGATATCTTGGCCACTTGGAGACACCTCCGGCAGGGGCCGAGGGCAAGCGGCCGCAATGCGCAGAAGTCGTGGTGAAAGCGACGGACAACAGCTACAACACCCAGCCCCAGACACACTCCTCCATATTCAACCTCAGAGGTAACCTGGCAAATGCCTGGCATCGCGTGAAAGTGTGCCCTGAGTGCGTCCCTGCTGAGACTGCACAAGGTGAAAGCGGGATGGACAAGGTAGTCTGGCGGACGGGAAGGGTTTACGGATGCGGATTTGGCACAGAAAAGGGGGATGCCAAGGAGAACGGGCCTGCTGCGAACAAAAACCAAACGAGTCTTTGATCAGGACCAATCTGCCGCGTGCGCGTCCCAGTCTGTCTGTTCGTCGTTGGGTAGCGAGGAGATGGCAGCCGAGAAATGTGATCGTGCGTATAGTGACATATACTGTTTGTACGCCATCATGAGGGCATCCACTCGCACGAAGCGATTGACACTTTTGGTATCATCATTGCAAAACCCTTGGACGCTTGGAGTTGCCGGTCACTGCGATCGTGTGCGTCAGTCTTGGTGAACGAAAGCCTAAAACAGATCTATTGCCGCAGCTCATGATGGAGGTCTATCGCGGATCCCAGTCACTTATACACTCGGCCCTCGTCCGCCTTGTAATGTACAGTCGGCCCTGTCTTGACTTTACAGTTCCTCCTCGTCCTCATTATCAGTGAAGTAGTCGAACTCGCCAGGGACCTGCGTCTCCTCAGCGCCGTCCTCGTCCTCGTCGACAGCCGTCAACACGCCCGCCGCTGCAGCGGCACCGCCCTGGCCAGCCCCGCCAACACCGGCGCCATCCCCGAAGAGATCCAGTCCACGCGCCTGAGCCGACTGACGCAGCATCTCGTTGAGCGCTGCGCCGCCGCCTGCGCCATCCCGCATGGCTGCCCGGAGAGCCTCGGCCAAGGCATCATCGCCGTCACTCATCATAGCGGAGCGACCAGACCTGCCTGCTCCGAGGCCACCAAGCCCGCCAGCACCGCTGCCAGTGGGCTGGCCAGCCACAGGGGCCCGTTGGGTCTCGACCTTCTTGAGCTTCTCGTCGACGAGGACTTTGGGCTCCTCAGGCTGGGTGTCCTGGAGCAGGAGCGGCCCACCAGTTGGCTGTGTCGATTGTCAGCGTTACGCTCGAGTTTGGTATGACGAGTAGTTGCGGGATTGCAGATTTACCTTCTTCACCGGCTTGTACCGCCCAGCTGGGAAGCTGATGTATTTCAGCTGACCGGGGAGCACACGTGACATGTTCTCGATCTCATAGCCAACCTTCTCCTTCTCGACCTTCTTCTTCGGGTCGGGCGTCGCGGACGCTTCCTTCTCACCCTCGCCTTCCCTCTTATCCTTGGACTCGTCGCCAGCCTTCCTACTCTTGTCGTCGTCAATGTCCATCTTGTCTCCGGAGGGGGCGGCCGCCTTGGCCGTGGTCGGGGTCGAGTCGATATCCATGCTCTCACGACGAGCAGCCTTCTCCTTCTTCTGCGCACGTCGTTTCGCCTGCGCTGTGGTAGAAAGCACAGCAGCAGTCACCAGTGCAGGACCCTCTTCAGCCTTGACCTCCTGCTCTGGAGGGTAGTCGAAGAGGCTCGGCCGCGTTGCGCAGTGGAACTTGAAGCTGGGAATTTCGAGCTCGTGGTCCAGGCCGATGACCGAGGTAGGAACGAAGGCGAGAGACAGGAAGTGGGTGAAGGGGAACCAGTACCAGTATTGGGTGAAGATGGCCATTCCAACGATACCTGGCATGTTGAGATTGCCGGTCTGTGTTTGCAAGCCGATGGAGCAGTTGCGGCCTCCAGCGTCAATGATTCCCAGGGCAAGAGATGCACCGAACTTCGTCATGGCGTCCTCATGACGGTCGCCAACGACCTTCTTCAGTGTCTTGCGGATGGAGGCAACCTTGGGGTTCATGACCTCGTTCTGCTGAACCATGATCATGGCAAGGGAGATCAAGGCACCTTGGCGGACAAAATCGGTGGGATCCTTCATCATGGGCTCCAGAAGATCAATAGCCTCGTCTAATCCGGTACCCGCGCAAGAGATGCCCAGAGCCATTGCAGAGCCGTATCGGACGTGAGGGTTGTAAGATTCGGAGAGCAGCTCAACCATGCGAGGGACGCTGCCTGGCTTTCGGAAGAGAATGAAGCCCAGTGACATGACGGCAATGCGGCGGACGTCATCGTTGACGTCGCTAACAGCAGTGTGCAGCAGCTTGCGGATTGCCTTGTTGCTGCCTGTGCCACAGTAGGCCATGGCGATGGTGAGAACGCCACCGTAGCGAAGGGTTGGGTCAGGGTCGTTGAGGAGCCCCTCAATCATCACGTCGGCCCCCTCCTGGCGCCCGTACATAATCAGAGCCATGCCGATGGCGCAGCCTCGGACAATTTTCTCGTGGGTCGTGTCGTGGGCATATGTGTACATGACCTGCAAGGCATTGGCGTTGCCAGTGCCCAACATGATCAGACCCATTGATAGACCGACAGCTTCGCCATTGAGCGCCGAGTCGGCAAAGAGAACATCTTTGAGGTTCTCGAAAATTGGCTCAGAGCCCGTGGCCATGCCCGCGATACCGAGGCCAAGAGCGCCACCGTGCTGGATGACTTCTTGCTCAGCAGCCGTGAACTGATCGCGGAGATATTCGAGTGCGCCGGCGCCATGGTTGGCGTGTATCAGCCCGTAGGCATACAACGCACCTCCCTGACTATATATCGAGCCGCTGTTGATACCGGTCGGCCGCGGGAGGTAGGGTTCGAGTAGCTTTCGCGACTGTGTGAGGTTGCCACGATGTATGACACCGAGGGCGGCTGTTGCGGTGAACTTGGACCAGTTAACAGCTTTTCCGAGCCATTCAAGGTTGTCACGGAAGAATTTGTCGTGTGTCGTACCAGCATTCATGAAGGCATTGCAAAAAGTGACGGCGGTGTGGAAGATGGAGTTGCGGGCTTCAAGACTATCTCGGACCTTGTTGAGTATGCTTAGATCGGTGTGGTTGTTCCGGTATAGAAACTCGAGGTTGAGCTTGATGGCCTTGCTACCATCCAAGATCCCGCGTATGTTCTTGTACACTTTGGCCGCCTCCTCCGGAAGCTCGTCCTGCTGGGAATGCTCCTGGTCATTGAGCAGAGGCTCGCTCTCAGCTGGTTGTTCGCCGCCATCCTCTGGCTGCGGTTTCGGCTGAGGCTCCCCCGATGGCAATGCATCCAGGATCTTACCCAGAAACTCCTGCGTGCCGTTGTCGTAGAGGTCAAAGGCGATCTGGTATGCATTTGCCACTGAGTTTGGGTCTCCCTTCTCGATGAGCTGCTTCAACATCTTGGAAGCGTCCTCATCGGAGTCTAAGTAGACGACGCATTTGGCGATTGAAAAGTAATCAGGGTTCGGGATGTCGTTAAGCAGCTCGAGGATAAGGCCCAGTATCTCGGTGCGCAGGCTCCGTTCCTGCACGATGTCCATGCAGATGCCCAGCGCATAGTCCATCAACTCCTCAGCAGGCCCCTGGGCAGAGTCCTGAGACTTGGCCTTGGACCGCTTCTCATCTTCGCTGGCTTGCTTGATGACTCTGCGGAGGATGGATAGATTCTTGGCTTCGACAGCGATGCCGACAACCTGCCTGTAGCGCCCTTCCTTCAGGCAAGCCTCGAACAGGCGGTCGATGACGCGTTGCAGGGCGAGCTCGGAGCTCTTGTCGGGCAGGGTAGCGATAGAGCTTGATCTTCCCATTTTGCCTGCGCCGAGGGAGGGGTCGAGGATGGCATTGTCGGCTGAGTCGCGTGAGAGGAGCGACTTGGAGGGGAGCGCGGACTGAGAGAAAGGAGTCGTAGGGGAGACCAGGGAGCCGCCATCGGGGAGCGTGGCGCCAAAAGTAGTCTCGAGGGCTGGCAGGGAGTCGTTTGCGGAGTGCTTTGGGGGCACGTGGCTCGAAGACGAGATGGCGATGTACTGGTCAATGCACTTGGAGATGATGGTCTCCTCGAACTCGGCAGGGTTGTCAAGCTTGAACAGGGGGCCAGCGGCGAGGGCAAAGGTCATGCTCTCGTTGTAGGCCTGGAGGTGATAGTAGACCTTTGCGAGGACGAGGGCGGCCAGATGGCGCTCAGGGAAGGATTCATCTTCGTAGAGTGCCTCGCTGGATGGTGGTGAGGACGGGGTCAGCCGATGCCATGACAACAGGGAAGCCGGGGAGGGGAACAGCGTACATTTGACTCAAGGCGCCAGCGACCTCCGTCCAGACAGTGTCGATGTCATCGTTGAGGGTCTGAAGGGCAAAGACCTTGAGCTCGGGCTCCTCGTCGGAGAGGAAGCCCAGGACTCCGGTTGCTGTGACGAGACCGGGCATTGCTCGAGACGAGAGTGGAGAGAAGGGTAGGGAGGCTGGAGAGTTGGCTGTACAGGAGGCCGTGGAAATGAACAGGGTTTGAGAATAGCTGCCAGGGACTAAAGGGATGTGCCCAAGGCGTTGTTGAGATGTTGACGTTGATGATGACAGGGTGTGGTGCAGAGCTCAGCCGAAGATGGGCGACGGAGGGTGGGCGATGGACCACCGACGGGACCAGGAGCGTCGAGCGTCGCATCCACGTCAGGGCGAGCTCTGCCTGGCGAAAAGCTACCTGTGCCAATGTTACCTGGCACACCTTGGCTACTTGGGTACTATGAAGCGCAGAGGCAATGGAGCCCAAGCCAATCAGACGGAGGGAATAAATATTATGTAAGTCCGCCAGCCTCTGTGGGTGTGCCAGCGTTGTGGAGGTGGGAGCTTGGACCTCCTTGCATGTCACCTACTTGGAGTAGCACAGAAAGAGTCCTCGTGAAGGCAGTGGACGGCCATTGGGGACCGGTCGAGACAACGTGTCCAGTGAGGGATATGCGCTGCGGCGACCACCTGGGCAGCTCTGCAAAAAGATAGACCTAGGTACTCACACCTAGGTACCTGAGTAGGTAGGTACTGTACCAAGTGTGTTGGACCTACCTAGGCAGGTATGGAGCTATATATCTGTATCCGGTGGGTGCAGCACGGCAGCGTATTCTCTCAGCCCAGTCGCATGCAGACGCTCTATACTGTACCTGATCTGGGACCTACCTACACAGCATGCAGAAGTTACAGTCTCTACTGACCTAGGTATTCATGATGATGTGATGATGGCTGGGGCATTTTGGGTACTGACACAGTTCGGCAATTGCCTCCCTGGCTCTACTTATTTTATGTGTATATTACCTGGTAAGTTCCTAGGTAGTAGGAAAAGGAAGCAACTGCGCAGGCATGGACGATATCTAGACCTGCCACTGCCGCATGCAGCGTCTCGCGTGGGTTTGCTAGCCAACTGTATACAGCTACACCGGGTCCACTAACGCCCGCTTGGCCGCTGCTGCCCTTAGGCCCAGGCCCCGTAACCAAGGCCCACCTGCCCAGATCCAGGCTGCAGCGAAGGGGGGGGAGTGTTTGGACGGGTGGCAGGGGTGAGGGGGAGATCCTAGGGGTCTGAGAGGCAGGCCGGGGCAGCTACGTGCTATCTATCTACCTAGGCACCTAGGAAGGTAGGTACCTTGGTACTGGTTGGTCGAAGACATATTGTCGCCTGCAGGTTTGATTAACCAGACCTTCCTCCCGTTTGACTGTGGATGCTGCCACTTGGAATTCCTGAAGCCTCGCGCCCGCGCCCGCGCTCACGGCCACGCACATACCAACCCATCCATCCATATCCACCCACCCACCCACGCATCCATCTGTCTATCCATCCATATCTACCTACCAGCCTTGTGTACGTCAGGTGTAAGCTATACCTGCTCGCCTGTCCGTCTGCATGTCCGTCTGCCGTCCCGCCCGCCCCATCCGTCTTGCCTGCCTTCATATCCGGTCTGATTGTGCGCGCATCCCTCCGCCGCCCTACCTCTTACTCTTGCACTCGACATCCTTTCGCATTTTGGGAAGGCTGACGTCGCGTGCTGCGCATGGCCATCGCATCCCGTCCGCCTCCGCCGTATGCCCCTGGCTCAATCTCAATTGCCCATTGACTTGACGTGTGACAAAACCATGTTGGTCCATCCGGATCACAACCCAGTCCACCCAACAGCTCATCTTCAGCCACTGCACTGCTGCGCCCATCGGCTCGACTCTCACCAACGCGACTGGAGTACGGAGGCGATGCGACCTTCGCCAGTGTACCGATAGTCCAGGCACTGTTTGTTTGCACCCGGCCCAGGAAAACACTTTCCCTCTGCTTCTCGAGACCCTCCTCCGCCTCCCCTTCCCCCCTCCTCCGCGGCCACGGCCTTTCGCGCGCTTTTGTACCAAACTCCCGAGCATGGCTTTGTTGAAGTAGAAGAGCCACGGAGCTGTCTTTCTTTTGTTCTCACTTTCGGCCTCCCCACCAAGGTCGGCAGGCAGGCAGGAGGAAGCAAAGCGCACCAAGCCGCCGTTGGCTGGAGCAGCCAGGGTCTGCGACACACGCGACAGCTCCCCTCTATTCTCGTCCGAATTCTCCCAGGCGCAAACCCACCGCCCTCGCCCGTCCAACCCCAAAGAACAACGCCCCGCGGACAAACGCTGAAAAAGGAGGCACTCAGGATAGGACGGCATGATGGATTTGGCTTCGATGTTGAACGAAGGCGGCGGGCCTCCTCCCCCCGCCGCGCCAGCGCCGGGCAAACCTCAAGCTCCAGCTGCAGCTCCAGCTCCAGCTCAATCTCGACAACAAACACATCAGCAGCATCCACAGCACCCACATCCCTCGACCCCCATTCAATCTGTCCCGCCACCTCACTCTTTTCGCGACCACAATCAGCCGGTCCAGCCATCGCCCTCCCGGTCTCTCTCGCACGAGTACGTCGCCCACCAGACTCCCTTCGCCTCCCCTCCGCCCTACCCACCGGCCTCGACGCCGTACGGTGCTCCCGCCCGCCCGCCGCCGCCGCCTCTACAGCAGTTGTCCGCCAACAACGTGCGCTCGCCAAGCGCAGGCTCTGCCCACGTCCCTCCGTCACCTTACAGCAGGCAGGCCTCAGCGGGCGCTGCGGGCGCGGCCTACCCGTTCCCAAGCCCAGGCCACCCTCTTCCAGATTCTGCAAGTCCGATCCAGCAAAGTCGGTATCCTCCCGCGGGCGCATACCCCCCGAGGGACAGTTATTCACACGCTCCCATTCCCATTCAAAGCCCAGGCCCTCCTGCTGCATACTCCCAAGTTCAACACTCCATACCGCCGCAGACTCCCCCTGTAGGCACGCCTGGCGGCACTCACCCGTACCTGGTCCAGCACCAACGGTCAATGTCGATCCATTCGAACCCGACACCAACCTCTGCTCAAAGTCAGCACCAATATCTGCCCCAGCAATACGCCAGCCCCGTCGCGACGAGTCACCAGCCGCCTCCAGAGCGCATCAGACAACCCTCGCAGCCTTCGACGCCTCTCGGCCCACCTTTATCTGCCGGACAAAGACAACATTCTGCAGGGCCACCGGCTTTTGCGCAGCCACAGAGCCCGTACCAGCAACGTCTTCCTCCCTCTGGGCCACCGTATCCACCGTACCCGACCCAGCAGCAGCAGCCGCAGCAGCCTCCGCAGCAACCACACCAGGTCTCGCCCGGTGGCCCCCCACGTCCACAAGCCTCGCCATATCCTCCTGTTCAGAGAACCTCCAGCATGCTCGAAAATTCTCAAGCGGTGGACCCACAACGTCGGTCACTGTCCCAAAGTGAGCGCGGCCGCAGCCTCAGTGTCAGCCCCAAGACCCGTGTCCCAAGCCTCCCCTCCAGCGCTGGGCACCACTCACAGGCTTCCATCTCTGGCCTGTCTGGCCAACCCGGCGACTGGGACCAGCGAGAGCCTCAACAGACACACCATAACCCCTTGCAAGGGAGGGCTGAAGCTCCACCTACGTCCGCCACCAGGTTGGAACGTGCCTCGACCCCTGCCAAGCGAAAGTTGGACGACAGGGATGTTCAACCTGACGAGCTCGACCGACAAGAACCCCGACCGCCTCCTTTCGAAGCCAACGGCGTATACAGACAGCAGACTTCCACCCGCCCAGGTCGCCCTTCGACCTCTCCAATGGTTGCCCGGCGAAAGCGACGGCACGCGGCGCCTCCAATCTGGGCGCAAGTCTTCAACAAGGAGCCCCTCAGGAACAACAACTTTGTTCTGCGAAAGTCCAACGTGAACCATGGCCAAATCAACGGCAAGGCTGACCAGTCGCATCCGGGGCGTCAAGACCGGTCCTCCAGCCGCCACGCCTCCCCAGAAACAGCACGGTCCAACACGCAGGCTCCAGCACCCGCCGCAGCTTCAAACCAGACCCCGCCAGTCCCAGTGTCGAGTCAGAAGCCGAGCCTCCTCGGACCGTGGGAGATGACAGTCAGCAACTCAACGCCATTTGATGAAATGTGCAGGACTGTTGCAGACTTCTTGTTCATGCTTGTGGTGAGCAACGGGGAGCTCGGCAGCATACACGACCCCAACAACGGCGTTCAGTACGAGATAGAGGCCAAGCTGGGCCACCTCACTGATCGAAACTCACCAAACCAGCGAATGCCGTTCCAAGTCCAGTCAGAGGCTGTCCTTGCACACAGCAACAACACCAGCTTTGTTAGCAGCATGACGGAGGTGAGCGATGCCTTGCAAAATCGAAAACAACATTGCCATGCGGCCACGAGTACTGACATGATGGTCCACTAGGCGCAACACAAGGGTTACAACGAGTTCCTCAATTTTTTGGTTGCCGAGGCCAGCCCTCAGAACCCCAAGAACAGGAACTTGCCTGAACCTCGAGTACCCATCAACTACGTTCACCTCAGGGAGTCGGACAGGTTCTACAAGGTTCCCAACCACCTGCGACAGCAACTGCACCCTGCTCTCCACCAACTGCTGGGGAACAAGTCGGCAGCGGTGAGGGTTACGTCGGATCAGAAGACGGGTAAAGCCAAGGCTGCGATCATCAAGGGTAAAGTTGCCGATCTGCACATTGTTTTTCCTCAGTGCGACCTGGACTGCCGGATCAGCGTCAATGTGGAAGTAGACTGGACGCATCCTATCGATGAGCTCGAGGAGCTGAGCCAGGCTGGGGGTCGCGACAGCAAGTCGGACCGACACAAAGATCGCTTGAGTTACAAGCAGGGGAACTACCGGGTTGACCTGACGCAGGTCACGCAGACGGAGCCCGGTCCCAACGTATGTTACCCGTCTCGTCCATCCTAGACCCAGGCCAATTGAATGCTGACACTCTCAAGCACACGTCCCATCAAGTCAAGTTACATGAGCTGGAAATCGAGCTCGACGCCGGTGCCGTCATCGACCAGGGTGGCCGGGCCATGCGTGGCGAGCCACACAATTACGATTTCCTCGTTGAGGGTTTTGTCAACAATATTCGGATGCTGGCCAGAAAGGCAAGGGATCTGGCGCCGCCAGCCTGAAGATGATTATGACTGAAGGCGATGGTGAAAGGAGAGTGACGAGGCATGTCTTCAAAGTCCGAAGTGGGCAGCTTCATGCAATATAATTATTTTACCCTCTGAACCTGTAGGATTAAAGCAAGAAACCTTCTTTTCTCCCCAAAGCAGTGAGGCTCTAAACCCACCACACCATTAAGTTCTTTGCAAGCGGTAGAGCTATAGTTGAACACCTTATTGATACAGCCTTGATAAGGAAACTGAAAGATAGCGAGCAAGAGTTGAGTTGGATCGCAAAGAAACACGTCAAAGTTATATATATGAATCTCAGAGCTCTCAGGCCTTGGGTGCATAACTTTCTGAAGTAGGTGTGTCTGGATTCATCACCAGAGTTTGTTTGGAGATAGAGCAGGTGCCTGTTGAAAAGCCAAAATTTGTTTGTGTCCCTTCAATGGCAAGGAAAATCCAATGCATATGCTGGATATCTCTTCATGATTTAGTTATGGTGGCTAGACTTTCCATGATTTAGTGCACTCGCTTTGGTTTTCACTTCTCGGGCAAGATTTCCTTGGAGACGGCACTTTTCCATCAATATTAGACCAGTCTTTCCTCTAGGAGCTACTGTCTTCATATAGCTTGAGTGGATTAACGGTGCCGGTCTTTCCTGTTGCTCCAGATCCTCATCTCGTCAGTTTCCCCACAGCACATTGTATGACGGGGAAACGTGTCTAGATAAAAGTGACGTCTCCAAAGAAAGGAGTCATGTGGAAGTTGACCTTGTCAGGAGGACTCCAAGATCCGTAGCTCTGGTTAGGGAACGTCGAAGGACCAGTGACGGTGCGAAAGAAATTCATCCGCCACTCTGTGCCCTGAGCCGTGCCGTTGTCAACGTTGAAAAGACCGAGTGGGATCTGGACTTTGGAGACCCACAACTCGTCAGCATAGTCGAGGGTGGTGCTGGCATAAATGCCGTCTGCGGCCAGGTCGGTGATGTAGAAGTGGTCGAACGCAGCGCCCGCCTCTCGGACCTTGGAAGGGTTGTAGACTAGAAACAGCCTCGGGTCAGCTTGTCGAGCACGTCACAGAAGGGCCGCCAGTCACAAGTTGAGATTTCGTATATGGTGTGCCCAACGGGTCGCAGCCGGCCAATGGTTTCTCATCAAGCTATTCGAAATAGCCTTCACATGCAGAAGGAATCCGTGCCTGCTAGTGGAAGGGAAGGACTCACTGAAGGCTTGGAAAGTGACGTTATTAGGGGCCACCTCGAACTCAAGATAAGTCTGAGGGTCGCAGGTACCGCGATGCTGGGCATAATAAGGGTTAGTCAGACGGTCACATTTCGTGAACAGTGCCAGCGAGCATCGCTGACTGGCTACAGAACTCCGTTGCAGGACGACTGTAGCTTATTATACAGGGCAGATCCACTCTCTCGGCCGTCAAAAGTACGTACAATAAAGGCTTCCATCACCTCGTAATTATAGATCTCTTCATTGGTGGTGAGACTCTGGTTGTCTGCGATCTCGGGGTCAGTATTATGCTAGACTGAAGAGGGAAGGTCGAATGAAGGCCGGCAGAATGGGTGACCAGATGGGCATACAGTAGAAGTCCTTCTCCTCAAATGCGGTGAACTTGATGTGGATTGAGCTGTCATCGTAGCAAAGATCGACCTGCGTCAAGGGAAACGCGCCCGCATCAGGGACAGAAGTGTTGTACGAGACGGTTCCCAAGGTTGGGCAGGCAGGGACCTCGAGGGCTGGCCTGGTCACGTACTGACCAAGCATTCCGGGCACGGCCGAGAAGAGCGCCATAAGGACTACGAGGATGAAAAGCATCTTGGGTGAAATGGTTGGCGGGATGTTGCAGTCTGTTGTTCTGTTGATGGTGTGGGGACAGTGAGGTATTGACTGCGGCAGGCAGGCTTGCAATGGAGTCAGGGAAGAAGGCGAGGTGGCGTACGGGTGCGTGGGTACGGGAATCTGATAATTCGTAAGCTGCAGAAGGCGCTAGTATGGCTTGGGAAGGCAAAGGAAGTAAGAGGTAAGGTTGAGGGAGAGGGAGGGGAAGACGAAGGATGTTGGTGTGGCCCACGTTCCGTCCTATCAGCTGGGTGCTAGTTCTTGTTGGCCCAAAAGACAGTGAGCGGGTGAATGGGTGCCCAGAGACTGCAAGGTGATGATGAATGTCCCGTCACCCATAAGCTCCATTGATCTCGGAGTGCTTCGCTGTTTGTTGGCTGTCAAAACCTTGTTTGTTCTCATGCCAGCCAGCTCATATGCGAACGGGGCCCAGGCGTCTTAAAATTGGTGTCACTTGGATTGCTTGGCCCTGCAGAGGCTCTTCAGGATCCATGTCCAGTTCCCTTTACCTATATATCATTGGGTCCCTCTGTTCTTTGCTTTCCTCCGGGATTGACTCTGTGTCTGACCTAGCAATGTAACCTTGGAACTGTGTTACATAGCCAGGGTCCAGTCTTGTTTATGTACTACCTCGGTACCTTACCTTTGTGTCAAGCAACCCTGAAGGCCTAATAACTGCTCATCAAATATAAAATGCATACTACATCTATTGCCGTGCTGCCCTCCAGACCCCGTCAGGAGACCAGGCAGTACCCACGTGATTTGATTTACATGACATGGCGGTCTGGGCCGAAATCGATCAATCATGCATTGCACAGAAGGCCTGAGCTGCCCACGCTATGTGATTTTGTTGAACTACCGAGGAAAATGAATACACCTACACCTCTGTGTGTATGGCTTGAGGTCTCATATAGTGGCTTTCTGGATTCAACAAATGACGGCACACGTACTTGTTGTGCTGTCTAGGCTCCTTCAAAGTTCAAGACTTTTCATGTGCTATGGTCCATAAGAGCATTTCCAACAAGCCAGTCACAGACTACTTGTATATGTGCATATATATGATGCATGTGTTAGTGTGGTACATCATAGTATAAAGAAAATACAATGCGATACCAGGTTATCATACAAAACTTTATATCCAGAACTATATCTACCTATATATGCCTATATCTATGTACACTTGAAGTAGCAGTCTTGGCAGGCCCAAGGACCAACCATCTCGGACAGTGCTTGTAGGAACTCTCCGGCCTCAGGACGAAAGACATTGACGGCCAAGTCAGGCGCCGTACCAGGGCGGGCCTATTGCACGACCCTGCAGCCGCTCAACTATGGAATGCGAGACCCTCGGCCATGCGCCGTCGTGGGAGAGAGCTCACGGCCAGGCTTGAGCCATTCGTGGAACCTGAGAACGTCGACCCGATGTCACCCCATCTGATCTGGCTGAACGTAACCTGTGTATCAGGCTGGATGGACCCAATGACCTCGGGGTTTCCCTCGGTCGCGTTACAAGGCCCGGCATTCGAGCTCTGTCCGTCTAGCCATTGCATGAAGCCGCCCTTGTCCCACCATATGCTGAAGACGAGGACCATCCCGCGGCTCATAGCGGCGCCCATTCCCCCGGTTGCGCCAAGGTCCATGTATTTATCAGCACCGGTGGCATTGCAATACTCATCGTTCAAAAAGTTCTGGGCTGGAACTCCCTCTACCGTCGAGATGGGCATTTCAATCGTCTTGCCGTCCTGGATATAGAGGCGTCTGATGGCGGTAAGCTGACCGCTCTGATCAGAGGGAAATTCTGCAGTGATAACATCAGCTGTCAAGCTACCGAGTAAGAAGCTTCATTCGGATGTGGGGACGAGTAAACCACAGTGCGGCTGCACCCTGTCTCGACACCTGCAACCAGACAAGATCGTTGAGGCACAAGCGACATCTAGGAGGGGGTTGCTTCTGGAGAGGGTTGAAATTGTACTCGGAGGCTGCTTACGTGTGACAACAGTGAAAGGTCGAGTCGTGTCAACCTCCAGGTCGAGTCCGTAGTATTCCGGGTGTCCCATTTTGTACGGGTTCATCGAACACTACCATAGACAGGGTCAGCAATCTGAGAAATGCCGTCAAGCAACAGTGTCTTTGCCGAGAGAGGGAGGCAGCGAGGCGCTAGGAAACATTCATGAAGTCTGCTTACACCGCTCTTATCGCAGACGCCGTTGTCACCGCAGTCCTCGCCATCTGCATCACATGCGTAGAGGCCAGGAACATTGCATGGGTGCGGGGCTATGTGCGTTGCCCTGGCATTTGCCTCCCAGATATCCAACTCGTTACAGCAGACTCCGCTCCCGTTAATGTTTCCCTGTAATGGGGTGTTAGAGGTCTGAAAACCATCAATCCTGGGCTGTGTCTTGGGACCGACGTACCACGCCATTGATGAATGGAGTCGTGTAGCATTGAGCATCACAGTAACCAGCACCATATTCAGCTCCCGCTACGGAAAGATCCGAGGAGTCTTTGCCTCCGGTCGCTTCCATCTCGGACAAGTAGAGCGCCGAGTTCATTCCACACGGAAGCTTGCTCATGTCCACATCAAAGGTAAACTCCTGTCCGGTCAACTGGAGCATCTCGTACGCATCTTCAGCCTCGTTCAGGAGGTAGATCCGTGGGCTGTACTCAGTGTTGCCGTCGCTACTCAGCATGAGAAGAGTTAGGTCCGAGCCATTTGCGTGTACCCCATTCGCAGTATAATCCGGGATTCCTTGCAGGACACAGTTTTGTTGACATGTCTCCTCGTCGGGGCAAGCTGTGGCGTTCGCCCCGGAGCCCCAATCGCCACAGTTGGAATCAGGAGCATTGGACTGATAGATGTGGTGCGAAGAGGCGTCGAGAACAAGTGCTGTATTCTGGGCAGTACATCCCCCGTCCGTCGTACACTTGTAGGTCGTGAGTTTGGGATGGTTCTCGGCCGTGTTATCAGGGGTTTGGGCGGCGACCAGGCCGAAGAGCAGAGGGCCTGCGAGGGCAAAGGTGAGGGACATTGTCACCAGAGATGGGCGCTTAATTGTTATGTTTGGTAGTAAAGAACGTGAAGAATATGGTGAAGGGACAAGGCCGGCTGCAACAGTGCAAAGCGAGGGACTGAGGCTCTGGGTATTATCAATCAGCTAGACGGAAGACACCCTCCGATTTGTATCAAGATCGGTCTAGTCATTCCTCTCCTTGCGTCTTTGCATTAATTTTCTCCTCACCAGAGTGCATATGTCATTTAGGGGCCATAGAGCATTTCAGTACCATCGCCCCTCTCGAATTTCGGCTTGGCGCTGCGAGGGGTTGAATAGAGTTCAACGGACCAGCCGGGCCTCACGGCCTTCAAAAGGGGGATACCGGGCCAGGTAGCGGACAGCCCTTGATGAGTAGGGTAACCAGTACCCCGCGGCCCCCTGTGCACAAGATGGCATCGGAGAAATGAAATTGAAGGTCGACTCGTCTGACCCACCACTTGGTTGGGTAAGGAAGACCGTGAGGCAAAAGAAGGTTCATTGTAAACGAAACGGGGGCTCGGCGACCCCTTTTAGCCCCAGCAACCGATGGCTTTTGCCAAGGGGAGTATTCAAGGCTACTCAGACGACATTTACACAGTACTCGAAACCGACATCCGGGGGAGGCCTGTCCGCCTTGGCAGCTCCCCAAGGCGGCGCTGAGGCTCCAAGGGCAGAATGAAATGGTGTAAGACAATTGGCTGGCGGCGTGCTAACATGCGATTCAACGGGTCTCGGTGGAAGAACATTCAACCACTTGGTCCTGGACCCGTACTCCGTAGAGCAAACAAAGTTCAGTGTTTCCAAGAGGTGTCCAGTTTTCCGACCCTGGACCATGCAAGTATCACAAGCGTGCAAGTTTGCCGAAAACAATCCAGTGGACTGACTCCAAACTTTCTCCGTATTGCAGCTGATCCAGAGCTGGGGCAAGGACTACCAGTAATCTTTGCCATCCTGTTCTGAACATGTTTGATATCTGCGCAAACGGCTGGCAAAAAGAGACTCGAAAATGAGGCGGAATCGAATAAGAATGATCTGACTAACTCGGGCCTCAGAAACAGTCCGAAGTGTGGATACGCGATTTCACCTTGACGAGGTGGCAGGGCTGCTACGGCTATGACTGTACTGAGTTAATAATGTCTTCTTTTAAGAAGTCCAACAAACACATGTCAATGCTTAGCCTCCCAGAATATTTCTAACTGAGATGCTTGCACCAGTGTAGTGGGAACGACTAGGGGACAGGGGGTGTGTAGATCACCCCTGAGCAGGGTCTAGAATAAACTTTGCCGAGTGTTTATTCAGTAATAGATCAGAAGATGTCTCCGAATGCTGGTCAGCTTCATGCGGCAGGGCTTCTCGTCCATTTGCTTTCCTGCATGCGTTCATTCATATCACCGCAGAATTGCTGTACCAGGGTATTGGACTAGGTATGTTACTTATGAATGTGATCTCATTCCGGAGTGGGTCCAGCCAACGCTTTCTTCAAGTTCACCCAAATGTATCGAAAGTATCGGCAACATACACAATGCATTCCATCTACGGGTTCCGCAACTTGATAGCCTTAAAGTTTGCAGGAACAAAAGAGCTCAACGGTGGGGACCGGGGTATCTTACGAGCACTGCAACAACCTATCTTGAGGTCAATCTCGACAAGACGAGAGACCTCCAAGGTTTGCTTGTGGAACGGATGGACGGGCGTCAACAACGATTCAGACTGTAACAGCGTGCGCCTAGGCAAGATTTAGAAGTAGCCTCACATTGTTGATTTTACCACTAGTTTCCTCGGTGCTTTCTCTCTTTTGCCAGGCTGTGGACCTTAACACACGTTCCATATTACAGTGCATCAGTCTAGGAGGACTAGAAAACTGTGTCCTTCACAATTGTAACAGCATCACCGGTCCCTGCTGATCTTAATTTGGGTTCTTTAAATGACGGGACTGTGATGAATTAATTTTGCGTGTCTGTGTGGCTGCTCAGATACCTAGATACAGACATTGGCTACGAAGTACTAGGTGTCCTCAAAAGCCCGGTGGAGCTTTTTGTCCAATTCAGGAAGCTGCCAAATCTGTTTCAACTTTAAAACGGCGTAAGAATTGGCCCAAGCGATAACGAAATACACAGCAAGTGAGACAGACTTTATACAAGTGATATATGCGGTTTTGGGATATAGACTGCATTGCAAAACAGAAAACCACGGACCACACTGAGCCTCAAGAGACCGCCTGGAAACATTTACTGGAAGAAAGAATGGTGGTTATCAAGCTTGGTCGTATTTTCATCCATGACTTGCTGAGCAGTTTGTACGGTGTCGTGGTGCTCAAGGCCTAGCCCTGCATCTTCGTCTGCGGTCTCAGGCTTATCATCAGGATGCTCGTCGGTGAACAAATCCTTGATCGCGCCGGCGCCAATGGCACGCTGATAAACGTTGAAGCTTGTGGCAAAGTCGCGGTGTTTTCCAACGCGGATATTGTCCAGGAAGTTCAGGGCAAAGTTCTGGCAATTGTTGTCCAGGAGGTTGTAGGCTGGTCGTTTCCCCCTCATATTGAAGATGACCATCTCGCCTGGTGAGCGGGGGAAAAAAGAGTTAACGGGACAAAGGCGAGGCGAAAGGGTCGGGTCGCTACCCAGCAGTGATGCTTACCAGCCTCAGTGAGCGCCTGGTCACTGAA
This sequence comes from Diaporthe vaccinii, assembly GCA_039880775.1. Classification (NCBI taxonomy): domain Eukaryota; kingdom Fungi; phylum Ascomycota; class Sordariomycetes; order Diaporthales; family Diaporthaceae; genus Diaporthe; species Diaporthe vaccinii. The sequence continues at coordinate 124,849 of JBCEDN010000023.1, forward strand.
TCTTGTTTTGCCGACCTCGAAGGTGTGCCATTCGTCGCGGTTGAATGTCTCGTTTATATAAATGACGTCGAAGTGTTCATCCATCCTGCCAAGTTACCTCAGTGAGGAGACCCGGGGGAGTTGAGGAAGTGGATATGGATATGGATATGGAGAGATAGCAGGAGGGAGGCCGGGGGTACTCACCAGAGCTCGTGAACGAAGTCGCCGATAATACAGGCCCAATGCTGCGTGGGGTCAGGGCTCTTGTGGATTTCTTCAGTGATCATCTTGCCCAGCCTGGTCTGTTCTGCAAACCACTTGCCCGCCGAGCCAGCTACGGGATGCCAGCCCAGCTCGACGGTACGGGGCTCCAGGCTGATGTTGACCTCACCAGGCGGGACCACGCTTGGTCTCTTGCCAAGTCCCAGCTCGTGCTGCAGGGTGAGCTTCGCCTTGAGCACGTTGTCCTTGCTGAGGCGCGATCAGCTGTTGTGTATATGTGTTTGTTCAGTGTGAAGGGCGGATGTGGGCTGGGCTGGGTGGTGAGGGCGGAGTTGCGGGGGGAAAAGGCTGCGTCGTCTTACAGGAAGTTTCCTAGCACGGTGGTGGGGGACTTGGGGTCGTCCTCCGTCTTTGGCTCGTCCGAGTCCGACATAGTTGCCCTGATTGTTGAGCGCGAGAGATGCGAGTGAATTGAGGAATAGACTTTCCCTGACAGAAGAACGCGAGGGGTTCCGTTCCTGCTGTTACGCGAACAAGCTTTCGGATAACCGTCAGACAGGAGAGTTGAGCCTGCCCCGGCCGTGGAGAGTCGAGGTCGTCCAGTCGCAAGCGGGTGAGTCTATCGCCCAGGGAAGGCCTTCAAGTGGGGGCCTGAGACAATAAAGAATAGGTTAGTCCCAATTGGGGATACTGCTTCTCAACCATCCAACCCCCGCGCGCCCCAATAAGGAGCACACTCTAAAATACAAGGTCCTCAGAGGGCGGAACCGCAGGTAAACTCTATGCAGACATCGATGACCAAGTGATCGACCGACAGGCAGAGAGCCCAGAAAGGGGGCAGACGTGTCTGTATTCTGACAGGAAGAAGTCACCGTCACCCAGATTACCAATCGACCCCAACGGCGGGGGAGGAGGGAGCCAGTGCCTTATTAATTAACAGCAACACCACACAACGACGTACAACAATCATACTTGTCTGCTGGCCTCGAGTTGAACCCGTGCAACCGACTCTTTCTCTCCAACAGACCATCATCCACATCACATCTAGAACAGCCATGTCGGACTTCCCTCCCCCAGCCCTCAGAGAAGCTGCCTCCAAGGTGGCCAGTCTCCTCCGGGACCGCAACGAGACAATCTCCGTCGCCGAGACAGCCGCGGGAGGGCTCATCTCCGCCGCGCTACTCGCCACTCCTGGTGCTTCCAAGGTGTACAGAGGTGGTGCCACCCTGTACACTCTCGAGTCACGCATCGCCTTTGGCGGCTGGACGCAGGCCAACATCGACAATTACAGTGGTCCAAACCCGGACCTGGTTGCGGGCCTCGCCAAGCACGTCCGTGGCACGCTGGCCTCCACCTACGCCGTTGCTGAGAGCGGCACTGCCGGTCCGACCGCTTCAAGGCAGAGTGCAAACGGCCAGCCGTGAGTTTCTTCTGCTGTCCATGAGTCTTGTCCCATGCACACACCCTGACTGGCGACTCCCATGTAGCGGGTATGTGGCCCTGGCCGTGGTGGGCGAGAGTGAAACCTTGACCAAGGACTTGAATACAGGCCTCCAGGACAGGTCAGCAAACATGGTGGCATTTGCAGTAGAAGCACTGAAGCTCGTGCAGGAGCTGATCAACAACGGCGCCTCACACACCGGCAAAATCTGATCTGACCCGTGCCCAGCGGACCACTCCGCTGGGGTCCAGCCTGGATACTGTACTGCTGGGAAATATCGATTCTCGGGCAAGAAACCGGGTCTCTAACCGCGCAGAGCATGCTATGGAATCGTCGAGTCCACCCCATGGGTACGGGACCAGAACTGGCCCCTGTCCCGCCATGTATTCTTCTGAATGTGTATATCAAGATATCGCAGCGACCGGTTGGCAGAAAACAAAGGGCCTTGACACAGTACTGGAAAGAGATCCGTGTTGGTGTTTCCAATCGGGTTTGCCAGCCACACAAATTGATAAGTGAGGAGGAAGTCGTGGAGGCATGAAGTTGAATGCCCAAATCGGTATCAATACCTTTATTGGATCCTGCAACATCTACACCCTCTCGCACATCCGTGTACATGCGCCACCACTAGCTAGCTACACTACTAGCGTGATCAATGAGAAGACTGTACAGGCTCTTACGAGTGGTCCCTCTGAGCTATTCCTGGCCCGGACGGATTCTACGTGATGAGCTGGCTGCCTGAAGACTCAAATGACGAGGAGGACAAGGTGGCGCAATTCAGCATCATTGCTTAGGTTTTCTCGGGCTCGGCAGTAAACCGAACGGGTTCGACTGCCAAAACACTGCTTATCATGTGAAGCGATATTTTAACAGGTGGCGGCTGTGCTCAGATTCCGGCGTGGAAACCTGTAGACATTATATCCGCAGGAGCCGAGCGGCCGAGAGGGACAAGATTGCGGAGATCGACATTACAGATGTTCGCCAAAGTCGGCCCTCATTTGAAAACAAATACAAGAATCCCTATTCATTCTTCTTTCTTGGCCTTTCCGCTCTCTGCCTTCTCGCGCCTCCTCCTTTTCCAAGCAGCCAGCTCATTCAGCAGGCCCATAACCAGCGGCACGCCAACTGGCCCCAGGAGTGGCAGGTACACAGCAATCTTGTGCTCATCTGGAAAATACAGCTGTCCGACCATACTCTTCTCGAAGAACGCCTTCTCAGCCGCGGCCTCTGCGACTTGTGCGTGAAGCAGCCCTCCAGGGGTCCCAAGGCTCTCACAGGCCAGCCGGAGATGCCGAATCGTGGTGCTGACACCATCGGCTACAGACTGCGGAATCGACATGGATGGGAGAGCGAGGGACAGGCGAGCAAGCGATCCCAGAGTGCTGGAAGCGCGGAGAAGAAGATCTGCAGAACGGATGCGAGAGAGGGTGGAGAGGCGCAGGGGCAATGATCCGGAGGTCGGGGTGCCGAGGAGCGAGAGGAGATGGGTGGTGAAGGTCAAGAGCGGCTGTTTAAGATCCTGCACCCCAAGGTGAGCCTTTTCATTGTTCACATTGAGGAGATAAACAGTTCCCCATTGGGGGATGAGCCAGGAGTGGGAAGTCTCAGACACGGCAGTCTCACTCGCCTGGGCATCCTCGTGCGTGGGAGGCAGGCCAATGGTTTGATTCCCCACGAAGACAATAAAGTTCACCGTTGGAGCACCGCCGATCGAAGGTGATAGTGGCCACTCGGCAGCATTGATAAAGGAGGAGAGATCGTCTTTGCTCAGAACCGGAGACTGGACGCCGGGGGCGGCGTAGAGCTGGACCTGGGTATCAATGGTAAAGTTGTGGATGGGCCCGAGAACGTCCAACACCGGCTTCATGTACTCGTCGATGGCGGATTCGATGTCCCAACTGCTGGGCGCGGGCCCATCGGTGAAGAGCGAGAAGGTGAGATGGTACGCAGGTGCGTACCTAAGAGACCGGGTTGTGCGCTTCGCGATTGTGCCCGCGGCATCGAGGGCAAGACCCTGAGGCTTGTGCTCGGGAGCCGCAGACGAGGTGGACAGCAGGTACGAGATGATGGTCTGCTCCTCCGCAAATGTGGAACGCAGCTCGCTGGCGACGTACGTGGCCAGCGAGGAGGAGGAGGAGCTCGGGGACGGGATCGCGTTCGGCGTATAGGTGATGTCGAGTACGGACTGGTAGGGGTGAAGCGAGGCGGTGGTCGACTCGCCAGGTTGAAGGCGTATGACAAGGGCAGCTTCGTCGAGGTTAGCGGAGCCATTGACTGTGCTGGTCCGGGGGTCCAGCTGTAGTCGCAGGTGGTGGCCGGGAAAATCGTTCAGGTCATCCAAGGCGTGTTGGGTCAAGCGCAGCAAATTCTGGGCCTCCTGGTCCTGCAGATGGCTCGCCTGGATGGAGATGCGAAGGGGAAAGACTGGTCGGCAGGCCTGGGACACGGGGTATAGGTCAGCATGTGTTCCTTCGGGTGTTGTGGGCATGGGAGGGCCATGGACGGGAGGCACGCGTGTATAACGAACGTGACGTCGAATGGTGGTGCTCGACGTACTTTGCCAACAGCCCAGTCCATCATGTCGTCCAGAGGCAGGCTGGCGCGCGGGATTGTGGTGGTCCTCCACCATATTGGAAGGCCCAGACACAGGACTATCAACCAGAACGATAGGATGACCACAGACCGTCTTCGGGAGTCTGAGGGTTTCTCAGGAGGAGGTTCCTTGCGGCGGGAGGTGGCGTCGGCAGCAACGGCGGCAGGTGGTGTGGTGGACGCGCTTGCCGTCGCAGGGTGGACTTGGGCAGCCATGTCGACGTCATGTGAAGTTGTAGCAGACATGGCAGCGCTGGCTACATTGCGGCGTCGTCGTCGTCGCCGGCGCGGAGGTTGTGGTACAGAGAGGAAGGGGTGAGCTTCAGCAAAGGTGGTTACAGGCCGGGCCGGGCCAGCCTGGGGCCAGGGTCCAGGTTCCAGGTTCCAATGCTCCTTGGGGTGAGGGCCACGCAGCTGTGAGGAGCTTGTCTGACAGCTGGTGCACCCCCGAATCCTGCAGAATGCTGTCAGAATGCACAAGTACCTCGGTACCTGCGCCCGACGGTGGGTGCTTAGCTAGCCTTCGGCTTCACATGCGATTCTCGGCCGGGGGTTGGGGGCCGCAACTTTGCGAGTGGCATCACGGTACACCGTATCTGGACACGGTCCGCCGAATGCCACACAAACTATCAGGTGTCCCCCGGATGGACATCGGCATCGGGGTGTCGTCGCCACGGCTGGTTGCCGTCAGCCTGTCAGCCTCCACCCTCCGTCCCGCGGGCTGCGCTGCCCTGGCTCCTTGCTTTCGACCATGGATGCCCTCATTGGGCATAGCACCCAAAGTCCGCGTTCCAGACGTTCGTCCATTGAACCGGTCGAAGGCCTGCACGGCCGGGCATGCAGCAGGGGTGACCCCGCGCGCCGAGAAGGGTCGCAGTGCTGTGAGAACCTTGAAATCATAAGACCAGAGCCCTGCAGAGCCCTGCAGAGCCCTCTCCTCGCTGGCCGAACCGAGGCACATGCATGACAGCATGCATCTGAACGCTCCCTGATCTCAGGCCAATGTCTTCCCTCGTACGGCGCTCCTACTCCTCCTCCTTGCTCTCACACATGCACACATGCACACATGCGCACCCGTACATGGATCCATTCCCACCGATGGCCCGGGCATGACCTGGACTTGCATTCTGTCACTGTCAGGCTGGGCCTACGTCTCAGACTTGTTTAGAAAAATACCACCTCTCCCAGCTTTGCCACATTCTGCTCGTTCGTCTCTACATCAGACCACACTTCCTTCTGCCTTGTCTCCACTCCCACTTCCACTCCCACTTCATGTACATACTTATAAACACACGAGCGCACACACTAGCACAGCTTAATACACCCTCACCTTCCTCTTCCCGCCGCTTCTATCCTGTCGTGTGGGCGCGCGTAGCTGCGCCCTGAACCCACATCTGTCGCATGATCCAGATCCAGATCCAGATCCAGATCCGGTCCCAGACCCATATCTTGCCCTTTGGACCCGTCACCGCAAATTGCCATTGACATATAGCCGTGTCTCTCACGGCCCACCACTATCTTCCTTGTGTTTGGGGGCAGCATAGCCTTCTTGCGGAGCTACCCAGTGCCACACATCCTGCATGGCCCCGATTTCTTCGTCTCACGACTACAGTTCGCTCTACCTAAGTCGCACAGATAACGCGAACGCTCACGCCGTGCCCCGTCTCGCGGTGCTACTGGTATAACTACCGCTGCCGGCTTCACCGCATGTTTTAAGAAGCCGTCGCGGACCTACATACCGTGCTTCGTCCTCATTGTGCCCGACACCACACAGTCCGGCTCTGGCACAAGTGTCTCTTGCGCCGCAGGGCCGTTTCCCTCGGGTGTTTGTCCGGAAACTGCCGCTGTGTTGCGTCTGACAGGAAGTCTCGGGTGCGCTTGCTGGTGATACCGCCCCCAGGCAGGCGGTATAAAACTTCAATATGCCCGGTAAGTGTGCCTCTTGGGCTCTCCCTCACCGAAAGCCAGCACCGCCGCGGCACGCCTTAGTGGCCAGCGACCCGCACGAGTCCAGCTCCCTTGCCGGGACCATAATGGATTCCCACTGGCTGCTGCTGACCTGCTCTCCCACTCAGTGCCCCTGGCCGTCGCGGCTCCCGCAGCCGTAGCCGCGGCAGCATATATCAACGCCAAGGCGCAGGTATGGTACGACCTGAAAATGCTTAGCTGCGTCTCGCCCGTCGCGCTGGGCATGTTTTGGCGCGAGCGGACGGGCAGGTTGAGCTTGTTCTATGACCTGGAATACTACGCCACCAACTCCAGGACGAAGGACATGCCCTTCCTGCTGTTTGAGGACAAACAGTGGACCTTCAAACAGGGGCTGGAGGACACCTTGAGGTATGGGGCCTGGCTGCGCGAGGCATTCGGGATCAAAAAGGGCGAAATTGTGGCTATGGACTTCCCTAACAGCGACATGTTCGTCTTTGTTTGGTTGGGCCTCTGGAGTATTGGTGCTAAGCCGGCGTTCATCAACTACAACCTGACCGGTCAGGCACTCGCTCACTGCGTCCGCGCCGCGGGTACGAACATCATGCTAATCGACCCGGCCGTGGCATCCAACATCGACGACCACGTCCGCAAAGAGCTTGCAGACGTCAGGCTGGAGTTCTTGACCGCTGACCGCCAGAAGGAAATATTGGCGACGAAGCCTGTGAGATTGCCAGACGAGACGCGAGCGGAGGATGGCATCGACAAGATGGCAATCTTAATCTACACCTCTGGCACGACAGGGCTGCCTAAGGCGGCTGTCGTGAGTTGGGGAAAGGTCCATGCCGCGGGAGGCTTCGCGGCCAGGCTAATCGGGGCGAGGCCGGGTGAGATCTTCTATACTGTAAGCTGCCACCCTGGAGCGGAGTGAGCCGGCGACGGCGCACAACACGAACGAGCACACGTGCAAGCAGCCCGGTGAGTCACCTTGCTAACTCTCTATCCAGTCCATGCCCCTCTACCACTCGTCGGGCGCCCTCCTTTGCTTCGCCAACGCGCTCCTCATGGGCGCTACCGTCGCACTCGGGGCCAAATTCTCCACGCGCACCTTTTGGCGTGAGGTGAGACAACACAAGGCAACCATGATTCAGTACGTCGGTGAGACCCTCCGCTACTTGCTGGCAGCGCCAGTCGAGGTCGACCCGCAGACAGGGCAGAGCATGGACAAGCAGCACGCGGTGCGCGTTGCGCTCGGAAACGGGCTCAGGCCTGACGTTTGGAATCGTTTCAAGGAGCGATTCGGCGTGGAATACATTGCGGAGTTCTACGGCGCGACCGAGGGCAGCTTTGCGACGTGGAATCTGAGCAGAAACGACTTCAGCATGGGCGCTGTGGGGCGCAATGGCTGGCTGTACTCGCTATTTGTCGGTCTTGGGACGGCCATCGTCGAGGTGGACTTCAGCACCGACCTGCCGTACCGGGACCCCAAGACCGGTCTGTGCAAGGCGTCGAGCCCCGGCGACCCGGGCGAGTTCTTGTTCAAGCTGCCAGAAAAGGAGCTCGAGAAACGCTTCCAGGGGTACTACAACGACAAGGCGGCGACCAACAAGAAGATACTGAGGAACGTGTTCAAGAAAGGGGACGCGTGGTTCCGGACGGGGGACGTCATGCGATGGGACAGCGAGGGCAGGCTGTACTTCCACGACCGGATCGGCGACACGTTCCGGTGGAAGGGCGAGAACGTGTCGACTGCGGAGGTGTCGCAGGTGCTGGGGCTGCTCCCAGCTGTGCACGAGGCGAACGTGTACGGCGTGCAGCTTCCACACCATGACGGCAGGGCGGGGTGCGTGGCGCTGATCCTCAACGACGGCTTCGCAAATACCAAGGACGAGGTGCTCAAGAGGCTGGCGGAGCACACGCGGCGGGAGCTCCCGAGGTACGCGACACCGATCTTCCTCAGGGTCACCAGCCCAGGCAAGATGGCAACCACGGGGACGAACAAGCAGCAGAAGCACGACCTGAGGGTGCAGGGGGTGGACCCGGGCAAGATGGACGGCGACGAGCTGTACTGGCTGGAGCAGGGCAACTATGTCCCGTTCACAGAGACACATTGGGATGCGCTGAATGCGGGGAGAGTGAAGCTGTAGGCTGCGTAGGTAATGAACAAGACATATTACTAGAGGGCCAGTGGTGCAAGCCACGATGGGAATTGCCTGCTAGAGCACAGCCAGTGTTTGTTATGTACTGCGGTCGGTATTCGAGTGTCTAAATTATGCAGTCTATTGGGTGGGGGCGGCACGGATGGCTTAACCTGGTATCCACAAATGGGAGGAACTGACGGACGGGATTAGCTGCTAGCCTGCCAGCCCGGTCGCTTGTCTGCATGGGTGGTCTAGTTTTGACTGGAATAAATGGAGACCTAGATACATGTATAGTGTGAATCTTCACGTTGAGGTGATACTGTGGTTGAGGGCGTAATTATTACCCCCCTGCCTTTGTACTCATGGTCTGTGCAGCTCGCGGCCCACTCATCAAGCGAAGTACCTTTTCCCTACTAATGATTGCAAGCAAGACAGTTGGGTCCACCTGGGTACGTACCTTATTTTCTCCACTTAAACATGGCAGGCGTGTTTTATTTCCTGGGGGGACCACAGTAGATTAGGAGGTATCTAGGCATGTCTAGTACGTGTGGTGCACCGCCTGCAGTCAAGCCCGTCTCAACTTGTCTCTGGATGCGGAGGAGCTCAATGCCCAGAATGCCACGTGGGGATGGGCCAGCACCCATAGCAGGCGAATCATGGAGCTTGCTGATGGCCTAATCAAGCTGCGACCCCGCCATTGCCGTGGGTTCCGAAAGTAGCAACAGAGCTGCCAGGTTGAGCAGCAACCGACATCTCACCATCAGCCCAAGAATTGCGCCTTTGACCTAGATGGTGACCAGATGGCGGGCATCAACAGCAAGTGAATAAAGAGGCACGAGACATAACGCGGCCAACAGGCAGGTTGACAGGCACCTGTCGAGTGCCTGGGCAGTCTCAATACCCTGCGCATCCCGGAGGATAAGAGGGGGAACAGACAGGACACACAGCACGGTGGCGCCACCAACATGATTTTATCAACACATCGTGCTTCCCTGTCGTGACTAATTCCAATGCTCAAATTCGGATCGTCAATGACAGATCAGCTGTAGACCACTGCCCGGACCAGCTGCCAGCCCAATCTGAAGAGCAGTTGGACGGGTCGGCCAGATCGCGTAGAGGTAGAGACAGAGAGACTCGCGCCATGGCCCCCGCCCCCGTCCCCGCCCCCGCCATTCATCCCACTTGGTCGCTTGTCATGTCTTGGTTCGTCCTCGATTTCTTGAGTTTGCTGCTAGTCTATTTGAAGAGAGGCTGCCCCAATCCCACCTCGCTCTTTTCGTGCGCTTGACGACTTTTACTTTTTCTACACACAGATCTCTGCCACCTCTTTTACTTGCCTTCTTGCTCCCAGATATCTCCCCCTACCACACAAAAACATACACACACATACACAACACATCATCATCATCATCATCATGGCTGATCAGCGTCCTGCTCCGTGAGTTCCCTTGTCCACTCCCACTACCGCCTCCCCCCTTGCCTTCCCATTCTCCCGGCTTGGACGGCTTCAACCCACATCCTTCGGCTTGTCCTTGCACTTGTAGAACTAGCGGCTAACATGCTGTCCCCTCCAGCCTCCGTCTGGGCACCGTTGCCCCCAACTTCAAGGCCGATTCTACCAAGGGCCCCATCGACCTGCACGAGTATGTCGGCGAGAACTGGGTTGTCTTCTTCTCCCACCCCGAGGACTACACCCCGGTCTGCACCACCGAGCTGGGCGAGATGGCCCGCCTCGAGCCCGAGTTCAAGAAGCGCGGCGTCAAGCTGCTGGGCCTGAGCGCCAATACCGTCGATTCGCACGAGGGCTGGGCTGCTGACATCAAGGAGATCAGCGGCAACACCCTCAACTTCCCCATTGTTGCCGACAAGGAGAGGAAGGTCGCCTACCTTTATGACATGTGAGTCTTGCCCGCGACTATCACCGCGAGATGAGGCTCAACCAGCCGTGGCGACACAGATACGCTGACCAACCCTGCCCCGTGTCTTAGGCTTGACTACCAGGACACTACCAACGTCGATGAGAAGGGCATTGCCTTCACCATTCGCTCCGTCTTCTTCATCGACCCCAAGAAGACTATCCGCACCATCCTGTCGTACCCCGCCTCTACCGGCCGTAACAGCGCCGAGATCCTGCGCGTCATCGACTCGCTCCAGACCGGTGACAAGAACAAGATCACCACCCCGGTCAACTGGGTTCCTGGCGACGACGTCATTGTCCACCCTGCCGTCAAGAACGAGCAGGCCAAGGAGCTGTTCCCCGACTTCCGCATCGTCAAGCCATACCTGCGATTCACCCCGCTGGCCAAGGAGAAGGCTACTGCTGGTATCTAAGCTGTGGGAAGAAGGCCGTCAATACGTCGTGTAGGAGGCGAGGATTCGCTTTCCCGTGGCCCGAAACCGTGGAACAAACTTCACCGCGATGGCTGGGCAACATTCCATTTGTCGCGGGTTGGTCATGGCCCAAAGGGAGCACCACCTGCGGGAGCCCGCCATGCGGTGATGGCTTCCTGGCTCACGTCCGCAAAAAGTAGTAATTGAAAACACCACTTTCAAAGAAAGTATCTTAATAAACAAGCTGAAGCTGAAGTCACTAGGCCTACCATGACACTGTGCAGTGCTGATTGAGGTTTCACCGTCTCTGATTCCCGTGGAGATTATTTCACTTGGAAGCCAAGATAAGGCAACCGAATCTGGCACAAGTATCCGTGCCGAGGATCTCTATCTTATGCATGGAGGATATGCGGTTGATGCGGGGCAGGGCAGTCATGCGAACGCTCGAGTCCAGTGCTTTGATGCTGGTGGTAACAGAAATCGTGCCCAGACATTCATTCGAATGCGCGTATGGTTCAAGGCGATGCTGCAAGGTAATGCAGCCGACGGCGATGGGCCGCGCTGCGGGCGTACGTTGCGAATATATTAGCAAAAGGACATTCTGCAGACTCGGCTCTTTCAATCTCTGGGTCGGCATTGGGACAGCATATGCGGCCGGACGTGGCACCCGAAAGTCTGGGCCTCTCGGAGTAGATCTGCAGGCCTGTAGATTCTTATTAGCTAGCGGGCACACGGGGATCTGGCCGTTGGTGCAGGACGTTTCAACCGGGAGGGGGGATATGTTCGAACGAGTGACGCCGAAGTACTGCCTGCGGAGGGCTTGATGTCTTTGGGGGAGTGGTTGGTGAAACGGTCCTGCCATTGACACACTCTCTCTATCTTCCCAGGCGTTACACCTTAGCCATGGCCCCAAGAGGTTTTCCCCCAGAGGCTTGAAATAAGCATAAATCGAGGATGGCAGGACACGGACCAGCATGAAACGAGGTAGGTTCAGTTGTCTATGTAAAACGCAACAACTGGGCTGCCTCCCAACCCATCTCGGGAAGATAGTTTAGCTGGTGGCCTATCATTGTGAGGTTACGCCGAAAGTTGTTGTCACCCTATTGGGGAGACCAAGGGGGGTTTCGGCATCAGGGGAAGGAGAAGCAATACCGCGTACACAGTAGCACGCACGCCGGCAGTTGGATTTCCTTACTACCTCAGTGTTGCTTTAGAGTGGCAACAGAGGTCGACAGATCTACACCACGCGTTACTGCGAAAGGGTGAGGTGAACGGGCAGTGGTTGGCATCAGTGTGCTACTTCCGCGTGCCCTGCCCTCGCCGCCACCCTCGGACAACTTTGGCTTTTGCTCTGCAGGTTCCAGAGCCCTCAATATCAGGGCTTGCCCGAGAACCTTGATGCGCAGCAGCGTCAGTAGTAGTAGTAGTAGCAGCAGCAGGGGGAAAGGGTTCGTTCCGTCTGCCACATGTGGCTGGGTCTTGTATCACCCATAGGCGTGCTTAAGCCTTGGCCGCACCGCCTTTCTCGGTATGCAGCCAAAGAAGACGACGAAAGGATTGGTAGTGGAGATGACTCCCGGGACTGATAGTAAGTAGGTGTTTAAAAGTGTGTGTAAGTGTGTGTGTGTGTGTGTGTGTGTGTGGGTGTTGGGACTAGGGGGAGGGGGGAGGGGGCCCTTTGGTTTCTTTCCTTCCCTTCTCTTGTTCTTCTGTCGAAACACCTAGACGACGGAGTGATGAGCTGTTAGACACTAGCGGTCTACTGCTGGCCAGTAGTCATGTTATAACTGATCTATATAGGTCGCGTAGACTGCACGTACGTGGACATGTCCGTGACATGCTTGAAGAGGGTACCGGGCGAGGTGTGGGGCTCGAGGTCGAGGAGAGGGAGGTGAGGATGCCCGTGGAAGAGCAGACAAAGGGGCGCTTGGTGGCACTGGTTGTTGCAAGGTTTCTTTGATCATGTGGTGTGGTCAATCGATTTGATGCAGGTGTTGTGGTTGACAGCAAGGGCATAAGTGGTCGGCCCAGATATCATGCTGTATGCCGTAATGCTGTTTGGAAACAATGGAATGCAAACCTAGGTACCGTTGCGTCTATTCGGTTACGTCGTACCGCCCTGGGTTCCGTGCTCCGTGCGCCGTGTGCCATGCGGCTGCCCCTGGCCCATCCAGCCATCCCAGCTCTGTGCTTGCTTTTCAACCTTGGCACCTCGTGCTCTTCAGGGGCCTCTCGCCACCCCTGACCATGACCTGACCAGACCAGACCAGACCTCTGCTTGCAGCTGCTGAACCTTGAGCGCCGGTCCAGTCTTCCAGTCTTCCAGTCTCACAGCCAGCCAGGCCAGCCCGGTCCAGGAGACTGGCTGCAGGACAGTGCAGGTCCAGCAAGGTGCAGATTGCACCTGCAGGGGGTGCGTACTGTGTAAGTCTGTATGCACTACCTAGGTAGGTAGCCTCATCCCGGGAGGTGCCGTTTCTCAAACAGCGGGCACTTGACCGATGTGATGTGAGAGACGGCGGTGATGGGAAACAGGCAGACAGAGGGAAGACGAAGGGATTACTAGTAGGTACCTAGTAAGAGAAAGGAAGAGGGAAGGAAAGAAAGAAAGAAAGCCTGGGACGACAGCACCAGCGGAAAGTAGAAATGAGCCAGAGACGAGGAAAGACAAAAGGGAGGACGAGTCGAATCTGCAGCACAATACAACGCAACAGCAACACAACAAGACGGCAAGAAAAGCACGACTGACACCAATCCTCCTCTTCCTCTCTCCTTCTCCCCCCACGACGACTTCGAGGATTGCTTTTTACCTGATTGTCTCGTGCGCCTGGTCGTTGCAACGCCGCATTCCTCCTCGCCGTTCCCCTCCTCCACGACCCGCCAGCACCGCACCTATACATCAAAGAACCCACACCTACTGCGACCTCCCTCCAGCCAACCCAACCCACCCTACAGTAGTCTACCTGTACTAGGTAGTTTTGAATGACTGAGGCGAGCGAGATAGCACATCCCAGTCCAACACACGGTAGTGCCAAGGTTCAGGACGCGGCCAAATCCACCAGTTTCGCAGCCCACCCGTGACCACTCGACGAGTGCCTATCGTTATACTGCGTACCGCACACCCGAGCTGGCCGCTGATCCTCCGCTGCTCACCAGGTCCGCAGCTCAACCATCTCCCCGTCAGCCCGGCCCGTCACATCGCCTGCTTCACTTGGGCGTCTATCCACCCCACGCTCTCGGCTCTCTTCCTTTGCCCCCTCATCCCACCCTCCAGCACCTACGCGCTGCGAGCTCAACAGTGCGGGAGTCGTGGCTCCGCCTCCAGGAACCAGGCGGACCGAGGTAGAGACCATTGGGGAGGACTTCGTCTTGTTCAGCACCAAGCAACGGCGCGGGCGACCCTACGGCCCTGGCTTGAGTGCCGACACTCTACGGATTAGCTGACTACATCCATCTTCTGCCAAGCGCCTGCCTCGACCAGGCTCTGCGATACGGTCCAGCGTGCCGCGGTCTGAGTGCATGCCTAAGAACCAGCCGCCACCCTGATCCAAGGCACCCGGAACCACCCACTGCCCAGAGGAGGGGTCCGTTCCTTTTGCTGACCTGACCTGGCTATTGCGTGGGATTGGAGCGACAGTCAGACCTACCTATATCCAGAGCCTGTGCTGGATGTATGTACTGCGTGCAGCATCAGCATTAGCGTCAGCGGCAGCAGCATCAGCAGCATCAGCAGCAGGGCCAGCCCACCAGCCAGTCCCCGTCCCGTCCCTTACGGAAGTCTCCGTCTGTGCGCGCCCCACTGCCACGGACTTCCTGACTTCCCAACGTCGCACACGCGCCAGGCCAAGCTCGACTTATCCGTCAGTCTTCTGGGGCAATCTCCGACCAACCTTTCCCAATCCCTTTCAGCCTTTTCCGCCCCACGACACTCTCGAAAGCCTGTTGACGACCTTCGGCGCTCTTTCTGGAAGCCATTTTCGAGGCGAATTGAAATTGAAATCTGCAGCGCAGGGCCCAGGGGTCTTCGCCCTGTGCCGAGAAAGGTACACTTCCGACCTGTCACCCACTGTCAGTTTGCGCCCTAGCACCTTGTGCCCCCTCCCACCAGAGTCCATCCATCCATCGTCGTCCTCATCTCAGCCTTCGCGGCATGCTCTCTGCCCGCCATGAACCCTCCTTGCCCCGAGGCCGTCGCTGTGCGCGCCTCGAGGCCGGTTCCAGGTGCCGTGTTGACGAGGGGAAGTCATACTCTCGCGCCCCCTCCCCCTCCAACTCAAGCTTCGACCCGTTCGTCCATCGCCCCATACTTGGCCTGGGACCCATCATCGTCATCCTCTTCCTCCTCGTGTTACCCCCCCCCCTTTCTCCCCTGAATCCCACGCCTCCCATATTCCACAACGTCCATATACGTACCCCAGAACTACCTGTTCTGTAGACTGCCTTGCACCTGAGATCGTCCCGAGCTCCCGTTTCCCCTCCCAAGTGGTAGACTGTCGTTCGCCCACTTGGGTATAATCCTAGTCGCAGCACGCGTGGGTCCCACCGCCGTGGGTCGCTTCGCTCCTCGACTCATCTGGGATACATGACTGCCCCTGTCGCCCCAAACAAAGCCCCTGTTCACCGTGCTGCTTCCAGAAGTCTTTTCCATTACCTTTCTCTGTCCATCGTGCCCCTTTTGTGGCGGTCTGCTGTCTGTCTGTCTGTCATTACCGTTGTTCCTCTTCACATGGTCATCCATGACATTCCTAATTCCTTTTTCCTCCGCGGCCATGGTCTGAGATTCTCACCCTCCGCATCCGTACCATCGCACCCAGCCTTCACTAGCCTCTCCGTCCCGCCCGGTGATCAGTCCCCAGTCTGTTGCGGGCATAGAGATCGGCGACGCCCGTGTGGGCGGGTGTAGCGAGTCGCCGTGTCGACGATCGACGGCGGTAGCCGAGCTGACGACGATGAACAATGCAGGTCACCAGTATCAAGGAAGTCAGGGAGGCGACATCTCCCGCTTCTCCGACTCTGAGAGCGAGATTGACGAGCTCCGAATCCGAGATCGACCGCCGCCCACGCCGTCAAACAAGTCCCCCTCGGACATCCTGACCAGCTTCTCTCGTGGCTTCGCTAAGCTGAAGCGACAGCCCTCTCAATTGGTTCTGAAGCACAACAGGGAACAGTCAGCGCCGACTCCGGAGCCAGGAACATCTTCTGCGCCCATCAGTGCCTCGAGCCGATCGCCCGCGCCGCCAATTCATCAGCATGCCCGCAGTCTAAGCTTCCAGAACAGCCTCTCGAAGCCTCTTCCGGAGCCTCCACCACCGAGCCCGGGCACGCCCGTAGCGCCGCAACTCTCTCACCCTCAATCCCCTCAACCTCGCTCCCCTCAAGCGCCCCAGGCTCCCCAGGGCTCTCCGGCCCCCGAAGGTTCCCCAGCCCCCTCGGCCCCACACCACCAGCATCAGAGCAGTCTTGCCACAATCCTCGACACCAACGACTACAACGACCCAGACCCAGCGAGCGAACCAGAGACAGACAGCCGGACGAGTACCATGGACTCCAGCAGCTCAGAGGCACACAATTACATGGCGGGAGCGGGCAGTAGGCAGAACGGTGGGGAGGAGTCGCAGAAGGACTCCCTGACGCCAAAGAGCGTTGGTCCAAGTTCTGCAGGGCCGTCGCCCAATGTTAACCAGGCAAGAACACCCGCCATGGGCGCCGGATCATCGCCAGCGTCGGGTCTGCTGTGCAACGTGCACAGGACAACCGGCCGGGAGCCGCATCCCTTGGTGGGCGCAACCACGACAATAGTCGGAGACAAGCTGTACGTGTTCGGCGGGAGGATTCTGTCTAGGAGCCGGCCTACGCCGCTCACTTCGGACTTGTACGAGCTCGATCTTATCCGGCGGCATTGGACAAAACTTGACACATCGGGAGATATTCCCCCTCCGCGATACTTCCACTCCATGTGTGCACTTGGCGACACAAAGATGGTTTGTTATGGTGGCATGTCGCCAGCCCAAACATCCCCTGGAGCCGTCGATGGCCAAGGCGACGTTACCGTTATGTCCGATATCTACATATACGACGTTTCGACGAGAAAGTGGACATTTATACCGACCTCGGACGCACCGCAGGGCCGCTACGCTCACTGCGCTTGTGTTCTACCCTCATCGGCCACGTTTGCATCTTACAAGGCCCCGCTGTCGGCGCTCCAACACAACCCGTCGACCGGCACCAACGAGGGTCGCATTGGGATCAACATCGACGGAACAGGCGGCGCAGAAATGGTCGTGGTCGGAGGCCAGGACGGTGCGAACCACTACATTGAGCAGATAAGCGTCTTCAATCTTCGGTCCTTGAAATGGACATCGACACAACCCCTGGGTAAATCGTGTGGCGCCTACAGGAGCGTCTGCGCGCCGCTGCCTCCTGCCGTGACCGCAAAGATCGGCAAGGCGAACACCAACGGGACCCAGCGGTCAGAAAGTGGCATCAGTCAGGAAGCCCGGGAGCCGGGCTCTTCGATGCTAATCTATTCCAACTATAATTTTCTCGACGTGAAGCTTGAGTTGCAAGTGCGGTCGAGCGACGGGACGCTCAGCGAGAAGCCCATGTCCAACGCGTATTCGCCACCTGGGCTTAGGTTTCCCAACGGTGGAGTCATCGACACCTACTTTGTGGTCAGCGGCACATACCTCACATCTTCAAAGCAGGAATACGCGCTCTGGGCCCTGGACCTACGGAACCTGCAATGGATGCGGATCGACGCAGGAGGGAATGTGTTTAAAGAAGGCAGTTGGAACCGCGGTGTGCTGTGGAATCGCCGCAACACGTTCGTGATTCTGGGCCATCGGAAACGGAGTTTGGTTGACGATTACAACCATCGCCGTATCAACTTCACCAACGTATGCATGGTCGAGCTGGAGGCCTTTGGCTTCTATGACAACCCGCGCAAAGTTAGCCCCATGTCTGGCTTTATCTCGGCAAGCGGCCCCTACACCGGCCCTGGTTTGAGCTTGGCACGGAAAGCGGGAGCCACCGCCGGAGGTCGGTTTCACTCGAGGGCGAGCGAGGAGCTGGGTGAGAAAGCGTTGGCTATACGCGAGCTGGCAGACATGGACATCCTTTGCATAGGAGGCGAGAGGATACCGATCAACTCGAGGATAATAGCTCGACGGTGGGGACCGTACTTTGTGCAATTGCTGAGGGAGGGCACTGCGATGCAGGACGGGAGCGATTCGGTGACGCTAAGATCAGTAGGCGCTTCAGGAGGTGGTGTGCGGAGCTCCATGATGACCATTACACCTGCGACGCGAACCATGTCGCGAGACACAGACATGTCTACGGCCACCACGTTGGCAGGCTCATCGTCAGGCGGCAGCTTCTCGGGTCCTTCAGGAATGGGGCCGTCCGGCGCCGCCTCCAGCCAGGAAACGGCCAACCCAAATGCCGCACCGACACCACGCACAATGCCTCCAAACTCACGCCCTCGCTGCCTCTATCTTCCACACACCTACCTTACCGTCCAGGCTCTGCTTCACTATCTCTACACGAGTAGCCTCCCGGCGCCGAGCTCGCCGCTCTGCACTCCTCAGATACTCTGTTCGTTGCTTCAAATCTCCCGGCCGTATCGCATCGATGGCCTTCTGGAGGCCATTGTCAATCGTCTTCATACGCTCTTTGAGAATCGTAATGCGGCAGCTATTTTCAACGCCACTGCAATGGCAGCGGGTGGTGGGCGCGGCATCGACGGTACGCTCAACCCGAACTACTTCATCGTGAGTGGCCTCGACTCCGCGGGAAACGACTCCGCTACACTCCAGGGTGCCTCGAACGGCACCTCGGGAGAAGACGGGTACGCGAATGGTGGAGCTGGGAACAGAGCCACCACATTGCGCATCAACACCTCTGTCCCTGGTCAAACTGGACGGCCGCCGTCCGATGAGCTCTCGGCCACGACGAGCGTCAGTGGGAGTGAATGGAGTGCCAGCGAGATAAGTGATTCCGAGCGGCGGGGCAGATATCGCGAGGTGTGGAGCGGTGAGTTCAGCAGTGTTATCGGACTACAGAAGCGTGGACTCAGGGGCCTTATGGAGGGCCGTAAGTTGAGAGAAAGAACGGGCACCGCCACAGGGGCGAATCCAGTCGGCAGCAGGGTCGGGCTGGGCATTGCGGGCGGTGGGGGTTGAGGAGAAGCTGGGAGTCAGTGTCCACGGCGACATTGCACATGGGGTTTTGTATCCTACCTCCTGCCCCAGCGCCTCTCGTAACGTCCAGGCAGGCACATAAGAGAGACAGGATGATGTACTATTGTTGACGACTAGTTCTCCCAAAGAACTTGGGGTAGTCCGTTTCAACCTTGGGACTGTGGCCACGGGGAACACGGGGTCTGTTGACGGTCATGGGGCGGAAGGGGGAAAGGGGCGACTTCAAAGGATAAGGGTGAGGAGGTGGAATACGGCACGAGGACACGGAATGGACAGGGACGATGAGGGAAAACAATAAACGAAGCGGCCACCGGTCGCTCGATCGCTGCCCCAGGATCTCACGAGATTCCTTACGGCCGAGATATTGCATGTGTAGCAGCATTGCCCATCTGGCGTTGGCTAGCAAATGCTAGGGACAGGGACTCAAATTCTAGTCTTTACTTTTCAAGGAGTCAGCTCTGCTGCACGCCTAGGCGTCTTACCCCAAGGCTAAGTGGATTTGTTTCTTCTTCCTCCTCTTCATTCTGAGGTGCTCTGCGGAGCGGGTGACAAAAGGGGGCCTGCCTGAACAGCGGAATGACGGCTGGTTGCCTTCCTTCAATCTGGCCTCGCCTTGGACTCAAGCTGGCCGTGTACCCAACTCAGACTGTGAGCACTCGCTTCTCCCATTTATTGGTCGCTCCAGGAGCGTGGACCGTGTCCCAGGGTGTGCCTGTGTGATGCAACAAGCGGGATGCTGCAGCCTGGACCGACTCAAAGTGCGAATTGCGGACGAAGGCAGCAGCTGAGCGAAGCAAACAAGACATGGCCCTTTGAAACGTTTTACAGCTTCGACCTCACCAGATCCATTACCACGAAAGGAGTGCCATAAAATAGTAGAAGCATAAACCCCCACCTCACTTTTCGTTCTTCTACAAAGCAGCTTCTGGGAACGCTGCCACCCCTAGAGCAGCCGAGCCCAACTCCCAACTCCAACCCAACCAGGGCAGACGAGGATGGCCTCCCACAATCCTGGTCACGTCTGCGGCCTCTACTACACCGATCTTGTCCCACAGGGCCCTGGATCACATCTCCAGGCCAGGAAATACCTTCCTCAGGTTTCTCTGACTGCTTATGCTCGCATTCTCTCAACTGTCTCCCGCACAGCACTCACACAAACCTTCACCAACCCGTCATCGTCAGCCACTGTACCCGAACTGTGATACACATTTCCACTGTACGATGAGGGTTTCCGTCGTTGATTTCACCTGTACTGTCAACCAGGACCGCGTGATTCGCGGAGTCGTCAAGGAGAAGCAGTGTGCGCGTCAAGCCTACGACAGCGCTATCAGTCGTGGGCAGACGGCTGGTCTCCTCGAACAGCTGCCCAGTGCCAGCGATGTCTTCACTACTACCATCGGCAACGTCCCCGGCGGCGCAACCCGTCAGAGTCGAGATAACCCTGCTTGGTGAGCTGAAGCACGATGCTGAGATTGACGGCATCCGGTTTACGATCCCCGCGTCTGTCTGTCCTCGCTATGGAGCTTACCCTGGCGAGCTGGTGCAGTGTCCTACCCATGTGTACGAGAAGGCCGGCATCGAGATCACTGTTGATGTCGAAATGCCAGAGGGAGGCGCGCTGAGGACCATCCAGTCCCCGAGCCATCCCATTGCCGTATGATCAAACGACCTTGGATGAAGCTGTGCGCCATGTACAGGGCTTCGAGGCTGATCTGGGTGGCACGGAGATCATAGGCCCCGTCAAGGCTGTCTTTCAGAAGAGGAAGACAGACATGAACCTCGAGCTGTTTGTGCTGACCGATGGGGACATATGGAACCAACAAGGACTATTTGATGTCGTCAACAGGGAAGTTCAGGCGAGCGACGGCGCGACCCGCTTGTTCAATCTTGATGTTGGCCGGAGTGTAAGCCATAGTCTGGTTGAGGGCCTCGCGAGGGCAGGGCGCGGTTTTGCACAAACTGTTGGTGAAAACGAGAAGATGGATCGCAAGGTTATGAGGATGCTGAAGAACGTCCTAACACCTCATGTCAGCAACTACACTATCTCGGTGAAGTATACCAAGGGGGAAGTGTCCTGCCTGGAAGGTGATGATGGCTTCAACTTGGTCGATCACCTGGTCAGTGGTCGGTGTGACGGAAACCCAGACACGTGAGCAGGAGGATGTCCAGAATGATCCTATTTGCCTCTTCGACCCCGCCGCCGACCCGGACGACGGATTGGGCTCAGCAATCCTCGACTGCTCTGCCGGCATCCCTGCCGTGTCACCGCCGAAAATCCTCCAGACGCCCTTCCAGATCCCGCCTCTGTTTCCCTTCAACCGCACCAACATATACCTGCTCTTATCGTCCCAGACAGAAGACATCCCACAATCCATCGTACTGCATGGAAGTCAACCCAGGCTCGGGCACCTCGAATTGGAGATCCCCATATCCACCCACACGACCGGCGAAACTATCCACCAGCTAGCTGCACGAAAGGCAGTTCTGGAGCTTGAGGAGGGACGAGGATGGCTCTATGACGACAGCCTCGGGTTCAAGAAGAAGTACCCAGGTCACTTTACCGATCTCATCCAGCGCGAGGCCGTCCGCCTGGGCGTTAAATTCCAGGTCGGCGGCAAGTGGTGCTCTTTTTTTGCTGTGGAAACGAACAGCGATGATGATGGTATAAGCCTTGCACAGAAGGCCGAGGCACAGGAGTCGCCAGAGATGCAAAGGCCAGGTGAGTCACTTTGAAACTGTCTTGTGCACCCAGTGGTGGCACCTTAGCCCACGTGTGTAAGCCGGCTGTGAAATTCGGGTGGATATTTACTGATCCTTCGCAAATTGCCCCAGAACCAAATACAGGGTTCGGTGGAATGAGAAACTCTTCCTTTGCACTTGGGTCAGCTGCTCATTCGGGGATGATGAGCCCAGCGCATTCTGTGAATGCAAGTTTCTGTGCTTCTATGGATGCATTACCACCCACATACTATTCCTTGGTGAGTTCACTCATGGCAAAGAAGCCAGAAATCATCAATGACTGACATATCTGAGGAACCCACTGTACGGTATCGAAGAAAACATATGGATGCGAATTCGGGAATGCAGGAGTCAAAGGAAGATGGTTTGGTGCTCGATCAGGAAGTGGAACCCATCTGAAGATGCCGTCTCTCTCACACGTCCGAAACAAGTTTTCTAGATCTCTCAGACGACCCAGACGCCATCTCACCGATTCACAGCTCTCCGCTCCATGATGTTATCCTGCTGCAGGCCTTCATCGGTTCTTGGGCCTTGGATCCCGAGTTTCTAGATGCAGTTGGCGTCAAAAAGAGCCCGCTCGATGACCTCGGCCTGGAATCAAACGTGCGTTTTGCCGAAGCCGTCGGCTTTGCTGGCCTCTCCAGCAATCTCGATGGTGTGGCTACGGTCCTGGCCCTCGCCTTTCTGCGCCTGAAGGGCTCCGCAGAGTAGGATGTCTGGGATTTGGTCGCGGACAAGGCTATGGCGTGGTTGAAGGGACTAGTGACCCAGTACGGAGACGGCTTGGAGAGGGTTGAGAAGGCCATCGAGGCTGCCAAGGGATTGTTCTGAATGGTGGCTATCTCGGACGAGTGAGCGTGTGGTGTCTGTCTCTTAGAAATTGCCATGTGTCTGAATCTTATGGCTGCGATGTCCTTGTGACGCGAGAAAACATCCAATTGCTTTGAAGATGTTGTGTCCTCTTATGGCAAAAATACGCCGCCGGTGACTGGTGGGTGGCGGGCTTGAAGGTTTCTCACTCCCGCACCGTAAGTGTATACACGGGCGATCGGGGACCAGGGAACCACCACTTATGCAAAGCACTGGCGAAGGGCAGGTGGGGCTCTGCCGCAGTAGTGCTTGCCCTGTACAAGACTTCAGTGTGAAAGGGCTCGTAGATATGCATGCAATGAAGCTATATTACTGTGGCGGCCTGGCTTTGGGACGTCACTCAACCGCACAGGGACTTCGCTTCCACAAACATCTCCTCTAAAAATAGGTTTCCAAAAGGTTCATTCGGACGTTGTTGTAGTTGATGCGATATCCAATAGAATGAGTCACCTCATAGGTGACTTAGGCTGGGCCCCTGCTATTAAAGAATACCTCGTCGAGAACTGGGAAAGATAAAATTTAGCATGTGCCAAATCAGGGGAGCTCACAAGCCTTGAGACATGGTGTTCCGCAACGCCCTACGTTTGAGTATTTTGGCTTTGAATTGGGGGAAGGGGGGGGGGGTGAGAAGGAGAGAAAGTATATCGGGATTCGCTTACGAGTGTAAAGAACTTGCTGACCAGCCCACTGCTCCTCGGCAGCGCCTCTGATACGTTCGGGTGGCAGTATGAAGCCAGAGTCGCCGGCGTCAGGCAGCTCGATAGTGTAAGAGAAACCAGCACCACCGATAGCATAAACATGGTCAGGAGCGGCACCAGTCGTGGTATAAAGAGTAGCACCGCTGGCTCCAAAGGTGAAGGTCGTGCGTCTGTCGGAACTATCACGGATTGTTTGGCTTAGGAGCGAGGCAGTCTTGGTCCACTTCCCAAGCTCTGGAGCGGACCACTCCTCCTTTGAGCCAAAAGGCGACAGAATGTATTGGCCGTAACTGTGCCAGTCGATGTATAGCTTGATGCCGACGCTGTCGCGGAGCTTGCGCACGTATGCGTCAAGGCCTTGATTTTCGATTGTGTCTGACGGCTTCTGGCCCCTATAGGCCTGCGCGCAGGCGTTGGTTGAGGCGCCCAATGGATTCGCGTCCCACCCGTATTCCCAGTTCCTGTTAATGTCTATACCGAAGCAGGATTGGTTCTGAGGTGGCGGCGGCGGCGGAGTACGTGTTTTGCGCCACAGGCGATCGACCGTTTGGGAGTGCACGAAACCTTGAATGTAATAAGTACTTGGGATGAAGCACAATCAACGGCCATGGGACAACTGACCATCGGGGTTTACGATTGGGAAGATGTAGAAGTCATAAAGGTTGAGCATGGATTGCGTGGTGTTGGCTTTATGGGCCGTGATCAGCTGTAGGGTCAGATATTCGACGACCTGCAATTTTCAGCTTGTCTTTCCAGCTGGGTAATATCTGTGAGGCTGGAAGACGCACCGGAGCTGTGATCCATTCTCGAGCGTGTACAGTCCCGTGATACAACACCGCTGGCTTTCCAGGCCCATCGTCTCCAAAGAGGTGGATCCCATGAATGGAGCGGTTCTCATAAGAATGGCCAGAAGAGATCAGCTCTGAATTGGCGGGGTAGGTTTCGTGAAGATCGCTGAAGTATTGGACATGATCTGCATATGGATGATACGAGTCGTACCAAGACAGGTAACAGAGTCCATTGATACGTTTACTGCCTTGGGGGACGTGGCTAGGAACAAGTGTGCTCTGACAACTACGAAACAAGGTCACCCACGTCGAAGAAAGTCGCAATGAAGCATTTGCCCAGCATGGACATGCACGTGTGGAGAGGATCATCAAGACTGGAACCACCACAAGGAGCCAACGTAAAGTTCAACACCTGCATGCTCAATGCCCGTGCGTGATTGCCGCGTGGTATGGGCCAGGAACTGAGGCTGCGGGATCCGGTCTCTGAATCGGTCGTAAGGTTTTCCCGCATTCGGAAATGCCAGAACATTGTCTCCACGTAACTGACCGGCTGATCCGTTCCTGCCCCGAGCACCTCTCCCACCCGGTGCACAATATTGATTATGTGTTCTAGGCTACCATGTGTGTAAATGGATTTGATCGACGGGTACTGCTCACACATGTTTGACACTCTTGAATCCGAGGCACATCGATGATGGAGGCTCATGATGAAGAAGCATGACTCTGACCCAAAGGAGCGTAGAACACATCAGGCATGCCCAGTCTCTCAAGCATGCGATTGCTTTGGCGCCACGGTTATGAGCCCGTCGTTGGGGTCATGCAAGTACTGGTCCCTTCTCCACCAGTTCACTATGGAGCACAGGCGACCGTCTCACTCTAGAAACCGGCGTACTCTGGGTGTTCTACACGCACAGCCTTAGCAAGGAAAGACTAGGTGTGAGTGAAGAAGAGATCCCGTGAGGACACGGCGTGCTTGTAGAATACGAAATCTGCAGCAGGGTATTCCGGCGAATCCCACATCCATCATATTGCTGGAAGGGTCGCAAGCAGCGCTGGGGATCGGGAGCCTGGCCCAGTCCCGGAGCTGTCAAAATCGACACTTCAAACTCAATTTGCCTGGCCTGATGTAGAACGGCGTCAATCGGCAGGGAAGTTTCAGTCGGCCTCCAGTCTCTTGCCCCGAGCTCGAGTATGCAGGTGCTCGGGCTCAAACTCTCGCTGTCATTACTCGGGCCTCTCTATTGTGAAGTCCTCGAGTCAGCCCGAGTTAAACTGAAAGGGTATCGCTAAGAGGCGACCAAGGCAGCAGCGGGGTAGGGAAGGCTATTGCAGAGTTGCTTCATCTCTCGTGATCATCGAGATTAAGTTGGACAAGCTGCATCCGGTTTCTTCGCACATGTCACCAGGAATCTCCCCATGGTCCAATGTGAGCATAGCGCGGCAATACAAATGTAGATCGCTCCTATTTCAGCGACAGACGTCCGGCTCAAAACACAGCCTGGCAGCCTGGCTAGACGCTGTCACAGCAGGGTGGCAAGGCGTCCCGGAACGTCCAAACAACTTCCCTGATCAACTTGTGGTGGAAGGGACTTCGGCGCTCGGCACCGAAACTCTAATAGGACCCTGGTAATAAACGCGGGACCAAGCACAGTCTGAAGCCCAAGGGTCATGCCCACGCCCAACGTGTTGCGCCCTTGCGGGCCCCAGATGAACTTCGGATCGCCGCTAGCGCGACAAGATACCTGTACCGTTATATTCTCGTCATCGACACACATGTAACCCGCATCGATTGTTCGCACTTTCTGACTCCCCACAAAACAGTCCCAACGGGAATCGTTGTTCTATATTGGACAGAAAGAATACGGTCGGTGGTAGCGTACAAAATAATGTGAAGCGAGGCAGCCTTAGTCTTCGACGTGACTAGCTTTATTCGTCCCTGGTCCAAAGTGCTTGCGGCGACTTTGCAGAGGAAGACGTCCGCATCTTCTTGTGTCCTGAATTTCAAGAAGTTGGTAGAATACTACTGACCTCCGCCGACGTTTGTTGCGATTTGTGGCACTTCTACCCAGGCCTGTGCCCCCATGCAGTGTGGGATATACCTGATGCCTGAAGCAAAAAGCAAATCAGCTTTGCTTGCCCCAATCATCGTCTGCTTGCAATCAGTATGCCCAAGGACAGCCTTGGGGGCTGAAATTGTCATCGTAGAAGCTTAATCCGCATGTCAGACCAGGGGACGCGGAAAACGCATGGACTATCTCTGAAAACTCGGCTGGAATAGATCTGACACCAGTGACGGGCAATCTCCATTGCGGATTTACCGGCTGCACCCATGTCGTGTATCACAGCGGGGCTAGCTACAATCTGCAAACTCCATCCTCCTGAGGTAGAATGGAATCTTCAACGCTTGGCCGGTCTCGTTGACGACCCTGGGCAATCAACCTGTGACCTCTCCTTGGGGTGCACTTTTGCAAACTTGACAACGACCACGAGGCAGAACAGGAGATTCAGGGGACTCAGATCTGTTCGCCACTGCATGGAACCAGTGAGCTGTCCGTCCTCCAGGGCAGGACGAAGCCATAGTGTAGCCAGACGCGAGATTTGGGGAATAGTCTGGGGAGCCCCTGTTTGGTCACCATCACTCATCACTATGCATGTGCACGGTCGGCGACCTGCGCCGGCATCCATGTCCTATATCACACAGCACACCTCGTTTGTCTTTCCCGTGCAGGTCCCACGAAACAAAGTTTCGGAGAACCTTCCGGTGGGCAAATAGCCCAGACGCCAACTGAAGCTCACTAGCTATGCCGCAATGCAACGCCGCAGGGCCGTGGTGGGCGAGATATATCACACGATGCCATGCTGCTATAGGCGCAACGGAGAGCTGCACACTGACGCCGCAACGTAGCGGTCGAGCCCATGGTTCTATGTCGTGAACTACACGTTTGCTGTCACAGACCAAGTGTCGCTTTGACCATCCCAACTTGTGAGGGTGGGCACACTGACACTGACCTGTTCTTGCTGCGACCATATAACGATGCACCATCTGAACTATATATGTGTTGGGGGAAGATGTCACCGCCCCCCAGTGAAGGCTTGTTCTTGAGCTTCTCGCGCCAGCTCCTCCTCCTTGGTTCCTACTGAATGGATGTCCGCGTGCATTCTTCTGGCAACACACTCTTGGTGATTTCTGAACATCGGCCTGCGCTGGAAGTCTCGGCATGGCGACTCTCATTGACCTGATTGGAGCGGCGGACAACTTGGGAGAGGAGCAGCCAGTACTCAACCGACGAGCAGCGATACTGGGTATCACGATATCATTTCAGGTTCTCACCTTGATATGCGTCCTCTTCAGGTTATATACGCGCTTTTTCATCATGCGGTCTCCGTGGTGGGATGATCTGTTTGTGGCGCTGAGTTTGGTGAGTAGGCAGCTGGACCCGATTCTCCCGTCACCACACCCAGCTAAGTTGACCGCTACACTCGTATTTCACCATGCTGATCCCATCTATAGGTCTCCGTGATGATTGGAAGCATAGCCATGTGTGTCATGACTACTACGGGCATGGGCCAGCACCTATTGCTCTTGTCCGCGACTGAGTTTTCCGGATACTTGCGTGTATTACTACCCCTGTTCTCCTCAAAGGCATTTTCGTCTGCGGCTCTAGCTGAATAACAATCTATGACAGGCATTTTGGATAGCTAATGCGACATACCCTTGCTCGACCGCCTTCATCAAGCTGGCACTGCTCTTCCAGTACCTGCGAATATATGAAAAAGGGTCAAAATTCTACATAGCCACACTCGCCACGATCGTCTTTACAAGTCTCTGGGGCCTAGCCTATAGCATTATTGGTTGGGTCCCAACGGTGCCTGTCGCTGGGTTTTGGAATCTGGAGATGCCGGCCACGCGGTACGGATATGGAAGTTTAGGAGTCCAGGCTTTCGTGGGGACATACGAGAGCCATGCCGCGATCAACATGCTTCTCGATGCTGTCGTTCTTGCTATTGCGGTACCCATGTTCTTCAAGCAGGGCATGAGGAAGAATTCCTATTGGGGGCTGCTGGGGTTGTTCGTTCTTGGTGGACTGTAAATTTTCCAGCCCCTGGATTGCAATTTGAACTGTGTGGCTGACTTGCTCCTAGCGTTAACATGCTTTCTATCTGGCGACTACAAAGTATTGTCGAGACGCATGCCGCGACATACCCTACCTTTGATCCGACTTTTTATGGCACCACACCAATAGTACTTTCAGCAATTGAGGTGGATCTAGCCGCCGTTTGTGCATCTCTCCCGGTCTTCTGGCCCGTCATTCAGAAGAGCATCGGATCGGTCATTATTGTCACCCACGAGGTGAAGATCACGCGCGAACAACGACCGGCCGGCTACGGAAGCATGGAAGCGGACAATGACAATGTGGAGCTGCGCCGACAGGAGTCGGAAGAAGTGTTGTTGGAGGACGGCGACGCCTTACCAATACAGTCGAATAGGTTCTCATTTGGGAGTGGTGACTACTACCGAAACTCTTTTACATCTAAGCAGCAAATGGGTACAGTCGCGTCATTAGGGAGGGTTACGTCAACACGGGTGCAGTGCAAGGCCACCGACCAAGTCCAACATGAGTTTTGGCGAATTCAACGAGGGACTTTGGGTTCAGCTGATGGAACGGCACGCTGGAATTTGCGACCAGTGGCGCGCGAATTCGCCGAGGAATGATGTAGATTTGAGGCAAGAATTGCATGATAGAGGAGCCTCCGCACAGGGAAATGAAACAAGTCAAAAATCAAACGTCTTCCAATTTAACAATGTATTCGGAAAATGCACAGTGATCTAGGAACGGTAGTCGTGTGGTGGTGGTGTTGGACTCGATGTTTGTCTTACGAGTTGTATCGAGAGGGTTCTCTGAGTACGGGATGGAATACCTTTCTAAGTAGTAGTCGGAGAGCTTCGGGTAAACAAAAGATGTTCAATGGGTCTCAACTCCGGCATCATTTTGAGAAATTTCCATCTCTTCCCTTGCAAGAGCTGTGGTTCATCTTCAACGCTCATCGTAGATCGCACTGCATGTGAAGATTGAAACTCTCAACACTATTTCGCGGTGAAAACGTAAAGATACACGTAAATATTATGCATGAATTGGATCCCCGATGACGGGATCAATATGGAAATTTGAGCAACTGAAAGGATCTCATCGGACTTGCTCCAGTGGAATTCAAGGCATCTCATATATGGAATGCCTTCCTAACCAGCTTGCCGTTGGCTTTAAACCGGGTGACCTTGCCGAAGGGGACTCAATATCCGACCGATGAGTTGCGACTCCCCGGACATCTGGATCCTGAACCCTCACCAAGTCTTGACTGTAGTAGCTCCGGCTGTCCATGCTTGGGACATCTAAACTTGACCCTTCCTGCCAGCCCATCTCTCGCAGGTATTCACTCACGGGCGATGGTCCCTCCATCTCCGGATGCAGCCGTGCACTTGTTTTTGTCGAAACAGAGAGCTGCATCGCCGACGGTCCCTTTCCCACGGGCTCCGACCTAGCGCTGCCTCTGGTGTGGCTCATCGACGAGCTCGCGTATGCCCTTGTTCCCGGCGCTGAGCTTGGGTTAAGCCCACCTTCTGAGCCACTGTTCCCTTTCGGGGCTTGCACTGTGTTCATGTGCTCTCGCCACCTCTTCTCTTGCTTTTTGTACACGCGCCGGCGCGCAATAATGAAGACTGTCATGGCTACCAGCCCCGCGCCAGCAAGAGACAAGCCAACCCCTACTGCGACAATGGCACCGCGACTCAGCCGCTGGCTATACTCTGTAGACTCAGTGTTGGAGTCATCTGAGAAGTTGGAGTCGGAGACAGAGTCTGCCGCCGCAGACCCCGCTGGTCTTTGTACGGCTGCGCTACTACTTGCTGATTCTATCGGTTCGACGACGAGTTCTGCCGGCCCGCTGGAAAGTTGCAATGGCGGATTATCCGTGGCAACGAGTAAAACGTCTTGATTGCCCCCAAAAGTAACTGTCATATCCTTGGGCCCGGTGCCGTCTGAATCGGCCATTTCCAGTACCGTGGTGGTCGCTGAGGGAGAGATTGGCGTGGATAGTGTTAGAGAAGGCTGTGCCGTAGGTGCCGCCAATGCCGCGACGATTGGAGATGTTTCTGAAGCCTTGCTGAGGGGAGTGGGAAGGGAAACCGGAGAAGCCCTTATCTCAGGAAGCGGGCTGATATTAAGTGAGCCCAACTTATCGTCCGGGTTGTTGTCCTTATTGGTCGGCAGGTAGGAAAGCCGGAAGAGGGTGGCTGAATTCGCACAGCATTCTGAATCCTCACCATCAGAACCGCAGCAGAACATGGCCCTCGCTCCAAAATCCTCAACGCTGCACTGCCTGATGAGCATATTGTTCTTTGCTCGGGTGGTTGAGGAGCCCGTTCCATTCGATTGGAAGCTTTCATCATCTGCGATCACAACATTGTCAGCACCGCTTCTTTGAAACCGCATCTTCTCAGGGAAAATTCGCTCTCACTTTTGATACAATATGTTGGACAAATTGGACTCGAATATGTCATGTCAGTGCATGTTGCTCTTGTGAATCTTTTTGCTGCTGACGTTGAGTTTGTCGCCGTGTCTCTACAGAGCCCAGACGGGAGGCAGGCGTCTGTGGTGCTGCAGCACATACTAATTTCCACGTGAGGGTTACATGGTACGTCGGTGCTCTGCTCCCCACTGGGCAGAAAACAAAAATTTGTCGCCCATGTCGTCGAGGCAAGACATAGCGCTGCCAGTGTAGCTGGTAGGGAGAGGGATACCATAACGAGGGAGGATCAATATCACGACGCCACTGCAGTCATGATATGAAACCACCATCTGACCCACGCCCGCCGGCGGCGGAGGAAAAGAAGTGTGGATGAACTTGTCAATTTATGACCACTAGAAATAGTTAGGTCGTTCTGAATCGCAATCCTCTAGGGTAGCCAGGGACGTTTCTGGGCATCGGCGGGTAAAAGGTGCTTGGTATCACGATGAAGGCGCAAGAACGAGGCAAAGGAAGATCATCTCCGTTTACGAAAGAACAGAGAGCTTGGATTGCCTTCGGTATGGGGAAGGGTTGGAACTGGGGTTGTGTCCCATCCAGCCGCGCCTCATGACTGGCAGACGGGCAAATTGAGTCCGGATGACCCCGTAGCTCGGATCTCCAAGTAAGACGTATGAAGGGTTTCAGGGGAAGATACAGCTGACTTTACATGTCGGCTGGTAGCCCCGGTGTATCTCTCGTAGTCGTCAAACGCGCCTGGCCTCGTAATCTGTAATGTTGAATATAACTTATTGCAAGGACGGCTCCAGTCGATTGCTTTGGATGCCAATTTCAACACTGCGTTCAGTTCGGTGAGGAGATGGTTCGCATGAAGCGTGATAGCTGACTGTTTCAGGCACGCCGCAAAGACTCCACTGTTGATGCCCTCACACCCGCATCGATACTGCGTGCTATCAACCCAGCATTGTCGTATATACACAACGACATTTCATGTCTTTTGGAAGCATTTTGCTTGAGGTGTCTATCGCATTATCCACCCTGGCATCATGGGTGCACACCTGCGTAGATCAAGCCGTGACGCTGTGCGACTTCCTCCGACAACGACCTTTCCCAAAACCCACATCTTGCTGCGTTTCCTAGTCAAGAGTTTCGGAGATTGTGAAAGCAGTTCTGACTCGCTCCAGACGGATGATGGGTCCGCCAGTGAGGTGGGTCATTGCTCGGGATTAGACATTTTTCCTTTCCGGGCGCAGAACATGACTAATGTCAAAAGGGTTTTAATTTACCAGCATCTCAAGCACTGGGCTCTGGAAGCCCAATCGGTCTCTTTATCAGTCGTTCTGCAGTGTTACAAGGCTGTCAAAATGAAAAGACTAAAAGTTCTTGAGTCCGTGACCGCAGGAAAAAACCTGTGATTCGGCATTTGGATTTCTTGATGCGACAACGGGGGTGAGAGGACCCTGCATGCAGACCTTTTTTTTTTTGGGGGGGGGGGGGGACGCTGGTCCATTCAACGCATAGTGAAATCAGGAAACCCAAGGCCCTCGAAACAAGACTGGACTCTTCCGATCCGTAAAGTAGCACAGAAGGCGAAATGGATGGATATATCCTCAACGGCAACGTACCATCGGACAGACTCGCTCTGGCTAGCCAACGGCGAGATCAATATCAGCCCAAGATTTGAAAAACTTCATACTGCTTAAGAAGCATAGGTGTACAGATTAAAAACGAGACCACTTTGAAAAACTTCATGGTGCTATTGCGAACGGCATATTGTGATTCAGAGGCTCGAGCACTTAATTCAATTTGAACCCAATGATTTCCCAGCAACGTTCCTAGGAAAGCCTTTGAATCAAGAAATAAATAATCCGTACCATTCGACTCAAGTGGCCATTGTATCGGTGGTTATTTCGACGAAAGGCTCAGGGAGGATCCGAATGTTGTATCACAAATTTTCTGAGCCACACGATTACAGGACTCGGTGCAAAAACAGATTGTCAAAGGAGTTTTTGGTCAAGTTTGGCTTCCGTAAGAAATATGAGTGTCAATGACGCACATCTAGAAGAAATCGCTTCTGCCTCGGAGCATAGTCTCAACAGCTTCAAGGACATGAACACACACAAGGCGTTGTCAGCACACTAGTACTACTCGAAAATAGTACCTGTAAGCGGCAACTGCTAACCTGAAGATTTGAAATGGGTACTGACAAGCGATTGTTGCTGAATCCTCTGGCCTGTTGAAAACAGCGAAGTCTATGATCACCCGGACCAGTAGATTCTGTGTGGTTTGGAAGAGTCAGAGTACCTGGAAACGACCGAAGTGCGAGCCACTGAAGCCTTGTGTTCGATTCGATGCGAACCGCATAGGTCACCGACTGTGGCAACTAAGTTTGGAGCTGATCATTGATTTGCGGACCATTTAAAATTTGAACCGTTGGATATACAACGGTCCGAAAGCAGAACAGGCAGTGCTAATGTAAGGTATATTGTAAGCTGTATAAGTACCTCAATAAGTTGTCTATAATCTCCTCGAGCAAAATAATACCTTCACAGCCTGGATTTGTAATTACTACCCAGCTATATGCTGCCAACACCGGCATGTCACCCATATATTCACTCACACCAGTAGGCAGGCTGCCACAAATGAGCTTACGGTTTTTCCATCAACTGTTCTAAAGTCGGATCCGATTGCTCATTCTTGGCTTCGCCAATTCACGACGGGTGACTAGTTACTTGTGGCAGACATGAGTGATCGAATGCAAGGTGTAAATGAGTCAGTTTGTTATGGCGAGCTGACTAACGCAAATTGCTCTCCTACCCAGGGGGTTTGAGCTTCGAATATAAGAGACGGCGTCAGGTACGGACACAGAAGGGCCCTCATGCATATTTCTAACTCCTGCACGGTCTTCCTCTTTTCGCCGCTGCGCTTGGAGACCACGTACGTGTATACAAGGTTCCGAAGTAGTGGTACTAGTAGTTATGAATAACAAGATCATCAAAGACAATCTGATTGTGACAACACAATTCCCAATACAGGCATGGCTTCATTCGGATGAAAGGCTGCAACGACTACACGACTTGATATTTGCAGCCATTTATTGGGGTGAAAGTAAAATTCAAGGCCTCGGTCAACCGTGTTGGCAGCTTAAGCTGCACAAAATTAATTAAAGTGTGGTTCTTAATTATAAAGCAACTTGGAAGATAATACAGCCTTTAGCATTAAACCAACGGAAGCAATCTCCGCCAGCGCCTTAAGTCTACCAAGCACCTTCTCTGCGAAATAGTGGACTATATGACGCAGAAACAGCTTACTGGGACGAAAGGGTGGGTGTACAGTCAGGAGAAGTCCCTCATCTGATGTGGACCCCGGGGAACGAGGAAGAAATGTATCCATCAGCGGTTGAACTATTCCAGGTCAGCAGGCCCTAGGCCATAGGAGGAGATTATGGCCTGTCACACATCATCCGTGTGCCAGTTCTCTGCTAGACAAGCATTTTGATCCGTCCCAAGTCTTCAATGGCGTCCTTGCAGTTCTTTCTCCACAGCATCACACTGGTGATCTGCCCCACAGCACGGCAGCTCATCAATATGACATTGCAGACCTTTGCTAAGCTCCTTAGCTGACTAGGATTTACCGTGTAAGCTGGCTACCTAAGCAGAGAACCTGGCTAGGACCCTTGACGTTGGCTGTCGGATAGTTGGATATCGGAAATAGCCGAACAGAGATTGGCCATGCCAGACAGGGCGGGTCCTAGCCATGCTGAGGATATGTTTATGGTGATGAGACTCTCCCATAAGATAGCAAGGAGGCATTTCTTAGTTTCTGGTTGGGATGGGTGAAATCAAGAAATTAGGTGCCATTTTTGGGTCATTTTGGTGGGAGTGAACAGGGAGCAAAATCAGATAAGATCAGATCAGACCAACAACGGGCATGTAACTCCCCACGCTTAATAGTAGGTCGTCTACATGTACTCCGTAGGTACGTAGGTACGTAGGTCTAGGCCGTCAACCAGTAGCAGCACCAGTGGACCCCAGCTTTCGCTTCGGCAGCGGCCGTTGTTAGGTGGGCCTCTCTGAGCTTGCTGTCAGGCTGTATGGACTGCGATCCCTGGAAATGCGGGGCAGTCCCCCCCTGATGTCACTCCACCGACGAGGAGGGGACGATGGGGGAAGCTCACTCAGGGGCCAGACACGGTACAGAGCTTCCTCTGGTGCTACAAAACAAGGCGGCCGCTGCCCGCCGTCTCCATTCCTCTTTGTTTTGCTTCCCGCTCCCACCTCGAGCTGCTCAATAACACTGCTGCAAAAATACATCAACCGCGACCCAAAAGCCAACGACAACATGGCTGACGAGAACACCAACCCCGCGGTCGAAGAGCCAAAGGTCGATGAAACCCCCATCTCCCACCCCAACGCTGCCCGCCGCAACTCCCTCGAGAAGCAGCTTGCCCAGCGCCCGGACCGCGCAGAGCTCGTCGAGAGTAAGCATCCAGCCGGCCCCTGCCCTGCCTAGCTCGCTGCTGCCAACCTACCACCTAAGCTGACTGTATGTGTGCTATTGTCTAGAGAACATCCTGCCGGCTACAAATGCTGCCCCGGCACTGGTCGAAAAGCAGAAGGAGGTTCGTTGCTGGCCGCGTGAATAACTTGCACTCGCCTGCACATGCAGGAGTGATCCTGATGCCTCGATACCGTAGCTAACGCCCTTGTTTCCGGGACACTACAGCTCGAGAAGCACATGCGTGCCGACTCCCTCAACGACAAGATTGCACACCGCCCCTCTCCGGATGAGCTCATCAAGAAGGGCGTGCTCAACCCTGATGAGGACCCGAGGTCGCCCGAGGAGAAGTACAAGGAAGCCATCGAGGACGAGTATGCAAAGCGGGAGGGCGGTGCCTAGAGGGAACATGGCTGTAGCTGCGCCTTGAGTGAAAAAGCCCGGATGAAGTTTCCGACTTCTCCTTTTTGAAGTCTGTGGAGCCCGCGGCTTGGACGTCGAGGAGAAAGGATACCCGCTGTCCTCCGAGAGGACTGAAGACTGTTTTGTTGTTCCCAACAGCGTCAATCAATCTCGTGCGAATTTGCCTGTGTGCTCTGAGCAGCGTGAGCCAAGGAACATGTTCGAACTTCCCTCCACTGTGCCATCGCAATCACCACCACAGCAAACAATGCCCATTAAAGTATATGGGCGGAAGATTTTCCGTCTGACATGACATGGCGTCCGGTAAAGGTCAGGAGGCCACATCCAGATTGCCTGGAACCCGCGCGCGGTGCTGAATGCTGCTGTGTTGTGCTTTGCTGTGCTGTGCGAATCGGAACGACAGCAAGGTCCCACTTATCAATGCCGAGACATTTGACCGGGGAGAGACAGCGGCGTTGGCTGGCTGTTCCGTGTAGAACGGATCCTCTTTTCACATGTGAAAGTGACCCTCTGAAATTCAGATTCCTTTGGAACGCGAGGAATCACAGACGATGTTTGGGTCTGTTAGATCTTCACGACAACACCTGCGCATGCACACCATTGGGATTGCAGCAGATCAGTGGGCCCCCCGGCCCCCGAGGGAACACCATGCATTGAGCAAGGCCACGCATTGCATCAACTGGTTCAAGCAGTGAGCGAACCGATTCGCCCGGGAAGGCTGCATATGCACGTCGCGGCAAGCAATGGGACGGACGACTCATTCGCCGGCTTGCCGCAATCCGCACGAGGAGCCAACCGCACGTCAATCTCATATCCACACACCTTCCTCGTCTTCGAAGTTTCTCGTGTTCTGGGGAGGAATCTGCCAGCTGAGTCCTTGCATCCTGTTGGAAGTGGACAAAGACAAGCTGGTTTTTGAAGTGTAATTATATTTTCGGCTTATGCCACGTCATTGCTCACGGCTCTTTTGTCGCCACTCCGTGCCGCACCAGATGGCCCGAATGGTACATCCAAAATTAGAAGTCCTCCTCCTTATTCCCGTTCTGGTCCAACCAGCCCCAGCCAGGGCCCCCTTCACCTGGGCCCCCAAAGTCCCAGTCCCATCACACTCTTGTTCCTTCGCGGGAAGGATGTTAAGAGCCGCAAAATAGGATTGACCAGTGGTTGAAAACTGTGATCACCTGTTAGACTTGCTTGGTGGCGACGCGCTGGCGATGGAAGCTTCATGACCGATGGTGGCGGCCAGGCGTAGGCTGACAATTACCAGAGGAAAGCA
The DNA here is from genome assembly GCA_039880775.1 of Diaporthe vaccinii. Taxonomy (NCBI): domain Eukaryota; kingdom Fungi; phylum Ascomycota; class Sordariomycetes; order Diaporthales; family Diaporthaceae; genus Diaporthe; species Diaporthe vaccinii. The sequence goes on from JBCEDN010000023.1 coordinate 161,492, forward strand.
CTAGAGGCACAACATCAATTCTTGTAGGAGCGCGGGTGCTAAGTAGCTAGTATTGTTTTTTTTCTTCCTTTTGGTGTGTGAGTGTGAGAGAGAGAGAGTGTGTGTCGAAAGGGGTACCAATGTTCCATCCAAGCAAAGCTCTCTTTCCCTCCAGTCTGGTGCGCCTGTTCCGTCCGGTTGCCCATTCTATTTGGTATCCAGTTTATTTTCCCACTCTTGCCCAGTCTCTTGCGCCGATTTCCTGTTCAATTACAAGTTCCCGTGAGCCATCCCCTGCCTTGTTCCTAGTCCGAAGTGAGATTTTGTGGGTTTGTGTGTGTGTGCGTGTGCGCGCGCGCGTTCCAGTTGCCTCCACATCAAAGCCAGGCACTGCTGCGTTTCCCATGACATGTGCTGTCGAGGTTGTCGAGATATGCCAGCCGGTGATGGGTAAGATGAAATGATGAGGCACCAAGTCAAGAGGAGCAGTGTGTAATGGGGGCTTGTCTCTGGGCCTAGCCCTGCTTGCCATATGTCTTGGCTGACTTGTATGTCGGACTGGGCTCGTCCTGGTGGTTCTTCTGCCCGTGGTTGATGACGGTCACGAACTGGCCCTTGTTGTTGATCTTTGTCTTGGTGTCGATGCTCTGGACTGGTTGTTGGGTGGACCACATGCTTCCGGTGGAGGAATCGGTCTCGTAGCCCGTAGAGCAGGTGGAAATAGGGCGGGACATTGTTGAGCGACTTGCCCTCGAGTTGAGCGATGTGCCTCTGGATTCTTTCTGGTTGTGTACGTCAACGGCGTACTTGGAGCCACGAGACATGCTTTGTTCAGCCGACAGTGGTGAGAGCGGCAGCTGTGACAGCCTTGGAGATGGAGTATGTGCTTGAGTTGGTGTGCAATGTCGAGAGTTTGGTCAACTTCTGAGCCCAACAAAAAGCGAGAGTGTGTGAGAGGGGGACACTGGGATTTATATCTGAGCGACGACAGTCCTGAACTCATCCGAGGTTTCCAAAGTGCCGGAGGGAAGGATCTCAGCTGAGAATAGCTAGCTAGAGTGGGTTTCCAACCTTCAGGATACAGGGAGTCACATCAACCGAAGTAGACAAAAGCAGGGGGGTGTCGATGTAGTTCGGGACGGGGCGACGAGGGCGGGCACGGGCACGGGCACCGCCCCCCCTTGGCAGACTAATAGGCATAGACGTTTCATGGCTGGTGAGTGTTGCCAATGCGTAGTGAGAAGGAGGAAGCAGTGACTCAAAGGGGCGCCAACTGGGCGAGTACCAGCGCGGTCGTCAGGGGTCGGCGATCATGGAAGAGGAGGTTGCCATACCCTCGAGGGAGCAGGGCAGAATGAGGCTTGCTGGCCCCATTGGGCAGAGGGCGAAATGCCAGGAGGTTTAGGCACCACTGGGGCCGATAGTGTGGCAGGAAAGGCAAGCAGTGCCATCCCAGCCGTTGTGCCTGGGCAGGAGCAGGGAAGAGGTTGTCAACAGCAGTGGCAAACAATCAAGTTGCTAGGCACAAGGGGCGAGGGGTTTCGAGGCGCGGTCGAAGCAAGGCTTTGCTGCGGCAGCTCGCGCGTGCGGAGGTTGACACGGACACGAGATTCCTGTCTGTCCAGATTGGCCATGCGGTGGAAGAAGAAAGCCTGGACAACGGAGTCAATTGCCATGGCTGAGGAGGCACATAGTCCCAGATCAGAGCACATGGTTGGCCTCGAGGGCGGCTGGTGCGGGCGATGACAGCTCCAGGGGGTTGGTCACAGGGCTGAGCCCTCGGGGGCTAAGGGCGCCATCTTAAGGATCTTGGCCCAGGCACAATCCTCCGGGCAGCTGTCCAGCTACTGCGCCGTACAGATTCAGACTCAGTCGGTCCGGTAGAAGTGGTTGAGCTGGACAATGGCACAAGCTGGCGCGGGACCGCGGGAGGCGAAGGCACCTTGCCGTTTGGTCGATCGTAAAATTGGAAACGGAACAACGGCATACCTTGCTAGGTACGGAGTGAATACATTTTTTACCTGGGTATGCAGGCGGGGGCCAAATGAAATGCTTGAGCATCTCGAGTTGAGGGACACATCCGAGCCCAACGTCAAGGTCGCCGTGGTCGTTTTTGTTGCTGCCCGATCTGAGACTGACAAGGACTTTTTTTTTTGGGCACGACGTCAGTAGGAGATCTGTAGGTACAGGCACCGCAGCTGCAGGCGAGAAACCCCCGGCAGCTCCAGGCTGCTTGCCGTCGAGCTCCCCGGGCTCAGGGGTCACACTGCCTTGACTGCCTGCGATGAAACGTGATGTAGTTGGTCCACTCGAGGGGCACGACCCAGACGATGCATGATACCGACAAACTGGTCTCCATGCAGATCTGATTCGATTTGATTGAATGGAGGGATCTTGCAGCAGTTCGCAGCGCAACAGTTCATCGCAACGACTGCCGCCTTGGCTTGCGTCGCATCGACTCTTGGGATGTGTTTGTCCTTTTCTCCCATTTTAGGATTGTACCCCATGTGTCAACGGCTTCGATTGCGGCCGCCATCTCGAAACAGGGCGGATTTGGCAGCTGATGCTTTGTCTTTCAGCTTCCGACCAAAGCTGGCAGAGCAGCTGAGTGGGCAATGGCACGGTCCATGTCAGCAGGCACCAATAATCTTGATGATGCCAATGGCTGGGAGGAATCTCACGCCGCCTCCAGGCCAGGGGGCGGAGGGGCTTGGTCTGTTGGCCATCCCATGTGCCGTCTCCAAGAAAAGAAGACACTGTCGCTGGACACACGCCTCACGCCCGTCGATGTTTGGCCTCATCCTCGAGTGTGAGTCAACCAAGAGGTCGAGCACCAGGACAAGTCCGACAAGCAGCCTTGCCCGTGTCGAAGCTCGACATGACGACCGCCTGCCTGAACTTGCTGATTTCCTTTTGGTTCAACAATGGACGAGGTGAGGCGAGGTGAGGCGAGGCGAGGCGAGGCGAGGCAATGTCCGAAGTGAGCCGGCAGGTCACACACGGCGAATGGAAAGCACTGTCGAACCAGGGCAGCCTGGACGCAAGCCTGGAAAGCTTTCTCAGCGGCTGTTGCAAAAGCAATGCATGTGCATGTGCAAGTGTTGACATGGGTAGTCTCTCTGCCCAGTCCAGACCTCTGTCATGCCGGAAGGGACTCGCCGGGCATCGAGTCTCAGATTCCTTTCCTATAAATCTAAGACGGCCATGGACTGGGATGCCAGCGCTCGGCATGAACACACTCATGTGTCTGTAGATATCTGAAGCTGCAGTTTGGGACCTCGTACTTCAAGTAGCGCAGAGAGCAGGCGTCTCGTAAACCATGTTCATTTCCCCATGCTTGCGGTCTATCATCATGTGCTGGTACATTCTGTGGTTGGCCATGGCACAAGACAGCTTTCTGGACAGGGCGATCACGATTCTGGGTGGTGCCCAAAGGTGCACATTTTCGCGTAGTAGGCAACGGGGCGGAAGCCAATGAGGTGATGATTGATTCCCCCTTCCCCCTTTCCCCTTCGCCCTTTTCCTTTTCCTGTTTCTTGGTCCTTGGGCGCCGGTCATTGCATTCGACCCGCCGTCCGAGAGCACATGCCCGCACTGGAGGCCGTACTGTGTGAGAGGACAGATATAACGGCAGTCAGATATGGCCTGTTTGCGGTGCCCAAAACCTATGTTGTTCATGCGGGCCTGCCCCAGTTGTGGGTGCTGGCAAATGCACGACGTTCCCACAATCTCCCTTCTCCTAGCTCCCAACGTCCCGCCCGCTAGCCCCTGTACCCGGGCATAGACCCACTGCCAACGGGAAACACTGTGCTAATCGATAAGATGAGCCGGGGAGATCCATTGGCTCTTGAGCTCCTCTGGGAGGTTGCAACTTGCCGGTGCTTCACGCTCCAAGGGTCCAGAGCAAGCATGGACTGGGTGTCCGCGTTGTACCTACAGTAGCCCCCCAGACCACCGAGGTACCTGGGTAGTGTAATCTGTAAGGGTCCTGCGCTGCCAGACAGGGCACAGACAGAGAGGACACGGCGTCAGGAGCTTCCTCGCTCTCGCCCTACTTTGTTCCTCTCTGAGCTCTGCACCTCAATTCCCCTTTTCGAGCATCTGCCACAATTCCAAGAGACCTGCCAGTCCATCAGCAGCAGCATCACCTCACCTCTAACGCCGCCTACGCCCGACCCGCGAGGACAACCGCAGCAGCCACCTCAACAGCCTCAAATCGCACCCCTGCCTCACCCACCACGCAAACATGCAGATTCTCTCAACCTGGGTGCTGCTGGCTTCGGCCGCCCTGGGCGCTGTCGCCGCCGAGGACCTCAAGATTGACGTCACCGTACCTGTCGAGTGTGATCGCAAGACCCAGTCCGGCGACAAGGTGCAGATGCATTACAGAGGCACCCTTGCCGCCGATGGCAAGCAGTTCGATGCCAGTATGTCACGCCCTGCCTCCTCGCCCCGTTTTCCAAGCTGCTTCAGGGGCTGTGCGCCCGGCAGCATGGGCTCCATTCCTACCACTAGCGAAGGCTTCGCCCACGAGACAGTCGCTGACCAATGCTCCTCCTGACAGGCTACGACCGAGGAACGCCCTTCAGCTTCAAGCTTGGGTCCGGCCAGGTCATCAAGGGGTTCGTCCAGCTCACAACCAGGCGGGAACGGGTTCAGGTCGACGCAGGAGCTAACGCTTGACAAACAGATGGGACGAAGGCCTTTTGGACATGTGCATCGGTGAGAAGAGGTATGCCGGCCGGCCGAGCTACGAACTGCTCGCCTCACTCCACAGGAGCAACCCGTCACCAGTTAACTAATCGCTTCAGAACCCTCACAATCCCTCCCGAGAAGGGCTACGGCCAGCGCGGAATGGGCCCAATCCCTGCTGGTAGCACACTTAGTACGTACCAGCGGATCCAGCCTTCTCTCCCCTTGTCTGTCTCCAGCCTGCTGAGTTGTGACTCTCTAGTCTTCGAGACCGAGTTGCTCGGCATCGACGGCGTGCCCAAGCCCGAGTCAATTGTCCTGAAGACCAGCACGACAACCGACGTTCCCGTCGAGACGGCTAAGAACTTTGGCGAGAAGATTGCTGAGAAGTTCGCCGAGGCTACGGACGCTGCTAAGACCATGTTGAAGGATACAATGAAGGACACTGACGATGCTGAGCACGCCGAGCTGTAATCGGCTGCTGCTGCTGCTGCTGCTGCTGGCGCCCCCCCCCCCAAAGGCAGATTCGCACCGCCTCATTTCGTCGGCCGCGTTATATTTCATATATCCTTCGGCATGTAACATGCGTCTGTCCTGGGCGAACATAGCTCGTCAACTACGGGGCTGGGCCCGCGGCAGCCATAAGGGCAAATTTAGACGAGAAATGTAGACTTTTGAAGGCTGAGCGCCTTTCCTAGACCCAAAAGAGCGGGAAATTGTCTAAACTGCAGAACTTCTCATTTGACCTTGACATGTACGATGCCGATAGATCTGTGAAGACATTTTCTTGATCTGTTGTAGTAAGTACTTGCCCGTCCAGATCAACGTTGGAGTTCCCAGTTTACCCTTGCCAAACCCGGAAGCCCCCCCAGAATTGCCGGTTCGGGCCGGGGCGAGGGGGGATGTGATCAACTAACTGTGTGCCGCTGCTGGCCGTGTCTCGCTCGTCCCTTCTACAATATACCTACCTAGGTAGGTATGTGTAACACATGCCCAACAGTGATTCTACGGCTGCCTCTCTTCCGGAATCCTTGCAGTCTCATACACGAATAGAAAGGTTGCTTAGCAGTAAATTTATATCATTGAGCAAGAATGGTTCCCTTCCTGGACTACACAAGGCATCGAAGGGATTGGTGAGTTTCCCGTCTCCACCCAGCTTACACCACCACACGACACACGACACAAGACAACATGTGTTGTCCCGCATGGTTGTAATCACTGACCCGACGCTACAGCCAATTCAAGCAACAACAACGCGCAGATAGGATTGCCTCTCTATCATCTTATCATGGGCCTCTTACCAATTCAGACCGTGAGACGGTCAACAAGCCCATAGAGAGACTCGTTGCCGGAGTCCACAATGGTATCATGCAGCCCCTGGACATCCTACGGACATACGGAAAAGTGGCTCTTAAGGCACATGAGAAGACGAACTGTCTTACCGAAGTCCTGCTTCCCGATGCGGAGGGGTGGCTCCAGGACGGCTCATCAATCAACCTGAAGGGACCGCTTGCAGGCATTCCCGTGTCTCTCAAGGACACCATCGTCGTCGGCGGCTATGATGCTACCGTTGGGTACTCGTCATTTGTTGGCAACGCGAAGCAGAAAGATGGCGCACTCGTGAGGCTTCTCAAGGATGCCGGTGCGGTGCCTTATGTCAAGACCAACATCCCCATCTCCTTGCTGAGCTTTGAATCCACCAACGACGTCTGGGGCCGGACCACGAATCCTCACAATCCCAAGTACTCGCCCGGCGGATCCACCGGCGGCGAGTCGGCGCTCCTGGCCCTTGGCGGGAGGATCGGCATTGGCTCAGATGTGGCAGGTAGTGTGCGAGCGCCTGCACACTTTGCGGGGTGTTATTCGTTGCGTTGCTCCACAGGGAGGTGGCCCAAAGCTGGCGTATTCACGAGCATGCCTGGCCAAGAAGGCGTGCCGAGTGTGTTCAGTCCTATGGCGAGGACTTTGGATGACCTGACCTACTTTACGCGCGCGATCATTGGGATGAAACCATGGGAATATGACCATTCTGTACATCCGCTGGAGTGGCGGTCCCATATTGAGCAGCAGTACTCGGAGGAGAAGAAGCTGAGAATCGGTATGCTCCGGACGGACGGCGTGGTCAACCCCAGTCCCGCGTGTACCAGGGCCCTGAGTATCGCCGAACAGGCTCTCGCAAGGGAGGGGCATGAAATTGTGGAGATCGACCCTCCAGATATGTATCATGCCCTCAAGCTGGGATCGGCGCTTTTGAATGCAGACGGCTGCAGGACTTTCAAGTCTTTCATGAGGAGTGGTGAGTGGGAGGACAAGGGCGCGAACAAAATGAGTTGGTACATGGGCCTGCCGCGCCCTTTCAAGTGGGTGTACTACCTATGGGTCCAGTACATCCGCCGCGACCACATCTGGGCGGGGCTGTTGAGGGACTGGCACGCCAAGACGGCCGAGCAGAACTGGAAGCTGGTCGCTGAGAGAGAGTCGTACAGAGCTGAGTGGTTCGAATGGTGGGACCAGGCTGATATCGACTTCATCCTGACTCCGCCAAATGCTACACCGGCCGTTCCCCACGACGGAATGAAGGACGCGGTCAGCAGTTGCGGATATACATTCCTATGGAATATTGTGAGTCCTATAATCTTCCACGAAACTCTAGCACCAGTTGAAACACGATTCTACATGGTTGATCAACAATTGACCATGTGAGCGCCCAGCTTGATTACACTGCTGGCATCGTACCTATCACTCATGTTGATAAGGCATTGGATGGCCTGCCCGCTGGCTTCAACTTCAAGGAATTGAATGGTGTTGCACAGGGTGCGTACAAACTGTACGACGTGCAAGCCATGCACGGACTGCCCGTTGGCGTGCAGGTGGTTGGCCGGAGATTAGAGGAGGAAAAGGTTTTGGCAGCCATGAAGAGACTTGAGGATGCGCTGGGCGACGATAAGTACGATCTGCTCGATATCGACTAGATGAGGGCATGAGAGGCACGGGCAACTTTGTTCCATAAAGCCCAGGTGCCTTGCTCTGTTGTCCCGACAGATGAGCAACGCTGCATACCTAGGCATGCAGAACTATCGCGAACAATTTTCGTTAAACGTTCACGTTCGTACAAGGTGACGAACATCCACATCCTAACCTTAACCTGATTCGAGGCCTCGTCCTTTGCTTAAATACCTCTATAGATACTATTAAGGGTCTCATAATCACCCATGATACACATTATGTGCCGTACTTTTGCCGAAGTAGTGATCTGAGATTGACATCGGACTGGAAACCCACCGATTTGGACCAGCGGATACTAATCAAAAGCAACTGACTTCTCGACAGGCCCCATAGAGAAGGACCGTCTGCGACGTCCTCGATACCCTTCACTACCTAGCCCCGCCCCTGGAGCCAGACAACAGTTCACCGGGTGGTTCTTCAATCCGGCCTAACACTGAGTACCTAGGTAGTACAGCCGCAAAGTCTCCAGGGATGCTTCTTCCAGGCATTGCGGGAGTCAATCGAAGTGGCGACGCATTTGTGTTTGAGAAATGCGGACCAAAGAAAGGTTGTTCAATCTTTACAGATAGCACACGAGAATGCCCATGACAATAAAAGCCTGCTTCTTTGGCTGATAAAGACAAGGACAGTGGGTATTTTTGAGGATCAATGGGTGGCTAAAAGCTCGAGAAAACTACCAATAGCGCAGGCTCATGACTGACGGTTATGATTTGATCAACGGAAGAATGTACAGCAGTCTACGAATAATTCCTGCACCCGTGTATGAGTGTTCGTTCTGCACCACCAGACCACACAAAAAGTGTGTACAAAATACAGTCCTGTTTCTCTGCAAATTCCACGAATCCATCCTCCTGTGGAATATCTGGGTATCGTTCATCCGTACATACTTGCCAGTCATTTCTTTTGCCTTTCCCCTGTGCCTCTTTCTCTACTCTTACCCAAATTCCTCACGGCCTGTTCTCTCAAGCTACCAGGGATGTAGATACCTGCGATGGCACGAGAAGTCACCTCATTGGATGCAACGACCGCGTCTTGCGGGCTTTGGGAGACAAGTGTCTGGAACTTGGACAGGGCTTGGGAGAATTCTTTCGCGTTGCTGCTTGCTGTAGGCCTGGCATCCAATGCCGAGCGAGGATTCGGGCTAATGCCCGGAGGATTGCGGCGTAGAGGAGATGGCTCATCGCGGCGTGGGGTGACAGCTGCGGAAGTGGCGGAGACCGGTCGAGAGAGCGAGTTCGAAGTGAGTGGGGATGAGTTCTTGTTAGATATTTGTTGCAAGGCAACGGGTTTCCGCTTTGGCGGAGTCTGTATTCTGTGTGCTTGGTCTGAGGCAATAAACCGCTGAGGAGGCGCTGGGCTAGCTGGCCGAAAGTCGCCAAGTTCGTCTTTGGTTCCTCTTTGCTGCATCATCTCCTCGCGTGACTGGTTAGCTTGTACCAAACCCGAAAGCCTCGCCTCTATAATATCTGACGTTCGAATCATCGACCTGCCCCTCGACTCGTACTCATCGGCACCTCCTTCTTCTTTGAGCTTCATGGCACCTCCCTGCTGCTCATCCAAGAGAGAACTTATAGCTTCAAAAGGCTCGAAAGGTGGATTTCGTCGTAGCGGTGAGACTTCTCTTTCTTCCTCCACAGCGACAGGAGCCTGAGGCTCGACTCTCCTCTCAAGGAAGTCGACGGTGAGGCTTCTACTCAGTGGTGAAATTGTTCCGTCTCTTGACTCTGGGAGAGACTGAATCACTGTGGTCTGTATTCCTGACGAATGCCCCTTTCCTGGGATGTGCTCTTGTGTCTGCTCTGGTGGTGTGATCCGTACGTACTGGGAGGACCTTCGTTGGTTGGTAGTTTCGCTCTGCTCAGGAAGATTCGCCGCACCAGAATTTTGTGTGTCCACAACAACGATAGTAGAAGAGGGATCAGGTACGGGCGTCAAATCTTCGACTTCGCGTGTGACCAATTCCCTGGCACCCTCGCCAAGCAGGGTTTCGTCTGGCTTGTTCCACGAGGTTTTCGCTTCTTGGCCAACTGACTCTTTAAGATGGCCATCATCGGCCTGGGTGTTACTTGATGCCTGTTTTGGTTGTCCGAATGCCTCCTCAACAAGATTTTCGGACAGTTCGTCAATGAGACTTTCGTATGGTTCCATAACGGGGTCTCTGAAGGGGTCCTCAAGTGCTTCTGCAGCTGGCACCAGTTGCTCCGAATCCCCTACGGCCAGTCCATAGGATAATTCCTGTGTATGCTCTCGGATTGGAGACATGCCTGATTCTTCATCCATATCCCCTGCCTTCTCAAGAAGTGATGTAAAGTGCGTGGTGGGAAGGATGTTGCGATCGTTGTTCAAGTGCAAATCCCTAGCTTTCAATGAATCTGGAATCGACACCGCCTTTTTTGCGCTCATATTGTGCGGTATAGTCGTAGTATTTATGAACCAAAGTTCATCGGATGTGCCGTCAGCGAAGCTGGATTTGAGGGGCCACCCATCAATTCTTGATGTAAAAGGGTTATCTGGGGCCTCGTTGGTATCCCAGACGGTCGCTATGGGTATCTGATCCTTCTCTAAAGCCGAAGGAGTGGCTGAAAGACTTCCGTGTCGCTCAGGTGCTGGCGGAAAATTGTGTACGGACGTCGGCGGACTGAACTTGATCACTACCGAATTCCCCGTACGCAATGCCATGCTGCTACTATTCCTTGAAAGTGGCAGCTTTGGGTCCCTTGCAGGTCCTTTGTTGTTGAAGGAGTCATTCGTCTCTTTATTCCTCGCTCTAACCAAGACAAAGCCAACTGCGAAGCTCAGGAAAACCGAGGCGAGCATGGTCCCGACCACTATACCGGCTAATACTATCGGCGCAAGCGAGATGGTTGCTGTTACTTGAGGATCCTTTAACGACTGTTGACTCATGACGGCGAGAGCCACTGCGGTAGAGGCTGAAGCCTGTTGATTATTTGGTGAGCCGCAACTCTTCTGGAGGACTTGTCATTATTACCTGAACTGAAACCAGAGTGGCTTCCAGGGAGCTCAGACTTGAACTCAACCTCAACACGTCACTGGTTGAGGCGGACAATGCGCTCGTCAGGACCAAGTTAACGCCGACGACCTGTGACTGGGCGCTGGCCAGGGCGATATTTGCATTGGTCAGTGCCGCGTTGACACTGGTGACGGCCAAGTTGGCAAGGTTCAGACTGAACGAGGCGGACGAGGTAGCACTGCTGGCGTTTTGGGAAACGATGGCAACCGACGATGATGCCGAGTTTTGTGCGGACTTGATACCATTGGAAGCCGATATTGAAGCTTGTTGTAATTGTTGGCTGAAAGTCGCATTGAGAGCAATAATTGTCCTCGAGATCTCGACTGTCGCTCTGTCCACGGAGGCTGCGATCAGATTGGCACAGTCCTGGGGGTTGTTTTGTCGCAGCTCAACAAGAGCAGCTGTAGGAGCTGTGATGAGAGCATCTTGGGCCGACTTGGACTCGGTCGAGTGTGGCCGTGGTTGTGACTGTGACATTGGTGAAGATTGATATTGGATGTGACTACAGGATGATCGTACAATGTCCAGGGCTTCCGGCACCACTTCTCAGTCAACATATTATGAGAAATCGTCAGTAATATAAGAAGGCAGAAATATCCGAGCGACTTTATTTCTAGTCATTAAACGCACACAGAAACCACATCCTCTCCCTGCGGAGAGGCACCTGGGCGGAATATCGATAAGTATTCCTTTTTCCCCAGCAAGGCGACACGAAGGGAGCCTCGGAAAGTATGGGACTGAGAAACATCCCGTGGCCATCCGGTAATCTGCATCCCCAGAATTTGGGACGACTGATTCAACTATTGAATAGCAGACCATGCGGCGCGTCGTGATGGTCATCGGGACATGGTAGCCCTTGACTGCGGCAGGGCTGTTGCAGGTGATGCATGAAGAATTGCACGCAGGATGTTTGAAAACAGACCTAGCGCCTAAACATGACTGGATACTACAAATTCTAATAGTCTCCCGCTCTGAAACAAGCTGATGAGAATGCTACTGGTTATCTAGGTGCGCAGGCCACCCGTTTGTCTCGTTGAGTTCAAATCACGGCCTCGGGATCGCATTCCGAAAATCCCATTCCCGTCAGAACATCAACACGCCTGCTTTTCATCTGACTGCTGTAGACGCATTGTGCCTTTGACTCTACCGTACGTACTACTTCAGGACTCCTAGAGACGTCGGTGGATGAGCTTAACTTTCCTGATCGAGATTGCAAGCCAACACCAGACACCTGGCGAAAATCTGGCGAGAATTCAGTGTCTCCTCGGTACGGTTGCAGGGAATCCTGCGGGCCTTGATCGTCTTCCTTCCCATCGCGATCTCCTGGACGGTGATCCTTCCAGTTGGCAGGCGGGGATGTGGTCTGTTGTTCCTAGGGGGGGCTCCGTTTCCCACAGGGAGCTGCGGTGGTGGAGAGAGGTGACGCAAACGCGATAAGATAACGCCTTGGTTGGCTCGGGATCCAAAAACACCATCCAGCCATTCCGTCCCAACCCATCACACGTGCCCAGGTGCCTCGACTCGACCCTGACAGCATCTCCTCTTCTTTGAGCATGCTTCTCGGACGAAGCAGTTATACTGCCTTCTATTCTTGAAGTGGATTCATTTGCACGCCCCTCATGTCAGCCGACGACCAACAGTTCCTCGACGTGGTAAGCAGTTCCAGATCCGGATCCAGACCACCATCACTCGCCTGGTATATCCTTAGAGCAACAGTGTTACTGATGAAGGCTGACCCGGACTACGTGCACAGCTGTCGTCGATACCAAATCACGTCAAACAGTACTCATCTGAAGTCGCCGATGTAATCGATCGTCATGTCGACAAAATTGCAGAGCAAGTCCGCGAGACCTTGTCCTGCCAGGATTGGTTACCAGACGTGGTGCGCCCACGCGGTAGACCTCCCCCTCCACCAGCAGCCCTCTCCATATCGTCCTCGGCATACGAAAGAGCCCAGGATTGGGTTTCAAGACACAAGCTACTGACGGGCTTGGTGGTCCTGACCACGGGCGTGCTTGTTTACCGAGGCTACAGGAAGGGGAAGCACAGTCGGAAAACGCGGAGGGCACGGCGTGCACGGAATGGAGGTCGACTTGAGGTTGTTGTTGTCGCCGGTGACCCAAAACTTCCTCTGACAAGGTCGCTCTCACTGGATCTCGAGAGACGTGGTTTCATTGTCTACATCGCCTGCAACACGCTAGACGACGAGGCCATGGTTCAAAATCTGTCCAGGCCAGATGTCCGGCCCCTGGGAATAGATATCACTGATGTGAGGCTCATTCTCCAAGCCATTACGGCTACACTCGGGCTACCTAGGTATATACTGACCGTTCTCTAGCCTCCAAGTGCTGGCGCCTCCATCGAACGCTTCGCACAATACCTCCAGACTCCGCATGCTGCTGTCCCAGGCGCCAAGCAGAATTACCTCAGCCTGAGATGCGTCATTCTCATCCCGTCGCTGAATTACCAGACGTCACCCATAGCAACAATCCCGCCGTCTAGTTTCGCAGATCTCTTCAACACGCACCTTCTCTATCCCATCCTTACTATCCAAGCATTTCTTCCCCTCTTGACGGCGAAGCTCACCTCTTCCGGTGCCGAAAAGTCGCCCCCCAAAGTTCTCGTCTTCACTCCTTCGATCATGTCGTCTATAAACCCGCCCTTCCACGCCCCCGAGGCAACAGTCTGCTCTGCCCTATCAGCTTTCACTGAGGTCTTAGCCGGTGAGCTAAAGCCGTTGTCCATACCAGTGACACACGTCCAGCTAGGCACCTTCGATTTCTCCGGCTTCACACCTGCATCTCTGCGCTCGCAACAGCCAAGCGGCCTTCTGACCGCCCCACCAACAGAGACGCTCACGTGGGCTGACGCTGCAAGGAAGACGTACGGGCGCAATTTCGTCAACACGTCCACCTCTGCAATCTCGGCAGGTCGCGTGCGCGGTATGAGAGGATCCTCGCTCCGAGACCTGCACAATGCCGTATTCGATGTCATTGACGGATCGAATACCAGTGGCGTGGTCAGAGTGGGCCTGGGTGCGGATCTATATGGCTTCGTTGGGAGATGGGTGCCGCGCACCTTCGTTCAATGGATAATGGGCATGAGGAAGGTGGATGAACTGTCGAGCTGGCAGGCTAGTCACCACCCGAGCCCAAAAATGGGTAGCGAGAGTGGAGATGGAGACATTTCGAGCCAATTTGGGTCGGACTCCCAGTACATAAATGTGAATCAGGCAAGCGCTGACGCGCATGTCTGGAAGGAAGGCTGATAATGTGGGATTGAAGCTAGGCGTTTTATCATCTCTGCTCATTCTGAAGATGTTCAACGGGCTGGTGGTTATGAGCCACGGGAGCAGCGACCCATGGACAAAGACTCGCTCCTTTTCTGATCAGTACAGGACAAGGATCATAGACAACACAGGGGTACGGCTGGTGTCGATATCTTCTGGGGAATTCTGCTATCCCGTCGTCGTATTCCTACAGAAATCTCACTTGGTCCACAATGGGTCCGGCTGGTACTCGCAGACATTGGACTGCGCTCTAAGTGACAAAATTTTGCCCAATACCAGCGGACTGATGCAGCCCCAATTCCAATAGCATCCAAGAAGGACAAAGAAGGACTCACGCCATTGTCCACCACGATCCTACAGGTTGGATTGTTAACCACTCAGAACCGCCGCATTTTCGCACCCTGATCGTCACCGTCATAGATAGTTGCGTACTCGCCCTCCGCGTCATCGTCTCCAGCGCCGTACTGATAGGCTTTCTCCGCGCTGCTGTAGCCAACCTGCTCAGGGCGGTACTCATCCTCAAGGTCGGAGGAAGACCTGGAGCGGTCCTGATTGCGTGTATCGCTGCTTCTACGGGAGTCTGTGATGACAGAGTGTACATGAGCATTGGGTCTCGTGGAGGCTCTACTCGGCGGACCATGAGGGAGGCGGATGAAGAAGACGGGACTTACTGGACCAGTAGCTGATGTCGCCGTCGGGCGCGTTGCTGCGAGTGCGACTCAAGGGCGTGGCCCATGACTTTCTGGACTTCTTTGGGGTGAATTTAGTAGAGTGAGATGGGGCCGCCCTCTCTTGCTTGGACGATAAGTCCTTCTTCTTGGCAGGAGCCTGCTTCGATTCGGCAGTGGAAGCGCTCTCCTCGAGCTGAACGGCGGGCTTTGGGGTTCGCTGGTCATGTTCTTGCTCAGGCGTGCGAGGAGCTGTGAGGTTCAGGCCAATATCATGGCCAAGCCTCATCCAGGGTGAATCAAGGCCCCCATCCGGGGTAATCTTGCATGAGTCTGGGATGACGATGGGCTTTGGGGTATTTAAATGCTTTCGTCCAATCTTGCGCTTGCTGCCCGGCTGTGACGCAAGGCCGTCCTTCTCGTCGTCAGTGCCTGCCATGTTACAGGTGGTCAATGGACTGGGCCAGGCTGGCAGGTACACATTTTGGTGTGATTGGGTGAATTCGGTGTCATCGATGTTTACGTTGGGTGGACTGGAAAGCGGAGTGTTGCTGGTAAAACAGCTACTTGGGAGCAGGGCAGCTCTCTTTTTGAGATTACCTCTCGTCTAGGTCCTTGACCTAGAAGCCGTGACGCATTCTGTCGGAGCTGCAACGGGGAAGTAACCCAGCAACACCCACACAACACGTCCTGGGTCTAAATCTATCTAGTTGCTGAGGTGAACAGGCCCCACTTACGTGTAATGCTGGGCTGATCTGCACATGAACCTCATTTTGAAAGGCATGATACGGCGACTGTCATACTGTTTACGTCTTGTGCCTGGAAGCCCAGGATAGCTTGTGCGGTTGTAGACACAGAATCTTGTGTGCCTTGAGATTTAAATATAAGTCGACGTGTCGTAGTCTTAGGCGCATTTCTAAAGTTTTTCACTTGTGGAAAGGCCGACTGGTAAATACGGGGTCAGGCTTTGCTCTCCAGCCGAGGCGCACTCGGAGTCATCTTGAAGTATTTGACGAGCAATGACGCGAACATATATAAATGCTGTGGAATCCTGGCCCAGATACTTGCCATCTAGAAAAGAATAAATGTAGTGTTTAACGCGCTACAGAGCCTTTACAACCCAGGCAAGTATCCCGTACTCTCTAGTGTGAAATGGAGCCACCAACCCCCGAGAATTCAGCCGTGTCCTGGAGCCAGAAAGACGATAACTCGATATTTTTGACATTCATCAGACAGTCACTGAGTTCGCAGCATTAGAAGCTCTTTCTGTTTGACAGACACGAGCCTGAAAATGATCGTTCCTCATTGATATGTGGTTCATAATATACAAGGACACCCTTTGAATGCTCGTGAGTAGGATCCTGCCCAAAAGATAGCCCCCCGCTGGCACATGCCAAATGCGCCAAACACGGAGCATCACAAATCGCCCATATCTCAATTCCAGCGGTAACATTAGGCTGGACATCATCTCTGAGGCAGACGGCGGCCCTTTCAATGATGAAGGGTATGCGGTATCTCTCTCTCGAATATTGTGGAGCCAGCTGTCATACTCTCGACAACTTCTGTGGTTCGCCTGTGTCAACAACGGATCTTCAGATGTTGCCTGCGCGCCATTACATCTGCTTCGAGGAACGACATGTCATAAGTTTCGCTTCCAGCCGATGGGCTCGCAGATGCTCCTATGAATGCAGTATGGACATGTCAGCCCAATGACCAGCAGAGCCACAGTCCTAATGCCTTCCACGGCCCCTTCCCCGGCCCCTCCATTTCCCACCACGGCCACCAAATCTTCCCTGGTGACCTCCACGCTCGAAACCACGATCTCTGTCCCTGTCCCTATCCCGGTCGCGGTGTCTGTCTCCGAATTCCCTGATCGAGCCCTCGTCCTCGTCGTCAGCGTGTTCCCTCTTTCCCGGAAAAGACTCGTCGTCATCCTTCTTCTCAACCTTGACACTGGGCTTTTCCAAGCCTGTCTTCCACTTTGGATGCGCGCCCTCCTTGCACTCTGGGCCATCCGGGCAGAAACCGGCGAAATAGTACGGGCACATCTTCTTGCGGACATGCTTCTTGGCGCACCTGGGCCCCAGCGGGCAGAAGCCCTGATCGTAGTGTGGGCAGGGCGGCAGCTTGCTCTGGGGGTCGATATGCAGGTACAGACACTCGTCGCCGTTGGAGCAGAAGCCGTTGCGCAGGAAGAAGTTGCACTCGGGCATCTTGCGCAGGTTGAACTCGTGCAGGAACTCGCAGCTCTCTCCCTTTTTACACAGGCCGCGCAGCCAGTGCTTGCAGACGAGCGAGTTGAAAGGGTGTCCGCCATCTTGCTTGCCGCCGCTGTTGGGGACGGAGACGTGGCGCTCAGAGCAACGGGTTCCGAGGGGGCAGTGGCCGTTGACGTAGGCTTTACATACTGGGCGATCGGTGGGAAGGCTGTGGAGGTAGGTTCGTTGGAGGAAAGGCGTGAAGGAGAATGTCGGCGTATTCGAGGGCGGTGCCTTGGACAGCAGCTGTCGCGACAACTCGCTCGTCGCTGTCGCTGTCACGGTGGCTGACGGCGCCATGGTCTGAGTATCTTCTGGCGCTGTGGTATGTGTTGGTGTTGGTGTTGCCGTTACAGCTCGTGCTGGGTGAGGCTTGTATTCATTGAGTGCTGCTCCCTTGGGCTTGGTCGCTCGGGGGAAAAGGGTGGGTATCAAGCAGTGTGATGTCTTGGTCCAGGTCGCACAAGTTGCCAACCAGGTTGCATGCGGCGCCCTTGATGTCGAAGCTACCCCCTGTCGCATTGGGGTCAACTGAGTCTGGAAATGGATAGCGGCCGATTGCGTACGCAGATTATCTTATCAACTGGGGCCGAGGCTTGCTGAATAATTCTTGATGGAATGCCTTTGCTCAGTCCGCGGCGGCGATGTGGGGTTCTAGAAGGCCGTGGATCGGCGAACAGAGGTACCGCAGTACACAAGCAAGTACTCTTGCGTTTCAAGCGCTTCACGCCCTAGGTACTTGAGCGCGCCTCCTCATTCAGTCGTGTCGCAAAGTACTCCCATCGTGTGTCCGATGCCTAGCCGAAGTATATGACAGGTAGCTTTCTGTCCTGGAGAATTTGCTGCCGTCAGTGACACTCACGCCAGGGGAAATCTGGGAGACCGGGCAGCAGCATCGTCGCCGGCTGTCCGTTTCGATTTCGCGATCCACTCTTGCCTCGCCTTCTTGACAAATCTCTAACTACAGCAGACAGGCCAAGGTCCACTCTGTGTCCCGTTATCGTCTCCCGATCTAATCGCATAGACTATATCTATCTTGTTCTGCCCCGCGCCCCTGTTCCTCCCGGCAAGACAGCCCCTCCAAAGACATTGATCCCGTCCTTGACCCTCCGCATCACACATCGTGACCGCCTCCCCTCCGCCCCGGGACAGCCGCGCCCCAAAACAACCGCCAAGCTGTCTTTCAAATATTTCACGCGTCCCCTCCGCTCCAGCGCAGCCAGTCTGTCCGCAGCGGCTTTTGCTACCGCAAGCTTCAAGTCTCAGACGCGCTTTTCCTCCGACCTGCACAACATCAACGTCAACAAGATGAGCACCCACACCCCAGTCCTCAGTACGTCTTCTCCGGCCACCTCCATGCTGTCTGCCGGCTTCTCCAGCGGCTCCGGCTAACACCTCTCCTAGTCATCGGCTCCGGGCCCGCCGCCCACACTGCCGCCATCTACCTGTCCCGAGCCAATGTCGAGCCCACCCTCTACGAAGGCTTCATGGCCAACGGCATCGCAGCCGGCGGCCAGCTGACCACCACCACCGACATCGAGAACTTCCCCGGCTTTCCCGATGGCATAATGGGAGGCGAGCTCATGGACGCCATGAGGAAGCAGTCTGAGCGCTTTGGCACAAAGATCATCAGCGAGACTGTCGCCAAGCTGGACCTCTCCAAGCGACCCTTCAAGTTCTCTACCGAGTGGGACCCTGACACCGAGCACACCGCCGACGCAGTCATCCTTGCCACCGGCGCGGTCGCCCGCCGCCTGAATCTTCCTGGCGAGGACAAGTACTGGAACAACGGAGTCTCGGCCTGTGCTGTATGCGACGGTGCTGCCCCCATCTTCAGGAAGAAGCACCTGGTCGTGATTGGTGGTGGAGACTCTGCCGCCGAAGAGGCCATGTTCCTGGCCAGATATGCCAGCCACGTGACCGTACTCGTTCGCAGGGACGCGCTCCGAGCCAGCAACATCATGGCGAAGCGGCTCCAAACCCACAAGGACGTCACCATCAAGTGGAACACTACCGGCGTGGAGATCAAGGGCGATGACAAGGGTCTTATGAGCCACCTGGTTGTCAGGAACGTCAAGACCGGCGAGGAGGAGACTCTGGAGGCCAGTGGCCTGTTCTATGCCATTGGCCACGACCCGGCCTCAGCTCTGATCAAGGGCCAGATCGACACTGATGCGGATGGCTACATCATTACAAAGTCGGGCTCTCCCTTGACCAACATTCCCGGTGTTTACGCCGCGGGTGATGTGCAGGATAAGAGGTACAGACAGGCTATCACCAGCGCAGGTACGTAACTGGATAAGCAGATTCATTGCTGCGGGGGTTTGACTGACCGCTTTCTAGGTTCCGGATGCATGGCGGCTCTTGAGGCAGAGAAGTTTCTCGCAGATCTTGAGTCGGACGCGGTAGAAACACCTGCGCAGCCCAACGGTAATTAGATATCCCACGTGCCCCAGCTTCGTTGGCGCCTTTGCGACGTGAGAGCGGGATTGTATAGAAAGTGACAACTATAGAGACATAGACCAAATACCAAGCAAGACAAGATTCGCGTCCGATGTACCGCATCTTTGATGTCGAACAAACATACGAGGGAGTGATATAACCCACATCCGCAGTCTCGCCCGTTTATTCCGGAGGCTCGGGCACCTTGATATGCGGGTACCCTACAAGCTTCGACCGCAGGGCAAGTATAACTTGATGTTCGTGGAAAACTTGGCGAGCGTCACATAGGGACAAAGGGCTGTGATGTTGGTGGCTATTTGTGTTCAAAATTTGTAGTTCCGATTGGTTAAGCTTGTTAGCTGTTAAGGTTGGGCGGTAAACAGTGCGTGTCATACTAGGCTCCTGTAGTGACTTTGAGAAAGGACGAACGTGCTGGCGCCCGAGATAAGGGAACATGGTAGACTGCACGGAGCCCACTCCGCGGGTTTAAATAGTGATAAGCCTCATGCGTCGTCCTTGCACGCACCCTCATCCCCTCCTCAAATGCCCCCTCGTCTGGTGTCGGTCAACGACAAACTCAATTACTCCTCCACCAGCGCCAGACTTCCAGAACTCGGGCAATTTTCATTTGATAGGTTACGGACTTCTCCCAATTTTGAGCACCATGTCTGACAAAGGCTACACCATAAAGAGCTCCGGCACCAACAACGAGGTACGTCTTAAGACAAATAGACCTAGGTTCAGCCGGCACGCGTCTGCGAGACTGACAGTGCTCATACTTGCTTCAGGGCAACCACTACTGTGCCCGAGACTACGGCTACAGCAGTGACATTGCCAATTCCAACACGTATCACTACTCGAACCGGTAGGCTCGGCCCTCGTAGAGCCCCGCCCTTTGATCATGCGATGGACTAATTGAAAAACAAAGGGACGGCTCCTACTACTATTCCAACCCCAATGGTTCTGATAGTTTTTTTTTTTTTTTTTTTTTTTTTTTTGAACGTCTTCCCGGCCTGGGCTATGGATCTGCGACGACTTCGTATTGATCCATGTTCTACCCCATCTGGCTATGACGATTTGTTTCGTGCTGTCTTCGCTAACGCCCTTCCTACCACAGACGTACTACAACAATGGCCAAGGAGGCTCAACCTACACCACTCCCGGCGGGTACAAGCACACTTCGGGTTACACGGACCGTAAGTGAATAGGAAATGGGACCGAAGCCAAGTACGTCCTGCATCACCTCGTGGTCAGTTGGCGGTATTTGCTTGGACATAGGTGTGGGCTGTGAAGTCAACTGGTATTGTCCCATGGGATCAGAAAGACAGCGGCATGAGTAACCTGAAGCTGGCGAGGAGCACCTTGTTGGTAACTAGTTAGTAGCCAACAAACGTTCAGTTTTTAATACACGCATACGTCTGACTACGGCAAGTCAACGCAAGCATCGCAGCTCCCAAGACATCCACCTATTTGTAATCATCCACGTTTCTCAGGTTAATCCCTATTTTATATGAGTCGTCCTTTCTGCTTGTCTGACGCATTGAGGATTGCCAGATTAAGAGGATAGTGCCATTGATAGGAGCAGTCTTGTGTCTGGAAGTGTTGATACCCTGCGAGATATCACTTAAAGGCCCCTTAGCAGCAACATCCAGGCGACTTGGAAATCCGGGGAAATCGTTTGTCTTAATCACTCCACCATCAGAGTGTAAATTCCCCACCGAAGCAAGTAATTTGCTGTCCCTGAGCCGTGGTTATATTGATCTGGGCGTAGAATGTGCCCTGCGATACATACAAGTCGTTAGTAATGGCGATCTAGCGCACTCGGAGTCCGTGATGGCTGAAGTTGATCCGACTCACTTCTGGGAGATCCTCTTCTTCCCACAATGGTATGTCCTGGGACACGCTGAGATGACCCGCCTCAATAGGGCACTCCTGGTCAAACAATTCAAGGCCCTCACACAGTTCAAACGATTCATCATCGACCAGCTTGGTGCCATTCCATGAAGTGAAGCGTAGAGAACCATCATCTTCTTTCAGAGTCTGCTTCAAATGGCCTTCGGCTTTGACTTCAAGATCTTTTCCCCTGAACGTTGACACGCAGGTAAGCTATGAGGACTCGAGATAGGAAAGAGAACAGATGGGCAGCGGGGATGAGGTAAACGCTACCTGACCGGTGGATTCGGAATTAGTGTCACTTCATTGATCTGGAGAATATCATCCGCGGGTTTCTCGGAGCAGAAGCTGAGCGGGTTGTCTCCAGGAACCTTTTTGTCTGCTACTGATAGGCTGGCTTGTAGCAAGAAGATGATGATAAAGGAAGCGAGCTTCGATCTCATCGTATCGGGACTCGTAAGATTCACAAATGTGTAGAGCGAGGATGACCACACGTAGAACCGTTTCGCTCTATGTGCAGATACAAAAAGATAGGAAGATGAGGTTCATTAGGAAAGCCCCAGGGCCTGTGCCTACATTTTTATTCAGGCAAGGCTCGTCTCAGAATGATGCTGAGGTCATTCTATCATATGGTTTGTTTCTAAATCAATGCCGACAATGAATTATACTGTTCCTGTGTTAAATTACAAGTGCTGTTTCTCACCGTCTCATGAGGTCTCCGGTCCGAGCTGAGGAAGGGTTCTATGGGAGGCCAATTTGGGTCACCAGCGCATTTTCATTGCAAGGTCGCGTCTCCCATCTCCACTCCGTCATCGTGACGGCGCCGACCGGCGGTCCCCCAGCGCTCAGTAAACAGATGGTGGTGCTCTAGAGCTGCACTGGACTACCTATCAGAGGCTATGACGGATAGCTTGAAGTTGGTCCCAACCTCAGACCTGGAGGATGGGACCTATTGATCAGCCCGAGCTCCACCTCTTGATCGCTCTTAATTATGAACTAGCTAGCTAGTTCTCCTGCAGTAGTTGCTCTTGTGCTGGCGCGGGGTGGGTGGCACCAATCGATGAATGTAGAGCCATGGGGCTCCTCTCCTGCACGTGTAGCTGAGGTCAAATAAGAGCGCCCCCAGCTTTTGGAGAAAGGAAGCACCTGCAGTCAACTTTTCTGTCAAAGTCGAGTCAGTTGATGTAAGCCGGGATCTTTTCACATAATCGTGTGCGGAAATCTGAGATGTGTAGCGCCGTTGCTGGGCTGGCGTCCGAAAGCCAAATGTACTGGTCACAAAAAACGGTCAGAGTCCAATGTGAGCCGACGTGGACTTAACTATCCAAGCTCTTGTATACTTAGCCGGTCGATTATCAAATCATGTCGTATTCCCGAGGAATCACGATCACTTCCGTTTTGACAGAAGCGCGCGCTCATGATGCCATTGTGCTGCTGTATGAGGGAACTAGGCAATGCCCCCTCCTGAGACCACCCGTTTCGCCAGGCATTTGTAATGCCGCAACGGGTGCTCCCCCCACCTCGGAAGCACATAATAAAGCGCTGCCACCACTGTTTTCTTGAATACAAAAGTTCTCTTTTGCAAACTGACCCAAAATTCGGTGTGCACCACCTTGAATCGTCGATCCCAGAGAATACCCATCTTCCGGTTGCAGTAATTTTCCTGATCACACTGCTTCAATATGTCTTCTAGCAGCATCCAAAGCGTTGCAGTCGTCGGTGTAAGTGGGCACGGGCCCTTCAACACTGCCCACCCCAGATCGGAGCACAGAACTTAAAACCGAGAAATTGAACTAACAACCAGGAACGGTACCGTAGGGCACCGGAACCGTGGGGAAACCAATCGTCCAAGAACTCGTTGCTCAGGGCTTCCAGGTCACTGTCCTGTCACGAAGCAATAAGCAAGATGATGTGCCTAAGGGTGCTGTCGTGAAGGCGGTGGATTATGACAGCATTGAGTCCCTCAAGACCGCTCTAGCGGGCCAGGACGCCGTCATATCCACAATCGCCTCCCCTGCTGTTGGCACTCAGCAGCAGAATGTTGCTGATGCTGCATACGCATCTGGAGTAAACCGCTTCATCCCCTCCGAGTTCGGGATAAATACGCGCGAGCTCCAAGGCTTGAAGATCGCACAAATACTGGCCGGAAAGACCAAGCTGGTGGATGACCTTCAGAAGAAAGCCGAGGAAAACAAGTCCTTCACTTGGACTGGGATATCCAACGGGCTCTTTTTCCACTACGTGCGTGCTATTGTCGCTCTATTCCTCCGTCCGTTTCAGTATCGTTAACATCAGTCTAGTTCGGCTTCGATGCGAAGGCGAAGAAAGCCACTGTCTACGACTCCGGAAACGAGCCTTTTCAAACGAGTAGCCTCAGTCTGATTGCCAAGGCTGTGGCATCTGTGCTGAAGCACCCTCAGGAGACTGCGAACAAATACCTGTCCATCGCCTCCTTTCAGCCTTCTCTGAACGAGATCCTCCAGATTGTAGAGGACGAGACTGGTGCCAAGTGGACGGTTGAACGCGTAAGTACACAAGATTTGCAGAAGACAGGCGAGGAGAAATTGTCCAAGGGCGATTTCAGCGCATTCAGAGAGCTACTGAGAGTGCATATCCATCGCGATGGGGATGGACATTCTGTTCCGGAGGGACAGCTTGCCAACGGGCTGCTCGAACTGCCCAAAGAGGACCTGCGTGACTCGATTCGGAAATGGTTGGGTTAGCGGGTACGTTCTAAGTTTGCTCGACGTTGCCTGTCAAGAGTCCATGTGCTCATTTCGCTTGCTGGGAGATACAGATGAGGCTTGGATGCCTAATCCCGATCTCTGAACACAGTTTATAGTTTGTCTCTCAATGCCTAATTCTTGGTGCTGGACTATTATTTTTGACCTACGAAATACCTCAAATTGGAGCCCAGGGTTAACGACTTAGAAGCCTTGCTTAGCATGCCACTTTTCTTCCCAGCCAGGGAAGAAGGGGCTCTCATCTAAAGTACGAACGTCCCAGTCGCTTGGTACCACTCCCTTCTCAACCTGCTCTTTGGACCACTTCGTACAAGCCTCAATGGTGACATCTTTGACGTGATCCACAGTTTTGTAGTCAATCAGACTTTTCTTGCCCTCCTGCAAGACCTTGAGTAATATAGCCGGTATAAAAGGCTCGTCTCTGGTCTCGGTGATCTGAGAGAACACCGCTTTGAAGTTGAACACGATTGCTCCGCTAAGTGGGAGCCTCCGCAAAGTCTGGTAGTCGCACCTCAATTTTACGTGATCGATGGTCAGGTCGTCCTTGCGGTCCGTGAACATGCTGCGCTCCCATGACTTGTCCCCCGCCATGCGGGGGCTGCTGAAGAGTGGTGCGTGGTCCTCCAGACTCCAGCTACACCGCTGGATAGGCTGGTCGACAGCCATCTTGGCGAAAAAGCGGTCCATGCTGAACGCCATCTTCTCAGCATAGTCGGGAACAGCGTCGTGGATGCGCTTCAGTGGCTTGCCGCGATGCATCCCGATGTCCCAACCTACACTCGAGCAGACCATTGCCGCCCGCAGGTAATAAAAGCCGTCATGCTCGTTGCGAAAGACCAGGGCATAGTCTTCCGGGATGTTTTGGTAGACTACTTCCAACGGCGGGGTGTTGATGAGATCAGTTGTTGTGTCGAGAAGACGGTTCTGGAGGATGGTGTTGTCGTTCTCAAGGCTGAAGTACTGAGGGTACCGTTTGCAGATGAACTGAACCAACATCTCCATGAGTTCACGGCACGCCAATTCGGAACCCGGGTCAGAGTAGAAGAAGAGTTCACCATGCTTCTCTTTCAATTGCCGCCTTTGCTCCATGACCGAGACGTAGTTCTGTTCCAGCTCCACCCACCAATCGGGGTCGAATCTATAATGAGCTACAGGGTGTTCCAATCAGTAAACTGTCCGCGATCAGAACGTTAGATATGATTCAGCTTACCCATGGTCTGATGATAGCTCCATCTGAAAGGGCGGAATGGTCTAAAGATGGCCTTGTTGATATCAAATTGTGGGCCGTACGGGCTTGGATATCGCACGCCGGTGAGAACTGAGTAGTCTGGAAACCTTCCGAGGGCTCGTATATCCTGCGTCGAGAATCCAGTTGGTGTGTAAAGATCGTCTTGATCCCAGTCTGCCGTACAAGCTGATGGGACAGCGCGTTTTCGAAGTACTTCAGGGGGGACGTTTTGATAAGAACCGGTTGAGCCCTTCAGTTCCAGGCTAGCCAGCGTGTGGCGCCGAGAGGGAGGAAACTGAAGTGCCCAAGGGTGCTTTTCGACCGTGGTAGTCGCTTCCTTGGATTGAAATATGCCTTTCCGACGAGAAAGATGAAATCCCAACCCAAGAAGGGCGAGCATGAATGCGCAAGCAATATGAGGAATGAAACCCGTTCCTGCGAAGAGTAACCTATCCATGATACGATGGCAATATCCTGCTTCGAGCAATTGATCCGGGTGATCAAAACATGCAGGAGCCTGATAGCAACGAAGTCTGCTGTAGAGACACGGTGTGAGGTGATGATTTGAGTTGTCAGGGATTCCCCCAATTGTATATAAAGGGGTAGCGATCGGTCGTGATAATTCAAGACAGCCCGGCAACTCTAATACTGTCCCAAGTGCCGAGCTGTTTCCGAGGTCATCAAGGTCGATATCGACTGGTCCAATGTCACACGCCATGAGGTACGTCCGATACGGAGATTTTATCATGCCAGACAAGACCCCGCAACGATAAGGACGGGACGCTTGGAGAACTAGTGTCAGCTTTGGTTGCCGACATGGTGAGGAGGCGTATGGAGGTGAAGGGAACGCTTCTCCAAATACACCTATTCTATGCGAAAGACAGGTCTAGTCTCTATCTCTCGGCACTGACCCTAGCTGCAGCTGAAGTGCGAGGTGGAGTCGTGGACGGAGACGGATGGCCTCCATCGTGATACGCTGTCGAGTAATATGATTCTGATTGCCACAAATTTGATGGAGATTACGAAGGAGGACGCTTGGCTTCAGCTCCCGGGCCGGTCTTGATGATCTCTCGGACTTTACCATTTGTGCATTCGCGGTCAGATAGGACACTAGAGCCTTATGCTGTGCAGACATCTGCATCAAGTGGAGGCCAGGCGAAGCCTGACCGGGTTTGAGGTTACATCTGCAAGTGCTTTCTTTTTCCCCACTGTTGTAGCCCTGCGGCAACTTATCTTGATTTTGATATGGCCACTGCGGTCCCACTCGTGGCCTATTAGACCAGAGGCATAAGCTTAAGTAAACTTGATGGTCGTGCCGACAGAAAAGAACAAATAGCTGTCCAAAGAGGAAGTTCCCATGTAGGCAAGTGGCCCTTCTTCATCACGAGCAACATTGTCAAGAAAAGTGCTGTTGAGTGGAGCTTCATGATTCCACAGAGAAGCACGTTGAGGAAATATTCTGTGCAGACTTCCTCAAGTCACCAATGCAATAGGGGCCATTCAGTAACTTCCTTTCACTCAACTCAGTCCGGGAGTATTTTAAATAGCAGCGGAATTTCGAGGCTTGTGTGTGACCGGGAAGGTACACTTTTCACCCCTTCTGGACCTCAAGCCTTGGCTCTTTCACATGAGACTAGCGGTGGGGATGAATCGCAAACATCATATTCTCTTAGTCGCAATACTGACCATATTATATAGGCATATCCTCAAACTCATCCGGCATAGGCAGATGCTCTACCCAGCATTGAATGGCCTTGGCAAACAACGGTGGAAACTGCAGGTTCCAGGAGAGTATGGCCTGATGCACGTGGTAGGCACAGGTTGTAGAACCTTCGCCTCCACTGCTTTGAGATTTGAGTAGTTTTGCAGCTTCACGTACGCCTTCTGGATCGTCTGACTTCCCCCCTGCAACCATACATATTCTTTTGTCTGCATTTCCAGCCTCCACGAATTGGACGTCTTGCCATTCCTTAGCATATGCGCATCCAGCTTCAGCAAGACGTGAGCTTCCGTTCCGCTTGATCGAATTCAACAAATCGTCATTGTGGTACTCGCCACTATATCCAGATAGTTTGAAGAACAGCGAGCCCGCTTCGGTGAATTAGCATCGTACGACAAGAGTGACGAGTTTGAGCATATCCCAATGAGGAGGGATCAAAGATTGAGAGAACTTTCAAGACACTTACGGGAGTGCAAGATCGACCAGAGCCCAGCGTAAAGGAGTCTAGGATGCCTAGCAACTGTGAGACGTGCACCTTTTTGAGGCCATGCCCCTGAAACGAAACCACTCGAAACGACACTCGGATGTCTCCTGACGATGTCCAAGACAATGAATCCGCTCGTGCCCATTCCAACGCAGTGTGCACGACCATCATGAGCATGCTCTCGAATCATCTCTGCGACTAGGTCGGCACATAGACCAACTGAATAGTCTTCCTTCTTGCAAACATTGCGAGATTTGGAATGACAAGGAAGGTCTGGTATTAGCAGATGGTACTCAGCAAGTTTTGGCCATATATACTGCCATTCAATGTGAGAACTGACTATAATATTGTTAATTAGCTATTGTGAGCACCTTGGATGCTTCTGGTTCAACGCTGTTATAGACAGTGATTACGACATGCCCATACATGATGGCCCTGCCAAAGCTGTAACCCATTAGAGAGACGATGAGCCGCAATGCGGCTAGCTGGCCCTGAAGACCAGTCTCTGCAATGAGTCCTACAGGACTGTGTCGGGAGCAGATATGATATGTGGTATGGGGATGGGAGACTTGACTGGGACCTTACAAAGCATATGGAGCAGGACGACTGATACAGGAGCGAATGGATTCATCTCGAGGAAGAACATGGATTTGTTTGCTGATATTATTGTCTCATTGCTTCCTGTCCTGATTGTGTGTAGGCTGGCCGCTTCTGAGTCTTGGTCCTGTGTCGACATTGTGCTCATCCGCCGTCCGCTGGGTGCTAGCATCTGAGGCATGGTTGGCTCTGTCTTGCTCGCCGGGCCACAGAAACAGATAGCGATGCTGTCTGCCAATTGAGGATGTTTTCCAGTCTTTAAGGCGACAATATTGGGGCTTAGAAGTTTGGCTGCAACGGGCGACTGCTGAGGCACTGCCTAAAAGCAGCTTCGGGATCGAGAAACAACTACCGTATTTTCAGACGATGCAGATCGAGCAGTAGACTCTGTGGAACGACCGCGATACGCAGGGTTTTGTTGCCCCAGGGAGACTTTTCTGGGAGGCCCACTGGTCCGGGACACCTCCTGGTTTGGTTGCTGGCCAGGCTATCCCTGCTTGTCAGTGTCACCCATACTTCTCCCAAAGCAAGCCCCAAGCACGGGTGCACAGGCACACGGAGTGATAGGCATAGGCTCGTTGCTACGTCCCTGAGCGCTAGGAGGCTGGTGAGCCTTGGGGGCTGCAACATTGCTCCCAGTTTCTTGAGGTCCAGGATTGCAGATCCGCGGGTGGTAACATGACTAAGGTTGGCTGTTTTGGGAGACACTCAAAAGTGGCCTGATAATCTCACTGGACTACGAGTCAAGGATGGCCCTTCCTTCGATTCTCTTCTTGGACCTGAGTGGATCAAGCCCCTTGATCTCTGGAGATTGAGCATTACGGGCCACAACAACGCGCAAGCATAGAAGCAGTCTTGTGGCGTCCATATCTTATGCCGAGGGACTAAAAGGGAGCCAACTTGAGGCTCACTTCGGCATCTCTCGACTTCCTAAATGCGCCCCTCACAGTCTGCTTTCATTTTTTATTTTCTAGCTTTATCCAAAAGTGCCTGCCTGTGCAAAGTACTAGTAGCAAGCTTAGCGGAGCCTTTACAGAGCTTTGAGCCGCCCAGCAAGGCATTCAGAACAGATCGAATGGATCCAAAGAAGCAGCCGTTGGAGATAGACCCACGTCGATCACCTTGCGGCTGAATCATGACTAGCCACGATAAGGTCTTGCCGCCGGCTCCAACTCGTGTAAATGGGGAGTCGTACCAGTTTTGGAAACTGGGAGCAGCCCTTGGTGATGCAAAACTGTGACATCTGTGAGGCCAATTCTTTGACTCTATATTCCATGCCATGTGGATCTGGCAGAGTGATGCTCGATCACAAGAGGATCTTCAAGATGTAGCGCATGCAGGTGATCGATCTTTGTTTGCCCCGGTACAGTTGCAATCATCCCGAAGCTTGTCTGCATACCGTGCATGGACTGTGAGTCTGTCCACGCAAGCACAGTACACTGTACGAACATACATACTATTGTAGCATTTCCAAGTGGGCACTTCCCGATCGAAATGTCCCGGGAGACGAAGGATGGAGTGTCCGCCTGCGAATACAGGCCAGCAAAACACGGTAAGTTGCTCGCGCTAGTCATGGCCTGATGCCCACCTTATGCATTAACCGTGACCGTCCGCTCCCGGGCACATGTTGTGTTCATATCTCGGGCCACTTCAATGGTTGGCGCTGGCGATCTTTCGCTACAGGATCTCAGAGTAGCATGCACGCCCGTATCGGTAGATTTTGTGGAAGCACCCATCGACTGTCATCCCTGATAGGGACTGGGACTTTGCATTGGTATTTTAGGGGTTGCATGACGTGGTTATGATGAGACACGCAGAACTAATACATCAGAACTAAAGAGGGCACCCTCCATCTCCTCCACGGCACAGTTGATGCGTTCCCTCCCCACAATCTCAGGTCAAAGTAGGCACGACCCAGTTCTTTGTCCACTGCGACATGTCGACATTGCTGGGGCTCTTCTCGGTTTCCCCTGGGGCTGATCCAGTCTTCAGCAAGAAGTAGTTGATGTACGCAGTCAGATCCGACTGTTGGGAACTGGGGAACTGGCAGTGATTGTGACCGCCAACGAGAGAGAAGCCCATGTTCGTGGGCACGCCGTACGCCTTGTAGATGACCCTTCCTGCCTTCATAGCCCCAGTGGTGGAGACGGGGCCCAGCCAGTCAATGTCGTTCTCAATGACAAACAAACCTCGCGGAACCGTCATGGCCGCGAGGAAGTGGTGGTCCTCAGGCATAGTCGATGTCGCCTTGGCATACGTGTTCAAGCGCGTCGAGAACCAGACATTTTCGCCGATGATCTCGCCTGCTGTTTGGATGTTGGCGCCTGCGTTGTGTTGCTGGTCACTGATGCGCCAGCTCTGCAAACACAAGTCAGCGGTCAGAAACAAGGCCCAGGCCTGCTCTCGTGGGAGCAGAGTCGGTACTTACCGCGGCGCCACCGGATCCAGATTCTTGCGGGAGGGTCAGGGCAATGCGCTTGACCAAGGCTCCTACTATGAAAGCTCCCTTGCCATTCCGGGAACACCCCGTGACTCCAAGCCGCGCAGTGTCAATGCCAGAAGTCGCGTTCACTTGTTCCAGTGCATCGATGAGACGGTCGACCCCCCAGGCCCAAGCAGTGAGGGCTCCGGCACTGTGCGATGCGCCGAACAGAGTGTAGAACTTGCCCTGGCCGCGAGACGAGCTCGATGCCTGAGAGGCAAAGTCATCATTGTTGAAGTTGATGGTCGCCACCCCAGCGGGAATGGGGAGCGAGGAGCCGCCTATTGCGATGATAGCAGGGAAGGGACCACTCCCAGAAGGCTTGCTGATAGATGCCGAGTAGCTGACAGACTTCCCAGCAACAGTTACAGCAACCGTGAGAGAGTTACCCGAGAGGGTGCCCTTGACTGAGTCGGGCGGTGGTGGGTAGTCGCCCAGCTCATATTGCTGCATGGTCTTGCTGATCTCCTGGGCCCGACAGTCGAAGTCGGCTTTGGTCGTAACCTTCCTGCCGTCTGCGAAGATGAAAGGGTCTGGAAGCTGCCCGTTGTCCACGGTCGGAACGCTCGAGGGAACGGAGCATGTCGTCTGGCGTCCAACGATCTCGGCAGCTGGCATCGCAAGGGCTGCACCAGCCAGGAGAGCCGAGCTCAACAGTTTCGTGAAACCCATGATGCTTGAATGTTATTGGAAAGGATTTTGAGGTTGATACAAGGCTGTGTTCAATCTTGACCCGGGTGGTAGGTGGGCACCTATTTAACATCTTCCTTGCCATTTATCGGAACCCAGTTCTGCAACTCGACGAGCGTCATGTTACCCATGGACCTCTATCGGTCTCTCTTAGATCGGCATTCCACCATCCGGTCAAAGGGAGATCGAAAAGCCCCGGCGCCGGCTGTGTGCGATGTGTTGCATTGTAGTCGTACCAAGCATCTCAATCCGACTTCAGGTCGCCCAGAACGGAGGTCTGGACTATACCGAATAACCCAAAGAGCGGTGCTCGTCTGCCAGAGTTCATAAAAGAAAGCATAATACTCATGAATTCTCATAAAGGTGACGGCATTACTAGGACAGGGTAAGTATTCAGGCTATTTATGAGCCCTAGAGCTGTTTTGCCGGCCACCTATCATCTTGCCGTCCCTTAATGAGGGCTCATTACTCCGCTCGAGCCTTCCGGGACAAGGAATCTAGAACGTCACTCAATGATCTGATATATATCCCTTCTAAATACTGAAACTTCCCAGAAGCAGGCACGGCGTTTGAGGCGCCGACTTGGCTCGTACTCAGTTTTTTATCGCTGAACTTTCTCCACTTTCTTCACAAGTTCTTGAACAGAAGCCGTAAGAAAGCTTTCTCATCTGCTTTTCTATCTCTTCATCGATAGAAGCCTTGTTCATCCTTGGTCCGCAGCACACGGAGCCTCAGCCATGAATTATCGACTTGAGTGATACTGCACACCTATTCAGGCAACTTTGATCATTTTCCTGATGTAGGATCTTAATATTGATACTTAAGTATGCATATATTCGAGAAAAGAAAAACCCTGCTGTCGAACAAACTGCCCCCGGGAACGGTCAACACGGAAGAGCTACTCACTCTAATGGATTTTATCATCGACATAATCACTAAATCCACGACGGACTCAAGTTGAGAACAGGACCGTAACAGGGATTTGTAACCAAGGTACCTGCAGCGCCGTCAAGTACAGTAGCCAGGACGGCACTGCAGAGCACGTGGTTCTTATAGTTTTCTCCGGCGGGGCTGAAGGGGCAAATGGTCAGAGTCGCCACTACTCTTACGGCAGTTGAATGTGACATGGACCAGAACGTCAGCTTCTCGTCTTTCCAGTCGCGGATCAGATGACACACTGTGACGTCGTCTTATGCATATCACATCGTCTGCTGTCCGGCGCCATTATCCGAATAGATGCGGTTGACATTGTCTTGAGATCTGAAACCATATCAAAGCTGAAAGAATGGATCCCTTGTGTCTTTAGACTCATTTGTTACATCGAATTCTCGGCACGCCCAGATGCTATCTGTCTCGTTGCGCACAATAGCCCTGGATCGTCATTTAACGGCTCCAAATGGTCGATATTCAAGATTCTGGAAGCCAGAAGAAGCCGGTAGTTGAGAAGATTGCTATGGGATATCACACAATTACGAGCAATAGTTGCAGAACCGAACCGAGATGAGAGTGAAGCATGCTTCGGACTCACACACAGCGCGTATGGCCTATCTCTTCGTCCTGTTTACGGACTAACTCCCAGGATCACATTCACAGATTTGCCTAGATTGCTGGTCCCCATAATGCAGCTCCCATCGGAAGCAATGCCATCCCTGAGCTTCGGAACGCAGAGACTGCAGCAAATTGTGCGGGCTTGCTCTCGAGATAACTAGGTCAACACCGTAGACTGTCCATGGACAGGAAACCATGGAATGCATCTAATACATCATGTTGTGGTGTCTAGCTTCTTGATCAACGCCTCTAGGCTGACCTGCATCTCGTAGAAGATGTTGATAGCCTGGATTATCTTGCCTTCACTCGTGCCCCTGCCACTGCGTGTGAAAGCTAGCCTCCAAGCACTCTCATCCTGTAGGATAGCTTTATAGCCCTCGTCGGCAGTATTTTCAGCCGCTTTCAGGACAGAACCTATGTCTCCCTCGTAGTCATCGCAATGCGTCTCAGATAGTTGGGTGAGAAGGGGCGGAGAAACAGTGATGTGATCAACGCCTGCTAGCACTAGGACCTCGTTGATTGATGTCAAGGACGCAGGAAGAACTTGAGTCCTCGCTCCGATCTTGCGGTAGTAGTGCTGTGCTACACCACAGAAAGCGAAAGCTTTGTTTTGGTCGACGTAGCTTGACACAAATTATTAGTCCTGTTGAACAATAGCAGTTGCTGTACAAGCAACCGCCTGTGCCGGTTCCAAGGGTGGTTTTGAAGACAGTTTATGCACGAGAATGCATACGCCTCTGGACATAGACTTACCCTTTCTCAAAATGAACCTTTAATTCATTAACATATGGCGCGATGTAAGTGCAGTTGACTGCAGCTGCCAGCGCAGCCTGCTCCATGCAGAACATGGTGGTCGCTAAGCAAGCAATGCCGCGTTGCTCGAGCTCACGACAGGCCTGTAGGCCTTCCCACGT
Source organism: Diaporthe vaccinii (assembly GCA_039880775.1). NCBI lineage: Eukaryota > Fungi > Ascomycota > Sordariomycetes > Diaporthales > Diaporthaceae > Diaporthe > Diaporthe vaccinii. The sequence continues at coordinate 195,157 of JBCEDN010000023.1, forward strand.
CGCCGGAATCTTGATACAGACGCGTTTCGTGTCGTATGAAGGTGCTAGATGTTTGAAAATAGAGACGATTCCTAGAAAAGCTTGGTCAATACATTCGAGCAATGAAGCTATCAACTGTGCTTGTGTGCAGATCTCGACGTACTCTCCCCGTTCTGGATGGTTTTCTGCACATTGTATGACCAACGGGGATTGGTCTGGATATGTGAGTAACCGGTCAAGTTTGGCACAATAGCGAGTGCCAGCCGGACCATGGCAAAGTCGACCGCGAGCTCTTCCAGAGTTGCGCCAGACTGCTGAGCCAACATCCAGTGTGCATCTCGAATGCTGTCTTGGATGAGCTGTTCGTGGACGAGCTGACCACCGGCACTGGTCTTGGAGAGTTCGGAAAAGGCGATGGCCTGTTGGCAGTTATGGAGTAGCCAAGGTCAGAATATCTCGGGTGTCTGTTGTAATGATCGCGTAGCATGGCAGATCGCTTACCTGATTTGATGTGCAGTCAACAAAAGGGCCCAGCTTCTTGGAAACTGGCGATGGGTTAGTCAAAAGTTCGAGCTGTCAGAAGCCCAGCACGCCGATCCGGGGCCCTGCAAGCTAGCCGGCAGCTCTTCCGACAAACTCATGAGCAGCGAAACCTTAGATGCCGGCCACTTTGTCCTTGTTCTCGGCAAACACTCACCTTCACTGTCAAGTGTGTCGCAGTCAACCGCGCTGAGCTCGCGGAGCTTGTGCAACAACGTGTTTGAAGACATGCTGCTGGCAGGCGAGGAGATGTTGTGGTCAGGCAGTTTACAGTGAAACTTGGCAATAACCGACCATCAAGCACGACTTCGGTTTGGTTCGACACTGCTGTGTGTTCGAGTGAAGCAAGAACACCTCAACATTTCAGTAGTCGATGGTATCCACGAGATTGACAATACAAAGTGGAGAGGGGTGAGAGTCACCCGTCTGGCTAGGTCAAGACCTCGCCGGCGATGGTAGTCACAAGCCCGGCGCCCCCCCCCCCCCAGATGCTCTCAACTGCCAACCATTACCCCGCCTCGATTTGCTTGCCTTGCCAGGCGAGAACCAACGACGTGGTCGCGGGGCCATCTTGCAGCTGGCCTGCACCGGTTGGAGAAGGACCCGAATATTGGGCCGTTGCGGAACCGGTCCCGATCGGGCACCGCCGCCCCCGCCGCCCCCCACTCTCCGAGCACTCGGCGGCCACTGACACGTCCGAGTCCGAACAACGGACGTCGGCACTAGGGTATAATAGCGAGCCCAACTAGCTACCTCGTCGCCTGTAAGTTGAGCCATGCGATGACGAATGCCTGACATGACCCTCTCGCTCATGGTCCTTCCCTTCACCAGGGTATTTACGAAATAAGACGGTGGCACATTTCACTCACTTCAGCACAAGAACAAAAAGAAGAGCAGGGCATGCCTGACAACATACATGCCTAGTGCCTAGCTGACCGCACACTTGATTGACGGAGGCGGCCTGCGAGGCCCGGACCTAGACGAGAGGCGACGTCTGGAAGGTTTGATGTAAATATATGGAGGTGACGAGGAAGAAAAAGCAGAGACATAGAGTCAGGCCTCGCACTGTTTCCGGGGCACCGCCAGTGCTCCATTTGAATGACCGTGTCATGTAACAACACTCACGGAACGGCTTCTTGTTCGTGGCCGCGGAGCACCCCGCGCATGGCTCCCATTGAGTGGAGTCGTGATGCCGGTGTAAATGCCGGCGTAGAGTTGAACTGTCCAAAATGGCCCTGGGATTGGCGATTCGGGCCCCAGCGAGGACGACCTGCAAGCAATGCAATGCATACTCTCATTTGCAATCAATCGTATCGAAATGGCGCTAATAGCCAGCAGATGATACGACATCTATAAAATCTATTGCACTTTTATTAACTTTTTTAATTTAGCTTTAATCTATTTGAAACTTATATGAGAAGAAAGCTATGTCTTTTCTGATTTTAATTCTTCTTTTTGTTATTGAATTGGGTGCTTAGAAGAGAAGGAATTTGCGTTTAAATTAAAGTTGAAAATAGTCAAGGCTGATGGGTGTGGGTACCCAGCAGGTGGCCCATTGGGCCCCTTATCGATAAGCCCTGCTTACCCTACACCTGCAGCCCAGAAGGCCCTCCAGGCCTCTCTTTCTTTCTTTTTTCTTTAGGCATAGCTACTCTTAAAATCCACATATTTTGGTGCATATTTCGAGCCCACGAGCCGTACAGCCCAAGTGACGTCTCAAAAATGACTTAAGTTGAAGTTAGATTTAAAGAGAAATAAGGGGGGGGTGAAATTAAGGAGTTATATCAAAGCTACTAATCTTGATAAGGTGAATATACCTAAATTGATTAAAAAACACCCCCCCTTAAAAATTTCAGATTTTCCTTTAAAATCTAATATTAATATACTTTATAACTTTAATATTCCCTCCGCCTTTTTTAAAAAGATATTAAAAGAATTAAAAAAAAGTAGCTATTTTTTAATATAGGGTATATTTAGATTAAGGGTATATTTGTTATATTGGAGGTAGAAATAATTGAAAAATAAAGTGCAGTAGAATTTTAATATGTCGTGTTATCTGCTAGCTATTAGCGCCATTTCGATACGATTGATTGCAAATGAGAGTACCGCACTAGTGAGGTACGTAGTGGTACAAATATGTATCCTCTACTCGGACTTGCCCCGGATTTACATGTACCGCTCACTTGGCCTGAACAGTACGATTCGTGAGGACCTGTACACCGCATTTGTTCCCTACAGGATTTGAAAGGGCAGGGTCAGCCAGATAACCAACCAATGACCCCATAGATCGAGGTTTATGGGGTAGTTTCCTGGGGAATTTTGACCTTCACCGTGACTGTAGGACTGACCAGTCCCTGACCACAAATTCTATTTAGGCAGATGCATCTGGCAACGATGTCACTATACCTGGCTTCTGCGAAGACACAGATGTTGATCGAGTTGTGCACGTGCGCCAATTTCTGGAAATCAGAACCAGAGTCTCTCTCAGCGGGCAAGATCAATACGGACCGCCCTAGGTTGGGTTCTCCTGACGCGATTTCATCTGTTCTGGGCAGACTTGTAGCCCGGACATCCCTGGTGTGTGGGGACCTGCCACTGCATGTAAAGACAAGTCCATCGACTTCCCAAGTCCCGTGCGACAGCAGCCGCGATGGCAACCTGCAGCAAATCCTAGTGCTGCCAAATACAGTACTGGAGACGGCCAGTCAACAGGCGCTCAAGCCACGCCGACTGCGTACCCACAATGCGTTTCATCATCGGTGCCTTGCACTTCACGTACTGTGTGTCGCTGGAACTCGGTTCAACTGACCGTTCCGGACGGGGCGTTCAACATCCCCGAGAGAGGCTGGTAGATATATGAACTGCGTCTCCCAAGACCAGCATTTTGTGTCTAAGTAGATAGCTCTCGCAGCGGCGCCCTTTAATGTTGACTCAACGCCAATATGTTCCTCTTCTATGTCCTCGCCCCACTGTGTATCGTGGCACTCTTAATCCGTCGCCTGTACAAATTCAGAAACTACCCAGACGCGCCTGGGCCAGCGCCGGCGAAGTGGACGCGTTTGTGGTATTTGAAAAAAGTATATGGGGGCAAATTTGAACAATGGGATGTGGACCAACATGCCCGTCATGGTATGCATGTTCCAGTCCGATTTTCAGATCCTGCTCGAGTATATCCAGACCGAGTCTTTTGCTCACATTGTCCACCGTCCAAAATAGGACCGATCATTCGCGTGGCTCCCCAGATGTACAGCATTGGCGACCCGGCAGCCATGAAACCTATCTACGGAATTGGTTCGCCCTTGAAGAAGTCATCGTGGTACGATTACTGGGGCGACCCCCGCGTGCCAAATCATAACCTGTTCTCTGCTATTGATCCTCCCTTCCACGCTGCGATGCGAAGAAAGATGGCCAATCTCTATACCATGACAACCATTAAATCATACGAGCCATACGTCAACAATTGCGTACGCGTGCTGCTGGAGCAGTTTGACCGATTCGCTACCAAGGGCGAATGGTTCGACCTCCAACACTTCACACAGTGTTATGCGCTTGACGTGATCGGGGAAATAACCGTCAGTTCACTCCCGCATAATATCACTGCTCAACTCAGCAGTATCACTGACATTCCCGTGTCTCATTCATGCAGTACGGAAATAGATTTGGCGTTCTAGACTCTGGTGGTCAAGACGTCGGTGGTATACTAGCGTCGCTCGAGAAAATGCTAGCTTTTGCAACGCTGTCCGGCATTGAGCCCAGACTCCTCCCGCTCTGGTTATGGCGCTATGGAAACCCAGAGTGTCCCATCCGGGAGTTCGACATCAAGCAGCATGAGTTGCGACGAGAGAAGGGGGCAATCAATGGTGCAACAGACTTTTACACCAAGTGTGAGGCACTAGGAAACAAAGACCCGGCTGAGTGGGCGAAGTATCGAGGTCCGATGGCGATGACTCAAAACGTGGCAGCCGGCAGCGACACAACCAGCATTGCCCTGACGAGCGCAATCTTCCACATCATCAGCAACCGAGAGATCCATCTCAAGCTCAAAGAGGAGATCCGAACTGCAGAGGCACTAGGCAAGGTGGATGATCCAATCACTTTTGACCAAGCCCAGGCATTACCGTACCTCGGCATGTGTATCAAAGAAGCGATGAGAATTCATCCATCCACTGGTCTGCCGCTATGGCGTGTTGTTCCAGAACCAGGAATGACTATATCAGGCTCATTCTTTCCTGCAGGAGTAGGTCTAAGTTGTAACCTCATACAACGCAACAGATTGCTGACGGAGCGCGGCACTACAGGCGATAGTGGGCATCAATACTTGGGTAGCCCATCGTGACCCACAGGTGTTTGGCCCCGACCCTAATGTCTTCCGTCCTGAAAGATGGGACCCCGAGACCAACGACCAGGAGAAGCTGAAGCAAATGGAGGCCTATTACAGTAAGGTCACACCGCCCTACCTTGAACATCCTTTCATACTGACGCCACCGTCGTCAGTGCCCTTTGGAGCTGGGACGAGAACATGTATCGGCAAGAACATCTCTCTGCTAGAGATATCCAAGGTCATCCCGCAGCTTCTCAGGCGTTACGACTTTGAATTGGCGAGGCCAGGCCAGCCGATAGATTCGTTGAATTACTGGTTCGTCAAACAGCGCAACCTGCTTGCAAGGATTCGTCAGTGAGCGGCACAGTGTCTTATTCTAGTCTTTGTATGGCTCCTGTACATAATGCAGTTGGGACAGCAGTCCGTACATGACCAAGAATTGGCGGTAGGCGCTATTACTCTGGTATCTTATGCTCGCTTGCAGAGGCACCAGCCTTCCAATGATATTTTGACGCCACATGCTCGTCCAGAGGCACCTTTTGCCCCGGTACATTATAAAAGTTCTCCCTATACGTGCCTCCTTCAATATACCCGTCCCAGAACAGCCCTCGGGCTTTGAGCTCGGGTAGCAACAGCTCTATGATATCTTTGAACGAGCCGGGAAACAAGGCATACGCCTATAACTATGTCAGTCACCAGTAAAATACCGGGCACGTCGTCTAACGCGGAGTGGAACGTATCGCGACTTACAAAGTTGAAGCCATCAACATCAGCTTCCTCTACCCAGGTCTCTAACCCGTCGGCTACCTGAGCTGGGGTTCCAACAAGCACTGGTCCATTGCCACCAATACTGACGTGTTCAGCGACAGTATGCTTGGTCCATTTTGAATCCCGAGGCGCGAATCTAGCATACGCTTCAACCGTTGATCTGCTGCAAGTCAGCACAACTTATCACAGCCAGCCGAGACCTCGGCTGGCGAAATCTGAACACTCACCTCACGGCGTTGCTCTCCACCTGGCGCAGCTCCTCTTCGTCTCCGTATTTGCTCAAATCAATACCGGTCCACCCTGCGAAGAGGGCGAGAGCGCCTTCATGAGATGCATATTGCTGATAGTCCTTTAGTTTCGCCTGTGCCTCTTCCTCGGTCCTCCCGAGAATAGGCGTTACAAGCGCTAGGACTTTGAGGTTGGATGGGTTCCTTCCGAACTGGTCGCGGGCGAGCTGGCGAACCTCGGCAATATTCTTTGCGCACACCTGGGGGGAGTGTGCTGAAACAAAGATGGCCTCTAGTTGCGAGCAGGCTGTTAGACAGCTGCCGGCTTCACTTGAACGGTTGTGTCCTATGAGCTTACCTGCGTGTTGGGCCGCAAAGACCTTGCCAGCGCGCGATGTTCCCGCCTGTAAGAGAAGCGGCGTGCGTTGTGGACTAGGCTGTACAATATGTGGTCCTGGCACAGTGAAGAACTTCCCTTTGTGGTTGATCTGCCTCACCAAATCGGGAGACGTATATATCCCATTCTTGCGATCCAGCTGCACCGCATCATCTCGCCAGGACGATTGGAAGAGCTTGTACATGGCCTTTATGTACTCTTCAGCTTGTGCATAACGGTCGTCATGCTGCGGCTGCTGTGTCTGTCCCATATTGCGTGCGGCAGAGTCAAGATAACTGGTCACAATATTCCAGCCAAGTCGGCCTTTTGTCAAATGGTCGAGGGTTGACAGCCGGCGAGCCAAATGGTAAGGTTGTTCGTACGTAGTCGAGACCGTCACGCCAAAGCCGAGACTGCGAGTTGCAGCAGCCATCGCAGAAATCACCGACAACGGCTCATTGACAGGCCACTGGGCCCCAGATACGACGGCTGGATCCAATGACTGTTTATAAACATCGTAACCACCGAGAACATCGGCTACAAAGATCCCGTGGAATTTGGCTTCTTCTAGCAGTTTCGCCAGTTCAACCCAATGCTCCACATCGGTGAATCTCCATGACTGGTCTTCTGGGTGTCTCCATAAACCTGGAGATTGGTGGCCACTGCCTGAGATTGCAATGTCAGCCTTCAGTAACTGATCCGACGACCACCACAGCGGCCTGAACGGACTTACACATTTCGACAAACGCATTGACAATGAGACTCTTCTTGCCCTTCGGCCCACCACTATTTTCAGAAGCCATAATGTCTGGTTGTCAGGATTGTCGAGTGGCCCAGTGCTGTTCGGACGGTTGCACATGCGGGACGGGGCTGATTGGGAATGATCAACAAGCACGTGAGTACAATAGGCATCAATTAGCGATTTGCTTCAACAGTTTTGACTGTTTTATTAGGCTTGCCTGCTGCTCATTTCATCTTCAGTAAACCAGACCTAATGCCCCGGGCCGGGAAGATCGCGTGTCGGGTTGACAGCAGGTCCAACGATTCTAACGGACAATTGCGCCATCGCCGTGCGGATGATGCACTCAGCTCCGGCGAACCCCTCGATGATGCAACCGCACTGGACCAACAGGAGACATCAGATACGGAAGAGCTTCCCCACAAAAACTCTTTTCTGCGTGGGATTTCGCAGCTGTTCTTCGTCATCAGGGGGCTAACTCCGGCTACTCGGCGATCTCGTCGAGGGCGTGGGGGAGACAAGAAAGCTAGAGGATGATGAAAGATGTCAGATCTTTGCGCCATACCTCGAGACTGGGTCTCGGCTGTCGCATCACGGCCGTCTTCGGACGTGTTTGTAATCACGGATCGGTACGGATCATTTCCTCTCTGCCGCTTTGCGTCCTCTCGATTGAGCAGGGCCGCAGGAATTCTGGAACAGCTCCCAGTGCCACATCACACGTGAATCTAAGCGGCAAGCTTTCAGACTCGGCATCTTCTCTCCTCATCCCTGTAACAGAGATGTTCCTGCCAGATCTCGGTTGAGGAATGAGTGGCTGGTCAATATTTCGAAAGTTCTCTGGGAAGAAAAGGAAGGCATCGGCCATCGGGCTCGCAGATCCGAGTGACACCGTCCCTCCCGCCACGATGGCACCAATCGCAGTCCCCGAATCACAGACCATTCTCCTGCTGAAAGGGCCAAAACAGCCATATGAGCTGGTCGAGAATTATCCTATCCCTGAGCTCAACGCGGGTTCCGAAGTGCTGGTCAAGACTCGGGCGATCGGCCTCAACCCAATAGACTGGAAAGCACCGTGAGTGCACTTGCACCCGTCCTGCCTCATGGCTACACTGATACACGAGCATGTGCGCTGATCCGGAACGAGCCTGCAGTGATTTCAACTTCGCAATCCCAGAGCTACCTTACATTTCTGGAAGAGAGCTTTCCGGAGACATCTGTCAAGTTTTGGATGCATCCTCTCGTTTGAAACTTGGTGACCGTGTAAGACTTCAAAGCCTGGCGGGAACTCAGTGACCATTAGCAGTGGCTGACCATTTCACAGGTGATTGCCATATCAACCGACTACCGTGATCTGCGAAAGGCAGCGTACCAGGAATTTGTCGTTAGCTTTGACTACAACGTGGTCAGGCTACCCCCATCTCTGTCCTACGAAGAAGGGTCGACGCTGGGCGTAGCTTTCGTCGCTGCTTCTTTAGCCCTGGGTATCTGCATGGGAGTTGACTTCAGTGATGTCACCAACGGCCCTGATCTTTTGAAACTCGTTAAAGCGGCCGATCCAGACTCCATTCCGGAGGATGTCCGGGCAGAAACTTTAAGAGGCATTCCAGAGCACGAACGTGCAAAACCTGGCGACTGGATCGCCATTTGGGGAGGTAAGTGCGAGGTGTATATTTTACATGGTCTACAAAGAGCTGACGAAGGGTTCGCGCAGGCTCAGCAACGTCGGCCAATCTCACTGTTCAGCTTGCGAGGCTCGCAGGTCTGAAGGTGGCAACTATCGTGGACAGTGCCAGGCATGGTCTGCGAATCTCAAACCATATATCCATTCGCCCAGATCTCCTGATCGACAGCCATGACCCGCAAAGAGCCATCGAGGTCCTCAAGGCGAATGTGGGCGAGGATCTGAGGTTTGGCGTTGATACACGCGGCAAGGACACAGCTGCGAAACTATTAGAGGCCCTGACCGATAAGGGTGTGTCTGGCGGCACGAGACCACCGTCACCTCCAGCCACCCCGCGCACGTCATCCACTCTATCTGCCCATCTCATCGGGTTGACCGGACTGCCCAAACAGGCTGCGGTTGAGGGAGCTGTGATGCACGCCGTACCCATCAAGCTGTTTCACGAGGTGCCTGCAGTTGGGAATGCTTTAGTCACATGGCTCGAAAGGTTACTTGCGCAAGGCCTAGTCTCACCCCCAGAAATCATCGACATCGAGGAGGGTCTAGAGAACGTGAACGCAGGTCTTGACCGGATGAGAAAAGGGGACATCAGGGGCGGCAAGTTGATTGTTAGACTGGACGGCGCTCAATAGAAATAGAGAACCTGTCAATAGATGCATTGCCCACGCGGCTCCTCAGGCCAGACTATTCTGAACCAATTTGGCTGTTGTACATACCTTTAGGATGAAGACGAAAGGGATGTCTTCTGAATATTTCCACCACTATCTAAATCTATTTGCAAGACAATGTCGGGTATGGAGAGCGACTTTCATGTGGCGCTGGCAACAAACATTGACACAGAATTAATATATTCAATTGAAAAAGTCTTCGGGAAGTACGTAATTGAATCAGCGAGAAGTATTGTGGAGACGAGATTCTTGCCGAAGATCTCAGGCCCGCCTCGAAACAAGTCGTCACTTCAAATTAATCCAATCTGGCCGTAAATCCATCGTCTCTCAGAGAACGATCATTCTCCAAGAGACCTGAAATACTACAGAACAGAACAGCAGCCTCTATGTGAATCTAATGTGCCTCTCTGATACCCATTTCCAATATCCTATTGTATATACTACTCCAACCCTGCCACATTGCTCTGTAATTATGAGATTCCGTCCTTGGTCACAACACCCTTGTCGTCAGATGTATCAGTATCGATGGCTGATGCCACAGCTTCAGTCGAGCCTTCAGCTTCGACGCCAAATTGTCTTACAACCAACCAAGCAGGAGCTACGGCTACAGCCCATAAAGCGAAGTTCATATAGACACCTCCATGCTCCGCGAAAACGGCGAGGGACTCGAGGCCGTAACTCAGTGCCTGCCACGCTGATTCCGTTCCTCGAAGGAGAGCGGCATATCGAATGACTTGAGGTTCATCTCCGCCGGCGAGGTTTTGGACAACAAAGTATCTATCATTCAAATGTGTTAGTTAAATAGAGCCCTAATGGAATCTATGTCGAGTTGTTGAAACTCAGAGTCTGGAGTCCCTTACAAGTACAAGTAATTCAGTTGAAACCCAACTGTCAAGAAAACGAAGACTCCAAACCCTTGGCCAAAGCCCGGGTCCAACCAATCATATGTTGGATGGGTTAGACTGAATTTGGTCACCATGACTGTAGCCCATATCCACCATGCACCTTGCAAAGTGACAATGACGGCAAAAGCGAGTCGGGTGCGACGCTTGAGAGGTATTCTTGTTCGGTCGATCCAGTACTACGAGCAGGAAGGTTAGTCATGAGGTGCTACTATCAACAAGAGTATCAGCGCATGGATACTCACGCCGAGCAAGTTGCCTGTGATAATAGCTGCCAGGCCGCCCACGAACGACCCCAGCGCTCTGGCGCGAACACTGAACCATACTATTCACACAAGATTGTTAGAGTCCAAGACTCAACTTAACCATCGGTTTCAATAACTCACAAGATAGGTACGTGAAGAAGACTGCTTCTGCGAAGACTGCTTGGCCGATGAACGGCACAATCAAGAGGAACTTCTTGGTGAGGAAAAGCCTTGCAGTCTTTTTCATCTCGAACCAAGGATTCTGAAGAATTTCCAAGCTGACTTTCTTCCCGTCTTTCCGCTGCACTTTATCAGGTTTGTTGAGTAGAAGAGCGACAAATGGGCCGGCGGCTTGAATTGCAATGAAGAGGATGTAGACCGTGTAGCTGACCTGACCTGCTTGGTTTCGGTCGGCGTTGAGACCCAGGTTAACAGCCCCACCGATGATCTGCCCTGACAATCGGTAGGTGAGCCAATAGCCCAAGGATTTCCCTTTGTTCCACGGCTCGGGATACGCGATCGCAATAGCTGCTTCTGCCATCCAAAACACACCGGCTGATATACCGCAGAGTGCTGCCCCGAGGAGCAAGAGCCAGTCCACATCGTATCTACTTTTTGTATAAAGGCCAGCAGCATAAGGAGCGTAACCGATGCTATGATCGAGCAGAGAGATCAGCATCCCTGGAGAATCTCGGTCGGTATGGGTCGAAGGGGCACAGCAGAACACTCACGTCCCAAAGATCAGGGCGCCCTTTATCCCGATGTAATGTACCATTGCGCTTGAGAAAAAGCAGGACACGACCATCAAGCAGAAGGTCAGCGCGTTCGCCGCATTCGAAAGAGCAGGGCTGGCGGTGCCCCCAGCCCCGAGCGAGTTCATTGCTGTCCATATTCCAGGGGCCGCAAAGTTGCAAAGCCCAAGTATCGTTATGTTGAAAAAGGTTGATCTGTACCATTTCACCTTGACCTCGCCTTTTGTAATTGTTAGTAGCAATTCGATTCGTAGTCTGGTGATATTCTCACCGGAGAACTGGCGGGCCTCACCAATGGACCCATTAGAGGGCTGCGATTCCGATGTGACAGTCATGGTATGCACCAGACGGCGTCAGTGATAAGTGATGGGACGAACAGAATACTGTGGAGGCAGCCTCAATCCTACCGTAGCAGCGCTGGATCTGTTGGTCGGCCTGGGCCGGGGCTGGCTGACTTGATATTGGTCTTTGCCCGATGGCTTTTGTGGGTGAAACTTTGCACCGTAGTAGCTTCCAGTCTCTTGCACCTGTATCGGCATATGCTGTCAATCGGTCTCGCTCCTTTCCGATAAGGCAATTTCAGGTTTGTTGCCGAGTGAAGCACGCCATTGACAGGCGGGATGGTAAACCACGTTCTATAAACTAAACATGTACCTACGCAAACTCTAGTCTCCACTTAATCAGTCACGAAATGTCCAGGGTCGGAAACGCGACATCTCAGTAGTGTTGAAATCCTGAAGACAAAGTGTTCAAGGGCGGGCGGATTGCGCCGATGAATATTGTTCGAGTCAAAGGAGTATCATACGTGAATTCAATCGAGTTTTCAGCAGCGCATTCCATCTGCCGCTACCTCTTGGTTAGACTATTGGCTTTTCAGATGTAGGATTGGGTACCTAGGTACTGGCAACATACGAGTTCACCATGTATCTAAATAGCTAGAGCATGGCCCCCACTGCACTGTCAACTGCTAATGATTGACTGACTGTATTTGGCTATGTACTACCAGCCTGAGGTACCTAATTTACAATCTAGATGACTTGTACATCTTGGATCATTCACGAGTCACTATCTCATACCCAAAAACCAAGGCCCTACGGTAGTTGCCACCAAGATTCATGATGGTCCTTTAGGTCAACATCTTGAGGCGCCTTCAGATAGCTTGTCATGTCTGACTTTGGGTCTTGCTCGGCTCTTGTTCCTCCATTGCCGAAGTACCATAGCAGACTGTTACCTTGGCTTTCGGCCAAGTGCTCATATTCAAAGTCCTCCCACCTTGGCTCCCTCCTGATGGCAGTGATATGGTTTGAACTACCCGGCCAGATGCCGTGAATTCTCGCTCCAGGATTTCCGCCATTGTACCAACTCGAGCATCCTTCGACCAAGACAGTCTTGGCGAAGAACGCATCGCAGTACTCGACAAAATCATCCGCGGCCTTCTTCTTCGGCGTGATGGATTTGATGCCCTCCCGGGAGGCTTTACGCAGGATCTTTGCATAAAAGGTGAGCTGCGTCTCAACACTTTGTGGAACTGTTCCGCTTGGTCCGGTAGCATGTGGACCATGAACAAAGAACAGATTCGGAAAGTCTGGTGTTGCTGCTCCTAGGTAAGTGTACGGGAATCCGTATTCTCCATCCCGGCGCCACAAAGACGAAAGATCGCGGCCAGAAGCTCGGATAGAAAACGGAGGAATCATGTCTCCGTTGGCCCCCGTGGCGCAGAAGATCGCATCAACATCCCGCTGCGTACCATCAGCAGTCTCGATGCCGGTTTTGGTGAATCTTTTGATAGGTTGGCGTATGAACTCCACATTAGGCTCCTGCAAGGCTTCGAGATAACCAGGACCGGGTGTAAGGCGACGACAGTTGGGGCCGAAGTCAGGCACGATTTGCTCCAATAATTCCGGCTTCTTGGAGAGACGAGCTTTCATGGTCTCGGTAAAGAATTGACGCACATTATCGTTGGCCTCCCCTTTGAGAAAGGTTGCAAATTTGCGCCAATACTTGTCCTCCAGCTCCTTCCTAAATGCGAGGTACGACTGAGGATCCTCGAGAGACTTCTTTTTCTCATCTGGGATGGGCTGGGGCTCAAGTGTCCGCTCATCACCTGCCCAGGATGCAGCAATCCAAGTCTTGCTTCTGGCGTAGTGATCCAGCCTAGCCACCTTGCGTTGGAGATTTGCAACCAGCTGTATGCCACTGGCTCCATTGCCAATCACAGCGACACACTTACCCGTCGGATCAAAATCAGGATCCCAATGAGAAGCGTGTCGCAGAACACCGGCGTAGTCCGATAATCCAGGGTAGTTGGGTAGTCTCCATGCATTAAACCTCCCGATGCAAGTCAGCACGAAGTCGGCGTTATCCTGGACAGAGGAGCCGGATGCAAGGTCGCTTATTTTCAGATTCCAGGAGCCGGCCGCAGCATCCCAACTGGCATCTTCGACTTGGTGTTGAAACCTGGCGTACTGGTAGACTTTGTACTTCTTTGCCACTGACTGCCAGTAGTCTCTGATCTCTGCACCGGGGGCAAATTCATCGGACCAGTCGGTCTTCGGACTGAACGTGGACTGATAGACGTGAGAGGGGATGTCACATCTAACGCCGGGGTATGTGTTCTCGTACCAAGTCCCACCCTGAATCTGTTAGAAACCAAGGAAAATTACTGCAGTCTTACTACAACTTACAAAGTCAGGGTTTTTCTCATAGATAACAAGTTCGACGCCGGGAACCTTCTGCGGCAACAAACACCCTGCCAGGATACCCGCCAATCCTCCCCCGATAACGACCACCTTTATCTTACGGGGCTCATCCACAAAGCGGTCAACCAGGCTCACTCTGGATCGAGGGTATTGAAGATGCTTAGCATCTCCATCCAGCGGGGGTGAGGTTGTGCTCGAGCCATGTTCAGGCTCGGCCGCAGCGAGTTTCAGCGCGACATTCACCTCAACAGCGCTATTTTCAAGCGCAGCTTCGGTGTTGTGCGACAGCGTATCGTCAGCTGTTGCGATGGGAGCCATGTGGGGAGTATTGTGCGTTGGAGCAGTCCAGATCAGAGAAGGCCGTTTCAATGGAATATGTGCTTGGGTGCCTAGGTCGTCCAGAGGTCGATGCAGAATATCAGTGCCGCAAGTGTTGTTCCAGCTCAATTCTGGTCTAAGCGTCTAATCTTTGGAATAATAATAAATGTGAGTCCTCCCGGTGGATGGATCCCGTGGTCGCCATCGTAGGCGGCAGATCGCGCGTGTACATCTTTACAGCTTTGCCATGGAATAGCTGGTCGGCCGGGATGCCGTTGCCGCATGGCCGGTGAGCACGTCAGAGCACGTCGAAACCCGGAACGCTGACACCATCCCCACCGGCCGCGTTTCGGAGATAGAGATACAGTAGGGCGACTTTACCACTAAAACTCAGTGTCAAATTGTAGTGCGAATGAGCTTCTCTTCATGTGTCAGATACTATCGCGACATCGACAGGGTATCCTCATTTCTCCACTGTATCCACTGCACCCACTCAACCTCTCCCGTCAAAACTACGCGTATTCTCTGATTAATTACAGCGCAGTGACCGGTGGGTTAAAGCCTCGGCTTGTGACTTTTCCGAAGTGTCTTGAGAAGTAAATAAGTAGAATTTTCCAAAGAAAAATGCTCTCGTACTACAACCGGCCGAACGCTGACGAAGATGCTGTCCTCGCCTCAACACTATTACATGTATGTAGCACTTAAATCGAACACATGATAAATTAATGGTTGCTCGCAAGGACCTCTGATTCATACCATAGCTGTGCATGTGGTCTTTGTGACATGGATATATCTAGGCAGCGAAAGGTTTGAAGAGACCGCAATAGGTGAATGCAATACTGACTAGCAGAGCATTGGAGTGAGCAGAGGCTTTGATTCATGTTACCTCTTCAATATGGAGCTGAGACTGTCAAGGTCAGCCTGTTTCATGCCCAGCTTGACTGATTGCAGGAGCAGTAAAAGACCTCCTGCTAGGGTGACTATTATGAGCACAAGTTTAGAAGATCTGGCAACGTTGGGAGCTCTTCTCTAGGGAACCGTACTTGAAAACTTGAGAGCTCCAAAGCACCATTGAAAAACTTAGATTTTCAGCTGTATGAGTCTCGGCCACAAAAGTATTCTCAGTCTCAGATGTTGTGTTGTAGCTACATCATGCCATCTGGTGTCGTTGCTCCCGGAACTCAACACTCGAGAAGGTATTTGAGGATGCCTAGTTACAACTTCCACCAGGATAGAGCATGATGATACCGCACGTTAGAAGAAAAAATTCAGCCAACACCAGCTAGCGTCCTCCAGGATGAGGACGAATCCCCGTTGCCTTCTTCTCGATCGACGCGCTCGCTGGTAGGACTCCGGCGTTTTCGAATGACCGGAATGTCTGGATCCAAGTATCATACCTATGTATGTGTCATCGAATCGCTTCCATCCGAACTTACGTGCTTTGGCAACGGTAGTCATGGCCAACCAGCTTTCACCCAAACCCCAGTCAAGAATATCCCAAGTCGCCCAGTCGAAAGCCTCAGGATTCCCGCCGTTCTTCGCTACCACTCGTTCCCAGACGGGCTTCTTGCCTTTAGCCCATTCGACCATCTGGATCTGACTTTCCATCTTCTGGGTTTCTCCGCTCGCGGTCCACTCTGAGTCGGACACTTCCGGGATCTGGGTAACGTCAGGTTTTGTCACACTATTACAAAAGTTCTTGGTGTGTCTACCAACCTCCATTCCAAAATGCTCACCGAGCCTCGCCCAGAAGTACTTCCAGACGATGTAGTCCCCATTGTTATGCGAGAACGCTTCATTCTTGGTGTGCTCGTTGGTAGAGGCCCACACGCTCATGTCTGCAATGCTTGGAGCATAGGAAACATTATCAGTGGCATTGTAAAAGAATTTGTTTCCCGGGAACATTGGGATTTGACCAAGTTCCCTGCAAGTGAGGAAGTAGATGGTCACAGTGAGTGCCACTGACATTCCGTTGCCTGAACCCCTCGATTTCAGCTTCATCTCAGGTGCTAAGTGGCACCAGCGACAACATTAGAAGCCATGCGACATACCTGCAGGGGTATAACCAATAATGCCCATAGGGCGAATAACGTTCCATTGCCATCCACGCTTCGCGGCCAGATCAAACATGAAGTCCTCTTGGATGTAATAGAAGTTTTCTCCGTAGTCTTCGTAACGAGCCATACCTTCATGGACCGGGGCTTCCACAGGGCCCAGGTGGACTCCATAATGCTGATTGAATGGTGTTAGCACAGCACCCCACGATGTGCATAGGACTGCATCATATCCAAATCACTCCCGTACCTTGCATCCAGTGTGAAGAATGACCCGTTGCAAAGACTTGCTGGCCTGATCAGTAGCCAGGAGGAAGTTTTGAAACAAGGGAACATTGTCGTTCTTCAGCTTTGCGAAATCCATATTATGGACGTAGGATGCAAAGAAGGCGTGTGTCACGTCGTGGCACAGGGGCTTCATCAACTGAACAAGCTCGTCGGCAGGCTTCAGGAAATCCAGAGCAATAAACCTGACGCGGGGATCCTGCCACAGTGGCCATTTGGGAACACGTCTTGTTGTGATCACAATCTTGGACCTGCCACTGCTTAGCATAAATGACCTGAGAGTTGCAGCGCCTCTGAGAAGAACTACCATTCGGACGCAGGTTGACGTATAAGGTGCTCAATGAGGGCATTGCCGGTAATGCCATTGGCGCCAGTGACGAAAGCCACTTTGCCATTGGGGTGATGAGTTGTGGCCATTGTGTCCTTTGGTCTTGTCGGCAACAGGCCGTTGGGGAAATTTTGTTTTGAATAAATTCTCGAAGAAGGAGAAATAAAGTCACAAGCCAGAGATTCTGGGGTTTTTTTTTGGGGGGAAAGACGATATCCTCAACACCAAGATGCTTGATGTGCCAACTAAGCCATTAATACTGAATTTATAGGAACTGGCTCTCCGGGTGGTCAATTACCCACATACAGAAGGTCAATAGCAAAATTTCAAGCTCTCGCTATTCGATACTCGCTTTTTGCCACTATAGGTGGATCCAGTGTGATGGAGTGACGCATATGGACAGCTTGACGGATTTATAGTCCACCACGTCCGGAAATATACAGTTTGACCACCAGACCTCTGAACACATGACGATGCCTTCTCTAGCAGTAATAAAGATGGCCTAATTTAGCTATCAGTCATTCTTTCCGGGCCTTTTGGGATCCTGAGGTCAAGCACTGTGTCTGAAGTCTTCTCGTGCACTCTGGCTCCTCTCTAATCAACGTTTTGTTTAGTCGATCTTCTATCTCATTGATGTCAGAATGTTCCAAGTAAGTCAATGACCGACTGCTAAATCCGTTAGGTTGTATCCAGAATCAGACTACTGCACTCTCGTGCAAGATGTGGGACTTTCACAAAATGTGGTGTGGATTGCAGGAGATCTTGCAGACCCACTTGTCCTTGATCACCAAAGCAATGTTGAGATATTAGTACCTTCAATATATTCCAGATGGAATAAGGCTCGAAATACATTCAAATTGATACTAGCACCAATATCTGATATACGAGCTAGCAGGTGATGACACTTTGACCCGCAGAGCGTCTCGAACGTTGAGAACACAATGAGTTGGGGCGATTTGGATCTGGAATCAATCGACTGGACAATGTCGTACTCGAATGCTTAGTGAGATATGCAAAGTACCTTCGTGGTGGCTGAGTCTTTATCCTCCTGTTTGGGTCATCTGCGACCCATAGAACAGGGTATTAGGAAGCAAGCTTGAATATTCACAGATATTCCACGGATAATCCACAAGGTCCGGATTTCATCCTGGTAGGTCAATGCGATAGGGACCAGCACGAGAATGAAATCAAGAAAAGCATACAAGGGGAAATCTGAAAATCACTCAATGCTATAATTTTTCGGCTCCTTGTCTTTGTGGGAGCGGTAAGGCGAGTGCAGTTCAGATCCAACACTCGGGCGAGCACAGACTCCTAAAACCCCAAAAGGCATATTCAACTCGATGCAAGATGCCAGTGTACAGTGGTGGTAATGTTGGATTGAAGTGAAGTGTTGTATTCTATGAAAAAGCGAATCTATATCTACCAAGAATGTATGTTCGGCTGTAGTTTTGTCCTCCTTTATAGACTGAGGTACCAGTCTCGCCAATGTGCTTCCTGCGTAGGCAATTTAGACGGTGATGCTTGCATCCGCGTTCTCCACCAGCATCTGCGCGTACTCCTCAAACCACTGACCAGCCCTCGGCGCGCCCTCCATACCGCACTGACCGTCGCTATCACCGCCGGGCTTGATCCAGACAATGCTGTCGACGAGAGGGTTCTCGGCGGCGGTACCGGGCTTAATGCCGTACCCGGCAGGAGCCACGTTGCACCATTCACCCCTGAAATTGTCAGCATTTTGCAGCTCAGCACAACGACAAGCAAGACAATGCAAAAAGAAAGTTGAAGTTCCCAGGGTGATAACCTGGGCAGGAGGTAGGAAGAGACAGGGCGACATACCACTCTTCTCTCGCGCCGGGTAGAGCCACACGACCCTGGTCGATAATGAATCGAGTCGGAAGCCCCTCGGCCTCGAGGTAGGGGGATAGTGAGGTAGCATAGCTAGACTCATCAGCAGAGTTGGAATACTCCGTATAAGGCTCCGGAATCTCAGCCTTGAACGGATTGTAGTTGGAGACGTTGGTCGCATAGCCTCGGATGCGCGTGCCGTTTCCAGCTTGGCGGACGACCTCGCCAAACACCTCAGCAGCTGTTGTTGGATGGGGTCAGCCAAGATATCGATGCGATCAAAAAATCTCCAGGTATCGCGATTACATACTTGGCTGTAGGTCGTCGTCCCAACCAAGCCAACCGCCGTGCGCGGCATCGATGTAAAGATGCACATTATCAAACTGCAAGCTGGAGATCGCATGAGCGACACCCTCCTTGTAGGCATCAGCTGCATTCGCGCACTTCTCGACGTTCATGTTGGTGACAAGGTTGCCCAGTGAGTCCGGTTCCAAAACAATGGCGAAGGTGAGATCCGTTGCCGCAGAGACTTTCTCAGCGTAGGGCTGGATGTACTCTGTCTTGTACCGCTCCAGGCCGTTTTCCGAGAGCACGAGCTCGCCTGCGGTCTCTCCTGCGCTGCAATCTCTATCAGACAGGTTGTAGAGGACAAGCCCGACGATCTGCGTCTCTCCAGTCTCGGCCTGTGCAGCACGGGCACCCTCGATGGCAGTATCGATGTTGGCAAGACTGGCGATATCAGAAACCCATACAAAGGTTCCAATGTCCTGGATTGCTCGGGGTTTCTCCGCGTTGGAACCGTCGCCCGCTGCTTCGAAGGCCTCGACGGTTTGCTCTAGTTTCTCTGCATAGGTTGGGTTGACGAATAGTTTCTTGCCATCGAAAGGGTTGATATCTGCCTGTGCGAAGAACTCGGTGTCCAACCCCGGGGATTACTGGGCCAGCCGCGGACAGTACCGCAAAAGATACGGCAGCTAAGGTGGAAGACCGCATTGCAAATGAGAGTAGACTTAAACCGTGACAGTCTCGTGTTGCTCTCGTTGCCTTTGTTGTAGTCGATAGGCTGCGGTGCGACAACATTATCATTTCATTAAAGCTCAGACGGTTCTTCTCTATACGCCCGTTCCCCCCAGCCTCTCCCCCCCCCCAAAGAAAAAAAGAAAAAGCGTGTGGTGCTGATCAGCTATCCTTCACTGGTACTCGGACCGTAGAATCAGGAACGTAATTGTCTAGGGGCGTCGGTTTGTCTCCTGGCCGGATGAACCACCTTGGCGCCTTGCAAATCCCCCGGGCGTCAACGACATCCACGGCCAAGAGACCTCATGATCCGACATGGCAACTGACATTCACAAAGCAGACGAACCCTGGTGTTCTGACAGCGACGCGCAATTATCTCCATCAAACCGTTTATATGCCCAGCTTTCGGAGGATGCCACGCCGTCGGGACGAGCCGGCTCGTCGAGGGTAGATGAGCAGAGAGCCGCCGAGCCGAGCTAAACCCAGTCCATGATCACAACGGCGGGCTGGTCATCTCGGACCAGGGGCCTAAGTCAAGTCGGGCCACGGAGAGGAGTCCCGCCAATCCGGATGATGACCACTGTCTGTCTCGAACGAAGTGACGCCCGCCAGAGTTGTGACAAATGTATAAAATTTACCTTATATGGAAATGTCTTTTTAAGTACGCTTATGTATTTATCAATCCTAATAGGTTCTAGCACCACCCATTCTTATAATAAATATCAGGTAAATTTTACAAGAGAGCGGCGCCTTCATTTTGTAAATATCTACGTGCCAGTTTGCACATTCGTTGGTGGGGGGAGGGTGGGTGTCCAGGGGCTCCCCCAACCCTGGTATCGAAGGATCGTTAGAGTGTATCATCCCGGCCGGCAACGGGACAACAACACCAATGCGAGCTACAGCGCCGGTCATGTCTTGACTGCTCTTTGCGTTCGCACTTCCCACCTTTCCGAGGCTCGACATACCGAAATGGCATCAAAAAAGGACCAACGCAGGCCAGACCTGGGTAAGCTTGTCCACCGAGTCTGTCATTTACCACCAGCGACTGACAGTGACGTCCACAGTGATCCCCTACCAGGAGCCATTGTCCAAGGGCGACAACCCCGAGCTGTCGTCCACCCTTTCCCAGACCCTGCCCATGGCCGCAATCTTCATGCGCAACCGCTACATAGGATGGTGTGTATCTTCATTTCAAGCCCCCAACCATACACGCAATGGAAGCTGACGATATCCAATGAATATACAGGGCAGCCGTGGTTTTCAGCGTCCAGAACTGGCTGGGCGAGAGCGAAGACAGCCAGAAGAGCAACAACACACCGGGATACTTCAGCGTCGGCATGTCACTGATGTCACTTGTCGTGACTTACCTTCCCATGTTCCTCCCTCCCCCACCCGGTTCACAACGGGCTGCGACAGGCACCGAGGCTGCGGCGCCAGTGCCTCCTTCATAGTTGGATATAAGGGGTGTTAGGAGCTGGAGGAATTGAGGACGAAGCAAGCTTTCTGGCAATGGTGGTCCACTTCCATGGACACCTGTTGTACGATACCCGCCATATAATAATATCACTTCCACTGGGAAATTCGCCCGACCAATATGTCGAACAGAATGCTCTCAAAGATGGAGGAACTAATGCAATGCCTTCCTCTACAACTCGTGCGGTGTCATCGGCATAGGGAGCTTCCTCCTCAGCCCCGTCACAATGTCCAGGTAATCCTTCTCGTTCTCACTCGTGATGATCCCATGTCGGACGAAGAAATCCAGCATTACCAGGCAGCAGTTCGGTTTGAACTCTCCACCCGTCATCGCCTTGATCACCTCCTCCACCGTCATCAAGTAGAACTCCTCCACCTCGCCGTCCTTGGGCTGGGGCCGCATGCCCTCCCCGAGCTCCAGATCGTACACGTACAGGACGGTCGGCCGCACCTGGCCCGTCTTCTTGCTGTGGCTGACGTACGTCACAACGCCGGCGGGGACCATGTTCCTCTCGACGTAAGGGAGCGGCAGCGCCGCCTCCTCGTCCGACTCGGCCACGATGCACTGCCGAGGTGTGTCTTCCGCCTTGACGCCGCCCGCGACCGTTGTATCCAGCATGCCTGGGTACGTGTGCAGATTGGCGTCGCGGCGCGCCACCCATATCCTCAAGTCTGCTGAGACAGGCTCGCTTGTTTCTCGCACGTAAGCTGTCAAGTGAGCCCCGCGGCTGCATATCCCGAACAGCGACGCGGCGAACCGTTCCATGCGTATGGGTTCTGATTGACGAGGTGTCCTCGATGGGTACTCTCTCGCGCCGATGATGCGAACCATCTCACTGTGAGATGTCAGGTTCGGGAATACTGAAGTGCCTAATGCAATAGCACCGTCGATCACGGTCTGGAAGGCGGCGTTGATGCGACCAGCTTCAGCCTCGGCCACAGTAACCTGCACAATCCTGTCTTTGTGGTCGATTGAGAAGTCCGCTGTCCATGGCAGCTTGGCGACCGTATCTGACGTGAGGTAGCCGTGCGTCCTAGAGTCGTCGGGGAGAAGTAACTTGTAGAGTTCGTTGTAGTCCCAGCCGATGGGCACGCTGGCGCAAGCGAGTGGTGAGCTTGAGACGGGATCTAAGAGAACGGAATCTTGCCTACTTATCCACCCCTCTGATGAGGTCTATCAACCGCTGAGCTTTGAAGTTTTCGGCCATACTTTTAAGGATGCACTCAGACAAGGGATTTGTTTTGCGGAAATTGAATGTGTAACTTACGAGTGTAATGTGGTTGCTGGCTGTCACCACTGTGCTGGACCGTGTTCGAGGGAGTCGACACAAGGGTTCAACCCTACCTAGGTACTGCACTTGAATGTCATTTAGGTTCTCTTTTAACTCCCAAGTATCGTCCAACACAATACCTGTTCGACGTTAATATAAATCCGAGCACAGTCATCAACAAATCGGTGGCCAAGGTTGAGTTCCTGTTCAATCGAGGATCATCGGATCGACTCTAGCTTACTACATGCATCCATCACGCCCTGGTATTGGGCACACAGCAGCGCAATTCGAGTCCCTCGGACATTGGCTTTCAAGATTGGGTCTTTTTCAATTTCATACGCTGACATTTAGATACTACACACAGTTTCAGATGTGTCCTGACGTTCAACTGTAGTCCTGTCCTAATCTCTCCTCTTATTGACGGGCAGTGGCATGATCAAGACAGTGTTAGATGCAAAACTAGTACACTGAGACTGAGAAACCTACTCTGCTATCAATCAAAATTAATTTAGTGTAACAGCATTTTCCCACAAGGATGTGTTTTTTCTGCGAAGTCTACAATATTGATCACATCGCCTTGGCTACCTAGGTAGGCCAATGTTAATGACAATTCCAGTTTCAAATCATGTTGTTCTTCTAAAAGAAACAGGCACACCAAACTATGTCAGTCGACTTGGGGATGTACAAAGTATGCAGCAATACCGATCAGCACCCAGTCGGCAAGCAGCAAAATGCCATGAACCCAATGCACCTTTGCGTCCACCACAAGGAAGTTCAAAAGCAAGATAGTGGTGAACAAGCTCACAACCTCAAAACCGTCAAACGCAAGCGTGACGTCCGGGATGCTCGGGCACCACGCCAGCAGCACGACGGCGGGCTCGACCAGCAGCGCGGTCTGGATGGAGCGGCCGACCGTGTACTTCATTGTCTGCTCGAGCTGGTCATCGACAGCGAGCGAGATGGGCGCGAAGTCGCAGTTGGGGATTGGCAGCAGGATGAGCCCCACGAAGGTAGCAGTCAGCGAGGTCTGCTCCGTCAGGGCCGAGATGCTGTTCACTGTTGCGTCGATGCAGAAGTAGAGCAACACGATGGAGGCGGCGAACAGGGCCGCCGCCACCGGGAGGTCTAGCTGAGGCCCGTGGATCTCGTCGTCGTCTCCATCTCCGTCTCCGTCTCCGCCTCCGCCAGCGGCGGCGACACTCTGGTGCGAGAGGGGCCGGGGCGAGTTGGTGAAGGAGACGGACCGCGGGGAGGTCCCATCTTTGCGAGTTGGTGAAGGAATCCCCAGAGTTCTTGGAGATGTCATCTCCCCTAGCGGCCGCCCCCCGATCGATACACCACTGGCAGTAGCAGATTGTATGGCCGACACGGTGATATTTGATTTCCCTGATGCACCGTACTCCACTTTGTGTGTCCATATCTGACAGATCGAGTATGTGAAATATACAAACAGAAGGACAACTGACACTCCTCGGGACTGTCGAACCAGGTTCTCTTTCGATGTCTGGTCCAACAATTTCACCGCCGTGGGTATGAGGAGGCTAGTCGCGGCGATGGAAAGAAGACTCGAGGACCCCTGGGCACCAGTCCGGTTGAACTCCTGCTGACGTTGATCGATGTTCGTTGCCCCTCCGAATGATATGCTCAAGCCGAGAAGCACCAAGATGTTTCTCAGAATCCCGCCTATCAGCGATGTCTGCAGCAGGTCTACCTTGCCATCAAGCAGCAAGAGGACGCTCGAGATAATTTGCACAGTATTGGTCGTGAATATATCCAGTATGTCTGTGGCCCTGACACCGATATACTTCTCCAGCTCTTCCAGAGAGTAATCGCACAGAAACCAGAGCGGAATTTGAGCAATGTAGTTCAGCGTGAATGTTTCGAGAGTACCGCCCCTGATCTTGGAGAGGACCACTCCAGCTGGCACACACACGAGCAGGATATTGATCCATGATGTGAGGAAAGTCCTCTGGATCTGGTTCGCGACTGTAAACGGTTCCTCCGGTGCCTCCCTGATTTTCAAGCGCGCGTATCGGAACCCAAAAAGACTGGTCGTCTTGGCTGTTTTGGCTGTTGCCGTTAGCTGAACAGTTTCAGTTGTATTATAATGGGGAAGGACAAACAAATTGGTTTTAGGTCCTTTGACGGCTTGTACCAAGCAATATGCCTGAAAGGGTTGAACCGGTCCCTACGATCAAGTTTCCGATAAACTCGATGTGCCTTGCGTCTGTTGTCAATTAGGAGCGTGTCAGACCTTTGAGGCACCTCAAGATGCCCCGGATTTAACGCCATGTATGGGCCTAAACCTCTTCGGCGTTGTTGAAATGAGGGGAGCGTTGCCCCCAAATGGTAAGCAGAGGTTGCAAATAATTAGGTCTGCATGTCGAGAATGAGTTTCAGGAACAACCAGCGTATGTATTTGAAAACAAAATCATAGCCGAGGATGGTTGTCTTGTGCGGCGGCTTTATTCTCCGCGTCTGTCTAGACGAGGCTGTTGACTATCCCTGTCTCAGCCAAAAGCTGAGTCCCCCACCACACCACCCTGTTGTGATCACTGGTATGGGTGAGGCTCCCGATCCTGCAAGCCACGGGCGTTTATGCTGAGGTATAATAGGCCTCCTTCCTGCACTGAGTAAGCATAGGTGAAGGTTTTGCTGCCACCGCAGGTGATCCTGGACTGTTGTTATGGGGCGAGGACTGCGACTCAAGGAAATACACGGAGACAGAGATATATTGACGTTGAAGCGATAGCTACGATGTATTTCAGATATCGATGGCTAGATTATCAAAGTCGAAGTCGATTTCCTGTTGGCAGGAGTTGTTCCAGTCTTGAATTGATTATATGATGTCTGGGGGTGGTGTGTGCTTGGGTGGGTGGTCAGCAAGGCTGTGGGCGTCAACACCCTCCTGTTAATAGCGCCTCTACCCTGGTCTTGCTGATCAACCGCACATCTGAATGAGAGAATCCTGTCCAAACCTGACAGATCCTTCGCAGTTATTGCGCCCACCTTCACCGAAGATGCCCTATTGCACATGGTCTATGGTTGCAAGTAGGCTCGAGAGTGCTTTTAAGACTGTTTCCTGGGGCCAATGCAAAGATCGTTGACTGGTAAGAATCTGGATGGGCCATCAAGACGACCGATGTCTAGAACGGCAAGAAGACCATGAACGCAAAGGTCTAGGTGCAGAGATCTCCTGAGGTGCGCAGATCTGGCTTTTAAGCTTTCTAGTAGTGTGGACGCCAATTTCAACTGACGGCGGCTAGTCCCGCGGTCTGACACATGTCTATCCAACGGGCATGGAGATTTTGGTGGACAAGACTCGAAAATCTGCCACAACGCCTGTACATACTCCGAAACTGCTCTAGGGACATCCCTGAGGGGGTTGAGGACGGACAAGAGAAAGAAACTTGGGAAGTGCGCGTTCGGTGCGAGTATCAAACCAAATAGCAAGTATCTGGTGGCCGAATTGGAAATGCTGTAACCTGGTGCCTGCCAACTTGGACTACGTCAAAAGTCAAGTCATTCAGACAACTAGTCGAGCAAGAAGCACTTCAGGAGTGCGAGCCTCACCCAGTTCGACTTCTATGCACCAAAAACCCCAGAATAGCAGGGCCGGTCTGCTCTGGTTCGAAACTCATACGGAAATTGTAAGGCTGGATGGATGAAACTAGACGAGACGAGAGTGGTGCTTCGGCTGGGCCAAAAGAGATGATATATATCAAGAATATAATATATCGGTTCCCAGACCCACTTGGAGCAATTGGGTGTGCTTGGTGGTTCCGGCGCATATTGCATCTGGGTGGCCCGTCGTCCAGCAACGCGCTAGTAGATCTCAAATTCGCGATTTGTGGTTGCAGTGGAGCTGTCTGTCTTTCTGCTCCTCACCAGTCAAGATACAGATATTCGTACGAGAGCATGTGAAGGCATGACGTCTAACAGTGACGTGATTCAACCTAGAGCTCTTTGACCAGTGGACAGATATGCCGAGGTCAAAATATCGTCGGAGCGTGAGGTGGCATGTCGGCGAGCAAATGCTTAGCAGATGTGACCGACCTTGGGCAGCTTGGTGCGGGAGTAGAGGATCAAATCCCACATTGTTTCAATGATAGCTTCCGAGGTCAGGTAGGGGTGCCCGAGTGGCACTTGAGGCGGCTAACCCCGCGATTGACGTTCCCCAAGCTTCTCTGGCCCAACGGTCCAAGGTTCCAAGGTTCCAAGGTTTCGACTCAGGCTAGCGCATGCATACCTAGGTACCCTGTCTGGACGTCTGGCAGGCCCGTGGCAGGCCCGTGGCAGGCCCGTGGCAGGCCCGTGGCAGGAGGGCTCGAGGAGGGGAGCTCTCGGTTGGGGCTGGTGGAGCGGGCGTGGAGCCGCAAGCCCCTGAGATCAGGGATGCTGCCGCTGGGCCCCGACTGTCTCTGCTTCTGCGACCGTTTGTCCGTTGCGGCGAGGCCTGGCATTGATGATCTCCCCGGTGGACGTGTCAACGTCTGTCTGTCTGTCTCGAGACGCCGACGACGGTTCATGCAAACACCCTGCCCTTACCGTACCCAGGAACCCCCGTGGCTGACAGACAGCTCTGCAAGCTCTCAAGCTTCTCGACCGCCCTCGTCATCGCCCTCACCACCGTTAACTGGGACAAGACACAACAGGTACTTTGCCCCTCCAGAATATGTCAAGTTTCCTCTCTGGACTGTGAGTCTGTCCTTGACCGCCTGGCACCCTCCTCTCCTGCTCCGCCCTGCCCTGCCTTGCCATGCCACCGTATCTATGCAATCCATGTGTGTTCACCTGTGGAAGGAGCAGTCCCATAGACTGGACGCGGACACATACACACACACAGATGCAGATGCAGATGCAGCCGTGCCGGACCGCGCCCAAGCCTCGGTGCCGTCAGACCTCGCCTAGCATCAGAGGTCACCGCCGGCACCTGTCACGAGCATGCATGCTACGCCATACACCCTATGCCATAATGCTGTGCCCTGTCCTGTCCTGCCCTGCCCTGCCTTACCCTGTCCTGCCCTGTCCTTGTCTTGGCGCTTGTTGCGCTCCATAGGCCTAGTCTGCCGCCACGTGCGTGTCCACCAGATTCGTGCCCATCATATCTTTTGTCCGCTACTCGAGGCGACTAGAAGTTCCCCGTCCCGTCCTTCTCACCCCCTGGCACTTGCTCATACATACGCTTGCATCACTCACCACTTGCATATCCGTCACTAATTATCCCTCATAGACGGTCACGAAGCAAGTCACGAGGACCATCAAAGAACGCTGGACGCCCCGGGACCCCAAAGGAGGCCATTCCTGCAGTACCGTCTCCCACACAGGAGCAGCAGCAGCAGAGAGGGCGCACCCTAGACAGCGTCCTGCCGCCGCTGCCCCCGTCAGACTCCCTCTCCAAGTCTGTCGGCGCCACGATGGCCTCAAGCTCCAACGGCGATGAGGCCCTCAAAGCTTACCACCTGCCCCACCCACTCCCGCCCTGGATCAACCCGGCCTATGCCAAGCACATCGTCAAGGGCAACTTCATGACCCTCAGCGCCCGGCCCAAGACGGTCGAGCAGGGCGAGTGGATTGCCCACCAGTGTGTAGAGCACTACCGCAACCTGTGGCATTTTGTCCGTGTCATATACGAGAAGGAGGAGAACGGCTCCAACATCTGCAACGCCACCACGTGCCCCAAGATGACCGCCGGCCCGTAAGTCCACACCTCACACAGTCTCATGGGAAGCCAGCCAGCTTTGCCGGCCGGCCACCAGACTGCGGCTGTCATATGAGTGCCCACCGGCTAATCCTCACCAGCAACCACTCGTACACATGGCTAAACAGCCGCTACGAGCCCATCGAGCTGCCCGCCTTCGAGTACATGACCCTCATGCAGCGGTGGATATCGGGCAAGATCGACAACACAAAGGTGTTCCCCACGGACCCGGCGGGGGTCTCGTACGCGCTGAACCCGGCCCTCGGCTCCTCTCCCTCGCTGTCCAGCATCAGCGGCGACGGCGAGGACTGGGTGGGCCGCCGCAGCGGGTTCCCCAAGGAGTTCCTGTCCATCTGCCAGACCATATTCCTACAGATGTTCCGCGTCTACGCCCACCTGTACCACGCCCACTTCATCGAGCCCTTCTACCACCTCAACCTGGAGAAGCAGCTCAACAGCTGCTTCTCCCACTTCCTGCTGACCGCCACCAACCTCGACCTGCTGCGGCCCCACGAGCTCGAGCCCATGCAGCCCCTCATCGACCTCTGGGCCGCCAACGGCACCTTCCCGCCCGAGTCCAAGGCCTACCAGATGGCGAACCTGGCCGCGGGTCAGACCCTGCTGGCCAAGGCTGGTGTTCAGCCATAATTGGGCGCGAGCAGGTCAGGGGATGGTCGCAGGGTCAAGTCTCGTCACGTCGGGCGAGACACAAGCCCCAGCTCGTTGGGAGAGGCAGGGACGGCCAGAACGGAAACTGCCACTAAGGTACTGTAGCGCTCCTCTGGCGGGAATATACTGGGCACCTTCGCATGGTATTGTCGAAAGCAAAAAAGCAAAAAAGCATGGCATTGCAAGTCTTGTTAGAATGTGAATTTTTACACTCTCGGGGGATAGGCGCACAATATCACCAACTGGCATGTCTTACTACATAGGTATCAACTGATCAGGTTGATCATAATTGGTCAACAAGACCACCAGCCTCCCTGCTCCTGCCTCGTAGACTGCGGTCGACCGTGAGACCGTGTTATGCGCTCACATTATTCCCTCTTGATCCAACTCGAGCCCGCCATCACTGGACCGCTCCATCTGTCATATGCTCGGCCCACCCCGCCCTGCCGCTGGCCCACCCCCTCCTCTAAACCCATCCAAAAGCGCAGCAAACTACACGGGGTTGACGGCATCGGCTACGCTGGGTTGACAAGATATCCAGACGACGCCTGCCACTTGAGACTAGCAAGCGCCCGCCACGGGAAGCACCAAGTGAGGACAAAGTCATCCCTCTGCTTTCCCTCATTTTCAAGTGCTTCGTGTAGAAAAAAGAAAAAGAAAAAGAAAAAGAAAAGAAAAAACTACCGCGAATGTTCACACACCACCAATGAAGTTTCCGTCTTAAATGGCAACGAAGCAAGCACACGACTCCGACGCCCGCACGCGAGCGGTCCCTGCTGTGCCTGCGCACAACCTTAGAATCACGTCGCCTGTTAAAATATTAAAAAGGCAAACATCCCCTAGGCGAGGATCCGCCGGGTAACGGAGGTCAGTAGCTCGTAGGCGATGCAGCCGGGTCTCGTGCCCGTTAGACGTAGTGCGTGATGGAAACCGGTTGTCCAACAGATACACCCGCTGCATTGTGGCATGAGGCAACGCCGTGCCAGGAGCTAAACCCTCATGACACATGTCCGAACACCACTTAGCCGTGCCCTAGTCCAATATCAACTCCAGGGCATGCAATGGGCACGCACTATCAGCCAGTGCTTGTGGCGAGTAAAGAAGTGTGCGTCGTGCTAGCGCAGGAACTTGTGGCCAGACTTGGGAGACGGTCTGCTGGGCCTGACGATAAGTTGCGATACTTCCTGTCTAGGCAATTCGTTTTGGGCGATTATACGAACCCCCCCCCCCCTCCAACCTCTTTGGTTGTCAACGGGTGTGGCCCTGTTGCCCTCCGGCCATGCTTCGGCACGAGCCTCTTCAAGACCTAACACACTCACACTCGCTTGAAAAACCAATACTGTGAACCACCTTCCTGATTTCTGGCCTTTAATTTAAACCGACTCGGAGCAAGGAATATACCGACGTGAACATTAGTATCCCGTCCTCGGTTGAATTGCCCAAATCAAAGAATGTCATCGGAGAGTGAGTCGGAACCTATAGTGCCGCACTCGTGGCGACGACTGCAGAGGAAACGCCGAAGAGAGCAGAACGCCTCAGAAGAGGTGGGCCGCAGGAGAGAATGGGAACACCGAAACGAGCTGGAAGAAACCAACGGAACTGGTCGTCGGGCCCCATCACCAATCATCACCCAACACCTGAACGGGGACGGCGGTCGCGAACAGGATCAAGGTTCCCTCGACCTTCCCAGGCAGAGCCCCCGGCTTGACGTGAGCGACTCGGACGCACTTTCTCCAGACGGGCCGGTTTCTACTGCAGGGGTGGCAATCAATCCCCCAGTCGGCGCTGCAGATGCCGGCGGAGCAGATGAAGATGACGAACTAGAGGAGTCAGATGAATCGGACGATGCCAACACCTTAGATGAGGACAACGAAGCAGATGCACCGGACAACCCAAGCGCAAATTTCCAGGGAATAAGATGGATATCGAAGAAGGATCTGAATAAACAGCGCCTCCGGGGAGTGGGAGTATACTCCAGGATGTACCAAAGTAGGCGGACTGACGCTCTGTACTTTGTTAGTAACCTCGGCGAGAAGATCTGGTTGATAGACGAGAATGGAGACGGCGTTCTCGGCCAAGACCAGAACATGGATCAGACAACCAAGTCATCCTCAGAGGAGGCTGACCCATGAGACATCACGTGAGAAGAGTCTTGAATCCGGGTGATTTACCCAACGAAAGGATCGTGCAACTCGCGAACTACACACAAGGAAGAAGTTGGTTGTTGTCAGGTTGCCTCTATTGGAGGCCGCAGGCGTCGAGTCCTCGAAGCGATGACGATGTCGTCGGGGATACCGGTTGGCAGACGGACTGCGGCTTCTCGGACGTGGTGCGGACAGCCGCCCACGTGCCCGACCTTTGGTGGCTGTGCCGAAAGTTTCCGCCATTATAAGCTTCCCGCGCCCAGGTCGGCGGCTTCTATCCAAAACAGGGGTAGGCCGAGGATGGGGTGGAACCATATCAGAATAGACTCCTCGGATTAACAGGAACCACGGGGCTGTGCGTTTCAATTGGTCCTGACTTCTGAGAAGTCGAGATTGCAACACAAAACTCTCGAAGAAGTCGGCTCTATGAAGTACGTTCCGCAGTTCGCCCAGCACACATCGGACAGACGATAGACACATGAGGGGGTATCCTGGGAAGAGTCGGGAGGTACGTCGAACAGCGGCATTTCGTGGGCTTCAACCGCCACACTAGACCAAGCTCGCGTTGTGGGCAGTGAACTTGGTGAAATCTCGAACAGTCCTGGGACAGGGAAGCTTGGCAAAGACAGGAAATATAGCAGCCTATATTGTGTAGTTTTAAAAAAATCCCAATAATTGATTTTACGCTGTACTTGCTACGATGCAGTTGAGTGATTGTATGCCCGTGGCAATAGACAGCATCATAATGGAGATGTTGAGGCGCCGTGGCTTAGCAGGTCGGGCAGTCCCCGTGGGGATGGAGATTTCTGCGAGCTGCGCTGTAGCAGTGGGATGGATTTGAATGGGACCTTGTCATTGAGTCGTCATCGCATGGAGTGACTCGGGGCGAGCGGCGGACGGCTCATGGGAGGAGACGGGCTTGGAAGTGCTACTGTGCTAGATATGTGCTGTGAGCTGTAGCTATGTGCCTTGTACTGCATACTGAGCCCTGCTGTCGTTTGCCGAAATGACAGATGGGTCGAGTCGCTGCGAATCTGAGGGCGTGGCCCATTGGGTTTGGCCTTAGATCCATTGCGCCGTGCTTGGGAACGATCGTCGAGTATCTTTCGAGGACCAAGGCCTCGGACGAAGCCGAGTGAAAATTCCTCACTGGAGGCTTCGGTGCTGAGGCATTGATCTGGTATCACTTTGCGCAGCATTGGAACGTCACATTGCGGTTGGCTTGCGAACTGGCGAGCTACTGGCATGCGGCGATATCGCGGTGAGAGAAAGACTGATTGGGAAGTGAATGTCGAGAGGGACCAGCTGTGATCAGCTGTGGTGTAGGGAAGCCGTCAAACTCAGAAAGTGCCCGAGTGGGGTTGGGGGAAGGAGGCATCCGGGTGTGAGTGGCCAGTAGCCAATGGCGGGACCAACTCTACCTGGCCCCTTTCCTCCTGCCTTCCCTGCGAGGGCCCGCCCCACAGGGAGATGCCAACCTCGTCGTTGCGTCCTCACGCCAGTCCATCGTGCAGCAAGTCGCGCAGTGGTGCGGTCCTGCCGTCCAAGCGGTGCTGTGGCACAGACCAGGTTACCTCACACCAACACCGACCGCAGCAGCAGCAGCAGCAGCAGCAGACGCATGCTCTGCTGCTGCACCGCTGCCTTCCAAGGTTTCGTTTCCGGGTCCCAATCAAGATCACCATCGTCGATCGTGGGACATAATAATTGTCGCTGCGGCACCTCCCCGACTCCTCAAACAAACGCCTCAAAATCCACCCGTCTACCCAGGCTCGCCCAGCTCCGCTCATCCTCTCGCTTGTGCCCATCCACGCTGCAACTATCCACCCGGCCACCTAAAATAAGCACCGCCTAGGGACACAGCTACTCATTCGCCCGCCCTGAGGCTGAACCCACCAACGGAACCCAGCGTCAGAATCGTGGCACACTTTGCTTGCTGCACACTGGCGTTGGCACTGGCCTGCCCTGGCCTGCCTGCACCGGGCTGCAGCACAAGCACCAGGGCCACCCATCGCTGGATCCCAGCTGTCCGGCACCCCGATTGCCCACCCGCCCACCGCCTGTGAAGCCAATCCAATCCAGCCCAGTCCAATTGACCGACTGGCCGGCCGGCCGACCCAATCTCACCTCGTCCCATCTCTCCCTCTTTGGTTCGGTTCACCTTCGCCTCAAATCCTGCTTCCACTCTCTTGCAACTTTCATCCGTCATCGACCCTCTGACCATGAGGGGCCGAACACACCGAACCACACCTCTTGCATCCTCCACCCTCACCCAGTGACAACCCTATCAGCTTTTGCAGCCGTCCCGCCGCTGCTGCGCCCCGGCCGAGACGACGACCAACGACGAGAAGCAGTCTGGTCCTGCCAGCCACCGTCGACTCGGGTTATGAGGGCCTAAACCCCATTGGCAGTCGGTACCGTTGACGGCATCGTCTTGTCGTCTTCGTCGTCGTTCAGATTCCTCTCCCGAGCTGGGCCTTGAGGATCGACTTCAACTTCATCTCACCCCGTCCCGTCTCTCGGCCTCACAGCTGCGCCACCCCCGGCTAATCAGCCTCACTCGCCAGAGACATTGATTCACTTCTCTCTTGGCGCCTTCAGCACTCATCCAGGCCTCAGGAGATCGACATCCACTTTCAGCTTCACCATCGCCCTCTCCTGACATGTCGCCGGCGCCAATCACCCGCGACCATGTCATCATGGCTCGCGACGCGTCGCCTGGCACCATCGCCGGTGCTACTGTCGGTGCTGTTGCCGCCATCATCCTCATGCTCGTTTGTAGTCTGCCATTCATATTAAAATCAAGGAGAAAACGACGGCTGCAAAGACGCCAACAGCAAGATGCTCTGCGACCCGGGATGGGCGTCGCCCCAATGCGTTCGCGACCAGTCTCCCAGACTTTCTCCCAGTATCCCGCCAACCGACTCTCCCAAGGCCGTATAGCCTCCACGGCGGGCACCTTGTCCGATCGCGACTCACAAATTGGTAAAGAATACGGCCCAGATGGAATCGTATATCATCATGCGCCCCCTCCACCGCCTACCGTTGCCCGCCACTCGACGATGCTCTCATGCTCCCCCGCTCCCAGCGTGCCCTCCCTGGCCGACGCAGTCGCGGCTGCCAGCCGAAACGCCTCTCCGGCCGTTGCTCAGGGGCCATTTACACCCCCGCCAGAGCGACAGCCAGACCGAAGTGGAACTTTTGGGACTTTGACCACGGAGCCCGAGTCTCTGTCCCGATCAGCTACGGGCAGTCTCCACGGGTCACAGTCGACGAAGGGAGGCGTCTTTCGCAAATTAAGTTCCAAGGTCTTCCCCCGGGGAAGCACGAGATCAAGCGGGAGCGATTCTCGTGGCACGGGACCCAGGTTATCTGATATGGAACCCGACGGTGACCGCACTGAAGACACGCCCGCTGTACCGTATTTGCGCGACGACAAACCTCCAGCAGGAGGAGCAGCCGACGAGTATTACACCCAGGCGGCAGCAGACTACTACGCGGGAGCTGTCGCACCTCTGTCGCCGCCGGAAGAGAACAAGCTGCCGACGCCTGGCCCTGGCTCAGAATTCATCCATCTGATTGGGATGCCAGGGGCTTCGATAGTGGAATCGCTCATGCCACAGCCTGGGAAAAAACAACTTGGAAGTCCATTCAATACTACCGGGGCCCCGCCGAGTCCCACCTCGCCTCAAGTTAAGCTGGAAGAGTTGAGCAGTGAAGAGGGCGAGCGGGCAAGGTCACTGGAGGCCCAAAGTGACACCCTGTCTCCGCCACCCGGCAGAGGCCTCCCCTTCGACCCCAGCCCAAAGCGGTTTGAGCCTCCACCCAGCCCATACCGCCCTGCGCCTGGCACAGTCAACCCGATGGATATGATGAAACCGACGACTGCCGCCGAACAGGCTGCCTGGGTTGATACGGAACTTTGGAAACTTGAAAATTCGCCTCCACCTCAACTTGATAACACACCTCCCCCATCCGAACCGTCCCCTCCTTCACAAGCCGAATACTACTCGCCATCTCAGTCACCACCTCCCCAGCAAGCCCAGGTCGAAGAACCTCCAACCAAACCTGATCGTCCACATTTTCAAGCCGTTGTGCGACACCCAACGCAGATGGACGTGACCACCAACGGGCAAGCTGTGCCCCAAACCGATGAGCAAGTCATAACAGACATCTCCGACACCTCGTCGCCTGGATTCGACCAATATACATACGGTCCATCCCCTTCAAACCACACCTCTCCCGAGACACGCTTCACCGGGTCAAACTATACCGCCTCTCCCTCGCCACGATCATCAATGTCAAACCGCCCCTCAAGTTCTTTTGAACCGACCACAGGTAATGTACCAAGGGAATCAAGGACGTCGCTGCTGTTCACTAACAGATGCGAAGAATACTTGGAAACGACCATCAGCGGTCAGTCGCAAGGCTCTACATCGGAAGACAGGATTTCATCGTCGCCCAAGCCCACGTCATTCGCATGTGAGATTTGTGGAAGCAAGTTTGACCAGGTGCATAAGTTGAAGTATGCCCTCCCTATAAATGACCCTGCGGTTCAACTCTTGTCCGTATGCTTACTATTAACCACAGTCACCACAAACGTTACCACGAACGACCGCACCAATGCCCGCAATGTGACAAACGCTTCGGCACGAAAACACATCTCGACCGGCACATCAACGACAAGCATAACAAGACACGAAAATACCACTGCACGGTGACCGGGTGCGCTTACTCAAAACAAGGAGGTGGGAAGTCATTTCCGAGAAAGGATAATTGGCGAAGACACATGCAAAATAAGCATCAACAGCCCAATCCTCCCGAGCCCGTGGAAGAGGATGCCGTTATGACAGGATAAGCAGGGGATGGCCCGCTACACAACTTTACGATCATCCACAGTCACAGACTCCATATTATACCTCTTGGCTCTGTGGAGCCAGATTCAATTCAGGCGTTGCGAAACTCCTGAAGAAATGCTGCGCACCGGGTATCTAGCAAGTTGCCAGCCATTTCCGGGGATCCTACACCGGCTAGGCCTATTCCTGGCTCGCTGTCCTACTGGAGAGGCAAAGGGGCGGCGGTCCCAATGGCACGCAAAGCAGGCCCTCTCTAGGAGGGACATGGCGGCGGCGCCGTCGCCAGCAGTCGAAGCTCTTCAGAAACAGTTGTGACTGCTCTTCACTGGCATCCTCCGGATGATACAGGATGGTGGTCATGTTTCAGCATGCCAACAAGCAATATGTGTTTTATCGGGATTCACGGCTCGAGCTGGATCAGGTTTGCCGTGAGGCAACGACCATCCGATTCAGCTGGTGCAGCTCTCGAACCCAAATGTTTCACGCTCGTCCCGCCGTTGGTAGTGCACGAAAGTGGGACCTTGTTGTACACGAGCATGGGAACTGAACATGGCGAAAAGAAGAGAAACTGTCCCTTGCGACGTGTCTCAGATTACAGTAAAATTATCACTGGAAATCAAGCGAGTGAAGGGCACTAGGCAGATGGAAACAGCACATGTGCCGTGCTTTACTGAGACTACGAAGCGAACAAAAAGGAATTAAAGAACATAGTTGTCACATTGTCATGTGGCACCTGGGTATCAAGTCTTGATCTTCGAGTAAATCGTGTGTCCGTGTGTGTCCGTGTCTGCCCAACAATCTGGGCTGATGGGACGACAATTGCCTGGAGTCGGTTGTCAAAATTGTACAGAATCTGCCGCGTCATACCTGCATGTGCCAAACACTCAAAGCCAGAGGTATACTTATATCTTTGCAAAGATCTAACTGTTTTATTCAACCGAGCCCTCTAATGTGCCTATGCGTACATGCAAGCTCTCCGCGCGGGGTTCTCGCTCATCATAAACCTCGTCTCGGGGCTAAAGTCTATATGGGCATCCATCCAGTACTTGGTGCCGATGCGGTCATCGGGAGGAGCCGACTGCCCTGCTTTCTTTCCCCCCCTTCTTCGTATCGCTCTCCTGCAACGTCCTTAAGCGGACAGTGTTCCCCTCACGCCACCCTTCGCGCCGACCTCCCTAGTCTGGATCGTAACACTCAGGTCCGCGAGCACACTTATCGTGACTTCGACCTTGCTGCCCTTCTTGACCCCGCGAATGGCCGCCTCGGCGAGCGTGGACCCGATCTTCCACACCTTCTCGCGCTTCTCGTCGTCCTCGTCCTCATCGTCATCAGAATCGCTGTCGTCCTCGTCATCCGCGTCCTTCTTGTCCTCGCCGTTCTCCTTGGCCTTGGGCTCCGGCTTGGTGACGTGGATGTGCGTGTTGCCCTCGGCGATCTTGACGAGCACGTCGCCGCCGTCCTTGGGCGCGCTGACGTGCACGGTCCTCCGCGCTGGCACAGCCGTCTCGGGCGCGATCACGGGTGTGAAGACCTCCTCGGACCCGTCCTCGGACAGGGCGACGACGCCAATGGCGTTGGTGACGTGCGCGACGGTGGTCACGGCGGCGTGGGTGCTCTGCTGCACGTCCTCGGCCTCGAACTCCTGGATCAGGGAGGCCTGCAGCGCGGCGCCGCGGGCCTGCAGCTCGGAGGGGTTGATGGCTGTCGGGGTGGTGGAGGGGGCGAGGACCGTTGTCGATTCCGGGAAGATGCTGCTCAGGTTCGCGGCGATGCGGGGGGTGTGCGCCGTGCCGCCGGACAGGATGATCTCGTCGACGTCCAGGACGTC
Organism: Diaporthe vaccinii; assembly: GCA_039880775.1. NCBI lineage: Eukaryota > Fungi > Ascomycota > Sordariomycetes > Diaporthales > Diaporthaceae > Diaporthe > Diaporthe vaccinii. Next base: position 232,843 of record JBCEDN010000023.1, read on the forward strand.
CAGGCCGGCCTTCTTGACTGCGCCCTCGACGAGACGGTTGAAGCCCTCAAAGACGGATCGGGCGACCATCTCGTAGCGCAGCCTGTTGATGGTGGAGGCGAAGTCGAATCCGTCCACCAGCGACTCGACGCTGAAGCTTGCGTTGGTTCCCAGACTCAGTGCCTTCTTGGTGGCCTCGGCCTCGTACTTGAGCTTGGCCAGCGACCGGGCGTTCTCCCGCGGGTCCTTCTTGTGCTTCTTGATGAACTCCTTTGCGAAGTGATCCATAAGGACCTTGTCCAGCGCAAACCCAGCAAACTCGTAGTCATGGGCAGTAGCTAGGATAGTGTACATGCCCCCGCGGCTCGCGACAACCGTAACGTCGGAGCGGGTGCCGCCCAGGTCTGCCACCACAACAATTTTGTCGGTGACCTCAGGAGCGTCGGGGCGACCATCGTAGGCGAGGACGGATGCGACAGGCTCGGAGATAAGCTGCAGGACCTCGAGGTCGGCGTCGTTGGCGGCCTTGACGAAGGCGGCCTTCTGGGCGTCTGTGAAGTTGGTGGGCACGGTGACGACAGCGGAGGTCACCTTCTTGCCGAGATAGTCGGAGGCAGAGCCGATGAGGCGGCGCAGGTAGCGGGTCGTGACCTCGGAGACGGTCACTTTAGACGGGGCCTCCTCGCCTTCCTTGTCGTTAACCTCGAAAGCGATGGTGCTGCCGGATTCTTGGGGGTGGGAGGAAGCGTGGTTGTGGGTTGGGTCGATGGACTTGAAGTCTTTTCCTAGGAAGTCCTTGAAGTATGCGACAGTGTTGTTGGGGTTCCTGACCAGGAAGCTCTTTGCTTGACCGCCATAGTACTCGTCGCCGTCGACGTAGGATAATATCGTGGGGATTTGTCGGTCTGCAGAGGCGCAGTCAGCATAACCCAAGCATGTTCTTGCCCATTCACACTCACCTCCATCTTCATTTGCAATGACCTCTGCCTTGTGGTCGATCGTGTATGCAATAGAGCTGTTGGAGTTCCCAAAGGTGATACCGATAGCAACACGGTCGCCCGGCTGGGGGCTGGGCCCAGTAACTCCGTTCTCACTCATCTGGGCGGTGGTGAAATGAAGACTTGGGGGGAAATTTTCAGCAAAGACGGCTTGGGGATGCGAGTATAAAAGAATCACAAGGCTGAGCAGTCAAGACGATAGTTAATGGTGGGGTTGGACTCTTCAGCTGCGAATCTGACCGAATTTTTTTGGCTGCTAAGAAATTCTGGCGAGTCCCTTACCCAAGTCTGGGCCCCCCTGCCAACCGCACCTCCCTGGTCGGTACGTACCTTTCCCGATAGCGATAAGAATCAACGTCACCGGCAGGCAATTGAATTTCTGAGGAATGGTCCCTCCTTCATCGTATACATCGATCTTGCAATTGGGGTTTGAATCCGCAACGTCAGGCACCCGCAACATGTCTTCAGCAGAGGCACCTGTTGTCCTTCCAGGGGACACAATAGACCCCTCACATATCCCTTCACATCCCAAGAAAGCACTGCAACTGGGTCCCGGACTGCGGCACATCCCACCAAGCACCATCCTGCCCACCGTCTCGGGGCAGCTTGTCACAGACAGGAGGAAGAATTCATTATGGGTTGAATATAATGGTGGCAGAGTAAGTACACAATCTGTAGTGTCAAATTTGTGGTGGCTGACCATCGGTGTCCCGTAGTACGTGCCCTCACAAGGTGACCTCGTAATCGGCCAGGTCCACCACGGCGCTGCCGACTTCTACTACGTCCAACTCACACCTCACACCTCCAACGCCCTCCTTCCCGTCCTCGCCTTCGAGATGGCCACCAAAAAGACACGTCCGCAACTTGCAAATGGGCAGCTGGTCTACGCACGGGTGTCACTGGCCAACAAGCACATGGACGCCGAGCTGGAATGCGTCAACCCCGCGACCGGCAAGGCAGATGGACTAGGTCCCCTAGCCGGTGGCATGCTATTCAGTGTGTCATTGGGCTTTGCAAGGAGGCTTTTGATGCCCAAGAGTACGACCGATGGGGGTGTTGTGGTGCTTGAAGAGCTCGGCAGCATGGGACTTGGCTTTGAGATCGCGGTGGGCAGAAACGGCAAGGTGTGGGTGAACAGCGAGGCTGTGAGGTCAATCTTGGTAGTTGGAAGGGCACTCAAGGAGACAGATGATGGTCGTCTGGATGTGGACGCCCAGAGGAAGTTGGTGAAGAAGCTGGTCAGAGAGACCGTCTAGGAAACCGATCATTGAGGTGCTGAGATGATGTCCTTCAAGTCGAAGGGCTGCGGATCATCTTAGACATCCATTGCGGTTTTGAGAAGTCTTATGGCACCCAGACGGCTCAAGGTGTCATGGGCAATGGACATGGCGCAAAGAACTTCAATCTTCGGCAAGCAACGGAGAGGATTACGACCCAGGGCGAATCACCACTCGACTTGACACCCCTGCCCTAGTCAATCGAATGCAGAAATGGAATAGATGAGGCAAAGATACCCAAAATATGCTGATAGTGGCAATGAAGCAAGTAGTTGATGATAGTGTGAAGGCGAGGGGCCTACCAATCCATATGCGATCTGACAGTCTATATCTCATCCTGGGTATCTCTCAAAGTAACGCCAGAGCATTCTGAATTACCATATTTTCCCCCTTGCAAGCAGGCAGCAAGGTAACGTATGGCAAGACCTGGCATAGCGCTAGGGCAGCAGAATTTGCCCAATCTCAATGCAAGAAAAAAAAAAGATGTATAGTGTCAACGGCTTAGTTTCCTTTTGCAGTACAAAGCCAAAGGTCTTTGAGAGAAAAGGAAGAAATCAGAGATTTGCACCTGCAAAAACAGAGCGTACACCAATACATCGCCAGCACTAAGCCAGGTAAGAATTTATACACTTAATTTATGTGAGAATCTCTTGTGGGCGTGTCTAATTATCAGAAGTAAATTGATATGCCACAGATCGGAGTAGAATGTGTGAGGTTGTCTCAGCTCTGGAATCTGGGAAAGGCAAGGAAAGGGAGATTACCAAAATTTAACCTGATAAAGACATACAGACAACCAAGTCAACTCAGTCTCGCTGGCTCTGAGCAAGTAGTTGGCTCCCTTCTGGACGTCCGCATTGCTTTCTATTTCTTTTCGGGTACAGAGAATCACAACTGCGAAAACGGAGAGTACACTAGTACATCACCCACGCAATAGCTGCAGCAATTAGAGCACAATCACCCAGACCGGAGTCGCATACCCACACCCAACACACCTAACACACCCGTGGTACAAGGCACGTATTCCCCAGCCCAGCGAACTTTCTTTACTCTCTGTCTTCATTTCTCATGATTGAGGAGGACAAGGAGTTCGTTCTGACAGTTGAGATACAGCGTTCCCCCAAGGCGCCAAACTGGTCAAGGCTGAGGAGTACGGCCATTCGACATGGGCATCAGCTGCCCGCTTGAGTGCCCAGATGAAGATGGATCAACATGCGTTTTCTTCCTCAAGGTACCCAACGAGTGCAGCCTCTTTTTTATTTTTGGGATTTTCTGACTGTTACTATGTGGTGATGTGTGAAGATGCAGAAGAAAGGGTGAGAAGAGAGTACCTGAGCATGCTGAATATTTTCATTACAGTGCCATCCCGAGTCCCCCAGCCACAAGGATATGGGAAGTGCTTGGATTCAGATGGCTTCTACTTCCTCTGTGATTATAAGGAGATCGACCGCCGGGCTTCTAATCCCACCAGGCTTGGAAAGCGGCTCTCGGAGCTCCACCTCAAATCCAGAAGCAAATCCCCGGATGGAAAGTTTGGATCATGTGCCATACGATGGCAAGTTGCCATTGTTAGGCGAATGGGATGCTACTTGGCTGCCCTACTTCACGAAGCTTATGAGACACTCGTACGACCATGGCATCCGTGCCAATGGCCACTGGAAAGAATTTGACGATGTGATGCAAATAGTGTTCAGCAAGCTCATTCCTCGTCTGCTGGGACCTCTAAGGGCAATATTCAACTATGTTTGATCCCCGGAGACCTCTGGGAACAGTACATTAGCACTGAGGTAAACTCGAACGAGATCTATATTATCGACGCAGTGGCATACTTTGCTCATGGAAAGAAGGAGATTGGGATCTGGAGATGTGATCACCACCAGATGAACGAGCGGAGGAATCTGAGGACAGGAACCTGCTGTACTCGGTGCAACCCAAACTTATGCACTTTGGTTATATGCCTGGAACAACCGTAAGAGTTGAGTTGATGGAAGACTTGAAGTATTTGATAGACAAATACCTGGCAGGGGAGGACAGCAAGCCGAGCTGGCCTATGGGCACTGTGGGTGGTAGGATACCTACCAGGGGGAGGGGGGGTCTTTGAAGTCATTCTGCAGGGTTGATAGAAGGGTCTCAAAATAGTGCTGATATGTCTTTAATAATTTAAATTATGTTCGTTTTATATAGATCGAATGACCTAAACAGAACTGATATAAAATCACTTCTGATATGCTATGACATAATTATGATATAATATTAGCGCTTAATATGAAAGCAAAAAAAAGGGCAGTTTAACTCCTGCCCTTATCAACTTTTTTTTTTTTTTTAATTCGTTGCTAACCTAACTACTTATCCCTTATCTATTAGCTTATTTATTATTATAGAGATACTCTATAGAGCTATTAGAAATATAGAATTATTTCTTTTAGCTAATTTATAAAATCCAAAACCGGCGCGGATTTAAAATTTTTAACATATTGTGATATGGTATCAATATTGATATAATTTCAAGCCTTGATATAATTTCAAGCCTTAATATAATTTCTTTTTAACAGCATTTTATTAGCCTTTTGCTAGCATTTTTCTATAATTTTATAATTTTGATTAAATGTTAGCATTAGATTACATTGCATGATTTAATCAGAAACCCCCCCTCCCCCTGGTAGGTACGGTTAGAAGAGCGAGACATTATCTTGAGGGACCTAATTCCCCGAGAATTCCACAGTTCTGAGGTTAGTCATGTATTAGAGCGTACTGTGTTCAACGTGAGGTCCGCGTAGTTTATCCTTGCAGTGCCAGAATGATACGCCCCAGATGCCCTCCTCGTTAATAACAAAGCATTTGCAGTGCCGAAAATTCATACGAGAATGGCAAACCAGCGACTGATCCCTGGCTATCGTATTTTAAGGTTGAATGTAGGAATGCACTCTGCTTGAGATTGCACCGATCGAAGTTATTATTAGTCTGTAACCGTGGACGGCTGATGAGGATGCGACGTACAAGCCAATATCGAGCGGTTGGATCTCTTACCCCGTGATTCAATTGTAGTGAATTTGAAACCCTCACCGCGTAAAGTAGCTGAATCATGAAGCCGGCCGCTCAAAATTTCATCAGTGAGAGGCACGGCTATGTTTTACCACTCAGCTCGCTGCTTTTGAAGTCGTTCCACCGCACACAAAAATAGAACTAGCGCCAATTCTCGAACGAGCGTGGTAGACAGGGAATGGACGAATCGACTGTCTTGGCCTATACATCACCATTCCTGGCCTTTTTGTAGTCCGCTGACAGTCATAACACAAAGCCTTACCTAGGTACAGCGCATTTCATCACCTATTTAATCATGCGTCAAAAGTAAAAACTTCCCTCTCGGCTGTAGTTAAGAATCCAACGGCGCACGTAACATCAACCCTAGCTCGAGGTACTAATCGTAGCAGTGGATACCCAGGCTGCAAACAAGACTGCACCGTACATTAAACAGAAAAGAAAAGTCATCGGTACGGTTGCTCCTGGACTTTACGCAACTATTAACATTGCACAAGCAATTCCTCTCGCTCTAATGACACACATACACCCATGATAAGCATATTGTCATGAGCCATGGTCCGCTGTTGTAGTGCTCTAATTTGGCACACTTGCTTCAGAATGGTTACAAAACCTACCTTCTAGCTAGGACAGCATAAAGGAATGCCTGTTTACACTTTATAAAAATAGCGCCTCGAGCAACCTAGCAGGCTGGACAGCCACCGTTTGACTCTTCTTAGGGCTCGACTTAATGCTCCTACAGCTCCCAAGAACAGACCTGAGGAGATAGACCGCATCAATCGCCTTGGTTAAAGGTGTAAGTATGTGATTGCGATTCTGCCATTACCACCCAATGCGCGCACCTACCTGTATACGTTTCTGCAGCATTATTTCTTCCACAGCAACTTAGCTGCACGTCCGCAAAGAAAGTTAGAGCAATACAGCTACAGTCCTCAATCGTTCCTATCTCTCCAGGTGCTAGGAGCACCTAGAAATCAGAGTGCAAAACGACCAGAAGACATGGAGCCCGCTAGTGATTCTCACACTCCATGAGGCTCAGTAAGTATTCTAAAGACTTTCACAAGTTGAAGCTATCGTACTTGCCATTTGAAAACTCGGTCAACTCAACCAATCAGCACCAATTCAGATACAAGATGTTGCCCAACTATTGCTGAGCCGCTCGTTAACTGGAAACGTACTTTATTTGCCTTGAGAAATAGCATCTCTGCTGGCATAGATTGTAATCTTGTTGGATCTACATCAGAAAGGGCATAGTATACCACCCTGGTAGCTGGCAAGAAGCAGAAGAGAGTATCAAGAGAGAGCATCAAGAGAGAGTAGGTGACAGACAGCATACAATCGCGACAGCTGATGACAACCCTGGATATTCCACTTCATCAGTGGGTTGGTTCCATGCGCATTATCAACCGCCAGTAGCCGAGTAGATAATAAGTCAATGGGACACCCACAGCGTCCCCCTCACCCTGGGCTTTTGCAATCGGGGTCACCGTGACTTTCAGGCTGCAGTGTGACCATAGATAGCATTTGATGGCCGTCGTCGAAGTGAGTCACGAAGCCATCCCGGCCGGCTCTTCCTGGCACTGTTTTCACTGTATACTACACCCACGTCGTAGGTAAATGGGTCTAGCCCCAAAAGGTCAACTGTCGACGAGAAAGAATAGTTCCCTGGATATATTAAAGTGAAGTAGTTGCCTGCCGTCAGCTACCTCGTATCGACTTTCCCGTATCAGGAAACCATTTGTCTGACGACAGCGACACTTATAAGCTCCTCCACCGTCTGCTCAATGCACTATCAGTGACGAGGCTGTCCCTGGTCTTCAAGCATGTGATCGAGCAAACGAAATAGCTTCCGTCCTGTTCTCCTGTCGTCCCTTCACTTTTAGTCTTATCTATCTTATGTCAGCCGTGGCTTCGACGGCCCTGAATTATCAACGTCTTGCCAACTTCTTCCTCGATCGTAAATCTCTCCCTAAACTGAACCAACCCTGAGTTGTCGGTCAATCTTGACTCGTCGCTCAACCTTGGTCTTTCTGAAGCTCTCGTCTTGTGACAGACGTATCTTCTACACATCAGGCATTCCCCTAGACAAGACCTGCTTCGTCATCTTCTCCGTACTTTGACCTCTACTTTGACTTCTACTACTACACCTTCTCCTGCGACTTCTTTCCTACGACTCTCTGCCCCACTGCCTCACCTACCACTTCTGTGCCTTCTCGTCAAGGACTATGGCTTCTTTCACAATGGCGAGCGTCCCAACCCAAGGCCAGCCCGGCCAGCCAACACAACAGCAACAGGCCCTCCAAGCCCGACTCGACGATCCCCTCGTCTCAGAGGACTTTCGTGGCGAGATTCGTGATATCAACGACTACCTCACTCTTTCGGCTCTCTTTGCGGCGCAGCGAAAGGAGGGCCACGAGATCGCACCCCTTTCTCAGGACCCCGACAAGAACTTCCCCGACAATGACCCCGCCAAGCAGCAACAGCTGGTTGGCCGTCTCTTCGAGGCCATGAGAAACCAGATAGACATCTTGGATGGAACTGTCAAGAAAGACGCAAGCAAGCAGGTCATTCGCGACGCAAACGGTAGGCCTGTGATGAGGGACAGCGGATTTGCGCGTCGGATGCGAGATGAGCCTAACGTTCGCCTGGAGATGCTGGCTTGGGGTCTTTTGGTAAGTCAGAATGTCTCCTGAAATCAATTGCCATTTTTGTGTGACTAAATCTGTTCTGCTTACAGCTTGGAATCCGAGATGCCCAGCTTGGTGCCCTCTATGCACTCGAGTGGACATGGAATCGCAACTTCGAGTATCAGCACTTCGATAGCTTCATGGACCGATTCAACGCAGTAGTTGAGTCAATCAATGTCAGCATACTCCAGACTATCTACAAAATCTGCCTACTAGTTCTGTTACTAACACACCTGAGACAGGTCTCGAAGAAGGCCGCTGCAGACCTCATGGAACCTTCGTGGACCTGCAGGCTGGCAAATGCTCCAGAGCACGAAGTCCAGAGAAAGAAGGGCAACATGCAGGGCAACAAGAAGAAGCAGACTCTCCTCGAGGAAGCTGCCGCCAAGAGGAAGCGAGATCGCGAAATGCAAGAGGGCCAGGAGGACGACGAGGACAACCACGAGGCGGCCTCGCACGATACTCCAGACACGCCAGGCACGCCTGCTATTCCAGCCACTCCAGCACGTCGATCAATTCGAAAGACGGCCCCGCGTAATGCCAGAAAGCAACCAAAGCGATCTGCCACCGACACACCTCGTGGCGCGGCTGCCGGTACCCAACCCGCAACAGGTCACCCTCCGGGACAATCCAGCATGCTCGCAACTCCTCAAGGCTTCACACAGCAGACTGAGGTCGCCCCACAGATGACCGCGAACAACTCTCACCCCACTGTTGACCTGGCGCCAGAGCTCGACAATGCTGCTCAATTCTTTGGGCCGGTAAACGGCTGGACTCCCTCCGTCGGTGCGACCGCCTTTCCTTCGGCACAACCGGAGACCACCTCAGTCTCTTTCCAGGGTCCACCACAGGGCTTTGCTCTTCATCTACCTGATCACTCTCAGCAGCTCTTCTCCCAGAACCCTTCTGATCAGGTTTTCAACTTCACCGCACCAATTGGAAACCCTCTACTACCAGCTTACGGCAACAGCAATCACTTTCTGCCCCAGGCGAATCCCTTCGGCGCTCAGTTCACCCCGGAGGCAGTTCCGTCTCCTGGCTTCCTGCCAGACCTGGGCACCACCCCGGGCCACATTTCCACGGCCCCGACCACTCCATTCAACCCTTCTGATACTTCATTCTCCAGCGCGCCACAGACGCCTTGGTCATCTTACACCCCTGAGTTCAACTCTCCACAGCCTCTCGGGTCAGCACCGGACTACCAGCAGTTCGCCAGTGCGTGGGATGCACAAATGCCTTTCCGGGATAACGAGAATCCTCAGGGCGACCTCGTGTGATTGAAATCGGACGTGGAGAATCTGACAGTACTCGGCTGTCAATCGAGAAGGAAGAGGGTTTAAGGCTGTGCATTTGGTTCAGTCTTCTAGATCGACTATCCAACGCCCACACATGCGGCTCGCGATAGTCAGATCGGCTGGGACTAGAGTAATTGGACCCAACAGTCAGCTATCTTCGGGTATTCCCCAATACGACTATGGAGACATCACACTCACCGTCGGCTCTCTATACTCACCACCTGCTGAGGGTCACGATAATGGATCTTCCGGTGCCCCTAGTCTACTGGTATACGTCTATCTGGGCTATTCCACATGGCGTTTGTCCAGCAGAAGTCTTGAGCAGGCTCTGTCTACAGTGTCTTGCACGTTCTTTGCTCACGGCACGACTCCCGGAATGGATGAGTCATGGTCTCGTTCACGGATGGAGGAAAGACAAGGGAGGCAAGGAGGTCTGGAAGGGGTTACGAAGTATCTGTTGCTACAGAATCAGAGGAGGGAAATGAGACACCTGGGCTGCGCACAAAAGGTCTTGAGGGGCTTGATTGGTCTCCAACTACATAGATTAGTCTTCATATTGTTAATGATTGAGACCGAATACTGCGCACATGTTGAACATACATGATTACGTTCAGTGTGCTCAGTCAAAGTATGTACATCATTCAATACCATTTTAAACTTAAAGCACTGTCCGACAAATGACCGAGTCAACAATGTGACGGCTTGGTTGGACTGAAGCTTCTGGTTTGTAAAGGCACGAGGCGTATTTAAGCCACACGGAGATCAAGTGTATGTGAGGATATAGGGTGCCAGTGAATACTAAAGTAGTGTTTATAAATAGTCGATCGAAACATTGGACGTACATAAACATCAGACGAACATAGCCTTCAGACGGACATATCGTTCGGATGGTCATAATTTGGACAGATGTAATAAATATTTGGACGGATACAACCCTATATCATTACTTCGGGCAAAAACCTTGACATATGCCCAAAACAGTCGAGATAATCCAGCATCCATGCATGTGGAGAACGTTCCCCATAGTCTAGCTCTGCTTTCACCATTCAAATGAATCAAATAATGACCAGAAGAGGCTTTTTGATCACTTCCAAAGACTTGCATAGATGACCCGTTCTCCCTTGAAGGAATTCCTCGAGTGCAACGTTACCCAGTTGTCGATCACCAAGACATCGCCGCGTTTCCACTCAAAGGCCACAGCGAGCTCGTTCATGATCTCCTGGCATCTTCGTAGCACACCCGCGTCGAGGGGACTGCCATCCCCGAACACCACCGCCTTACGCGGGTCATTCCGCGTGTCCTTCCAGCCTGTAAAAGCTGCCACGATGCTGTTGAACCAAGAAGTCTTTCCAGTGCGCGGGTCCTTCTTTGTGGCTGGGATGACGGCAGTTGTCGTCTTGAGCAGGTTCCCCTCGAGCCATTCCAGCTCCATACCCATTTCTCTGCCGACTCTTTCGGCGTCGTCTTTGGTGTCCACCACGAAAGTGGACTTCCAGCCTCTCCCGATCGCACTCGAGGGGTCATCAACCTCGGGCAGGACCCTGACGTACCTGACGCCCTTCTGCTCCAGCTCTGATACGAAATGCGGAAACTCTCCTCTAATCCGCTCGTACACCAAGTTGGACAGGACGATGGGCGTCTCGCCGCCCTCCGGTGGCGCTTTCATGCAGTAGAAGAACAAGACGCCGGGGTGGCTCTTGCTCTGGGCCATTTCGTGGTGGAAGGGAATGAGCTGGTCGGCGGGGGACTCGTTCGCAGTGAATACAGACCCGGTCACCACCGTCCGTGGTGCTGCCCCGCCTATGTAAGGGAATTCATCCAGGCCAAACGACTTGCATACGGCATCGAAGTCTGCGGCTGTGGAGATGGGTGGACAAAAGTCGCGGAGCAGGATGGCGCCGTGGGTCTTTGTTAACTCGACCAATTGCGTATGGTTTCGCGTGATCCAGGCGGCAACAGCTTCGGTAGTGGCGAGAGTGGCCGTTGGTGTGTTGGGCTCAGAGTTTCCGGGGGTGAGAACAAGAGGGAACGAGACTGTTGCGCCGTCGATATCGAAGTGCTTCTGGGGAGCAATGCGGCCGACTTGGGCTGGACTTAGATCCGGAACGGCGGACATTCTGTCTGCTCCGGTATTGGGTCTCTGGTGCTAAGGGTGCTAAGGAGGGTAAGAGCGGAGAGAAGGAGGAAGGTAAGTAGGCCTGATGTTGAGATTCGATCTCACTCCAGATGCTGTTCACGAACGGTCATCGGCGATGGCTGTCATGAATAAGGTGCACAGGTAGAGTGATAGGGCCAAATAGCCCCTATGGGTCAAAGCAATAGTTGAACCTAAGGTCCAAGTATCTCTGAGGGCGCGTATGCTGCGCGGAAGCCTCTAAATAGTGGCTATTTCTCTTGGCATGCGGGGCCCGAAGGGCCCGAAGGGCCTCATGTGACGTTGATCCCTGACAATGGCGCAATCGGCAGCGGAACGGGGCCGGGGCCGGGGCCTGGTGCCTGAACCGGGACGAGATGATTGCGCCATCGGCCGACATTTTCTCCGTTTCTTTATTTCTTCGACCCCTCGACCCATTTCACATGCAATGAGACCTGAAGAACTTGATTTTATACTTCCCCGGACTCTCCCCCCAGAAGAGTTTGGATTCATGTCGGCCTGACAGGTGGACTCGAACCCCCTGAGATGCCATTGGTCAATGCCCATGCATTGGTGCGCAGCTGAGCCTGCGGGGAGGGGTGAGATGACCTCCCACAGCCGCCTGGTCACAGGGCGGATTTGCGCAAAACGGCATTTGGGCCGCGAGCCTTGCAATTGAGGCACAACATAAAAGTAAACCGCGGCCCCACATCATCCCGTCTGCAAAGGCTGGGGTTGTAAGCTCTTCAACGATGCTCTGAATAAGTTCTCGGCCAGTGTATGAGAATTAAAGATGGCCAACTTCCACGACATGACCGGCCTGTACACGGAGCAGCCTGGATCTGTCCTCGACGAGAAAGACTACGATCGGCCAAGGACTGCAGCGACTGAGAGTCTAGTTAAACAACGGCGAGCACGCACAAGCAAGCCAAAAGTCAAGTCAGGATGCAATAATTGCAAGTAAGTCCATGGATTCCATGAGTTCCCTGATGAGACCTCCCTTAAAGACGAATTGAGGCTGACCTATCGCTGTAGGCAACGAAGACTCAAATGCGACGAGAAGAGGCCCGCTTGTACTCAGTGCATCCGATCCAAGAAGACATGTGCTGGCTATCCTCTGCCCCCGAGCTCGGCATGGTCCTCTCGAGACGGCAAGGCAGCACCAGCACCAAGGAGTACAGGTAGCGGAGGTAAGCCGCCCTTCGGGTTGGTTGTGGAGCCCGCCATTCCTCAAACGCAGAAGACTGAAGGACCTACACCCCTGAAATCCGGGACCCCGATGCCTTCCACTCCTTCAACAGGCCAAGGAGTCACAACTCTACGTCCACTGCAAGGAAACCCCCACGCCCACCAGATCAGCGTCGAAAGTCCTAGACAGCACCTGAAGTATGACGTCTGGAACAAACCCTCAACACCAGTGGCAATCCCCGGTAAGATGACACCAATTGTCTCGGGGAGACTGGGGCTATGCACATCGCTGGTGGAGAGCACAGACGTGCTTCTCTCACGGTCCCTCTTTGAGCAGTGCCGACTTGATGCGAGCCCTGGGAGCATTAGCCCAAGGTCCAGCGAAGCAAGCTGGAAGTCGAGATGGTGGTCCGATGCTGCAAACAGCAATAAGACGTCCCTCTCGACTTGCAGAACGTGGGAGTCGTCCGGGGGGCAATCTCAAACGGTGGAGAAGCACGATCGTGACGACCATGGGGATCCGGCACAGGAGGATCCGAAATTTGCTAAAAAGCAGACCACTGCACAGAGGTGCTGGAGCCATGTCTCTGCCTTGTCCACTATGCTCGGGAGTGTCCAAGGCCCGGGGCCAGTATGCCCCCCCAAACACGACATCTGGGCCCTGATGGCGACGGCGAGGAAGTTTCAGCCCTGCTTAGGCAAACTCGCCCGCTGCTCCGAACAGGGGGGCAGGAAGGCCCAGAGCTGTCCGGACCCTCGGACCCAGAAGATCCTGGACGAAGAGGCCTTGAGCCCCAGCAGCGCTTCGAAGCCTGTCGCGATCCCAGCTTCGAAATCACCCCTCGGTCGCCCTGTTCGAGCTGACGAGTCAACGGATACGTCGTACACCAATTCTGACGAGACGACGGCGATGAAAACGTCTTGTAGTAGCAGCTCTTCTGCAGGTCTGCTGTCGCGCGAAGAGCAGAAAAGGCTCCTCCTGGACCGACTCATGGAGTTCTTCTTTGCGGAGCTCGTGAGGGGCGGCCAAGGAAAAACCGGAGGCGGAGCAGGATGCTCTGTACGGCCAGTTACAAAAGCCACGGCCGGTGGCTCAAGCCGCAAGGGAGCAAACGCGCAGAAAGGACCACCGAATAAGGGCAAACGGCCCGCCAGCATCAACGAGAACGAAGATTCTGACAACGAAGACAACGAGGCGCCAAAACCCAAGAAGGCGAAAAGCGAGGAAGCTGAGGTGAAGAGGCTTGCCTGCCCCTTCTTCAAGAGGAACCCCCACAGGTACAAGGACCAGAGTAAATGCGTCGGCCCCGGATGGATGACAGTACACAGACTCAAGGAGCACCTTTACCGGCGCCACATGCTGCCCATCCACTGCTACAGGTGCCGCGAGGTCTTCCCCAGCGACAAGCTCCTCCAGCTGCACTCGCGGTCGGATGCTCGGTGCGCGGTGCGCGACGATGCGGCGCTGGAGCTGGAGGGCATCGACGCGTCGCAGGAGAGGCTCCTGCGGAGCAGGAGACGCACGGACAAGACGGAGGAAGACAAGTGGCGCGACGTCTTCCGGATATGTTTCCCGGCCGACGCGCCCGACAGCGTGCCCACGCCGTGGTTCGAGCTGCCGCCTGCCTGGGGCGCGGCCAGCCCGCCCGCGCAGGAGTCAGACATCGCGCGATATGAGGAGTTCCTCCGCAGGGAGCTGCCGCGGCGCGTCAGGGGCGAGCTGGAGGTGCGCATCGAGCAGGAGCTTAGTCCCGTTGAGGAAAGCCTTAAGCGCCAGCTTGTGGATATCGTGAGGGATATGCAGCAGAGGCTGTTTGCGGACTTCAGGAAGTTGCAAGGGGACCCGTTCCCCCAGAAGGACGAAGCGGCGGGGGATGTGGAGCTGGGACGGGACAACGGTGGCGATGTTAAGGGGAAGGGGAGGGCCACGGCGTCTGAGTCGCCTGAGGAACTGGTGGCCATCGAGGCCTCAACCTCGGGGGCCTCCTTTGACGATCCTGTCAACGAAATATCGCCCGTCACCACCGGCTGGGCCGCCAGTCAGCCGATCGACGTGTACAGCAGGCAGCCACAGCCGTTCTTTGACGATGCAACAAGGTTTGACGGTGTGATGTTTGACCTCGGCCAGAGCTGTGGGGACTGGAGCTGGGCCGACTCGGGGTACATGTCGGCTGCGATGTCCGCAGCGAGCAGCAAGGTTGTCGCGGACGACGACGGTATGATTTGTGACGACGGGACGATTGGCGGGCACTTTGGTCATGCTGGCATGTATGGGGAGTACCGTGATGGTTGGTCATGAAGCGACGAGTAAATGAAGCCATCGGACTTTAGGGTCGAGCACATTTCATCCCTCCAAGTATGAGAACGCCTTGGACTCTCTGCCTGCCTCCTAGTTTTGAAGACAAATTTTCAACCACGAGCCAGTGACTGCCACCCGACCCGTCCTTTCCCAAGACCCTGAATCGCGCTCAATTGATCTCTTCCGCCAGCGCCTGCTCGAACGACTTCCCAGTGAGCCTCTGGAAGACCTCCTTGTACTTCTGCAGCGTTCCCTCCCTGACGTCCTCGGCCAGCTTGACGCCCTGCTTTCCCTTGAGCCCCTCGCGCGTGAGCCAGTTGCGGATGATTTGCTTGTCGAAGCTCTCCTGGTCGCGGCCGACCTCGTACTTGTCTGCGGGCCACATGCGGCTCGAGTCGGGAGTGAGGCACTCGTCGATGAGGATGACCTCGCCCGTCTCCTCGTCCAGGCCGAACTCGAACTTGGTGTCGGCGATGAGGATCCCCCGCTCGGCGGCGTAGTCCCGCCCGGCCTTGTACACGGCCAGCGCCAGCTCCTCGACGCGGGCGGCGAGCCTCGCGTCGCCGATGATGGCGGCCGCGCGCTCCGGGCTGATGTTCTCGTCGTGCTGGCCCAGCTCCGCCTTGGTCGAGGGCGTGTAGATGGGCCCCTGGGGGAACGCCTCGCACTGGCGCAGCCCGGCCGGCATGGCGAGCCCGCACACGGTGCCGCTCTCCTGGTACTCGGCCCACGCCGACCCCGTGATGTAGCCGCGCACGATGGCCTCGACCGGGAACACCTTGAACTTGCGCACCTGCATGCTGCGGCCGCGCACGAGGGCCGCCTCCGCGGGCGTCAGGCGCCCCGCGGGCGGGTCCAGGGTGACGAAGTGGGTGCGCAGACCGGGGACCCTCTCGGACAGCACGCGGAACCAGAAGGCGCTGATCATGGTGAGGATGGCGCCGCGGCCGGGGATGCCGTTGTCCATGACGACGTCGTAGGCCGAGGTGCGGTCCGACGACACGAACAGCAGCGTCTTTTCGTCGAGGTCGAACAGGTCGCGCACCTTGCCCGATGCGACGCGCGGCAGCGACTTGATGTCGATCTTGAGGACTTGGTCGGTCATTTTGGCTGAGCTTTACTCTCCTTGTTTTGGCGAAAGGTAGTTGTCCCTTGATGGACTGGCGTGACGAGTGGTCTGTCTCACCAAGTGTTCAAAGTGAGGATGGTATCTGCGGCCTTGTTAGCTCCATGGGTCTACAGTGTTAGTGAAGATGCGATAGTTACCTATACGAGGTGTGGAACCTAGGATTTGACGGCAGCCGCGTTACCTTGGGCGATGTGACGAAGTGGGAGTTGGTGACTCCTTGAGGCTCAAACCCTGAAAAGTTTGCGATCTGCAAGGGCGATCGCGGAGACGGCGCCGGCTGTAACCGCAACTTAATGACAACTCTAGGGCCACTACCAGAAAGCCTGGCTTCCACGGGCGGAGTGGAACTTTGGGATTTGGGTTCTGACTGATATCGAGTCTGTTGACGCCTTCTCGAATTCGTGTAAAAGAGCCCCTCGAGATGCACCGAGTGGAGAGAGCTACTGAATGGGTGTAGTCAGTCTATCACAAATCGGCCCACTCAACGGCAGCATATCCAACCTCAGGTGATGCCCGAAATTCTGGTTTCTTGCTTCGCCTCATTTCAAAAATAGTCTATAAAAACGTATTCGGCCATATAGTGAATTTTGAGGTCCGAAAAACAATTACTCATCAGGTAGTAATATGAAATCCCAATTGATTGCGGCCGGGTGCGCTCTCCCTGGTGGGATCGCCAATGACTTACACAACTCGGATCCCGTTTTCTCACAGTGTGGTTGGTCCAATCGAACAGCTTTCGACTACACTGATTACTCACGGTGGTTTACGGAAAGAGCTATTCCGCTGAATGCACTCCATCAGGCCCAACAGGGGAAGCTGTCCCAGAGCCGAATGGGTCTCGTACTCGGTGAGTTAGACGGGGCAGAGATCAGCGGTGATAAGATCTATCGAAGGTGGAAAGAGACTTCCTCCGATGGCAAGTTAGCCAAAGCCCAAGTATGATGACATGCTGCTGACAGCCCTACGTAAACGACATGATCCATCACTATTGCCAGCCTGGGCCTGGGCCCGGGCCCGACTTGGCACACTGCATATTGCTTCTGCATATGCCTATAGTGGAGAACCCGAGATCTGGATTACCAGATGCAGGTTACACGAGGGTGCTCGTGTGCTGGGCCACAATGGCACACTCAGGCGAGCAGTCTTCAGAGAGCGAGACATTCGGAGCGTTGAAAGATTAATGAATGAGACCTCGTGCATGCGAGCGAGACACGCCCGTTGAAACGAGCAGTTCTGGACTGGCAGTGGTGACGAGGCACCGGAGAGACACGATGGAACGTGACGGCTTGCCCGGGCCTAGCACTGATGTCACGGTGGTGATGAAGAAAGACTGCGCCCAGCGCCCAGCGCCCAGCGCCCAGCGTCCCGCCCAGACCAGTGCCAAGGTCTGGGGACAGTTGCACCCGAGCCACTGATTCAAGCTACAGCTGTTGGCAGTTCGTTCGACAAAGACCCCGATGGCACCTTGATTGGGCAGCGCGGCTGGGGACAGCCGCTGATGTGGCGGGCTCGTGACGATGGACGCGAAGAGGCTTCCTCCTTTGGGTCTTTGAAGGAACGTTGTGAGGTCGGGGAAAGTCTTGGGCGAAAGGTTAGAGAGGTTAAACAAGAAATCAAATCCGCGCCTGTTTAGGTAGGCGTTGGTAAAATAGGCCTGGCCGGGGCGGGCGGGCAGCCACGCAATCCCGCACGGCGCTAGGCCTGCTTTGACCCAAACACAGCTGCTGCTTTAGACCAACCACACCACAAGTCTGGCGATCATGCATCTTGTCGGCGCCTCTTTCGCTTTGCCCATTGCCCCATTGCCGAGAAAGCCTGCAGCAGCAGCAGCAAGGCACCCGGCGACAATGACGATCTCCGCCTGCCCTGCTGCTGCAACTCTGCGCATGGGTACGGGTATCGGCACAGGCATGCGAAGAGTCCCATTGCGCTTTATTATTATTCAGAGGCCTCGCCCGCAACTCATGCTCAACCTCCTCCTGCTGCGTTGTACCCCACCCCCAGTCTAAATGTAGACTTGTTGTTGCTGTACACTTGCCACTGTCAACCCCCTTCCCCAGCCCGGCTTGATATCGCCGTCACACAACTCGATCTGCCAAGTTGTCACCGCAGCCCAACCCAGCCCGGGGTGCCTCGACGAGCTGTTACGGCAACCGGCGACATCGCCGCCACTCGTGCAACGCTGTTTAGACATCCAAATTAGCGAGCTTCTCGTACTGACGCCACACGAGGAACAGGACCAGGTCACTGTGAACGATATTAACCACAAGCAGGACAGCTTCCAGCATCCCCAGGAGAGACGGCCTCGTCCGCTCACATCACCAGCCCCAACATGAGATCCCACCCAGTGCCAGCGCTCCTCGCGCTCCTGCTGGCGGCGACGGCGTCAGCAAATGTACTCCGAATACCGGTCGCCAGGAACTCACCGGGTACCGTCACGAGACGGCACCCGCGTTTGAGCAGGCGGGCAACCTTCACTGAGTCTCTGGTCAACAACATCACTGGCGGTGGATACTACGCCAGCGTCTCCGTCGGGACTCCCGGCCAAGACATTGACATGATCCTGGACACGGGTAGCAGCGATGCCTTCATAGTGGCCGCCGGAGCCGATCTGTGTGAGAGCCCGAGGTTGCAACTTATCTACCAGACGTCGTGTGGACAGACATGTGAGTTTGTCTATTATTCAACCCCCTCCCCCGGGGGGAGGAATTTCAGAAGACGATGGAAACGCATGACTTCAGTGACATCTACACCGAGATAGATAGGTCCACAGATATGTTTTGTTAGGCAGTCTGTCACCGTGTTGGTATTCTTATACTTACGGCCACGGCTGACCATGCGTACAGTTGATTCATCTCAAAGCTCCACCTTCGAGGTTGTCGTGCCTGATGGCTTCCAAATACAGTATTTGGACGGTAGCACAGCCTCTGGAGACTACGTAACCGATCACTTTGAGATCGGTGACACAGTTATCGAATCATTGCAGATTGGCCTTGCCAACCAGACCGCTTCTGGAACGGGAGTCCTCGGGATCGGCTTCACTGCCAACGAGGCGGCCGAGACTCAGTACCCGAACATCGTGGACCAGATGGTGCAACAGGACTTCATCCCCACCAAGGCATACTCTCTCTACCTGAACGACTACCAGTCCTCCACGGGCAGCATCTTGTTCGGTGGCGTCGACTTGAGAAAGTTCATAGGAGGCCTTACCGTCGTCCCCATCCTACCGGACGCACAAACACAGAACTTCACCAGTTTCACATTAGGGATGACGGCGGTTTCCTTCGCCTTCCCCAACGGGACGACTCACAACGCGAGCCTGCAGGGCGGCAGTCTCGACGCGGTCCTCGACTCCGGGACCACGCTCTCGTACTTCCCGGACGATATCGCGACACCCTTGTTCGACGCCCTGGGCGCCTTCACGTACAGCTCCCTAGGCTCGGTGGGGCTGACCATGGTCGAGTGCAGCCTCGCCAACTCGGGCTTGGAGGTCAACTTCCGCTTTAACGACAGCGTCTCGATCGTGGTGCCGGCCGACGAGATCGTCATAGACGCCTTCGGCTCTGTGAGCGGCATGATTCCGCCTGAGATACCCCTGGACAACCCCTGCCTCTTCGGCATCCAGAATTCGGGCGACTCCCTGCCCAGCGAGGGCGCGCGCCAGATCGACTTTGCCCGCCCTGGCGCAGGCGAACCTGAACAGCACCGACACCAACGTCCAGGAGCTGACCGGGTCGTCGGACCTGACGACGTTCGAGGGCGTGGCGGAGCAGCAGGAGTCGACCGGCACGTCTGGTGGTGGCAGCTCGGAGACGGGATCGGGTTCTTCGGGGAGCAGCACGGGTACGTTGTCTGTGAGCAGTGTTAGGACCGGGAGTGCTATGAGTGGTGCTTCGGCTACAAGTGTGGGCAGCATGACTCCGGAGAACACGAGTGCGGGCGCGAGCGTGGGCACGGTTAGCACAGGAGGGGTGGTGGCTGCTACGAGCACTGGCACCCCCGCGAGCCTGAGCTCGAGTGCGGAATGGGCGCCGTCCAGCTATTCTTCTCCCTTGGCCAGTGTCAACAAGACCGTGCTCAGCAGCAGCTCGGGGGTACAGTCCGTTTCTGCGACATTTACTAATGGTGTTATAGCTTCTTCCTCGGCTAGTGCGGGCTCGCTGCGGGCTGATTCGGGACACGGGGCTCTGTATACAGTTGGGTTGGCGGTGCTGTTTGCGATGTCTGGAAGTTCGCTATTTTGGATGTAAATTTGGGTTATCAACTTGGGATTGGGTAACGTGGTATTGGGGGAATCCATGACAATGCCAGAATGAAGACGATAGATCTGCACGCTCACGAGCTTTAGGGGTTTATCAGCCGGGCTACATACGCCCTGCCAATAGCATAATATGTAATATGCTGTCTTTCAATGCCCACGAGTGATCTTCTTGCTACATCTGCCAGGACTTAATGTATCTTGTGACCAATGTTAAACAGCGCCCCCTGCGTCGTTATTGAGAAGCCGTCTGTGACTTCGGATTCACCACAGCTCCATGACCCTTCTCTCCAGGCCTCCTCGGCCTCACCACTGCGCCCATTGACTCAGGGGCCTTTCCATTCTCACCGTCAGCCTCAGCACCACCATCCCTGAGCTGGCTGCTTATGCCCCTCGCCTCGGCCTCACCACCGCCCTTGCCCGGGAGCTCGACCCTCTCCCCCACAGCGCCGTCTCTGTTCGCCCGCCAGACCGCACTCCTGTCATCCTCGAACGTCTCCAGCTTCCAGATCTCCGCGCGCGCCTTGACCTCCTCCAGGCACTCCTCCCCGGCGCGCCACGCGGCGGCGCGGTGCGGGCTCGACACGGCGATGAGGATGCTCTCCTCGCCGACGGGCACGACGCCCAGGCGGTGGACGACGGCGACGCCCTTGAGCCCGTGCCTCCCCAGCGCCGCCTCGGCGATGTCGCGCATCGTCCGCAGCGCCAGCGGCGCGTACGCCTCGTACGACAGGTTGAGCACGGCGCGCCCGCCGAAGCTGTCGCGCGTCGTGCCGGCGAAGAGGACCGTCGCGCCCGCCTGGGGGCTGCGCACCCTGTCCATTATGGGCTTTGCGTCGAGGGCATCGTGGGTCAGGGCCACGTAGATGCCTGCTGATTCCAGTGACGTCGTGCTGGTGTCGGTGTCGGTGGCCATGATTAGTGAGCGCTGGGGGTGAGCTCGGCGGGGGTTGTTCGGGAGTCCCGGTCAGGCCTGGCCCCGTGTGGTTTGAATGAAGCACACGGATGTTAGCGTCCCGGGGATAGTCTTTCCTCAATTATCAGTGCTTTGAAGTTGTGTATTCTCTGAATAAGCCCGTTCAGATTGCTCTCCAGTCCGAGAACTTCTTGTATTGACGTCAGGGTTCGTAAGTGGGTTTTGTCGGCTCGCCCCTTGGTAAATAAGTATGGCCGATTGGTATGTGCTGGTATGAAGTATTAACAGCAGTAGAAAGTAAGTTGTAAGCGCTGAGCAATCCCCAAGTGATCAATCATTCTTCCATTGGGGTGGAACATACAGTAGCTGGGCAAAGTGCCGATCCGGAGCAGGATGCCGGCGCTGTGGAGCTCCAGGCCCGGAGCCGTTCTCGGCGATCGGCCAGGGGCCCCACCAGGCAGGGTTCAGGGTCCCCCAGGACTGCGAAGCTCAAGCTCCCCTGCCGGGGCCCGTCTTGCGCAACGGATTCGACATCATCTTTCGCTCCCACCTTATCCCGCCCAAGCCACGTCCAATTCAGTCCATCTAGCCCTCCGACCTTGTTTCCAGTCTCTTTTCTTTTTCGTGTCGCGCCTCCTGTCTTTCTCATTTCCCGCCGCCACAATGTACGACGACGACAGGCCGCGCCACTCTTACAGGGCGAGATCCCGCGACCGAGACCGTGACCGAGACTATGATCGGGATTACGACCGAGACTACGACCGAGGACGAAGCAGCTACCGCCGCAGTTCCAGGTCGCCGCGCCGCGAGCGGGACGAGGGCGATTATGAGTACTATCGCTCGCGGAATGGTAAAGCCGCATTGCCTGGAGGATGAGGATCTCAAGCATCGCCTTTTCCATGGGCTGTCGTGTTCTTCAAGGCTAACCCAGCCCCCAAAACAAAGACGATCAGGGCTCTCTGCCCTACGATGACGACCAACCCGATTACCGCGGCCGCGACCGTGACCGTGACAGTGACCGCCACCCAGCATCACGGTCGCCTCCTGCCCGTCGATATGCGCCTCCTCCCGCCCAGCCATCGCCAACCATCGTCGTCCAAGGCCTGCCCGGCGACGCGACCGAGGACGACGTCATAGACGGCTTCGCGAGCGTTTCACCCGACCTCAAGGTGTTCAACGCGGACAACATCAAGACTGTCAGGCTGCGGAACAATGGGCGTGGACGCACGATCGCGTTCGTCGAGTTCGCGGACGCCAATGCGGCCGCCCACTTCTTGGAGTTCCACTACCCCTCGCTCGAGTTCCAGCTGGCACACTCGCGCGGCGTGAACTCGGAGCCTGTGAGCGTCAGGATAAACTACAGCTGGAGCCGGGATGACGAAGGCTACGAGAGGGTTAGGGAGGATAGGCCCAGGGACACGGAGGATTGGAAGTGCGCTGAGGTGGGTCTTTACGCCGGCAGCGATGGGAAACACCCCCTGATGGATATTCTCTGACGGATTATCTCCAGTGTGCCTACATGAACTACGGCTCAAGAAGTCGGTGCCACAGGTGTCGAGCTGATAAACCGGGTGAGAGCAGCTCTTCTTTCACCCAACGCTGCGTCCCTCTGACCCTATCGCTCTTATGTTTAATATCTTCGGCACCCTTTTGAGGTGGAAGGCCACAGGCTGACAGCTTTTGCAGAAGGACATTTCCGCAGGAGAGATGAATCCGCGTCATACGGACCAAAGCTCACTGGTGAGACGGATGAGTGCCCACAGCAGCTCCCATCGCAGTACATCGTCATTCGTGGCCTGGAGCCTTCTGTCACGGAGGAAATATTCGCGGAAGGCGTCAAGAAGCTCTACATCGAATCAACGCCGGAGCCGAAGAAAGAAACACATAACAAGTTGAAATCGACCGCGCCGACGGCAAGGACAGCCAGCCTTGGCGCAAAACCAGACTCCCTCCGGCGTGTTTTCCTCGTCCGGGACAAAAAGACCAACGATGCGATGAGATACGGGTTTGCCGAGTTTGCCACGCTTGAAGACGCCCAGGGCGCAATAGAAAAGTTCAAGGCATCGCCAAAGTTTGCCATTTCCTCCAAACCAGTCACGGCAGCTTTCATCCACACCGGTGTCTTCATACCGCATAACGGCCGTGTCACGGACGAAAACAGCAGCTTCCTCTTCCACCCGATATACAACAAGGACATCTTGCTCAAATACTGGGACAATCGAGTTTATCCAAGCATATTAAGGGTGTCCTACGACTCAGATTTGGCCAAGCAGCACAGCGTTGACAACGCAGCAAAGTCTGAAAAGCCTGGCAATGAGGCGACTAGTGCGCAGGATGCTTCAGCAAAGAAGCTGAAGAAATTCAAAATCAACCAGTCTGCGGCGAAGCCTGCCATGGTCATGGGCCCGCAAATGCAGATGTGGGCCAAGAAGAGAGCCGAGCTCGTGGGACAGGCCCAGGCCCAGGCAGAGCTCGATGCTCACAGCGCCGCGTCGAGCCCGGCACCAAGTGAGAAAGGGCGTGGCTCCACGCGCACGCAGGCCAGGGACTCGTACATCTCATACGGCGACACGGACAACCTATCCTGCCTATTGTGTCTGAGGAAGTTCGACTCGCTACTCGCCCTTCGCGATCACGAAGCGCTGAACAAGGATCACATTGCAAATCTGACAGATGAAGGCAAGCGCGACGCAGCCGCGGAGCGACTCAGGTCCCAGGCAAAACGGCCTCAAGTGGTCACTCTTCGGGTAGCGAATGTATCGCGGCAGCCGTCAGACCTGATATATACGTCCTACGCCGACAGAGACGAGCTGAATTGCCTCATCTGCCAGCGCAAGTTCACCAAGGCCGCCATGCTCTCCTTGCACGAGCGCGAGAGCGAGATGCACCGCCTGAACTTGGAGGACCAGAGCAACATCGACCGCGCGATATCTCAGCTCGCGCGTGTAGGTAAAACACCCCGCAAGATGGTGCCGGCCAAGAACAAGGGCACGCAGTACCGCGACCGAGCAAGGGAGCGCAGGCAGGCGTTCAAGCAGCCGAACGCACCCCGCAGGAAGGCACCGAAGGAGGACGCTGCACCGCCCGCCAAGGAGGCGGAGAAGCCTGCGGCGGCGTCCAAGGGTGCCGCCCTGCTCGGCAAGATGGGGTGGTCAGCGGGCGAGGGCCTGGGTGCCGAAGGCAGCGGAAGGACGGAAGTCATTGCCACAGACGTATACGCCTCCGGTGTTGGTCTGGGTGCCGAGGGAGGCAGGCTTGGCGATGCGGTGGAAGAAGCGGCGAGGAAGACCAAAGACAATTACACTGACTTTGTAGAGGTGACCCGAAACAAGGCGAGGGAGAGATACGAGAAGTTGGGATGATAGGCAAAGGCATGAGGAAAGCATCCGAGATTTGTTGGCGATAGTACTTGCTGCGTGGGATCCGGGATATAATCTCCGCACCGTGGGCGCCGACGAGACGAGCCGAAGCGCCAAGTCGTACATGCGGGCCGTTCAGCACGGCAGAGCTTGCATAGTAAATTACAAATCCGGCCGTGAGCTCCCCAGCAAACCAAGGACAACATCTGAGAGGACCATTGCCAATTATGAGAGTCACTGCCGACGCACTGCAGATCATTTAAGAGCCTGCCATACTTGGGAGATTGCGTCCCGAGAGACAAGGAGGGCATCACGACATCCCGGCAGCAGTGTTGCGAGTCGAGGGGTACAGGGAAGATGAAAAGCATGGTGCCATCGCGCAACGCTAGCCTCGGTCCAGGGGCGGGCCCATCACCTTATCGGCGACATCCCGGTCGCCATGCACATAATGGGACAACCCGCCCTCTGCCCGCAGCGTTGATCACTGGCAGACGGGCGGGCGTGGGGAAGACATCCCCAATCACTGCCGTCAATCATCCGCCCCCTGCTAGCTTCCCCTCAACGCCCGGCATCGTCGATAATTCCCAGCCTTTTTAGGCAGGTCGAAAGACAGGACACACACGCGCAGCCGGCTTTGGGGTGGCCTCGTCCTCCGCGATAGCCCCCTTGGCTGCTATAGTACCACCATCGCACACGCACACCCACATTCTTGTGGCCCGATGTCGAGCTGCCATTCTGGACTACGGATTTGTCAAGTGACAGACAGATAACCCCGTCTCCCTGCCGTCTGGTGGTTTGGCTACATGGGCCGCCGCGATGGCGTGCCGTGTGTCGAACTACCTATCGCTCTTATCCTCTGCTTCTGATTACCCTGTGCTTGAGGTTCTGCTCCCTTTTCCTTTTTCTAGTTTTACCCTCTTCCGGTCGAGGATCTTGTGTGTCGTTTTCTTCTTCAACTCCCTGTCCGCGTCTTCCGCTACCAGCAATTTGTACAACACTTGTTTTCGGCGCAGCTTGCGCCGGCGAAGTCGCCCACGCTGTGCCCACTGTCACGACGCCACCGCTAGGAGAGCAGTGCGAACCCCTTCGTACTCTGCACCAAGGCTCGTGCACTTTGCTCCAGGTATTATAGATACGGCCCACCGGATCCCGCCCTACCAACGGACGGGAGCGCCGTGGATCCCAAAACCCACTGCTAGAATTGGCATGCTATCCTCGACCAAGGCTTCCCAAGATGGTGTTCGGCATACGCAGGCGCCATGAGGCCGAGATCGTCGAGTTCGAGGTGGCCGAGACCGCCTCGGAGCGGGAGATTCTGAAGTCCCTGGGCGTGGCCTCGCTGTCCCAGTTCGAAAAGATGCACCGGCTGGATCCCAACATGCCCATAGACGAGCTGGAGCAGATCGACGCCGCCATCCGGGAGGGCAACGCCGAGAAGGGCGTCGAGATCGAGCACCTGATCGTCGAGGACAACTCGCCGTATCCTGAGGTAGGCTACTGCCGCCATCACCCTTTCCAGCCGGCCCTAAGAGGCTGGCCCTATGAAGGAGGTGTTTGAGAGCTTACATGGTGGGTGAATTGTAGGTCCGGTCGACGGTGCGGAATTACGATGTTGATCTTCCAGCAAACACGATACGGGCATGGGTCATCGGCATGATTTTGTGCACGATAGGGTCTGGTGTGAACATGCTGTTCGCCCTGAGGAATCCCTCGGTAGTAGTCACCACGTATGCCATTCAACTCGTGGCGTATCCCATAGGACTGGCCTGGGACCTGATCTTCCCGGACCGGACGTTCAAGGTGCTCGGGCTCAGCTTCAACCTGCGGCCGGGCAAGTTCAACTTCAAAGAACATGTGATCATAACAGTCATGTTCGTCCCGTCTTTGGCCGCTTTGATAACCCCCCTGAAGCTGACACTGTGACAGGTCGAATGCGGCGTATGGGGGTGGCTCCCTGTATGCAACAGATGTTATCATAGTCCAGCAGATCTGGTACAAGCAGTTTTTCGGCTGGGCGTGGCAGATACTTTTCGGCATCACCACACTCTGCATGGGCTATGGCCTGGCCGGGCTGTCGCGGAGGTTTCTCGTGTGGCCGGCCTCGATGATTTGGCCGGGAACCTTGGTAGTAAGCACACCTTGTGATGAGCAAACGGCCTGGTCGTATCGTTGCTGATCCACGTTTGACTCAAGAACTGCGCCCTGTTTTACACACTGCACGACCACGAAAAGTCCGATCCCGAGTCTGCCTCTGGCTGGCGGATAGGCCGCTACAAGTGGTTCCTGATCGTGTTTGGAAGCGCCTTCGTGTGGTACTGGTTCCCGGGCTGGATATTCCAGGGGCTGAGCTACTTCTGCTGGGTGACGTGGATTGCGCCCGAGAATGTCATCGTTAATCAGCTGTTCGGCGGCGTCTCGGGCTACGGCTTGCTGCCGATATCCCTTGACTGGACGATCATCTCGGGGTATCTAGGATCCCCCCTTATCCCGCCCTTCTACGCCATCGCGAACACCATGGTCGGCCTAGTCGTGTTTTTCATCATCACCTCGATGGGCCTGCATTACTCCGGGCACTGGTACGCTCAGTACCTGCCCGTAAGCAGCGCCTCGTCCTTCGACAACAAGGGCCTGGTATACAACGTGTCGGCTATCCTTAACGAGAACTTCCACTTCGACGCCGAGAAGTACTTCTCCTACTCGCCCCTCTACCTCCCCACCCAGTTCGCCCTCGCCTACGGCCTCGCCTTCGCCACCGTGTCCGCGATCGTGGTCCACGTGATACTGTACCACGGCCGCACGATCAAGGCCCAGTTCACGCTCGCTCGGAACCAGGAGGATGACAGCCACATGCGCATGATGAAGAAATACCGCGACGCCGAGGACTGGTGGTATTTGGCATTGTTTGCGGTCATGGTCGCCCTCGCCTTCATCGTTGTGTGCGGGTGGCCGACCGACTTCCCCTGGTGGGCGCTCATCGTCTGCCTCCTCATCCCAATAATCTTCACCATACCCATAGGAATTGTGCAAGGAATCACAAATATCCAGCTGGGCCTGAACGTCCTGACCGAGTACGTCGTGGGGTATATGCTCGAGGGGAGACCGCTTGCGATGATGATGTTCAAGAACTACGGCTACTTGTGCATGGCGCAGGCGCTCTTCTTCGCCTCGGACATGAAGCTGGGCCACTGTAAGCACCATTCTTATCCTTTCACAATTTCCCGTCTATCATGTTTTGGAATGTCCCAAAACGCATCACTTTGGGACCCGGAGCAGATGACTAATAGGCACTAGACATGAAGGTGCCGCCGCGGACAATGTTCTTCGCGCAGCTGACAGCCTCGATTTGGTCGGCCGTGATCCAGATTGCGGTGATGAACTGGGCGCTCGTGAATATTCCAGATGTCTGTACCGACAACCAGGAGCACCAGTACACATGCGCCAATGCAAAGGTCTTTTACACGGCCTCTATAATCTGGGGTGTCATCGGTCCCAGGAGGATGTTCAGCGCTGGCGCCCTGTACTCGTCGCTCCAGTGGTTCTGGCTGCTGGGCGCCGTCGTGCCGATTTTCACGTGGCTCATGGCCAGGAGTTATCCGCGCAGTATCTGGCGTTACGTCCACGTTCCTCTCATCTTCGGCGGGTCCGGGTATCTGCCGCCGGCGACGGTGTACATCTATCTGTGAGTACTTTCCTTTGCTGTGTTCGCTTCTTTACTTGGCCTGCACACTGACACGTATCCGCAGCTGTTGGGGCATTGTTGGGACTATATTCAACTGGTTCATCAAGCGGCGTATGAGAGACTGGTGGTGAGTCCCTTTTACCTCTTGCAACATGCCAGAAACACGTGCAACCTTTTACTGACAAATTGCGACAGGCTTCGATATAACTATATCACCTCCGCCGCCCTTGATACTGGGTTGATCATATCAACAATCATCATTTTCTTCAGCCTCTACCTGACAGAAACCTCTGCGCCAAAGTGGTTCGGCAACGTAGGGGCCTTGTCGACATTGGACATGAGCGAGACAGCTGTGCAGTCTGTGTTGCCACCAGGGCAGACTTTTGGTCCTAGCACATGGATATAGATTGGAAGTTCAGTATTAGGGGTTTTCCTATATGCAGCAAATTGAACATGATCTCAATATCTCACGTTGCGAGCATCCAGCAGTGTTTCCCTACGAGTCGCCCACAGCAAAGCAAAAAGTGACAGACATATAGCACAGTGTAGTGTGTGTGCGGCCATTGCATTACAAGTATTCTGTGCCCTTGTCATCATTTGGCTTCCCTGTATGAGAAATCTTAACTATATTTTTTAAATATATTATAACAATTTAATTAAAAATATTAATTTTTTAATGTGTTGTATTAAATATTAATTATATAGTAAATCAAGTAAGGAATAAGAGTAAACTTATATAACTTTTCTTATCATAGCTCTTAGTGGTTTGTTATTCTCTCTTTTAGACAACCATGAATGCTATACCATTTACCCCTACTGAATGCTTCACCAGGGTGCCTTCTTCTGCAGCGCTCCTGGGCACTCTGAATGCCCTCCTTTTACTTAGAGAGGCAGTGCCTGCTTAACCTGAATTGACATATTTGAGGCCAGCTGCTATGTCTCTGAATCCCTCTCGTGAGAAGCACGAGGATAGAACTCGGGCCCCATGGAGTTGCAGCAGCGTGACGCAATCGTTAATTTGGCTCGCGTAGGTGCATGTCATATATCTGGCTACCATCATTGATGGGTCGCCGGAGCGATTTGCACGTCAGCCTCATTCATTTGAACAAGCCACCAAAGACCAGTGGTGAACGTCAGCGGCGTTTCTCTCAGCCCTTGTCACACACGAGCAGGCAACTAATGCAACGTTTCAGGACGAAGAGACGGCAGGGCGTCAGGTGCAGTTAAATCGCTAGATTTTGTCCTTCATATTCCCCATCAAAGTCTGTCTGCAGTATCATAGACTGCTGTGGCGTATAATAATCGTAGCCCCCGTCAGATTTCCCCGCCATCTTTGAGTGATCTTAAGCCAGTTTCCCCTTCAGTTCTTGACCCGCCCACAGACACAATGGAGTTAACTCAAGAAAAGCAGCCAAACCAAGAGAGATCGTCCCTCTTGAGCGGGGATCCTCATCAAGAAAGCCTTGCATTCAGTTCAGATGGACAGGTCAGCCACATGAACCACACTCAGGTAAGGAACTACTCTGTTCAGCCAGCAGGCACTGGGAGTGGCACAACCATACCGTCCAGAGATCTGACAGGGATTTCTATGCATGACCCTGAGACTGAAGAAACCGCCGGACAGTCCTCGCTGGGCTTCCTCATGGGTCCGAGATTATTCAGCCTCGACTCGCTCCAGCAATTGGCCTCGGAACCTGACACACTGGACGACAGCGCTCCCGATCACTCCCAAATGCGTCCGCCCTCGCCCAAATTCTGGGATCCTTTCTGGCTTCGAATTCCTATCATAACTATCTACATCTGCTGTCTAATTGTTGTGGCCTTGGCAAACTTGGCTATTTATCTCGTTCCCCACAATAATGATGGCCTGGTCTCGGTGAGCGGTGGGATGAGTGAGGCTTACATTTGGAAATACCTTCCCACAACCGGTTTGTACTGCATCACCCTTCATGATTACCTCAAACCTGACGATTGAGACTTTAGCTATCGTTTTTCTTCTGTCCTGCTGGAACGGCGTGGACTACACGGTCAGGATATACCAGCCGTGGGTGTTCCTAAAGTCGGGACCTAAAACAGGGGACCTTACATTGTATCTGGACCTCGTCACACCGTTACTTCCAGTATCATGTGGAAGTCTCTCAAAATTCGCGCATGGATTCCCGCGACTACGCTTGTTTGTTCCATGCTACTGGGCATTGTTGTGAGCTCACATTCTATGCTGGCTAATTTCTGCTCAAAACACTGGCTGACTTGCATATCCTGTCCAGAGAGTCTTGTCAACCGGGCTCCTGGTAATAGAAATCACAGCTATGGCCGAGAATGGCCCCTTCTTGACCAGAACTGGTGCTTTCGACAGCTTATCCCCGGGGTCAAGCACGCAGACTAGCATTGCTGCGAATATATACGTCGGCGTGTCAAGTGAAAATCTCACCAGGCCTACATGGGTTCTCAGCAACGCAACATTCGAGCCATTTGAAGAGAGCAAGTGGATCAAGACTTCTTCAATCTCTTCGATTGGCGGAGCTACTGTGGGACTTTTCCCGAAAATGCGCTGTGAGTTGGGCAGTCTTCAGGACAGGTCGGTTATTGCGAACAATGTGACCTACGAGGCCACCATGGAGTTCATCTCAAAGTCATGCAAGATAAGCACGAAATTGAGTTTGATCGACCCTACGCAAATATTTGAGTGGAAGCAGACAAAGAAATGGCCGGATCGAAGTTACGTCGGTACCTTCCAGGAGGTTACTTGCCCGGACCTGACCCAACAATACTTGGCCACAGTCACGCTCGTGGACTCCAGATTCTCACTCAGGAACTACAGGTCAGTGAACTTTTCCGATAGGACCTCTCTTTGAATCAAACAAAGCTAACCAGAGAAGTGCGGCCTTCTGCACCCCGACTTACTTCATGCAGAACATCTCCGTCTCGCTCAGGTACCCGGAGCGGCGCCTCTCGTTGGATTGGGGCGAGGTAAAGAATGATTCCAGCACCGAGCTGGAGGGCCTCACGGCCACGAATCTCCTGGGATCCGTCCTCAAATCATCAGAGTATGTCAGCCTAGGCGCGGTGCATCAGCCTTCCAACACTAGCGTCAACAACGAGCCTTTCCTCCGTCTTGCGGCCTTCTCCCTTTCCAGTTCCACCATCGGCACGCCGTATCTGGATTTGTTTCTTGATACAGTCTTGATGGCCACCCAGATCGACCAGACTTCCTCGAGCATCGCTGCGTTGCTGGTCCATGGCAGTATGCTGGACAGCCGCTCTGAACCGCTCTCCGGCTCCATCGAGTACATGCGAGATCGCGTGCGGGTCAATAGCGTAACTGCTTTTGCAGTTGCCAATATACTGCTTCTCTGTGCGCTCATGTGCGTCATTGTCTTTGTCAAGCGACCGAAGGATGTCGTGCCTCGAGATCCGAGGAGTGTTGCCGGGATCGCGCTGATGATGCTGGCCAGCCGTGGCGGGGAGTCGCTTTTTGATTATGGATTTGAGGATGCCGAAAGTATGCTGAAGGAGCAAGAGTTCTTCTCTCGCGTCGTTCTCGAGGATGCGACTAGGCGGTTTGTGATCGAGCGTGTGGACAACGTGCGGGATGATGAATCTGAGAGTCCAATGATACGCACCCCAAGGTTTAGTAGTGGGAAACGCGTCTGGTGGTGTCCGATGACACTGAAGACCTGGGCGCGCGTACTCGCGATTGTCCTCCCAGTAGCGGTTATTGGGGTTCTGGAGGAAATCCAGCGATTATCCGACCGTCAAGGAGGAATCATGGCCGTCACTGACAGCAACACGGCGCACTACGCATCGACGATTATTACCGCCCTCAGTATGTGGGGGCTGGCTGCATTACATTCGTCCATCAACTTCAACACGATCCTTCTCTCTCCTTACTTCTCACTCTCCAAAGGCCATGCCCACGCCAGCCGCACTATTCTCAGCCACAACCTCGGTCGCCTAACGTTGACATCGCTATTCGCATCCGCCAAGCAGCGTCACGTCTCGGCCGTCTTTACGGGTCTGGCAGCAGTAGCAGGCTCCTTCCTCACAATCATCGTATCCGGATTGTACTTCAGCGGCACAGAAAGCCCCACCAAAGACATTCTTATGACTCGCCTCGACAACTTCAACACATCGTGGAGCTCCTACGACGCGTACGAGGACGGCGGGGCTGGGCAAGTGCTGAGCCTCATTGTATGGCAGAACCTCTCGTACCCGGCCTGGACGTACGATGACCTCGCCATCCCGCAGCTCTCGCTGATTACCAACAGTGACAATACCGTAGACGCTGCCGCCACCGAAGACCAGACGTTCCAGGTCTCCGTGCCCGCCCGTCGCGCCATTCTCTCTTGCGACGCCAACGGTCCGTCCAACGTGGCCGCGTTGCTTGGGCCCAATACGACGATGATCTA
The DNA here is from genome assembly GCA_039880775.1 of Diaporthe vaccinii. Lineage (NCBI taxonomy): Eukaryota > Fungi > Ascomycota > Sordariomycetes > Diaporthales > Diaporthaceae > Diaporthe > Diaporthe vaccinii. The sequence goes on from JBCEDN010000023.1 coordinate 265,486, forward strand.
CACCAACATCACGCGCACTTGTCCCGGCAGCACTGGCGCGCCGTTCACGATCGGAATCGTGGCCGAGAAGTCCCTCGTGGGCTTTGCGGGCCAGATGAACCAGCTCGTCGAGGGGCAGACCACCGCGGAGGCCTGGTTCCGGGTGAGCAGCACCGCCCCGCCGAAGAACGACGCGGGGTGCCAATCTCTCGTCTTCTTTCTGGGTTCCTTCCCCTCTTCCCTGCCAGGCACCATGGAAAACGTCTCGGCCAGCGTCGCGCAGGTCACCACGCTGGCGTGCACACAGCTCATCCAGGAAGTCTCGGTCACGATGCACCTCCGCGCGGACCTCACTCTCGACACGTCCCGGCCACCCTCGCCCGATGAGACCACCGCGCACTTGGTCAATGACGGCTTGGGGGTCGACGCCAGCAACGCACAGGAGTATCTGGTAGGCTTCCCAATCGGAAGCTTCTTCATGCCCGTCACAGACGACGCTGCCGTCCTCGCCGCGCTGAACTCGAGTACAGCCGCGGGCAACCTGGACTGGTTCTTCCAGGCCGTCGCTCTGGAGGAGGGATTCTTCGATACCGGGAGGCTCATTGGCGAGGACAACGTTCAGGCGCTCGTCAACGCCACGTCCAAGATGTACGGGCGGTACATGGCGCAGGTACAGAGCCGTGCCATGCGCACCTCGCTGGGTGCGTCTTCCGGGTCTCAGTCTCAGCAAGTGCCCGCGACGAGCACGTACGCGCGCACAGGTCTTTACCAGTCCAGGGCTGTGAAGCTGGCGCTGCAGATTGTCCTCGGCGTGATGGCGCTGTGTGACTGTGCGGCGTGGTTTACGATGCGGGGAGCACACAAACTGCTGCCCCATGATCCGGGGAGCGTGGCAGGTGTGGCGGCCCTGGTAGCAGGCAGAGATTTGTGGCCGGGTGCGGAGAGAACTGCGCTTGTGCCTAAGGCGCCGGAGTGGATGTCTGATGAGGGCCTGCAGACCAGCGGCCTCTGGTATCAGACGAGGTTCGTGATACGTCGGTGGCCCGATGGAAGGTACGGAGTCGGGGTTGACACAGGTCTCTCGGAGATCGAGCTACCATCTTTAAAATAGAGTTTGCTTGCCAACATAGTCACACGTACCCATAAGTACAGAATTGCAAGCAGATAGAACGTCCTTCAGCCTGTAGGACCTTAATATATCTAAAATATGTCGCAGACATTGTACAGCATATGTTATGATAGATCCAAGGTCCCCTGCATGCAGCCATTGCATTACTATACATATAGTCTGTGCTGTTCCCTAATTCACACAGCTAGTTTATGATGGGTTTCAGGCTCCTTCCTATGTACATAGACTTTGTAATTGCGACTTTAGCAGCACCGCCGCAGTGGTTTCTCCGTCTTTCATCCCGTCAAAACTGATACAAGTCGAGCCAAATGCACTTAATTAAGACATATGGTGAATGTGTTTCCGTCCATTGAACCTGGACCGCTTAAACTTTACTAGTGTTACAATTCAAATGTGCCGGTACATATGCCAATACCTTTTTTCGCCGTGCCCTCTCCCAAACTCCCCAAGCCACAGATAACGACGTTGTGTCATAACAAAGACATACCACCCTCCAGTCTCCCCTAAGCCCTGCAAAGAATCCACATCAGGACCAGCTGCACAACGTACGAGTAGAAGAACAGGAACTGCGTGCGCTGGTTCCTCTTTGCCCTCGAGTCCGTCTGCATTCCCCGGGGGTCACCGTTATTCTCCGGCAGCAGGACATACTTGAGCGAGCGCATGAGGAAGAGCGAGTTCGCCAGGAATGTGTAGATGAAGACGCTCCAGCCCACCCATCCGCCGGTGCCCTTACCACCGTTAAAGATCTCAGCCACGGCGATGGTCACGATGATCCCGACAAACTTGTAGCCCGAGTAGGCGACCAGGTCCAGCAGCTGCGACGAGTTGGAGATGCTGAGGATGTAGGACCCGACCTTCAAGCCCGCGATCTCGGCCATGACCACGATCAGGCCAGTCGCGGCTTTCGAGCCGAGTAGCTCGGGCTGGAACTGCCCTCGCAGACCGGCGAGGAGGGTGGAGAGGAGGATGTAGGTCACGATGGACATGACAGGGATGTACATGTCCGGGCTGTTGACGTCGTCGCGGGGCGGGAGGTACCATCCTTCCTGGCCGTTGGGGCCGACCGCCTGCTTGCGCGACCAAGGCTTGTGCCTCCAGGGAAAGAGGACGAGGAAGAGCTTGTTTATTACATAGCTGTTGGTGACGTTGAAGTAGTGCTTAAGGGCGGGATAGTTGAAGTAGCGGTTGACCTGTCGCACGGGGGTTAGCAACTCGTCACCAAGACATTCGGGCGCCTCAAGTGTGCTATGCGCCGGGGCTGGAGGTCACGCACGTTTTGCTCGAGATATTCCTGCCCGTGCTTGAAGGCAGTCTGGCCGAACTGGGCGGCGAACTGGGCTGTGGGGTCGTTCATGAAGTTGCCGTACTGGCCGAGGTTGCTGCCGTTCGGTGCCCCTTGTTGAGCCTGGTAGGGGTTGCCATAGTTCTGCGACTGGGGCTGGGAGCCTGTGGGTGGAGGCGGAGGTGGTGATCGCAGCTGGGGCACGGTCGAGACATGTTGTGGTACGGGATGGTGGAGGGGCGGCGACTGGCCGTATGCTTGGGGTCGCTGCATCGTGGGCGTGCTGGCGTGTCGCGCCAACGGTATGGCAGTCGATCAAATGTAATTTCAATCTCTCGGTATTTGGACGCAGCGGCCTGAGACGGGCGAGGGCCGGCGGGTGGGCTGGTAGTGGCACAAAGGTTGTCAAGACGTGGTCAGGACAAGACGCCAGCTATGCTATGGGGTGCGAAAGTTGGCCTGTGGTCGAGTAGCTTCTGAGCGCCTTGGACAGACAAAGCTCGACCCCTGAAAGGCGGACGGCTTAGACTGCGAAAGCGCATGCTGTCATTTACGTTGCAGCGGCGAGCTTACATAACACCACCCAGGCTGCCACAGCTGGTGGGACTAAGTGCAGTGGGCTGGCCAAAGGCGTACCTAGACCATTGTGCCAAGACTAAATCCAGGTCGGGTCGAACAGGATATCGATAAGGATGCGCCGTCTTATCGCGCCGCAGACGGACAGTCCGACGCCTGCGCCCAATTGACAGCGCCAGCACATCAAGTGCCTCTCGCCTCCGACTCCATCGAGTCTGCCTCTTCCTTTCACTTCGCTCTCGACTCGATTCGACCCGACCTCCTCGACAGCAAGCTTCCCAACTCGCTCCTGATTTACTCGACCAGTCCGACGCTCCTGCCTCTTGCCCCATAATATCCGAGCGAAGTGCCCCCGTGTCAACCATGCTGGATACCTTCGAGATCGTCACCACCGCCGGCGTGGTGATATGGTCCCGGAAGTGGGCGCCAGTCAAGCCTTCGGTAATCAACAGCTTCATAACAGATGTGTTCGTTGAAGAGAAGGGCGTATCTAGCCTTGTCAAGGCAAACAACTCCGCCGCCACCAATGCGCCCTACAAAACCGAGCAGCACACTCTGCGATGGACCATGGTCAAGGAGCTTGGCATCATCTTCGTCGCCGTCTACAGATCCCTGCTCCATCTGTCTTGGATAGACAAGCTCGTCGACAATATCAAGACCATCTTCGTCCAGCTGTACGGCGACCAATTGACGAAACCGAATACCACACAAGTCGAGTGCTCCCAGTTCGACAAGTACTTCGACCAGCAGATCCAAGAGCTCGAGCAACTCGGCGAGAAGCGTCCCGCCCAACCTCAGGCGGCAAAGGCTACCAGAGAGAAGGATGTTGTTTCTGGCAAAGAGGGCGACGACCCTCCATCACCCGAGATCGCCCCTTCCGTCGAGTCCACACCTGTGACCTCTCGGCCTGCCACCCCTGCGAACAATGCCGTGCTCGGTGGCGACGCAAGTCCAGCAGCCAAGCTATCGAGGCGAGCCCGCAAGGCGGTGAACCGCACCAACTCTGCCCCTGCGTCCGGAGACGAGACTGCATCGCGCAAGACCAAGGGAGCGGCAAAGCAGGCCAAAAAGGGTCGCAAGTGGGACGACGACGGACTGCCCCTCGAGGACGATCCTGACGTGAAGCTCGATTACTCTGGTGACACAGGTGACGCGGCTGTCGGGCGGTCCTCGGCGCTCGAGGAAGTTGACTCCTCGACATGGGGCTCGACCACCAAAGGAAAGTTTGTGTTGAAGGACCTTGGTGATGAGGTTCACTCGATGCTCGCCGACGCAGAAGCCAAGAAGGCAGCAACTAGCACAGAGACTGCGAATGGTGGCCTGGTGGGAACTGGTCTAAGCGCCATCACCGGCCTGTTCCGCAATGTCATTGGCGGCAAGAAGCTGACCAAGGAGGACCTGGACAAGGCGATGAAGGGAATGGAGGATCATTTGCTGCGCAAGAACGTGGCCAGGGAGGCTGCAGTCCGGCTGTGCGAAGGCGTCGAGAAGGAGCTGATCGGGGTCACGACTGGGAGCTTCGAGAGCATCAGCACACGCATACAGACGGCAATGGAGGCATCGCTGACCAAGATGCTAACCCCGACGTCATCCATGGATCTCCTGCGCGAGATCGACTCCATCACCTCGCCGTCTGCGACGTCTATGCGCAAAGCCAGGCCATATGTCATGTCCATCGTCGGTGTCAACGGCGTGGGCAAGTCCACCAACCTGTCCAAGATCTGCTTCTTCCTACTGCAGAACAAGTACAAGGTACTCATTGCTGCAGGTGACACCTTCCGGTCTGGAGCTGTCGAGCAATTGGAGGTGCATGTGCGAAACCTGAAGGAGCTGACTGCGCGTGAGGGTGGCGAGGTTGAGCTGTACCAAAAGGGGTACGGCAAGGACGCGGCTACTGTCGCAAGGGATGCCGTGCAATTTGCCAGCCAGCAGGGCTACGATGTCGTGCTGATTGATACCGCTGGACGGCGGCACAACGACCAGCGGTTGATGTCATCACTGGAGAAGTTCGCAAAATTTGCGCAGCCCGACAAGATCCTCATGGTGGGCGAGGCTCTGGTCGGAACGGACTCTGTCGCCCAGGCTCGCAACTTCAACGCGGCATTCGGATCCGTGCGGACTCTCGACGGATTCATTATTTCCAAGTGTGACACCGTGGGAGATATGGTTGGCACACTGGTGAGCTTGGTGCACGCCACCAACGTGCCTGTTTTGTTTGTTGGCGTTGGACAGCACTATTCTGACCTCAGGAACTTCTCTGTGAAATGGGCCGTGGAGAAACTCCTGAGTGGAAACTAAATCGATCATAGCTTTGTGGCTTTTGCCTGGTAACAGCCAGCAGCCCACCATTAATCATATCATACCCCATGCACACACATTGTTCGCTCTGCCAGAGAGGCACTGACATACTTCCAAGGTTGTTTGTTCCACATCAATCGCGAACCGCAATTGTACCTGTATACTTCATTCCTTTACTACATTGCGATTTCAGTCCATCTTCCTATTTTCGCACACACAAAGCTGCATTCTAGATCCCGAATCTTGTGTTGAGATCGCGAGCTTCTCTGTTATTTGCTAGCCTCTCTTCCTACTGAAAGGTTCTCATTTTCGACAACCTCTCCCCGTTGTTACCAGAAAGCAATTGCAGCCTCCTCAACCCATATTTGGGACCTGCGGTCCTTCCCACTGGGCTTTTGCTGCCCTTTCCTCCATTGCCGCGATGCCATCCAAGAAGCAACCCTCCTCGATGACCTACCCCTCCGCTTCTGGCTCCGACGTTCACCGCAGCGCGAGCTTCTGGTCGCTCCCCAGCTTGGTCTCGACACCCGCCTGCTCCGTTCAGTCTGTCCAGACTCAGCGCAGCAAGGATGGACAGGGCCGACTGAAGGTTCTGTTAGACTATCCAGCGCACTCGGAGAACACACGCGTGCTTGAAGAGGCGGACATGTGGCGAGCTGATAAGCTTCGCGTCAAGCTCTCCGCGATGGCCCAGGCCTGTCGCGAGTGGGAGGGCGTGCTGGCGAAGAGCATTTTGGTGAGTGGCTACGCTAGGAATACCTCTCTGTTGTCCAACGCTGACGCGGGTTTGCCACAGAAGGACCATAGTCCAACTGAGACTGGCCCCGCGGCTGCCGACGAGGCTTCGAAGCTGCAAGAGGGTTATGACGCGGCACTCCAGGCCGCTGCGGAGAATAGTAAGTGCGCCCAGCAGATAGTGTCTAATACACTTCCTGAAAAGATGGATAGAAATTCTTCTCAACAACTGACTAACAAATCTTTCTACCCAAGTCTCTGCCACCATGACTGAGCATGCTCTGACCTTCGACATCGTCGTCTCCGAGGAGACTGGCACTTGCGAGTGGACTTTGTTCATGAGCGACCTCTTGATGGGCAAGGGCCTAGCGAATACCTCCAATGAGCTGTTCATGGCGCGCTTCTACGAGAATGAGATGAAGAGCGTCAAGGTCAGCAGGTACTACCATAACAAGTACTGCGAGTGAGCAGCATGGTGGAAAGTCTACGAACACGCATTTGAGTCTGTTCGATACCTCTCGGTTTTGGTTAAAGCTTGAGAAGCACATTGGGGAAATGGTCAGGAAAAGAAATCAGGGTGGTCTCAAGTGCCAGCTAAAATGAGAACTGTTCAATACACGAACTATTTCTGATTTCGCTTCGCCGGTTGTGCCGACAAGCTGAGTCCCCCCTATCTTTGTTTTGCAGCAAGAGTATGCAAACAGAACTAGACAGAGAATCTCTCTGTCATTTCGTTCTGTCCTAATACAACCTGGAGGTGGTATCAAGCCTCCCGAGACCGCTATATGAACCAATGTTCAGACTCCTCTCATGTACCTTGTGTGAGCACTTGGGGCGTAGACAGGATTCTCGATACCTCAGCGCACTTTTCAGTGTCCGTTCGCGGTATCAGTACGTGCTGCTCAAGAATTGCAACTAGTCGAGGTTAGAAATGGCGATGTGAGTCAGTCCTCTTCGGTCAGAGCTCTATGGACGGACTCGCTGCCTGCGAGGGCCATTCATCGCGGCCAGACGCTCCTTCTATTGTCCATAGAGCTGCTTCATCCGCCTCGAGGGACACTGGGTAACTCATTGCTGGATGCTGAATGGGGATCAACAGTGCGGAAAGATGGTGAAGAAACCCACGCCAAATCAGACTGCGGATGGATAGATCTCGAATGCGTCACCAGGAGAAGGAGGACCTCTATAGGTCCTTGCACAAATTCATGGCGTACTGGCACAGTCCCTCGTCAACTGTCACGACGAGGTCAACATTGAATGTGCCTGTCTGTCAAGGGTAGTCTCAGGATCGCAGACAGACTAGGAGTGGCGGGTAATTCGTCTGGAGGACTCCAACCCGCCATCCTGCCCGTTGGATCAAAAGCGCGCGGTCAGAAAATGAATCGTTCCCAACGCACGGAAATCAAGCCGTGGAAATCCGCCACGTATGGCTGTGCTCAAACAGGATGGACAACAAGATGATCCAAAAGACCTTTCCTGTTTGGATTTAACCGCCTAATCCTGAATAACATACAGCCACGCACTTCGCACAGATATCCGTCTATCCCGTCTTTCCCGTTTTCCCGCCCCTCTCCACCGTCTTCCCCGAGGACGCGGACAGCGACGGATCAGAGGGCACAGTCCACATGGTCTTCGCGGTGAGCGGTCCTCCGTCCTCCTCAGATTGCGCCGAGGCGCCGCCCGCACCGTGCCCGAGCGGCGGCAAGGTCAGCGGCGCAGGCATCAGCGACTCCCAGTCGTCCTCCCACGGTGCTGCGTTGCCCACCTCCCCAGTGCCCTGCGACGTCTGTGCCTCCCCCGGACCCCGCGAGCTCCCGCCTGCGAAGGCGTCGGGGCCGTCGCTGTACCGGTATCCTGCGGGAGGCTGCGGTGTCGAAAATCGCCGGCGGTGCCAGGCCCTCTCGCCGAGCCCGGGGTTCTGCGCGACGCTCTCGGGGTGCTGCACCAGTATCGTGGGTGTGTGGGGTATGTCGTCCCATGCGTCGTTTCGGGTCCCATTCGTCGCCAGCTTCGGCGCCGCGTCCACGGCGGCTCGCGGTGTCCCGGGGTTGCCCGTCCTCCACTCTGCGCCCGTCGAGGCTGCGATGATTTGCTTTGGCCGTGGCGCGTCCGAGGCACGCAGGTCACCGCTTAGGGGGGCGAAGTCTATCACGATAGGATCGACGTTCCTCAGGTCGACTCGGTTGGTTTTGCCCGTGTTTGCCGCGCTGCCCGCAGGTGGCGTGTCGCCCGCGCCGTCTCCGCCCGCCCTGTGTTCGTCACTCCCACTCGCTTGCCGTTGTCTCCTCCTCTTGTACATCTTGGCGGCGTAGAAGATGAGGAATGCGAGCAGTCCGAACCCAGAGATGCTCCCCAGCGCGATCCCCGCTGTCACACCTGGTCTCCCTTTGCTGCCTGTATGATCTTCGTAGGGCCCATCGCCTTGCTTCTTCCCGGATTCGGATGGTGTTGAGAGCTTGTAGACCAACATGTAGCCCGCGCCGCCGCACGCTACGGCGTTGTTGCCAGCGCATGGCAGGGTGCAATTTGTGGGTTGGACCTCTTTGGCAGTCGAGTTAAGCAAGCCTCCGCAATAACAAGCTCTATGGACGCGGTCGGATGATTAGTTCTGCTGTCTGGTCCGCCCTGTGATCACAGCAAGGACACATGACACTCACTTTCCTTCCGATAGACCAACAAATAAAGAAAGGCTCTGTTCATCTCTTGGCTTGATTTCAGGTGGCGCCGGCGATTTGCAAAAGTTGAGGCACATCGACAGTGACATCCCATCTTTCCCGGCGGCGTTCCGGACCGTAACGTTTGCGCCCAGCATTGTCTCGAAGTTACTCGGCTCGCCCTGTCCATAACATCCCTGTAGAACGTACACTTCTCCCTTCTGCATCTCTTTCCTCTGGAGGGCGGTCGGGGTGTTGGCCTGTACCGTGATCGTGCTTGTTAAAGATAAAGTCGTCGTGGACGTGCTGTGGACTGTCGTGTACTCTTCCCCCGAGGCCTGACCTTGAGAAATGCCGAATAGAGAAAGAGCGACGGCCATGCGGGATGGCAGGAACCGCCGCCCTATCGTGCCTTCATTTTTTGATAACATCTCCAATGGTGCCAGCAGGACAAGGCATCCTGGAATCCAGAGTTCGGGCTCGACATCTTGAGGCTCTTCTGTTGGTCCAAGTTCAGAAGAGTGTCATTGTAGACAAAGCAGCCCGCCCAGTCAAGCACCGACGCAACAAAGGACCGGGTCGAAAACGGCCACACTCATAGCTGTATTCAGGGCATTGTGTCGATCAAGAGGAATTCGACTCGAGGGATGGCGCCAAGTTGCCCATGGGACCAGCTTAGCATTGCCCTTCTGTCTCGTCCAGCCTCACGGTGGACTCGCTTTATCATGGACAAGACAAGACGTGTAAGGAAGACTCATACGATGAAATTTTAAAACACAAAACAAAAGTAGACCAAGGGACAATGAAGTGCAGGTGAGCGAACACATCTTATGTGAGCCTCGGCGAGTCACGCAAATGCATGCATCATCCGGGCAAGCGATAACGACATCTGAGAGATGCCCACTAGCACAAAGATAACAGGCGTGCAGTGAGAGCCTCACGAATGGGGGCCGATCAGACTTCTTTGGCCCGGCACTGATACCGAGATCTCAGCCATTGCCCAGACGTGCATACACACCCACTGCCTGCGGAGCTGCAGAGTGAACGAGGACTGCGAGAGGACGGGCCGCCGGTTGTGTTGCCTCGAAGATGCCGCCGCCCTTTTATCTCTGGCAACGGCGTGCGCGAGTTCCCACTGCGACACGCCTCATCTGCAGGTCTGACAACTAATGACAATCTGCAAAGTGCAAGGATCTTCGTGACCGGTGAGACAAGAACAGAAAGGGACAGAGATAAGGGAGTTTGAGCAGAGGGAAGCGCGATTCGATACGTGTAGTGTCAGCAAGATCTGTATCAGCAGCCCTGGGGGCTCTTAAGTAGGCATTTGTGATGTGTACCTTGATGTCCCGTATGAGAGTATAAGGCAGCTGATTGCTAGAGTACGATCCGGGGCCTGGGGTTGGCCATTAGAGGCCCGTAGAGCAATCTTTGGGTGAGGTAACGTCTCACAGATATAATCGAATAACTCAGGTAGGAAAGGACGTGCACGTGTGTAGGGGTTGGCGATTGCCCGCGGAGAAGAGCCAACATCATCTCTCCGGGGTTGATCAGACATCAGGCACCCGAATCAGAAGGTCCCGATAAATGAAAATGGTCATTTGAGAAACTCGTATCCTGCAAGAGATTGGTTGATTTGGCCCTTGCGGGCTTCGAGACTTCGAAACTTCGAAAGGGTCTGAGAAAGGTGCTGCTGCTCAGCAGTATTGGGCACGACGAAGAGAGAGGCTCGACATGGACGCTGTTCAATACCTATTCGGAAGGTCAGACACACACTCCGTCTTATCAACCTCATATCTGGACCAGGACGTGGCAAGTTGCTCTGGTATCTTGCGCATCAGTACCAGGCCCGATTGCACAATGTTGCAAATTACTTTCTCCTTACGTGCAGTAGCAGAAGTGACCTGCCGGATCGGCGCTGGGTTGTGTTGTTCACCTGTGGAGCTATACGTTGAGAGGAAGGCTCTGTTCGCCAGAGATAAGGAACCTTGGCTGCCCCCCCCCCCCGGGGTTCATGGGCTGAGTGAGGTCGGGGGACACAAGTCATTCTTGAGTCTGGCGTGCATATAAGCTGGCCTCTTGTCCCATTATCGACGAACTGGCTGGGTTCCAATACCCCTGGTAGGAGGAATAGCGCAGACGGCCAGGCACAAACCTGCTCAGGTTCAACATCGCAAATACGGACTTCAAGCCTCGGACTTGGCGAACCTTGTCGACGACCATGAATGCGACGTCGACCAACTCGACTGCAGAATCATACCAGGAACACTACCCGACGCCCAGCAAGAGTCGCGGAAACCTGCCCCGACGATTCCAGGATTTTTCCGCCCATGTTCTGTGCAACATGACCGTGCCATACCCAAATTGTTCGACTTGCGTGGGGTCTTTCATGAGAAATGTTGAAGTTCTAGGGAATAGGGTCATCATCCGGGAGAGGGAATGAATATTTCCGGGTCCGAACGAACGATCTTTACGGCGAAAGGCCAAGCGTCCGCCATCTTGCAGGCCGCTGAAACGATAGCCTGTTCAGGCGACTCCAGTCGTCTTGCCCCCCATTTCGCCAGCGAGATCCATCGACGACAAGCACCCTCTGGAAATCGCGGAGGTCGGGCGATCGCCCCGACAATTCGACACCCAGAGGTGAACGAGGGGTTCCTGCAAGCCAGCTGCGGACCCCCACGCCTGGATCCAACGTTGATTGGTCCATCCAAATTTGGCACGTCGTGATCATTACTTGGTGCTGACCACTTGTGTTCGTTGGTACGGTGATTCCGGACCTGGCGTCATGGGTTCTGGGAATTTACTGCAGGGTACTAGCGATGGAGTGTTGGCCCTCAGAAGCGGCGACACGTTCTAACCATCTGACGATGACAGTGGTGCAGACAACGTCCATTTCGGAAGATTGTCTGCTTGCTTCGCGAAATTGTAGCGGCCGGATCGAGCGGGCCAGGAAACAAGACCGGGCGAGTCAGCCCCATTTTCGGTATGCCGATTGAAGGAGCCCGGCCCAGGCAAGTCCCGCCCTGGCTTAAATTGCGGGTAAACGAGCAGGACGAGTTGTTGGCACGGAGTCGTGGTCCGAAGAATCAAGCGTCGGCAAATGGCTGCGCTTCAGGCGGCTCAAAGCCTACCGTAGTAGGTCACGAAGACAAGGCAATCTGCCGCCCAGTCTGCCGCCATCTCTCACCGCCTGCTCCTCCAGGAGGCATGAACGGTGAGCCTTGAGAGGGGGTTCCTTGACAGATCCGGAAGCCACGAGGATCATCCCTATAATGCCTAGGGGATGGTTGTTCTTTTGCCCAGCGGCGCCGAGAGAGAGAGCCGCCAAAATCTAGTCCAAATGGTCCCTACCCTTCGCGACAAAGGCACCCGGGCTTAAATGCTGCCACGCAAGCTCGGCAGTCACATGTAAATTGGCACAGCGAGCGCTTCACCTCGCCCAAGTGGCCCCCGGTGGACTGCGTCACTTGGACCCTGCACGGCAGAGCAAACCAGTAGTCTCATGCGAACCAGCGCTCAGCTCGGACGAACATGATTCTACCAACCGTAGCTCGTGAGCGCGTACAAGGGAAGCGCTTGTATGGTTGAGACTTTCGTTGCTAACTGAGGGGAAGGCATCAGGCTGTCCGACAATTCATGCTCGCCGCTGGATGCGGATGCTCTTCTCGAAGCCGAGACGACATGGAGGCGCTGCTTACCAGCGTCCAAAAGCGGTCCCGGCCATTGGCATTTGGTGGAGCCTCTGTTCGTGTTGTTCAGGGTCCGTGTCGGGACCACTTGTATTTCAGCTAGTGGCGGCAACGATGCTGCAGCCAAAGGCGCACTGACGAATGACTACCCTGAAGCAGTAAATTGCGCCGTGGACAGCTTCGCGTTGCATGCGACTTGGTTTGGCAGCCAGGCAGTGCGAATCTGGCCTCATGAACATGGCAGGACCGTACGCCGTGCCATTATTGAGATGAGATATGTCGCTGCTCTTGTAGATTCCGATCCTTAGTACCCAACATCGACTCTGCCATCCACTGTGGGCAGCCTTCCGGAGTGCTTTTACAAATGTGTTGGACCCGAGAGGCTGGCAAGGACTCGTCTAATACACACCTTCGCCAGGCGCTCGGTCGACCAGTCAAATGGAGACGAGATGCAAGTCTAGCGGGTCGATTCTCGAACGCTGCGGTGCAGGGGTGATCCGTGCCACAGTTTGAAAGCTCCATACGTGCACGTCGTACCAGGCGCCGCATTCAGCAATACCTGCTGCCGCAGCACTCTTAAAAAAAATAAAAAATAAAAAGACTCAATACTACGTACCGGCTATTCGTCGAAATCTACCGCCATCGAACGCAATGGCAGCAGGGCTGTGGAGATGTCAGGCCGTCTAAGGGACGGGAGCGTCGTGTATGCGCGCCCGCCAGTTGGCCGCGCGATGGGTGCCGGCCCCTTGGCTAGAGGGTGTGCGCTAGGGTTTCTCTGTGCCTGGGGTGGGCGGCTTCACATGCTTGCCAGCCAGATATCGATGTGTGTCCGTAAGACGACGCAGTAGAGTCGCATCACACCACTACTTTCATGTTGTGTTTCCATCCCAGGGCCATTTTGCCATGTCAGGTCCTAGTCAGGTACTTTCACACCTGGCCACTATGCACATGGTTCATTCTGAGGGCTGGCTCGCTGATTGATTTGTCTGGCTGCTTTGCCTGCCCGGGCACAAATAGATGGTCTCGGCCAATCTCACGAGACTCGGAGATGGGACAGGGTGTTTGTTGGTGAGGGTGAAGGAGTAACAGCCATTGCCCAATCAAGTTTTGAGGCGTCCGGTCGCTGAAGCCGAAGCTGGGGGGTGCCGGCAAGAATAAGCCCGCCGCTTGCAGGTAGAGATCGGGATGACTCGGAGCCAGATGCGACGGGAAAATCCAAACACAGACACAAGCGACGCTGGATTCTGGAACGCCTGTGGAAAGTCAAGTCAGGAGTCAGCTGGTCATATTGTTGCGTGCAGGCAGGCAGCGCCAGACCGAGGAGGAAGAGATGGCTGTCGTTGCGATGCTGTTACAGTATGGTTTTATGATCCCTCATTCACAGGCTTGCTGCGGCCGTGGGGGTTCGCACATGTGCCATAGTAGAGCACCCTGGCTGAGGTATAGGATGTGCACACGACAATTTAGACCCCTGTCGACAAAGGTGGGTGCATCTGGGTATCCGGTACATTGGGGTCGTCTAGCGACGACAGGGCCTGGGCTGGAATGGCCACAGCGCCGACTCGATTCCGGATGGCTGGGCTGGCTGGAGGGTCAAGCCAGACAAGGCTTAATTAGAAAGTCAGGTTGAAAGCAGCGGGCGCCAGCTGGATGGAGCTAGAGCGTGGCATGTCAAGGTGCGTCGTAACATGTTGTCGAGGCCGTTCAGCCGGACCTCGTGGCTCTTGATTTGCCGACGTCTGACGCCCATGACGCCGTCGCGTGGATCAGGTGCACTCATCGAGGATGGCGATGATGGACTCGAAGCAGGTGAAAGGGGAGTGCGTGTCAGCGCGTGCTTGTGGTGTGACATGAGGCCAGCCACCCAGGCCGGAGCAGGGTGAGCACTTGTCAGTGCCCGCGCGGGATGGTGAGGCTGGTCTCGGCCCCCCTCCAGGTGCGGGCGGGAGTTCGTGGGAAAGGCCCAGTGATCATTATGCCGTAGCCTATGTGCAGTTCATCGTGTTAAAAAAGCGAGCGAGTCCAATGGAATGAGAGCGGATGTGGGCGTTGGCGTGGGTGGAAAGTGGGTGTTGTGTGGGTGTAATAAGCTTGGGGTGGGTGCGGCGCGGGCTGTGTGGGCGGTGGAGGGGTGTGGGGTTTCGAGCACAGACGTACACCCACCTGCACCTGCCTGCCTGCCTGCCTGCCCAGCCTGCCTCTCTGCCTGTCAGTCAGTCAGTCAGCATGTCTGGTCTGGTCCCACAGACCGTGATACTGTCCACCATGACTACCACTGTACAGTCGTGCCCGTCAGGACTCAGGACTCGCGAGACCAGGACCCCAGGGGCACAACCGCCATCCATCATCACCAGCTTCTCAGCCGCAGTGCTGCAGCATTCTAGAGCTCCCATGGCTAAAGCAGAGGACGGAGGCGACAGATCCACAGGACAGCGGGTTACTTCCCCGTTCATCATCTTGCTGCAGGAGGCTCAACAATGTCCACCAATCCCGTCCAGTCTTGCTCTCGAAACTGACGACATCTGCGCAACATAGTGGCTACTTCATAGTACTAGGTAGAAGGGACCCTGAAATCACGGTTTGTTTACACACTACCTGGGGTGCAGGGTACAGTTCAAAGTCGTGATTAAAATTACCTACCCAGGGGCAGCCACAGGACCGAATACAGGTTCCTCGGACGATGCCATCCTATCAGACTAAATAATTGCCGTGGGAAAAAGTATATCCAGCACCTCCTCATCGCAGACTGCATACCGACAGCCGCGAAATTCTGGGCATTTGATCTTAAGCGCCCTCTGCACACTGTCTGCCATCGCTGAGCTAAGGAACTCCCCCCCTTCCCCTCTCCCAAACCCCGTCGCATCACTTCGCTGTTACCCAGTCAGCCAGTGTGGACTACAATGTCTCCGATGATGGAGGAGGAGGAGGAGGAGTACGGGCGTAAACCACCTCAGTGAAGCGTTAAACATACGCTACGTTCCGATCGGACTGCCGCGGAAGCAACGTCGACATCCGCACTCCCGTGGATGATGGACATGTCCCAAACTACACTATCCAGGCTATGTGGACGCCACATCGGCAGCCCACATTTGCTCGTTGCCGCACCTGACCTGACGTCAACCACGGAATGTCCCAGGCAGCCAAGGAGCTTGAGGTGAAGCAACGGTCAAGGAGCCTTCTTACCATCTGCCTCTGGCCGACCTGGGAGCGTGTATTGTTAAACCTAGTTCTTGAGTCGACAGCGCCGTCCGCCGTTCCCACCCCGCCAGCACCACCGGCCAACTTCCGTGGATCTGCGTGGAGAGAGCTCAGCCGCACAATACCAGGCACGCCTCTCTTGTCTCAATGTAGAACCTCATCTTGCCCTTGATCCGGATCCTCTGCGACGGTACGAATCATCACGGTGGAGGCCGTTCGCCTAGAGACCTCGGAACCCGGGAATCTCGTGGGTTTAAGGCAGAATGCCACCTCTTCCCAGTTTTTTTTCTTCTTTCCAGTTCCCAGGTCGGGCTGGTACCATTTGTTGCTCCACAGTCTTGCTTGGTATCAAATGACACCCGTAAACGAGTCACCGGCAGAGTTGATATTGTACGTGCACGATTCATCGGCCCAGATCCTGCCTGGCCTCCATGATGAGCTCCAAATCGCTCCAGAGGTGCCGGATGAGCCCACGCGGGCACGGCGGTACTCGGCCCTGCTGGACGGCTGACCATGTCCATGACCATGAACGTGTGCTCAACAGGCCGAGTTTGAAGGGGGCCGATCCGCGCGCTGCGACGCCGATGCGTGAGCAGCCACAGCAGCCGCGCAGCGTTGCTGTCGCAGCTCCTCACGCGGAGCAAGCCATCCTTGCCGATCACGGCCCAGCCATTCGCGCGTGCCCCTGCCGGTACCAACTACATTCGACCTCCTTCATCCGTGCTTGCAGGAAGAAACCCCACGCCGCCAACCCTGTCTGTGTCGCTAGCTCCAAAGCCTCACACCATGTCCACCATGTCCACCATGTCCACCATGTCCACCATGCCCGCTCCTGCATGTCCTTAACACCGAGGGAATGACTCTCCATGCACGAGGATTTCCCACCGCAGCTGCGCAGCTGAGCAAGCAATGCCCGCTGTATGGCCTCGCACCGCATCCTGACATGGGCAGCTGCTGTGTGCCAGGATATGCGACCGCGAGCCTAGACTGCACAGGTTATTTCATGTACAAGTCACAAATCCGGCACGCTCATCGGGTGCTCAACTGCCCCCACACGAGCTTGGTGTCGCAGGCTGGACGGGACCTTCTCTTCCTAGCTTCCTGCCTCCACGCAAGCATGCCCCCCGAAATCCGCCTGCGAGTTTTGGGGAACGTGCCTGGATCTTCCAGCGGCTGTCGTGTGCAACAATCTCAACTGAATGTTGCCTGTCCCGGTCTCCACATGGAAAAGATGGTTGACGATTCCAAGGCCGACACTACGGTTTTCAGACAGGGAACAAGCCTTGCTTCCAGACACTAGCAGCACTGGGCCACTTAGAAGGAAGATTTCGGAAAGGGGTCGGATGGGCTAATTAACGACTGGACCGTCCATGCCAACCCGCCCTCACGTCCCGGGAAAACCAAGAAGCCCCTAGCGTGCCAGGGACCGACCGAGATGCGTCACCTATCCACTGGGCCGGTGATGCTTTGGGAGGGCAGTGTACCATCGCGAAGGTTGACAATACCCTCGCGATGGCTTCCTCAGTCAATCTTCTGGTGCCGTTCTGGTGATTGTACCGGGCAGACCTCACAGTGCATCTTGATGCAACCGCTCTGCTGCACGCATTGGGATTTACAGGAAAAGAAGACGAAGAGCAAGAGAGTGGATCGCCGCAATCCGATGTCTCATGGCAAGGACATCTCGAGGACCCTTAAAAAACGGCCTGTACAGGGGCGTCGTAGTGGATGATCAACTGCACCGTTGTGCGTCAGGCTGCAGACGATTCGACCAGCCCGCCAGCCCGCCAGCCCGCCAGCCATCCGATGCCTACTTCAGGCAAAATGTCTCGTTCTCGTTCTTCTGCATCCCAAGTGGCCCCGCCCATCTTCGCGTGCGCAGGGACCCACCGGCGTAGGAGGATCCACCCCTGGTCCTGCGCTTTTGCAATTTAAGCCGAAAGAAAGGCCTGCGGCTGCTGCAAGATGCTGGCGTTGCTGGGATCAGAGTGGCCGAGCGAGATGCTAGAGACCAGCAAGTGGAGAAGGCTTCATCAGACGCTCCGATGGGCATCCACAACCAACACCACCACCACCGCTTCCGCAACTCGGTTTTGCGCCGTGCCCTGTTGATGCGTATGCACATTTATCTGTAGCTGTGTCTCCCGAGGGCGCAGGCCGTAATGGCAACAGTAATGGAATCTGGATTGGACCTCGTGTGTGCGTATGCACGCATGTATGAGAGCAGAGACGCAGGACTGGGGGAGAGCAGAACAACAGGAGCGCATATTTGTACAAGGGCAGAGGGATCGGTCAGATCGTGCCGGGTCGTGTGGTGTGGTGTCGTGTCATGCTCTGCTCTGCTCTGCTGTCTGTCGTGTGGCACTTTTAACAATTTTCCCTCGTCCCCTGCCCGCGAGTGCAGCCTGAGCCTGACTCTTGAATCGCATCTTGGTCCCGACAACTCTATTATTACCGCCCTTGGTTGGCCAGGGCGTGCATTTCCACTTTCGGCGGACCAGGTTGCTGCTTGGACGTGGGTGACCGCTGCTCGGCTTGTGCGCACTCTCCTCTCCAGGCTCTAGTGGCAGCGTCCAAAAAAAAGAAGAGGCACACCACCACCCACCGGACCAGGGACCAGGCCAGGCCAGACAAGACAGGCCACACACTACCTAGGTACTGACGGACTGACTGACTGACTGCCAGGCCCGCCGAAGGGACCGCCAGCCCAGCCAGGCCTGTGCTTGGGCTTGTAGGGGTGTGCGTGTTAGTGACTGGAGCGACTGGAGCGACTGAGTGTCTGAGTGTGAGAGTGTGAGAGTGTGAGAGAGAGAAGTGTGGGTGTGGGTGCAGGTGCGGCCAGCCGAACGTGGGGTAGAGCCTCCCGGGATCCTCTCTCGTCTCTGGTCTTTGCTTGGACGGTACAAGTCCCAAGAATTCCCCCCATTCTGGCCGAAGTCTTCCCGCTTCCCTCTCTTCACCACCGCATCCCCCCCAGAAGCACAGTTCAAAGCCGACTCGACTCGTCCGTACGACATGGCCGCCATATCGACGTCGAGTCCTCTGATCTCAATGAGCCCTACCTCAACAGAGCACGACTTCCGATTCCCACGAAGGCCCGCCGACAGCGGCCCCGGCGACATTAAGCCGGAGCAATCAGAGCGCTCCGCTCCCGCCAGGACTAACAAGACTATCGGTACCGCCTCACTGGTCAGCAACGGGAGCAACGCCCACAGGCCCAACAACAACAACAACTCCTCCACCAATAAGCCCAATAACACCGCAGAGATGCGCGGCAGCCTCAAGGAGGTCCGCTTTGATCTCTCAAAGACCCTGGACAGTGCACGAGGCACCTTGTCCAAGACGGACGCCTTTGCCGGCTTCCAGGATGGCATCGCAGGGATGAGCACCAGCCCGGCGGACCTGGGCAAGGAGGACCCGCTGGCCGCCCAGGTCTGGCGCTTTTTCAGCAAGACGAAGCAGAGCTTGCCCAACCAGCAGCGCATGGAGAACCTCACATGGCGCATGATGCATGCCAGTCTGCGCAAGCAGCAGCTCGCCAACGAGTTTTCCAGGTACGGTTGTCTGCTCCGGTACCTGCGCGACGCCAGCAATGGGTCACCTCCATGCAGTGCCATGCCATGCGAAGGAACGATAAGGTGCTAACTTGCTATTCCCTCCCAAAGATCCGGTGGGAATGCTCCCAGCGGCATCGCCCAGCTGCGAAAATCATCTGAGCACAACATCTCTACCTCTGACCCAATGAACCTCGACGACTTCCTCGTCGCTGACAACATTGCGACTCCCGCCGGCACCGCCAACAGCCCTTCGCCCGAGCTCTCGAAGCGAGGCGAAGACAGGCCTTTGCGCTCTCACATCACCGCCATCCCCATCAAACATCGCCAGGCCTCTCTCCCGCATTTCGTACCCCAGTCTGTCCCTGTCCCTGCTCATGCGCCCAATGTTCAGCACGAGTTCGGGTACATCACAAGGCATCACAGGAAGACGAGCATCGACGAGAGACGGGTAAGCAATTTTCATCATTTCGAGAACAGTGACATGGGCTTTGCCTATTCCGCGTGGCACGACTCGTTATCCTGCGCTATGATCCGATCGCAACTGACACTTTTCAGACTCGCAAGCGGCCAGCCGACTTCTCGCCTCACGTGTCCGGCATTGGGGGACTCGAAGGAGACGGGGACTTCCATGAGTACACGCTCGACCATCCCAATGCATCTGGCATGGGTCACGGGCCCAATCACCCCGGCGTGCCATTCCCCCTGGACACCTTTCAGATGGAGAGTGATCCCATCATCACTTCTGCGGGGCCTTTCCAACCGAACTTTGCCTTCTCTCCAGGTACCTCGCCGATGGCACACCATGGGGCGTTCGCCAACATGTATAACAACCAGTCCATGCCCTCCTCGGCCGTGCAGAACACTGAGTTTTATTCACCGCCTGGATCGGCCTACCAGTCCGCCGTTTCTACACCCCATCCCATCAATGAGGAACCCTTCTACTTTGGCTCCATGGACGTCCGTCATCAACGACCACACCCATTCCGGCCAGCACCAACAAACATGGCCAACTCGGTGCCAAACCAGTTCATGTATAATCCGTCCAATGGCAACCCCATGTTCCCCACCACCTCTGGTGCGGACCCTGCCTCCGCTTTCGCCACCAGCAATGCCTTTGGCCACATTGACCCAAGTCAGGTCTTTCCAGACCACTCTGTCCGGTCTCCTGGCGTCAGTATGATGCCAGACAGCAATGGCATGTTCAGCTTTGGACCGGATTCGGATGATGGGGAGGATGATGTTGGTGCTTTCGCTGACCGCAATATGACGATGCCGCATGACTTCTCCTCGACCGAGTTCGACGCTGAGGGGATGCCATCGCATGGCAACGCAATGCAGTGGGATGCGTCCTTGCCTGGGCAGTTCAGCACCCAGGCTGCACGCTACCCGGGTGGGCCGCCTACTGCCAAGCGGGTCACTATCGGTGGGACGACAACAGATTATGTGGACTCCAACGACTGGGAAGGCGGCAATCTCGGCCGAAGCCAATCTCAGTCTTTTCGACATGGCGGAGACCGCCGACAGAAAGTGCCACGAACTGCGTCAACCCCAGCGGTAAACCGAGGCAACGCGTTTGATCGCCTCTCGCGATCCAACCCCAATTCCCCACCGGCAGACGGCGCTGGGCACACGTCTGGATACTCCTCCGTGAACCCCAGCAGGCCGTCGTCACCTCCCGGGTCCAAGAACGGCTCCTCGACGAATCTGCAGGCTGCTAACAACTCGTCAACCGACGGAACCGCGCCCACTACCTGCACAAATTGCTTCACCCAAACCACGCCTCTTTGGCGTCGGAACCCCGAGGGTCAGCCGCTTTGTAACGCCTGCGGTCTGTTCTTGAAGCTCCACGGTGTTGTGAGACCGCTGAGTTTGAAGACGGATGTCATCAAGAAGCGGAATCGTGGGTCAGGCAACAGCTTGCCTGTGGGCGGGACAAGTACGCGATCGGGGAAGAAGAATGCCAGCGTGAATGCTTCGCACAACAATTCTGGGACCAACACTCGCAAGAACTCCTCGCTCGCCATCTCTTCCTCGGCTAGCAACATCGTGAGTCAGGCTTCGACGCCTCCAGCGACCAACCGCGCCGGTAGCGTCAATGCCAGCGATTCGCCAGTCAGTGGCGGGCCGTCGGGCGGCAACACTGCTGGGAGCAGCCCAACAAGTTTCCACGGGAACGCAGGCCCAGCGAATGGTGCAGTGGGCGGAAAGGGCGTTGTTCCTATTGCGGCCGCCCCACCAAAGTCCACTCCCGGGCCTGGGGCTTCCGCGCTGCCGCGCACAGTCGCAGTATCCGCCAAGCGACAGCGGAGGCATAGCAAGAGTGCAGCTGACAATGCCGGAATGGACATTGACAGCCCCGAAAACTCAACCGGATCCAACGAGACGGCCCGTTCGATCGGTTCGAGCAGCGGATTCGGTACCATGTCGAACTCGGCCAGCCTGGGCCTTGCCAACGGCTTCGGCATGACGCAGAGGCCCATGGTTGGCTCCGGCATGATGACGGGCATGCCTGCCGGTCAGCCGCCCGTGACAGTGGCGCCCAACGGTACCGGCACTGGCCCGCAGGAATGGGAGTGGTTGACCATGAGTCTCTGAGTGTTCCGACGAGACGGATCTGCATATTCGAAAGGCGTTTACGGTTGTTGCATCGATACGCACCACTGAGTCGCGTTATCGGCTATTTTACATAACTCGATGATACCACGCCAGTCCATGGAGCTAGGCGAGGGCTGCTTCGCTTCACACTCGCGGCATGGCTCTGACTGCATGCCGGGGGCCCCGTGGCTAGCAGCTTCTTCCCCTATCAGTTTGGAATATTGGCATTCAGCTCGGCGCGTTCTGACTTTTGAGGTGGGGTGGGTCTCACGAATCTTATGCTTTGCAATGTTTTATGCCCTTCGCCGAAACCATGGCACTTGGGTGCTCGGCCCAATAATCATTAGTATGGTGGCGGCAACGACGATCCCTCCCGATGGATCGAACGACTCGATAATTGACTGTTGGCGCGGTCATTTCGCAACAGGATCTGTATGGATGTTTTGCTCCTTTGATCCTGGCGGGCGCCACCAAGTCTGCGGAAGGGAAGTGGGGTGGGGAGGCCATGTCGAGACATAGACTGGTTCCGCAGCGCTGCTTTCACGCCCAAAGCTGTTTCTGACTGCGACGTGGCTTATTGGGTTCTAAACGCATCATTACGAGAGGGTACTTTATGGGATTTCCTTATCAAGCGAGCGTGGGCGGTTCTGGCGATTTTACAACACTCTTCCTCCGGCCATTTGGTTTCCGGCCGGGGCTTTTTGGGGCACCCGAGGGTATCATTTGTTGCTTTTTCATGCGCTAGATATGATGATCTTGAGGACGGCTGTATATTTTGTTGGGCAGGTTGAGCGAGAGCGTGGACTGTTTATCTCGTTTGCGTCTGTTGTGCGCTCGTGCTGTCGTTGCGTAGAGATTTGGTGGATACCCCGCGGGATTTGTAAGTTGATATCAGAGATGGTGGTTTGGCAGAGATACACCAGAGTATTATTATTCTGTGAGCGATTCGACCCTCCGAAGACTGGCAACATTTGCACGGAGAGACAGGAGTTCTCCTTGAGGATTGTACTTGTTCCTCGGTAGATGACTTTCGAGCTATATCGAGACAAAGAATGAAATCGCAACCTGGATTAAATTGCCTCATTTTCTCTCCCTGTGATACAGTTACGGGGGATCCAAGCGCAGCCCATTATGGTGGCTTGAGAGCTTCATACCCCGTCCATACATTGTTCTTGAATCGGCGAGCGAACGATTCGTACATTGATCTTCAATGGCCAGAGTGAAGACATCAGATTCGAGGAATTTGTAGAGCTACTAGTACAGAAAGGGATATGATCTCAAGCATTGGAACAATCTGGCATCTTATGTTGTTCTTGATTGACCTGTTCCCCGTCCCTTGCCAGCAGATCCAACTCGCGACAGTGCCTGAAACAACATTACCTGTTTGATAGTCAAACAATTAATATTTTACATACAAGGCAGTTGAGCCTCGTTGAATGCAACAGCTACGAGGGGTTGGAGATAGCTGGCAATGAGCGGTGGGGAAGAATCAAGCGGAGGATCGGACGCGAGTAGGTAGGATAGTCTTGAGCAGTCTGCGCTGAAAGTCTGGGAGATATAGAGTCGATACGATTAAGTTGCCACTCATAAGCATGAAACAAACACTGTGAATTGGTATAGCTACACCGGACGTTGACATTTGTACACGTGACACTACAGAACTTTTAAGACCTCCCTCTTTTGCTAACCGGGAGTAGTTTGGAATCCAGAGGCCGGGACGCACCCACGTGAATCTTGTAAGGTCTTTCTAGCATGAAGTCCCATTTCTATTACTACTCAATCAAAGAGCTGATGGTAACTATATCCGTGGCCGGTGGCAGGCGACATACCAAACCCTTCCTCACCTATACGCAGAACTTCATATGTTTCAAGCAGAAGGGCAAGTGACGTTTTATATAGAAGTCGGTGTAGTTTATTCCACCTGGTTCACATACTACAAAACAACAGAGAATCCTACTTATAAGTACCGTCCGTGGCCCTGCTAAGAAGTAAGACCAATACCCGCAACGCGATTATGACCCTTACCGACACGTCCACAAATGACGAACCTTCAACGTGACCAAATGTGCGTCAGGACACGGGTGCCCTAGAAGAGACTTAGAAGCAGAGGTCCAAGGACGGAAGAATGCTGCACGAGTGTGCTGGAAGCAGGAATGTTTTGTCTGGTTGCTACCTAAGTAGATAGATCTTCGGAATTTAGTCATAACGTTAAAACATTAAGTCGATGCACACGTTCGCATGCCGTGCCGCTGAATGAATGAGTCCCAGTCTCCCACAACCCAGTGACGACTTTCTTTAGCCGTGCCACCTCCGTCCTTCATCAAGCCTTCTCCAAAGTGAGAGTGAAAGATATCCGCGCCACACCCACTCTCCCGCCCCTGACGCCCTACAACACGGCCATTACACCAACAAGGCCGCCCAAGACGGCACCGGCAGCAACGACGCCCCGGTCCACCTTCGCGCCGGCCACGGCATTCGACGTCGACCCAGTGGCGGTCGAGCTGGACGACGACGACGTAGCGGTAGCGGTGGCATCGCTCCCGGTCAGGGTGGTAGTGCTCGTAACGTCACCGCTCACAGCCTCGGCGACCTGCGCGAGGCCGGTGGAGACGATGACGTTCCCGTTCGTGCCCGTGACCGTCTCCGTGACGGTGGTGCTGTGCGTGCTCCAGGTCCAGCCGTGGCCCCACATGCCCCAGCCTCCCCAGCCCGCGTCGCCGCCGTCGCCGCCGGGGCCGATCCACGGGCTCCCGTCCCACGGGCAACCCGTCACCGTCACCTGGCTGGCCGTATAGCTGGACGTCCAGCCGCCCCACCCGCCGCCGCCGCCGCCGCCACCACCACGGCCACCGTTACCTCCTCCTCCGAATCCGCTGCGGCCGGAGCTGCTCCAGCCGTCGCTGCTGCCGCCGCCGGGGCCCCAGCCCCCCGAGGCCGCCGGCCAGGAAACGGTGTAGACGCCCGTCGAGCCGACGGATGAGCACGACGACCAGGCGGCGCAGATACTGGAAGATGCGGAAGAGTACGAGGACCAAGCTGTCGGGGTGGCGGAGCACGCGCTGGACAGGCACGAGCCGACCGAGTTGGTGTCGTCACCGTCGCAGTAGGATGTTGGCTCCGGCCAGGCCGACGTTGGCGTCGAGGACGCCCACTTTGAGGACAGGCAGGATTGCTATATCAGGTGTGTCAGCCATTTCTGTTTCTCGGGGGCGCACGAGGGAGAGAGATAGAGACTAGGAGACAACGGATGATGGAAGGGACAGGGACGTGGACCTACGGCACAGTCGGGAGCTCCTCCCCACCATTGCGCGGCTGCTCCGCTGGCGAGGGCTGCAAGAGTGGCTGTTTTCATCTTTGGGGGTTGCGGCAGGATATTTGTCTAGGCAAGTGTGCGTGGCGTGTATTCCAGGTGAGGTGGTCCAGGAAGGCACATATGCTGGAGGCCAGACCAGAAGCAGGGAGGACGAGCCCGTTTATAACTCTGCGACCTCAGGCACCCAACTAACACTTGCACGAGCCCCGTCCACCTATGTCATAGGCAGGAGGGCGGGGGCAGAACAGCCTCACGACCGCAAGGCTCGTTCAGCCCCATCCTTGCGCACCGAATTCGTCAGCTCACCCTCGTTGTGACCATCAGCCCCACTGTCGGGACCGAGACAGACACACGTAGAGACAGAGACCAGCACGGCCAAATAGGGAAAGCACCATGGTGCGACTGCATGCGGCGTGAGGCGCAGTGTAAGAGACAACGCAGGCCCGAAGGAGGATAGTCGGGTCCGGCATATGGGCCATGCTACTGCAACCTCCCTCTCGGCCCGCCAGTGGGCGGACTCGCGGAACGCAGGGTTGACAGAAAGGGAGAGCGCAGTGACCAGATCGGCACGCCTGGTCGCAGCCGCTAGTCGGCCGGACAGCAGGGAGGAGACAGACGCACGATGAGAGGACGTCGACGCTTGCGCGGCAGCGCAGCTCGTGCATGTGCCCCCGCCGTGTCAGGTAGATTGGCCGTCAGCAACTAGGCAAGCTGAAATAGAGCTACATCAGCTGTGTCCATTGCCATGTGGCCTGCGGCGGGCCAGCCATCGCACGATAGAGTTCAGAGAGAGGGTGGAAGAGCGGTGACGAACCGCGACCACAACAGCCGTGTGCAACGAGAGGCCACCCAGTCTGACGCGCCCAAGACCACCCAGCCCGACCGGTAGAGCAAAAATAAGAAAGATGCCTTGAGACGGAAAGGCAAATCGTGTGGAGTCGACGCTATGGCTGCGACGTCGGGACCGAGAGTGGCGTCGGCGGTCGGGGAGGACAGAGGTTGGGGAATGTCCGAAGCAGTCCCTGGCCAAGTCTTTGCCCATCCATATACAAGCATTTGTATATATAGGGCACGGCTGTGTCAGCAATTGGGCTGTCGGAGTGGATGGACCATACGTCAACGCCTGACGAGTACCTCGGAGCCCAGGAAACGACGTTTTGTTCATCTGCCCCAGCGTCGACAACGTCCTTCAGCGACCCTCACCCCCGGCTTTGTTTCATGGTCATGTTTGGTCCGAGTCAATGCCAAGGCTGATTTAAGGTTACTTCGGAAGTCGGCGACATGGGTCTGGGGCGGAGATCCGTGGGATTAGATTAGATCCCTGGATGTGATTGGCTTCTATCACCGTGTAAGTCGCGGCCCCGACTCCACCAGGTTGACGTTGGGTGGTGAAGCCCCCTCGCCTACTGGGCCTTCTCTGCAGTCGGGCGAGACTGATGACTTGTGATTTATTTTCCATATATGGGGCTGTTTACACAACGAAGCCATCTGCTTCCGTCGAGCCATGGCGTACTTGGGCAATGTTCAGGACAGAGACAGACTAACTAACCACAGGCGATCAAGTCGCCCCCGACACGACACCCCATGGGTCCTGTCATTGTTGCCGCCCGAGAATTCCGACAAGCAAAACTTCCTACCGTTTACCTGCCTGCCTGTCCAACGCTGGCCTGGGATTCTATTCTGCCAGTAACCCTGAACTCCTCGAACCGATGCGTCATATGTAATACACGGTCCAATCGGACCAAAACCGCGAGCGGTAGTATCAGAAGAAAAGAGCTTTGCTTCGTATCCACAGACACTTCATCAATATCAGCATCAACCGTCAATCCTCAGCCATGCCTCTCATCAAAGCATATGTGTTAATGCACAGCCCTTGTCGGACTATCAGGGCCAGGTGACCACCCAACGTACGTTCTCACCGGCGACACCTTGGTGGGTGAGATCTTCATCGGCACCCGCAGGGCCCGCTCTCCACACCTCCTCTTCCCAGCCGGGCTTTGCGGCTCAGCAAACATCTGCTCGCCCTACAGCATTGTGCCGAACGTGTTGTCCGTGACCGGTTTCCTTGAACTGCCGCCGGTCTCATCCGTCTTGCGATGGCGGAACGTGAATCCGACAAATAGCGACTTGCCCATGTCATCATCACGATCAGCCATGTTCTCCAAGGCTGACTGCTTATCATGCACCTCCTTGTACTTGGCCATGTCCGCTTCGTTGGTGAAGTCGTCGAAGTAGCCAGCATCCGTCTCAGAGTCCAGCTCGGGCACAAAGGGCGCCTTGGTGTCCCGCAGCGTCTCCCAGTTGACCTCGGCGAAGTATTGGTGGGCATATATGTCCTTCATGTTGGAGAAGCGCTTGGACCGGGAGTTGATGCAGGTTGTGATGAAGCTCCAGGTACGGTTGCTCAGGAAGTAGTTGGGGTCCTCCCACACAGGCCGCTTGAGAACGTCCTTCCAATGCTTCAGGTTGCGCCAGGTCTCATCAGCATTTGATCCAGCAAACGGCGGGAAGCCAGTCAGGGCCTCAAATAGCATGCAGCCCAGACTCCAGTAGTCGACAGTGAAATCGTACTCTTCCCCGCGGAGGACCTCGGGCGCCATGTAGTCGGGAGAGCCGACGATAGATTTGGCGTAATTCGCGTCGTTGTTGCGCATCGACCGGTACCCATCCCTTCGCTCTGCCACGGTTCTCTGGTCCATTGGCTTGCCAAAGGGCACCGAGGTCTCCGACGCCTGCTCCAGACGGAGCCGCATTGACTCGATCTTTGCAGGCGCGAGCATGCCAGCCGCCAATCCGAAGTCGGTCAGCTTGACGTGGCCAGACGAGTCGACGAGGAAGTTCTCAGGTTTCAGGTCGCGATGGATGTAGCCGAGCTGGTGGAGAGCGTCTACGGAACAGAACATCTCGGCAATGTAGAATCGAGCATGCCTGTTGGACAGGACACCGGTGTTGTTCAACAGAGTGCGGAAGTCACCTCCAGGCACGTATTCCTGCGCCATGTCAGTTAGGCCCATGCAGAGCACGGGTGGGGAATACGCACCATTGCAAGGTAAATATTCTTGTCATCCTGGAACGAGTACAACAGACGAACAAGCCATTGGCTCTTGGCAGTTGTCAGGATGTCTCTCTCGGTCAAGACGTGACGCACCTCGTCCAGCTTGAACAGCAGCTTCTTGCTCATGACCTTCAGGGCGCACACCTCCTTCGTGTCCTTCTTCTGGGCCAGGAACACTTGACCGTAGCCACCCTGCCCGACCTGTGTCAGGATCTGGAAGTCGCCCTGTCGGAGTCGTACACGACGCTTGCGCAGATTGGCCCGCTCGCGACCGGTGTACTTGCTCCACATCTGCTTGTAGGTCTCCTCATCGGTCTCGGGAGGCTCAGGGTATTCGGAGCGGAAGGCATTGAGGCGGCCTTGGCGGTTACCGGCATAGCTCAGAAGATCAAAATAATAGTCGAGGAAGTCTTTGCAGAAAAGTCGCGTTAGCCATTTGTTGGGATCAGATGTCAAGCAGTAGGAATAACGGTGGCTCACAAAGCTGTGTGACATTGACCAGGCGCCTCACGTTGGGCTTTTCCAGAATGGCGCGCTCCTCGTCTGTGAGACCGCGGGACGTGTCGAACTTCTTGCCCGGAGGCGCGCGCGGACTGCTGTACAACTCCTGTCTCGACTGAGCGGCATGGTTGTGAGAAATGGGTATCTTGGAGGCGGTAGGAGGGGTGTTCTCCTGGCCCTGGTGCTTGAGCGGGGTGGAAGGTGGCCCCCTCTGAAGGATGCTATCATCAACAAGGGTATTTGTTGTGGACTCGGCGTCAAAGGGGTCGTATGACTGGGCATTGCTGAGCTTGGTGGGAGACAGCGGGGTGATGACGGATTGAGGACGGCCGAGCTTGATGGGACTGTCGAGAGTGGTGGCGGCGTTGAGCTTCAGGTGGCTCTCAAAAGCCTGGGGCAGTTCTCGGGCACCCGGGGGCGCGGTCCTCTTGCTGGGGCTGCCCTTGGGGGTGTTGGCCGGCTCGATGAAGCTGTTCCTAATGGGCGTCGAGGGGCGGCCAAGGTCCAGCCTGCTGCTGTTGGCGTTGGCGTTGGAGTTGTTAGCATCCTTGCCTCCACCGGAGAGCATGTTGGACATGAAGCTGGCCATGTTGTGTGGTTGTGGCGCGTTGATGTCGTGGGGGTTTGGTGATGGTGAGGGGCACGTTGGATGGGCCGGGGATGCGCAAATGTGGCGGGCGTGCGATGCGACCTGTCGAATTGAAGGGGAGAGCCACAAAGGCAAGGATTGACTGGTCGATTCCCTCAGGCGAGACAGAGAGATGATAGCCTAAGTCTGCTGGGGACTGAAAATGGGAGCGAGTGGGAGAATGGGTGAGGGAGTGTTGCAGCCCAAGCTCGAGCCTGAAAAGTCGAGATAAACACAGAGACACACAAGAGATAGACACACGCGCGGCTACGGCAACAACAACAACATGTGAAGCAGGCTCAGCCGCACCAAGGTGGGGGGGGGGAGAGATTGCGACTGATGCAATGCGAATCCGATGCGATCAAAATGCAAGAAAGAGCATGGGGCAAGAATCCCGGGACGATGCCCACTTATTTATCCAGCCCTTGTCGAACAAACTCAAGTGGCAGTGGCACTAGCACTGACAGTGAGGCGGAGATGGAGGGGGGAGGAGGAGGAGGGGAAAGGAGCCGCCCACGGAGGAACGAGCAGTCAGTCAGCGAGGCGTCATTGGCCCCACCTAGAATCAAAACATCCGTTCGCGGGTTGGTCAAGCAACAACAAGACAACGCGACTGGCAGGCCACGCTAAAAGCCTTGAAACAAGACAAAATGCATCTCAACGGTCACATTTCCCATTCCAACCCAACCCATGTACCTTCCAAGGCTGTACTGGGTCCTTGCTTGCCAGCACCAGTACCAGCTCCCTGCACTGCAGTAGGCATGTTCGCGTGTCTGCTGATGATTGCTCGGCACACAAACACAAATTGCCTCGAGGTATCCATCTGTTGATTGCTGCCCTTGTACTCACCGGCTACTACTATCCGGGTGTCCGTCTCGCCCTCACCTTTGATCGTACACAGTACTACAGTGACGAAACTATCTCAATACGAAGGCTTAAACATCGAATACTCTCTCCCTATCACTTCTCCGTGTACCGTCCTCGCTGCCAAGTCTGTCTTTTATTTCACCACCGTCGCGCATCCGCGCGGAAATTGTTCTCACCTGTACTCGTCAACAAGCCAGAACTCGCAGGCGCTCGGGTTAGCAGACCTGTCTAGGCTTGTCTGCGTTGTCTCTTGACGGGGCTGATACGAGGGGCCAAGACCTGCCGCTGTTTGCTTGTCAGCGTACAGAAAGGGAACAACGCTTCCCAATGTCGTGTCTCCCGAGAGCGAGCTTCCACTGAGGGCTCAATACCCCTCGTAGACTTTGCGACCACCGAGAGGACTGGTGCGTGACCGTCAACATCTCCGCCAAGAAGAGTCGCGAGAAAGAGTAGCAGAAAATACGAAGCTTCGTTACAGTAACAAATGATAAACTCTCGAGTAACGGCGGTTCAAAACCAGCTCCTGGACAACCTGACTGATTACATTGCACCGTGTTTACCGCGTTCCAAGACAACTGGACAGCATGCAAGCCTTCTACAAGTGGATGATGGCTGGCTTCCTTCACAGATCATCGCTACAGTCGCTGCACATTAGCGACCTTGCTTGTAATGACTCTGAGATAGCAGTGGAACTCCCGTCGTTGACAGCACGGTGGACAAACAGATAGACAGCCACTGGGCGACTTGTTTTGAGGATGCATTACGGCGGAGCAGTCATCTCTCAGAGACCCATAACATCATCCTTCTTGCACCTGCACATCGCGTAGCTTCAATCAAACATGGGTGTAAACTTGCAGCTTTGGCTCTTTTCAAACCGCACAGATGCAGGCACTGTCCATCAGCGCATGGTGGAATAAGCTCGCGCAGACGGGCATGACCCAAGACTCGCGCTGCCTGAGCGTGCGAACTTGTGGTGGGCAGGTGGCGATGTGGACCCATGAAGTCGTATTCAATCCATCGGAAAGCCGCTGAACCGTCGACAGACTGGCGCTTTTATCACTGACGACTGTAACATGAGGCGCGCGAGATGTTGGTGACCAGACAAATCGATCGGATTTCTCTAATCGTTTTCGAGGACTCGAGATGGTGCGTCCTCGGGCTCCGGATTGCGGAAGACCCGTACGCCTAAACTCGGTAGAAACACAGATGCAAATCCGTCATGCAGTAGAGCCCCTGAGTAGACCGCAGTGGCCGAAGTCGCCGTGGGTGTGTACTCTGGTCATGAGACCCCATTCATCCCTTCATTCCCGGCAGCCGCCCGCCATCGTCTCTAGCCCTCTAGTCCTGTCGTTCCGATAGTGCCGTCACCGTTCATCCCAGAAACGCAAAGAGGCGAGCTTAGGAGGTTGGGTTGGGGTTCATCTATCGTCATGTCAGCCTCGGTTGTCCAGGTGCGGCGGGAATGGAGAGATGGGAGCCGCGACG
Organism: Diaporthe vaccinii; assembly: GCA_039880775.1. NCBI lineage: Eukaryota > Fungi > Ascomycota > Sordariomycetes > Diaporthales > Diaporthaceae > Diaporthe > Diaporthe vaccinii. Next base: position 297,021 of record JBCEDN010000023.1, read on the forward strand.
GCAGTATCGCGCCCATCACGCCTCAGCGCCAAACGCACCTTCCTCTTGCCACCGGTGAGTTGCACGTTCACGAAGCGGCGAGTGTATGTGAGTCTCTTCTTGGCGCGTCCCTTACTGTGTGGTTGTTAGCTTGGAAGTTTCGGGTCATTTGGGACGAGGTCGGCATCGTCATCGCGTGATCGGGGGGTCCATCAGACATACGGGGTCTTCTTCTTCTCTGTCATCGAAAATCCGTCAGCACTTCCGCATACATCTTCAGGATGAACAAAAAATCGCAGTGGTACGCACCCTGCTTCTCAACCTTGGGGGTCTGAGACTTGACCTTGCCGGCACGGGCGCTGTGGACAATTTTGTTAGAATTTTGTTCTCCGCGCTCGTTGCCTCCCGCAGCCGTGGTCCCAGGTGTCGCAGTCCTTACAGAGATCCGTGAACCTTTCCCATTTTCGATGATGTTCTGATCGATTGACGAAGGTTCGTTGATGGGTTGTTTGATGAAAGTCGGTGGGTTTCGTCGGCGCTGGGTGATGAGTCGTAGACACGCAAGACGGATTCTGTGGAATTGCACACTCGTTTTTCGCCGCGCCACAGCGGGGCCAAAATCGGGCGAGCTCCACTAGTGGCTGCCCGCACGTGACTTTGTTCGGCGTTAAGAGATAAGAACGTTTGCCGATAAGCGCTGCAGTTCGTCATGCATCAGAAGCTTTGGAAGTTGAGCGGTACCTCCCTGCAGAGTTCCTTGATTGGGTCTCACTACCTCGCATTTTAACTCTGACGCCTTCCTCGTCTTTCCACTTCATCCCCTACACTACATACAACATGCCAAAGGAACGCAACTTCAACCCCGTGCAGGCCCAGCGCAAGGCCGACAAGGCCAAGGCCATCAAGAAGGGCAAGGCAGATGTGACCGCCAAGCGCAACGAGCGACTCGCAAAGCGCAACCCAGTGCACATACAAAAGCAGATCGACGACCTCAAAGCCGTGACTGCCGGCGGCGGAAAACTCACCCACCACGAAGAGCAGGTCCTCGAGGGCCTGGAGAAAGAGGTCAAAGCTGTCCAGAAGGCACGGGAGACACTCGGCGATGCGGCACCACAGTTCCGAAGCAGCGGGCCACGCCGAGATGGTGACAACGACAGGGGAGCACTGGGGAAGAGGCGGAGGGACTATGATGAGGTTGAACTCAGCAGCGACAGTGATGTGCCAGAGGACGTGCGGGGCATCCCAATGCCGAGGGACACGCCACCGCCAATCCCCAAAGAGGTCATGGACCGGTGGTGGGCCAAGAGGAGGGCCAAGATGAACGAGAACAAGAATGCGAATCTTGAGCCGTTAGGCAGCGGCAACGACAGGGGCGGGAGAGGCGAGAGGCAACAGTCGACTCCCACGCCTGCGCCAGAAGCGAAGACAGTATACGAGTCCAAGCCTATAGTGCGGGACCTTCGTAAAGAGGCGGTCGCATTTGTCCCCAGCGTGGTGAGGCAGAAATTGGACAAGACTCAAGGCAAGGGCGGTCTCATGGAACCTGAGGAGGCAGACAGACTGGAGCAAGAGGGCTACCTGCAGACATCACATCACGGCGCCGAGGTACCACAGCCGACGGAGCCCGGCAACGCCTCGACAACAGCACCTCGGCAAGTCACAATGGAGGAAGTCGAGGACGACGAAGACTGAGGTGTTGCACCTTTCACAAGATCGTAGACTCGAAGAGACAAGACCTTCGCCTTCCGGAGGACTTCAGGGGTTGTTCTCGATTCGAAAACAAGGTATGCCAGGAAGGAAGGGCAAGAGGGGACATATTTGCCCACAACGCCAGCCTACCTCCAATCATTCCGATGTAATATGTTCCATGGGAGCCTCCTTGGGATACACTGGCGGGCCGTAGTGTTTTGCGACTATCCATATCCACTGGGACAGAGAAGCAACCTAGAGAAAGATCACAACTAGGACGCACTCTGTTGGCAGTCGGTCTGCCAAGCAGTCAGGTGCGCGAATGCGCTGAACGATACCCATTACGCCGATTGCCGCTAACCCATGACTCCCACGGCGAGGGACACTAAGAGGTGCTGTCACAAAGCACAAATGCGACTGATGAAATCCTTACATAATGAAATCGAGCAATGCACATACGGCATGCGATAGTCATAACCAACCTTTCCGGGCCGAGTACGGCCTTGGACCCCTCTTCCAACAGCGGATATATGGAATAACCCGGCAAATCTGCTCATCAGGAATTCCAACCGCAATGAGTGATCAGTTGTACCAAAATTTTCTGTGGTTTCTGTCTGGCTCGTTGGCGACGAGGGCCCCACTAAGTTTGAGAGCTTTATACAATATAGTCGTGAACCCTTCTCCGTACCCACCAGGTCTCGAGACAGTCTCAAAATGGCAGAGCCCAAAGGCTCACTGGACCATGGCCACGCACCTGACCCGGTGGCCGAAAAGGCGCCTGCGAACGACGCCAACAACAACAACAACAACAACAACCACAACAACGACGGCAACAATAATTACCATGACAACAGCAACAGTGCCCATGCCATTCCGCCGCCGTTGTTCGTTGTGCCTAGCAACGCGGACCAGGCACCGGGGAGAGACACAGCCTCGTCGGCCGGCGACAGTGAGTCCTATCCGGAAGGAGGGCTGCGGGCATGGCTCGTCGTCCTCGGCGCCTGGCTGGCGCTTCTATCGTCGCTCGGCCTCATGAACACCCTCGCAACCTTTCAGACCTATGTGATGACAAACCAGCTCAGGGACTATGACGAGGGCACAGTCGGGTGGATATTCTCCATATACACGTTCGTCGTGTTCTTCGGAGGCTTATTTATCGGCCCCCTATTCGACAAGCATGGCCCAAGATGGCTGGTCCTGACCGGCACCGTGTTTGTTGGAGCCAGCCTGATGCTTTTTAGCATCTCCACAGGTAGGCATCTCTTTCAATTTCAACGCACCCAGTTAGCTCCGCACATCCACTAATGCTAACAAATCGACAGAACTGTGGCACTTCATTCTCTCCTTCGGAGTATTCTGCGGCCTCGGCTGTTCCCTGCTCTTCACACCGTCCCTGGCCGCCGTGGGCCACTTTTTCCAGGCACGCCGAGGGCTCGCCACGGGGCTCGCCTCCACGGGCGGCAGCATCGGCGGCATCGTGTTCCCGCTGATGTTGCAGTCGCTGTTCCCACGCCTGGGCTGGGGCTGGTCCATCCGCACCCTGGGCTTCACCGTGCTGGCCATCTGCGGGTGTGCCAACTTCCTCATCCGCTCGCGCCTCCCGCCCGCCTTGGGCGCCAGCGCCCGCCCGGACTTCAACATCTTCCGCAACAGCGCCTTCACGCTGACGACGATTGGGATGTTCCTGCTTGAGTTCGCCCTTTTCATTCCCCTGACGTACATCTCGTCCTACGCCCGCTCCAAGGGTTTCTCCGAGGCCTTCTCCTTCCAGATCCTGCCCATCCTCAACGCCGCGTCCGCCTTTGGCCGCGCGCTGCCGGGGTACTGGGGAGACCAGATTGGTGCCTTCAACATCAACCTGATCATGATTGTCATGTCGATTATCTCGTGCCTCGCAATCTGGCTGCCCGCTGGGTCTTATACTGCCGGCCTGGTACTGTTCGCGGTGACTTTTGGTTTCGCCAGTGGCAGCAATGTCAGCATCACACCGGTCTGCATAGGCCTCCTGTGCAAGACGCAGAATTACGGCCGATATTATGCGACCTGCTACACTGTTGTCAGTTTTGCCTGTCTAGTGGGTGTACCCATCGGTGGCAACATTTTGACCTCAAACGGAGGCGACTACTGGGGGGTTATCGTCTTTACCGGTCTCGTGTATCTAGGTGCTCTAATATCTTTGTACTTTGCAAAAGTGTGTAAGGTCGGATGGAAGCCATGGGTTATCTTCTAAAGTAGGGAGAAGAATGACAAGTGCTCTTTGCCCAGTCTCCATTTCATCGTATCTTGATATGCAGATAATAGGGGCCCTGCACGTGAAACTCGACCAATTGCGTACGTTTCCGAAAGACATGCTAAACACGATGATGATGCGGAATGCTTCCCTTTATGCGAAATTATCTCACCGTCTAAATGGAGTTTTATTGTCCTGTAATTGTGTGTGAATATGCTTTTTTATGAATGAAAACGATGGAAAAGACTTGGGACGCCTTGCAGGAGGCTTTGTCTCATCTCAAAACCGATAAATCAGCCGAATTCTGTACATCTTCAGTCCCATGTTCAGTTTCACATCTGTATATCATCAACAAGAACAACTTTCACAGATAATAAGGAACTTTGCCAAAAAGCCACCAAAACATACACTAGGCTGAATGAACATCTATATATAAGTTTATCTGCTACCGTCTCTTTGCTCTCCCTATTTGGTACCTCTCTCCTACTCACCAGAGGCCAACCCCCTAGGCCCATATCAGTATGGAGGTCCGCCTCCCGGAGTGTCTCACGTCGTTCTCTCTGCAACGCCGCCAGTTTATTTGCCGTGTTCGCCAAAGCTCGTCAGATCTAGGCACCAAAACAGCCCTTCTCGGCGATAGACCGTGCCAGCTCCATGATCGACGCCGCACCAATGACCTCCATATCGCTAACCTTGACGCCGGTGTTCTTGAAGATCCAGCTGCGGAAGGAGGACGTGACGAGCGAGTCGACACCGTAGGCCGTGAGAGACTTGTCTGCGTCCATGTCATCCGGGGACATGCTCAGGGAGAAGGAGAGGTACTCCACGCAGCCCAGCAAGGCGACGTGCGCAGCCTCGTCCACGGAGTCAGCCGACTTGAGAGCCGCGACCAGAGCCTTGCCGCTGCTCTGCGAGGAAATGCTTGTGGAGATGGAGGAGCCCCAGGTCGTGTCGCCGGAGGTGTCGGACTGAAGATCAGGGAGGTCGATCTCGTTGAGGGCTTCGAACATCTTGGTCTCGGCCCAGTAGGGGTCGGCGACCTCGTTTTGGAGGATCAGACCACCAGTGCCCACGCCGGTGACGACCTGGGCGGGCAGTCGAAGAGCGTCGCTTGCGCAGCCGGCCATTGCGCGCTCCACGAGGAACAGGAAGTTGTCCAGGGAGACAGTGAAGAAACCGCTGGCCTTGAGAATAGCTAGGGTCTTCTCATCATCCTCCAGCATACCGGCGCCCATTACAGGGCCGAGGTCGAGAGAAACGGAATTCTTCATGCCGAGGGATGCGCGATAGCGGGCCAACGCGTCCTGGAAAGAGTTACCAGCAGCGTAGTTCGCCTGGCCTCTGTTTCCAATCACGCCGGACGCGGAGGACAAGAAGATGAAGAAGTCCATGTCATGGGGCAGGACTCTGTGCAGATTCCACGAGCCAATAGTCTTGGGGCGAGTAGCGACTGTCCAGTCGTCGTATGACATACTGTCCCAAACTGCATCAGCTACCACCGCGGCGCATTGAACAGCACCCTCGATAGGCGGCATGCTGGTGGTGGAAAGAGCCCGGCGAAGGTCGTCTTCGTTGCAGACATCGACGGGGAGAGCTAGGGCGTTGACACCGCGTTGTGATAGTGATGACAGACATTGGAAGTCTTCGGGCGTCTTCGCGCCTGAGCGAGAAACGAAGATCAGATGGCGGGCTCCGCGGTCAGCCAACAGGCCAGCTACAGCCTTGCCTAGACCACCCAGACCACCAACAAGGACGTATGTCGCATCCGGCTTCAGGACCACAGGAGTAAGGGGGTTGGTGCCAACCCGAATGTGGGATTCGGAACTAAAGAGAACCGTGTTCAGGTAGCGGCTGGGATTTGCGGCCATAGAATCCCAAAGCTGGTCGAGGTTCTCAACTCGCTCCTCACGGACGAGCCTGGGAGACGGGGTGCCAAGCCGATCCTCCAGAACGAGCTTGAGTACATCCTCCCACGCCTTGGCGATAGTCTTGGTTCGCTTCTTTGCAACTTCAAACAGGTCGAACTTGTGGATCGAGACGTTGGCATACCGAGGAGTGATGACTGCTTTGGACAAAGTGGTATTGCTGACGAGGAAAATGTGGCCATTGTCCCCAACGCACTGGGCGCTCTGGTCCAAATGATCAAGAGTTGACGAGAACACGCAGTCTACACCGTTACCTGCTGTCAGGTGCATGAGCTGCTCAGTCAATGCATTCTTGCTCATTTCAATGATGTGTTCCAGCGGCAGCCCGTAGTGCATATTCAGGTCGGAAAGCTGTTCAGCATTGCATGCACCCACAAAAACCGTTGCCCCGAGGTATTGAGCCACCCGAATTGCCGCATCACCGTAGGGGCCTGCAGCACAGTGTATGAAGACGGTATCTCCGCAGGAAAGGCCTGCGATGTTGTTGAGGCGATGATATGCGCAGGTCAAAGCCGCTGGACTCATGCCTCGGATCTTGGATCGGTCGTGGAGTTGGTGGACGAAAATTTGATCAACAGTCACCGTTGACTGCACTGTGTCGCTGGCCAGAGCGACAACTAGGCTGCCAACCGTGATCCTGGTGACACTCTTGCCTACCCGCTCCACCGTGCCAATGACATCGACACCCAACTTGCTCTCGCTGCTTCGACCCAAGATTGTGTCCAGATCAACTTGGTAGAGGTTCGTGCTCTGAACGGTGATACGAACATCATAGGGTCCAAGTGGCTTCTTGGCGGCGTCATTTACTTCGAAGTACGTCCTTGTTGTATCTGCACTCGGCGAAAACTTGAGCTTCAGCGGTTGATGGAACGTCTCGAGAGGCATGGTCTCTATGTGCACCGCTTGATCATGACCGCTCTCGATCACCTCGTTCATATCTCCGAGTGGATGAAGTCGAGCGACGAAGAGTTTGTTATTGCGAAGAGAGTATTCGACTTCGGGTATATCAACCTCGCCAGCCTTGACGAAAGACTCCTTAAAAATGACGTGAACGGCTGATACGGCCGCAGCTGCATCATCTTCGTTTTGAGTAACGCCGAGATCTAGGGTCACAATACGCTTGGAAGAATCCTCAGAGCGAATGGTCCTGGCCAAGCCGTGGAAAGGGGCCAGCAGGGGCATCTCTGTAGTCTTCTGAGCACCAGTTGTAAGCCAAAGGAGACCAGGTGTGGCCTTCAGGAGTAGCTTGATCTGATCGAACGCTGGACGAGACATGTTGAATACAAGGGCTTGATCGACTTCGACAAGAGAAATGCAGCGCTTGCTCGCTTGCTGCGGAGTCAGTTGAGATAGCTGAACGTGCTCGACGTTGGGAAGAGCAAGGGCCGAGGAAAGGAGGCTGGTCGCCTCGGAGAGATCCCCATCTGGAAGCAGAACGACCAGAGATGCACCGTTGTTGATTGGCACCGTTCCATGCATGCCGGGCCAGACAGGATACAGCTGCTGCCAAGTAAGCTCGCTGCAAAGGTGTCGGCTGCTTGGCAGGAATCCGGACGCGCCTGAGGAAGCCAGCTTTATGGACTCCATTCCATTCACGATAACCATGGGCTTGCTGAATGTGTCATCCGACATCACAATGTCCGCCATGGCTTCACGGAAACCCTTGCGCTGAGCGATGGCGTATCCGTGAAATTCGGCACCAGCCCCTTGCAACATGGCGGGCGAAAAGTAAATCTGCCGGATGCAAGACGGGACCATCGTCTCATCGCCCACAGCGAAAATTGTCTGGAACATGGCATCGAGGGTAGCAGGGTGAATGAGATGGTCGTACTCGAATTGTGCTGGCATCTTGGACTTGGTGTCAGGAATGCGAACGATACTGGTACATGTGTGCTGGCCCCTCGCCAGGGAGACGACGTTCTGGAACAGAGGTCCATAGTTCATGCCAATCCCATCCAGCCTCTCGTACAGCGAACGTGCGCTGATTTCTTGAGTGCACTCAGAGCGTAGTCTCCAGTATGTGTCTCGGTAATCTTGGCACTGAACATTCTCAATTGTAGGTTCGTCCGCCAGTTTGCCGCCGTACGAGACATCGATCAGACCCTTTGCGTTCTCCTGCCAAGGCCCGTGCTCTGTCTTCGTCTCGATCGAGAAGGAGTAGACCGCAATGCCGTTGGTGACATCGGGTGGGGGTATCTTCAATGCCTGGGTGTTGATCATGTGCTCTAAGCCGTGCTGGTTTCCTGGGATGATGACTGGCTTGACAATGATGAAATTGGAGATCTGATAGGAATCCACTCGCAATGAAGGGTCACTGCGTTGTCTCGCGGCCTCCAAGGCCATCGTGATCAGGCCGGCAGCAGGGTATATGATGACCTTCTGAACTTTATGATCACTCAGCCACGGATTCTCGTCAAGTCTCAGAAAGCCGCGCCAACGAGAACACTGGGGTGTTGAACTATCCAGGGGAGCACCAATCAGGTCCTCACGGCCATGTTTCCTCTGACGGAGGGCCACGCCCAAGTGGGATTCAAACCAATAACTCTTGGAGTGGTTGAGAGGGTATGGAGGCAGGTCGACAAGAAGCTGTGGCAAGAAGCCCTCTTTGCTTCTCCACACCCACGCAAAGTCCGCTGGACAACCGCGCGCCCAGAGATCGCCCAGAGCCGTCAGAGCCGTTACAGAAGCGTGCTCGTTTCGCTTTAAAATCGGGATGTACGGGAGCTCCGTTGTTGTCTTGCCCGGGGCGAGACTAGTGACAATTTCCCGAATCGGCCTGGCCAACGTCGCAGCAGGACTGACCTCGAGCACCAGCTTCGGCTTGACAGCTTGGTACATGTTGGAGAAGGCCTGGTTGAAGAGCACAGGGGACGTCAGATTCTTGGTCCAGTACTCAGCGCCAACTTGCGAAGCAAAGATTTCTTCACCAGTCACGGATGAGAACATTCGTGGACCTTGCGCGGTACCGACTTGCCTCACTTCGTCTAGAGACTGCTGGTAGCCCTGTGCGATCAACCGCATGTGGGATGAGTGATAAGCTGTCGAGACGTCCAGTAGTCGGTGGAAGACGCCGTCCTCATCCACCTCCTGTGCGAGGTAGAGAATGTGCACTTCATCACCAGAGAGTGTGACAGATGCCGGGCTGTTCTCACAAGCAACAACGACAGTGCCAGCGGGGACTCGGCGGATGTACTCCTGTACGTGCAAAGCTGACAGGCCGACGGCCATCATCAACCCCTTGACATCCGGGTGTGAGTATTGGAGTGAGTCTGCGTACTCGCCACGGCGAAAAGCAATAAGCCAGGCGTCCTCTCTCGTCAAGAATCCAGCAGCATATGCGGCCGCAATTTCGCCAGATGAGTGACCGACTACTGCCGAGGGCAGAATACCGGAGGCCTTGAGCAAGTCAACGAGGGCAATCTGAACCGCAGTGGTCGCTGGCTGTGCGATTCTTGGCTCGTTGATGCGACTCAGGGAAGGGACATCGTGCGTCAGCTCCTGAAGAAGATCGAAATCACTAGCCACGATCTTGGACAGATACTTGGAGGCCCCGACCAGGCTGCTGCTGAAGGGCTCGAATTCCATCAGCTCGCGGCCCATAGCGTACCATTGAGCGCCTTGGCCACAGAAGACCATCGCCAGAGTAGGAGCCGCATCGTCAGAACTCAGAAAGCGTCGAATATTGAGGCATTCTGGTGCGGCGAGCTGCTGCTCGAGGTCAGTCGCAGATCGTGCAATGAAGCAGGCCTTGAACTCAAGGGCCGAACGCCGCGACGTCGTGTAAGCGTAGTTTGCCAGCAGGTCGGGTTCCGAGACGTGCTCTGCGATGTAAGGTGCATGCCCTGAAGCAATTCTGGCGATGCCATCTCTCTCATGGGATGAGACGAGGATCAGCTGGGTGGAAGCAAAAGTCTTCGGCCTCTTGGTAAGAGCAGCCGAAACCGTGGTCGGCAGGGAACGGTGGTTGCCCGACAAGGACCGTTCTGCGAGATAAGAGCCTGCGTCGTCGAGGATAACGTGGGCATTCGTGCCTCCGAAGCCAAAGCAGTTGACACTTGCACGACGAAGACCGTCCCTCGGCCAGTCGGTGAGTGAAGTGGGAACCTGAGGGTCGGACAGAAGAGGTCAGCATTGTGTTACATGACCAGGGGCTGCGTCTACAACGACACGACACAACACCACCTGGCGCCACCTCTGTAGATGGCCATCGCACTTTATGGAGCACATACCTTGATCTTCCACTCGTCGAACTTGATCTCCGGGTTTCCAATTGAGGGATCGAAATACAGGTTTTTTGGTATCTGACCACGCTCAACAGCCAACACTGCCTTGATCAGACCAGCTATGCCCGCCGCGCCCTCAAGGTGGCCCACGTTGGGCTTGATCGAGCCAATGAGAATGGGCTTGTCGGCGTCGCGACTGCCACAAAACGCCCGAGACACGGCGAAGCACTCCTTGGGGTCTCCTGCGGGCGTCCCAGTGCCGTGGCATTCAACATAGGCAGTCTGGTCAACGCCCAGTCCAGCCTCCTTGTACACCGCCTCGATGTTGGACAGCTGTGCGTCGGAGCTCGGCATGGTGATGCCTGGGGTCCTGCCGTCCTGGTTGACGCGGGATCCGCGGATGACCGCGCGGATGGTGTCATTGTCGCGTATCGCATCATCGAGGCGCTTCAGTATAACCACGCCGACGCCCTCACCGCGGCCGTAGCCCTCAGCCTTGTTCGTGAATGTGAAGCACTTCCCGCTCTTTCCGAGGAAATTGAGCGCTGTCATAGGCATCATAGTAGCGGGGCTCAGGATCAAGCCAACACCCGCAGCGATGGCCAGATTGGCTCTCCTGGTCCGGAGGTCTTGACAGCAGTTGTGCACGGCAACGAGACTCGCGCTGCATCCTGTATCCACGGTCTGGCTGGGTCCTCGGAGGTTGAACTGGTACGAGATGCGGTTGGAAAGCAACGCCGCACCGGTCCCAGTTGCCGCATACTGAGGCGCCCAGTCCGGGTCTCGGAGGATGACTTGTTCGTAGTCTGCAGATTGAAGAGTTGGCTTCTGAGTCGGACTGGTGGGAGACAGCTATGGGTTTTGACTTACCTTTCACAAATGTTCCTACGTTGACTGAGGTCTCACTAAGGTCAAGCGATTCCTTGGAGTAGCCGGCTGTGTATATAGTTAGCAGAAAGGCAGCTCATGCGGAAATATAGACTTAATTACCATTCTCGAGGGCCTGATACGTGACCTCTAGCAAGATGCGCTGCTGCGGGTCAATCGCATGTGCCTCAGCCTGAGAAATGTTGAAGAACTGGTTCGGAGCTAATTAGCCGCTGCCTCTTGGTGACAAAACATGCACGTTAACGTCCCCACGTACCGTAGCATCAAAGGCTTTGATGTCACCCTTGAGAAAGTGAGCTCCCTTGAAGCCAATCGAGCCCTGACGTTGTCCACTCGGGTGATAGAAGCCATCAATGTTGAGACGATCGCTAGGGAATTTTGACCAGGCATCGCCGCCTTTCTTAAGCATGTCAAAGAGCGACTCGACATTCGCGCCTTCTCCAGGGAAGCGGCCAGCCTGGCCGATGATTGCGACAGGTACGACGGCATCTTCGTCTGGGATGAGCGCCTCACCCATTGTTCCTTGATGAAACAAGTCTGTGCTGATTGAAAGACGAAAGGAGGGGGCTGTCTCGGTCGAGGGTGTGGGATGTGTTTGTAAGGCCGAGGGAAGCACCTAATGAAGCTGAGGGCCTGTTTCAAAGCGGCGCAGAGAGGCGGACCTACCCAAGACGTGATCCAAGACGGTTCAAAGCTCGGGAGAACCTCAGGTTGATGGAGCGATTGAAGTCGTTGCACGAACGGACAACGAGGGGCGCTTCAGTTGTCAAGTCCTTATAGTAATGTATCAAATGTTGCTTCCAGGAGATAAGTTAGGGAGAGACGTTTTGGACAAGGCGCCGAGTGGTGGTGGGGGTTTTTAATCCCAGTGTTTTGGATGCAGTTCACCGGCTCTGTTAATGTCGTTGATCATTCCTGGCGGCAGGTGAATTGATGAAGTGAATGAGGTCTCTGCAAATTCCGGTGCTTCCGAGCCTCAGATGGCAAGTTCCCGAGGCAGCATTCACTCCTCCTTATCATAGACCCTCATGGGTGAAAGTGGCGATAATAGTGATCGAGCCTGCCCGAGTACCTAGACAGCTCCGCGACTTGTTGGTCCCGAGTCGATGAGGCTCATTGTTTCCCTCCCAATGCTAGTGGTGACACATAGCTCATCCCGCTTCGACTCTAAACTTGGACGATGGCCACCAATGGCGAGACGGATATAAGAGTTAAATGCAGAGAAGGATCGGACCGATTGGTAGCACGAGTCTCATTAGACAAGTGTGCAAAAAGGAGAGATCCTGCAAAAAGGAGACGTTGTTCCAAAGATGGCAACAGCGGACATTTCCCAACACCTTGTTCGAGAAAATATTTCATCAGACCATCCAATCGACTCCTTCTCGGTCCATCTTTCGCAAACTCTGATAGCCCGCATGCATTAGGCGCATGCATTGCCATGAACAGCCAAACGGATCGGGGCAGGACATGAAGAGCCACAAGGGGCGGGCCGAGCTGCGAGATGCAGTACTTGCGCGGGACGAAGGACGACTCGCACATACGAGAAATGACAGGGGTCGGAGATCAGGAGAATATAACAGAATAGGAAAGTTAGAGGGAAAATTCAAGCAAGAGATCCGACCATGCTTCTTACCTGTATTTTGTCAGACAGATGATGCTATGCTCAATTATGAGATCGCTTCCCCGGGCTCCAGAACACATTTCGTGTCGCCGCGCCGCGTTTTCGACATGAGACGGAGTGCCCGTTGGCTGTGGAGAGGATGATAGACAGTGTATCTCTTCCAAAACCTGCCTCCTTCAAGGGGACATCATGATCTCTTGGCTGCTGTGGCCCAGCCCCCAGTCGCAGATATCCCCCTGTTCCTCACGTAGCTCATGTAGCTCACGTAGCTCACGTAGCTGAATAGAGAGGGCGCCGGTCAGCACTAACCGTCAGCTGATAGATGTCACCTGAACCATGAGAAACATTAGCCCTGAAAAACCAATGCACCGTCTCGTCGGGTGCATAACAGTTTGTGGGGGAAAGAGCCGGACGCAGGCTGGCAATGCTCAAGTAGTTCTCCAAGAGCAGACCTCTTGGGCCGTGATGGCGCCCAAACGTGCCCCTTGCGTTCCAATAGGTCCTTTCTTGGCAGAGATTAATCAATATTCCGGCCAATAACATGGAGGATCACATTGCGTTTGGAAAAGAGCGTGCATGCCAGGTTGACGCGGAAGTGTTGCCACGATGTCCTCGGGTGACGTGTCCGAACGGCTCAGAGAGCGGCCAATGGCCGACAGCCTCAGCAACATGGTCATCAAAGCTCTCTCAGGTGACAATCGTGACCGTGGGCTGAGCTGGAGCGGCTGTATTGCTGAGAACGGGTATTGTTCTGCCGGTTGTGGGTGACTAGAAGCTTGCTGCGGTGCAAGTAACTGTGCACATGCAGGAAAGGGGCGTTGTAGCCCCAAGTTTGGGACCCTACGGACACGATGGATGAAACCTCGTTTGCCGTGGCTCGGAAGTCTCCAGGAAAGTCTGATAAACAAATCGACCATCTTTCGGAGCCGCGCAGAACGGGTCCTTGCAGATGAGCACCGGACGACCGCAAAACTAGGGGCGGCCATGATAGCGGTGAGCGGCCACATCGTGACGTAGCGCTTCAAAAGGACCATGTTGAAAATCCAAGGATACAAGACAGTGTCATCCGGAAGACGGTAGGGCAAGGAAGAGTACGAAGTAGATGCAGGAGTAGACGTTTGGATCAGAAGTCGTCGTGTCCCGGCCGTTGTATCCGAACGGCTTGGTACGCTGGTGCGAAACCTGACAACTGACAGACGCAATCGATGTGCAAGATCCTGCAAGCAGCCGCAGTTCTGTTCTTCATGACCCCCTGCCAGGGCCTAGTATCAACTTCGACCCAGCAGACACAGTGGCAGCGTGCCCTGTCTGACCCTCTGTGTGGGACAGTCGCACTCTTTGGGGGTGCCAAAAGGCTCCCGTGCTTTTCCGCAGGGAGAATATGATGCCGTACCACCGTATCAGACAGTCAGAGGGGCCGCGCGGGTTTCGGGGAGGATCAGGGAAATGCCAACGATGAGCCGACCAGGGGGCGTTCAAGTGCTCGAGATGCGGCTCCGACGCGACATGGAGACGAGAATCGACGTGCTGCTGGTGCGACGGCCATGGCAGGGGCATGATTTGGATAGGACTTGCCAAAGTTGGGGGTCAGCCAAATCCTTCCTCCTCTCGCAGGGCTGGTTTGGGCCTGCGATGAAGCATTGGGTCGGATCATAATGCTTGACCACTTATGGAAAACAAAACCTCGAAGGAAATTTGACAGACCTGCCGCAGATGCAAGGCGAGTTTTAGGGCAAGAAAGCAGGTACAGAGTGTATTCGAGAGGAACTGGGGGCTGGCCGGAAGCGCCTTCCCGAGAGTCCATTTGCCGATGTTGAGATGCTAGTATCAGTCCGTCCATCTCAACGATCCCTCGCCGTTGGAGCCAAATAACAGGGGAAGAGATCACTGATTGATGCTAAGCTCGAAGAGAACCGGATGACCTCCTTCCCTTTCGTCTCAACTTTGAAGTCATTGGTCCCCTACGTGTAGTCCTGGAAACTGCAACGCAAAAGCCACGTACGATTCTGTGTTGACTCGTTTGAAGCTCGAGGTCTTGCCGTCAGAAACCGTTTGCTACTTACTACGTAGTCACATTGGCAGTATTTCGGCAGTTAGCAGGCACGCTACTGTGGTCCGGACATCGGCGACGATGCACATCCTTTATAGCCTCACTTACCCAGGACGGCCGCGGCCGTTGTCAATATGGTACGCCATATGGCCTCCAGCTAGCCGCCGCAGCGCCTACGACGTCCACGGGTGTAACAACAGCCAACGGCCCGCTTTCCTGGCAGGAAGGGTGAACCCGAATCGAGTACGCCCAGGCAGGCGCACCTGCGGACTCGACCAGCCCATTGGTAGCAGCTTACCAATATCAGGCGCTATGCCCTGGATGAAGGCTGTGCAATGTCTTTGTGGATCGATCGTGCATTGCATGTCACTGCAAGCCCAATGGCCCTGATGGCACGATGCTGTCCAACCAAGACAGGATTCCAAAGCGATTACTAGCACTGTCTCGCCCACGAGACAATTGCTGACCACCATTGGGGTCGCTTGGGCTTTCGAGTCTCAACAGTCGGCTGTGGCGACAAGGTGCGGTGAGCAGGCGGACGGGAGGATTTATTACCCCCTCGCACTCGACACTTGGCCACACGGGCCAAAGTCTTGAGTCTTGACGTTCTGTTACACACACCAAGACACTCCACTGGGTTGCGCTAGGGAGCAGCCGAGCAGCCGAGGATTCTCCATGGCGTCCAGGCCGCCTTCGTTATCTCGGAGTACTCTTTATTCTTGCTCTGACCCATGTCCGAGGAATTGGGAGGAGGGAACAGACGACAGCATCTAAGATGACTCTTGCAGCAGCCAACAGGTGTACTGCATATGGGGGAGGGCCACCGATCCTGTGGTTGAAGCCCATTTCGAGCCCAGCCATGTCTCGCTAGTACCGCCAGAAGTGTCTGGCAGGAAGGTTACACAGGACGGAGTCCTGCATTGGTCGCCCTTAGCGACCCAGATTAGCAGGCCGACTAGCCTCATCCGCATGCCTGCCTGTATATCGATCAAGTGTTTGTCCGTGTCGCCTGGTGCCACCTCAACAAGTGGGAAGACTGGATCGAGTCACAAGTACGGCCTTAACTGCAGTTATAAGCCCGCTGGCTCATTGGATACGCGGTCTTCGCCTCGTCGGCTCAAAATAGCGGGTACCCCGCGGACTGTGTATGTTTCTGCCTGAGCCTGTCTCGGGCTGGACGGCGTCGACTGTCCAGCTGAAGTGAATGCCCAGAAACTGCGGTTCTGGTCTTGGTTTGTGGCACGAGCAGAACTTTCACGCACCTTGATCCTCCCAAGTGACTCATCCTGTTTTCAGAAGCGTTCGGATTCGATTCGCCGCTCAACGGTCTTTCGAAGAGACTCGGACGACGGATTTGCGAAACACTGACTCGGCTGCTGCTCGGCCAGTGGTTCGTGTCATCACACAAGACCGCGACTTTCACGTGTGATCGATGGGATGATAGACAGGGGAACGGTCGGGCGGTCGACTGTGTGCGGTGGATGGTTGGCTTGCTCTGAGCAGAATCAGTTCCATGTGACCTCATTGAGACACTTGGCATGGGTTCCTCCGCCACTCGACCGCTGCATTCAGGCACAGAATGGGTGTCACGTTGCACGATATCCGTCAACTTTTGGCCGCCGTCTGGTGGCGCTGTTAGAAGCATATTACCCATGCACATACGTAGTCAGTTCAATAAGGTTGGGACTCGCCCAGACCTGGGCCTTGCCTGGGCACCTGCAGCCTCTCCTCCGGTTTTCCTCCAGTCTGTACTTCCTGACCCATCTTAAAAGAGGTTGGACGAGATTGGCACCTCGCCTCGGACCAAAGACAGCTGAGATGTCATGAAGCTCTGCGCAGGTGTTGTCTTCGGTTGCATTCTGGAAGATTAAGCGAGCGCATCATTGATTGATTGACGTCCCGGCTCTCTGGATAGTGGTAAATTTGGACGTCTCGTGGCGCGGAGATATAAGCCCCTGGCCCTTCACATCGAGGACTTGGAACAACACCAAGTGAATGTTGTTTGCCTCCTGCCTTAAACGACCCAATGATTTCTCAACGCCGGTGACTTAGAGAAGAACCCAACATCGATGGCTTCAATGGAAGGCCACAATGACCAGGTGTTGGTGAACAGGAAGTGGGTCCACAAACGACCTTACACCTCCATCTCTTCCAAAGACAACCTCTACTCTGAAGCACATTATACAACAGCTTCCGCACCACTACCGCCAACCACCTCAACGTCGTCTCCTTGGCATTCCAAAGTTGGCCTGCAAACAACGCATCCGCGGCCTGTATTTTCCCCCCAGAGCTCCTACAAGCGCCAATTACCAGAGTCGACGTATGACATCTATCTGCCACCATCAAACAGCGGCCTGTCCATGGGCTCGATGAATACGAGAGACCAGAATACAATGACTACCCCTCTCAAGGATTCTCTTGAGGATTGCCTCCCACCTCCGCCACCGCAAGTCAACGGCGCACGTTTGGGTTTCATCATCATGTTGTGAGCACAGTCGATCACGCACCATTTGTGTTCTCTAGACGAAAAACTGATTGCGTATCAGCATGCTCGGCGGTCTCTTGTTTTCTGTGATAGATACCACGATCGTCTCTACGGCCCTCATCACGATTGCCACAGATCTTCAGAATTTCCAGGACATGTACTGGGTAGTGCTGGCATACCTGCTCTCGTACTTGGGTAATCGCTCTGTGGCCCAATCCTGGTAAAGATACGAACTAACCACAACTCCTTAGGCTGCGCAATCGGGTTCGCGAAACTCGCCGACCATTTTGGCCGTCTCCCGATCTTCCTATTCTCCTGGCTCATATTCTCGAGCTGTTCACTTGGATGTGGCCTAGCCACGGATATGTCACAGCTGTAGGTCCTCTCTATTAGGTCGGCAGTCGTCGAGGCGGTCCTAAGTTCTTCAGCTAACCACACGCTTCCTACAGCATCGTCTTCCGAGCCCTACAGGGAGTCGGCGGCTCAGGCCTTTACAGTCTATCCCAGATATCGCTTGCAGAGATTGCCCCCCACGGTAAGAATGCATTGATCGGCATGCTCATCGGAATCACGCTCGCCACTTCATTCGTCCTTGGCCCCCTTCTCGGCGGCGCTATTTCTGGAGACAACTGGCGGTGGATATTCTACATGAAGTAAGGCGCCGGAAAGGGAACACGGCTGTGCCCGATTACTGACCCTCTTTTAGTATTCCTGCTGGCTTCACCTGCATGTTTGGTCTCGTCGTCCTCTGGCCACAGGACTTTGGCAAACCTATTCATCCTTGGCGCGAGTTCTGGAGGATTGACTTCGTTGGCAACATTTTTATCCTCGCTGCCTGTGTGCTCATGGTCTTTAGCTTGCAGCAGGCCGGAACGATGATCTTTGCGTGGACGAGTGTCGAGTTCATTGCCACATTCGTTGTGTCGGTTGTTTGCTGGGCCTTATTCTGGGCCTGGCAGCTCATTATCAAGCATCTCCCAATTCATGTCGAGCCGGTCTTCCCCGTTAGACTAGTGTACAATCGTGTGTACATGTCCGCCGTTGTGTAAGTATCCTCTATCATATCTCAGCATCTAGTGCTGTGTCACTGCCCTCTTCCTCAGACTTCCATTTCCTTGTTCCACAAGACGAATGACTGATCAAAATCCCTCAGTGCAATGTTCCTTTCGGGCTACTGCTATTTGGCAATAGTCATTACCCTTCCAGAGCGTTTCCAGATTGTCAATGGAGACTCGGCACTGATGGCAGGCGTCCATCTGATCCCTATGCTCGGAGCTACTTCTCTGGGCTCCATCATCGCCGGAGCGTTGTCGAAGAGCAAGAACAACACCTCACGAACCCTTGTAGCGGCGGCATGCCTCCAGGTCATCGGGCTTGGGCTCTTGACTACCTTCGATGCTCCGTCGTCGCCTACGAACCCCCAATTCGGCTATCAAGCAATTTTTGGTCTCGGCGTAGGCCTAACCTTCTCCTCCGCCACGATTCTCACCAAGATTCAGGCTTCCGGCAGGGATCATGCCGTGGCCCAAGGGGTAATGGCCCAAGTCAGGGTTCTTGGTGGAGCCTTGGGCCTGGTCATCTGCAATGTAATCTTCAACATTCGTCTCGAGTCTCTCGAAGCCAAGCTCTCACCCCAGCAAAAGGACGCCCTCCACCGCTCACCTATGGCGCTGATGGACATGCCTGAGAAAGATGCAGGAGTCGTAGAGGACGTAAAGGAAGTGTTCTCGGCGTCTTTCCAGACCATGGTTTGGGTCATGTTCTGGGTCGCTGTTGCCGAGGTTGTTGCGAGTCTCTGCACCTGGGAGATGAACCCGACCTCTCTGGACAAGATTGATGCGGCTGCCCTGGCTCGAGCTCACGGCAGCCACAAGCAGGAGGGCAGCCGAGGAGGAAGTGACACGGAGCTTGAGAACCTATCACCTAGCTTTCGTGCAACTCCGCACTTGAGCACTGGACGCAAGCGGCCTCCCACGCCATCAGCACGTGGGTACCCAAGTCGGTTCTGACGAGGCACCGTGTGCGACCTTGCACTTTTGTGGTAGCGATTTTTTGGGGGAGAGTATCTATGGGACTTAACGCCAACACCTTGCTGGCCAATGGGAATTTGATAGGCTTGTTGAGCTCAAAGAGCGTTTTATTAGATACGGCCGCTATCATGTCCCTGCTCCATTGCGGACTTTGAAGTGAACGTTATCGAGTCCTGCCGCTACGTTGCAGGATTCTATTTCATGTGCAGACAGACATCATTCGAAGCATCCTGGTGTAGCCGCACTCAGGATGTGAACGTCTCCAACCTGAGAACATGGCTCACCGAGACCAAACAAATGCGACACTCACAAATCCCAGAGTCTAGCGTGTCACAAAAGTAGGACGCTTATAGGCTTAGAAATATATATCTGAGACCTGGTGGCATACCACCACTTCCAGTTGCAAATAAATGGGAAATTGCTTTGTGACTGACTCTCCCTAGCCTGGAGAGGTGCTCTAGAGGCAGCGATAGATGATACGGAGTGATGTATGCATGTTGGCAAGGCACGTTGTAATGCCAATCGTTGCGCGAGTTGACCAGCCCTACACTGGCAACACCTACATATTGCTTCAGGCCTCCCTGTAACCAACAGGTCAGAATTGACAACCGATGGCTCCACAACCCTCAAGGGTGTTGCAAGTTGTTCACACACATATTCAGGCAGGTGGAAACAAGCAGCAATATCGCTGACAATTGCTTATCTGCCATCATGGTGTTGTACCACCATAACCACTCTGTGCCCTCCTTTCACTTTGAACAGCATAGTACCTAGGTATTTGTCATCTAGCCGCCTGCACACTCGATGTACCTGTATAAATCACTGCCAAGTCACAATTCCACCGCACGCCAAGAAAGATGCCTCTCTATATTGCACAAAAGTTATGAGTCTGACGTGTGAAAATTGTTTGAGCATACAAGCTAGGTCAGCATGCACCAACGTTCCTGACAGTTGCACTTGGGACTTGCAGTTGTCATTGGTCCGGGCCGCTTTCTCAGGCAGACTTGCCATTGAACTTTACTTTGAAGCGAGGAGGCATGGTGGGGCTGGCGTGGCAGTTAATTCCGGGGATCTTTCGCAAAAATATCTCCGCAGGAGCCCTGAATTTTCAGGTTGGGTAGGAACTAACGACAATGTCACATGGATGGCTTCCATGTAGCCAAGAGAGGTGTTGAACCCGCATTAACCGTACCAGCTTATATGGGTACGCTTCCGGCACGAGATTTGCGTTCGGATCAATAGACTCATGGGGAAGATACATCCAGCGCTGGGCCCGAATTACTGAGAAGACTTACTCCGCCACCAACGAACAGACACATATCGCGGGCATGCCAGTGTGAAGCCGGGGCAATTCTAGCCCGATCTCCACAGCACATTGCACCAGAATCTACAGTGGTGATTAATCCTCACATATCTCAGTCTAATGCCTCAATATATGGCTAATCTTGAATTGCATATGGCAGACTGTGACATTAAGGCAGCGATCATAGAATCAAACGCTTGAGTGGCAACGGTAATGCTGTCTCCACATAGAAAGTAATAACTTAGTAGACGTGGATGCAGAGCCATTTGATCTTCCCATGCGACCATTGTGCGATTGGTTGCGCCTGCTCTGCGAGTCTTCAATCGCAAAAAGCTACCTCCGGGATTTAGGATGGAAACGTTTCTTCGACCTTGGCTTGTGGGTACTAGACCGGGGCGAACCGAGGCCACGGAGAGGAGGGAAGTATATTGCGGACAATCCGTTGGCGCAACAAGAAGTCACAGTAGCCAAGGGCCAGTGATTGATCCACAATGACTTCAGATTGAGCCGAAATGGTCTAGAGCTTGTGTTGGAGTGGCAATCAAGTCACCCAACAAGCCCTGTAACGGCTTACTGCCGAGCTTTTGTCCGTGTACCTTGTTGCCCCTGCATATGGGAGATTAAACCCAGTTGGAACCGAGGGATTCTTCTCATGGATTGATGATAAATACGCACTTGCGTCGTTGGCGAAGCATTCAACTCACTACGCCCACAGCATCGGTTGCCGGTTGGTGCAATAATCCCGGGAGTTTGTTACTTCCTTTCATCTCCTGCGAAGCTGGGTATGGGGAAGTCATCACAGCTCGCAACAGCCTTTTGGTTGCTGGTCAGGGCTTCTGCCACCTTCCAGTCCAACAATGTCACGTCTAACGGCTTCAATTGTGTACGTATCTACCTGCACAACAGGAATCTATCTTGATTCCGTTTTGGAACACGAGATTATGGTCTAATGTTCGGATAGTGTGCCTCCCTGTCTCCCCTTGACGGTCTCAGAGAAAAGATAGTCTTTCCAAATGCCACTCTCTACCAAGAGCGACTTGACTCATACTATTCGGCCAATGCAGCATTGACGCCATATTGTATGCTACTGCCAGAGACCACGCATGATGTCTCACAATTTATGCACCTGGTCTCCAGCCACCACTGTCCTTTTGGTATTCGAAGCGGCGGACACTCTGCATTCCAAGACGCGAACAGCGTGGATGATGGAATCACTATCGACTTCAGTCAGTCATGGATCCTTTGAATCGTGCCGCGCATCATGACGCTGACAACCGACACAGGTTACATGAATGACACTACCTACGACGTCGACACGACCATTGCGTCAGTCCAGCCAGGAGCCAGATGGGGCGCTGTTTACGACGCCCTCGACCCTTTCGGCGTAACAGCTACAGGAGGGAGAGCTGATGTCGTCGGAGTCGGTGGCTTTGTTACTGGAGGCGGCTACTCCTTCTATGCCGGAACAATGGGCTGGGCATGCGATGCTGTCCACAACTTTGAGGTAGTGCTCGCGAATGGGTCCGTGATCGATGTCAACCACAACGAGCACGCGGATCTCTTCCAGGCAATGAAAGGGAGTTCAGGCAACCTTGGACTCGTCACGAGGGTTGACTTAAGTAAGCTCATTGGAAGCCTCAAAAAGTCTTTTACGCGATAATGACGCTGATGCTTCTAGACACAATCGATTTAACCCAGATCTGGGGCGGTTACCTGACGTACGACTGGGCCGACCGCGCCGCCGTCTTCAAATCCTACTACCACTTCGCGGAGGACTTCGACATGGACCCGGCAAGCGAGGCTATCATTGTCATGGCGTACGCAGCCGGCGATCTTGCCCTATGGTCGATCCTCAGCAACACACAAGCTGTCGTTGCACCGCCTGCTTTCAACAACTATACCGCCCGTCGCAAACCTGTCTGATACTACCACCGTCGGATCTATCGCTGAGTTAGTCCCTCAATTCACAGGAGCGACCCCTCTTGGTGTATATTCAAACTGGTTCAGCGGTTCGATTACCAACGCAGTCGTAACAGATTTCTTGGGGTTTTACTGCCAAAGTTTGGATGAATATATCGGAAAGATGGAGGAAGCTATAACCCACAACTCCTCATTGAGTGTGGTTGGCAATATGCAACCAATACCTCGCAAATGGGTTGATATCAGCAATGAGATGGGCGGCAACGTCATGGAGTTAGATGGCTTAGTTGCCGACGGCCCGCTCGCAGCCTGGCTATTCTCAGTCACCGTGACAGAGGAGGATGATCAGCCGGCAGTCTTGACCCTTGCGGAAGAGTTTGTGGGCAAGCTGGAAGCATATGCCGACTCGCTTGGTGCGAACAAAAAATGGCATTATTTGAATTATGCCTATAAAACCCAGGACCCTATTTCTGGACACGGGGATGAAGCTATTGCTAAGATCAAGGCCGCCTCCGCGGCATACAATCCCCAAGGCGTGTTCCAGGAACTAAGACACTCGGGATTTAAGATACCAACTTAGTGGATTGGACTGCAAATTGATCAAAGGAGACTAGTTAGTAAAAGCATTAGTCAATCGAGAAATAGAGCACGCAGTGTAGTTCGATTCTATTCATATTGTTGTCGGGTGCAGGGAATGCATTGTTGGCATTTCGGCCATTCTTTTCTCCGATGGCTATTATAATAGCTTCGGCTTCCTTTCGTTGCTTTAGATTCATTCTGATCAGAACAATCAACTCCCCTCTATTATTTTTAAAGCCATAATTTGCAAATTCTGTGACTATTTACTTTGACCCTAAGCACTATGGCCCTTTTTTATTCCTCCTCGCGTTAGAGTGCCCTCAGGCGTAGTATTGAGGCTTCTAGCAGAACACTGCTCCACTATATGTGTGGTGCTCGTTTTCAATATCACAGTGGTAACTCTGTGAATCTTGATGGCAGTGAAGCCGGCTTTGGTTCACCTAGGTCTCAAGGATGCCCTAGAATATAAACCCGACCTTACTCAACGCTAGATTATTTGATTGTTTCCTATCTTACAAATGTCTGCCCGCCTAGTAATGAGTTCAGGAGAATGTTGATACTGTCAAAGAGGGTAATGTTATCCGGACGTAGTGGCAAAATATAGACAAGAGATCCTTAAAAAGCTGAAAATGGAAGAATTTTAATGGAAATATTATGATCTTAATATAATGTGTTCTTATGATGGTTTACAAACAAATATCATCCCTCGATCAGCAATCCTACCTATCGTCTCTCACCCAACACCCAGCAAAGCCCATCGAAGTCTTTGTCGGATGTGTCCAGTTCCTCGAGTTGTCAGTCACGTCGATCAAGAACTGTGAGCAGTGATCGGTGTGACCGGGACTTGCAATCACGGTATCGAACGCCTTACGCTCCTCATACAGCGCCCAGAATTGCTTCCTCCACATCATCGCACAATGGTTGACGTGGTCGCGGAGTGATGTCCAATAGTGGTCCGCCTCGGACATCTCCTCCACGGACATCCGCCGCGTCATCTCCTCGTCGGCGTACCCGCCCCAGCTGTCGTCTTCCTTGTACTCATCGAGCCATTCCTTGTCGAAACACGGCTCCGGCACCCAGTTGTTCAGCAGGAGGTCGTATTTGCAGTTCAGGGCTTTGGCTTCGGCAACGGAGTTCCCGCAAGATAGCCGATGTGCATTGGTTGTGATGTTGTATCTACCTGTGGGGCGAGAGCTTGTCACATGTTCTTCGGCAGTGGTGCTGGTGGTGATGCCGGCTCGTGGAATGTCGACGAAGAAGAGGATCACCACGGACCAGAGAAGAGAGGTTATAATGGTGACGAAGAGATATGGCAGGATGTTTCCCCTGCGGGTTTGGACGCGAACATATCGCCGTGCTTCTTCCTTCTCGGGGTCGTCCATGTACTCCAGGAAGGGCTGTCGAGCGCTATCTGTCGACATTTTGTAATAGATGGGGCTTGTAAGTTGGATGTATTCTTGTGTTTTGGTTAGATCAACCAAGTCGAAAAGATCAAGAGATAAAGTTGCCATTTGCAGCCCATTTTGTCGAGAGTCCTGGCCCCGTGGACGCGGCTGTGCTTGTGTCTTGGCTGAGGCATCGTCTGGTGTTTCGAAACAGGTTGGAGCGACCTCCGACTTCGTCTGAACAACACCACCACCTTGAGGAGAGCGCCAAGCAATTTCACATGAGAACAGGCCGGCAGTAGCGCCATTTGGTCTGCTAACTGGCCTTCAAACACATGTTCACTTCATGTAGAATAGGATCGGATATCGGATCTCCTCGAGATGCAACCACCATGGTATCCTTGAAATGAAGCAGAGTATTATTATTGCGATACTTGGTACCCAAAGATGGGTGGTCCCTAAACTTTCGCCTACAATAAAAGTGTGATATTATAACATATCGAACTCTGAACGCGCACAATGCCAATCCTTCAACTCAGTCAGCCGTGATAACTCCCTCAAACCCTGGACCCTATCTGCAACAATGACTCCCCGTGTTACCATCACTAAAGGAGGTGGCGGCTACCTATGCTGATCTAGTTTGTCTCCTCCTCAGATGCACCGACATCCTGCACGGTGTACTTGGAGCGACGACGCAGCCAGGCACCACGTACCCGCACGCCAATACAGAGAACGCAGAAAAGGCCGGAGATGACGGCAAGCATGCCGCACATCTTCTGCGGGCCCATTGCTTTCACCCAAGGCCCGGCCGCCGGGGTCAAGGCGCCAGCCAAGAAGTCCCTAGCAAATCCATTCCCGCCCGTCGCAGATGCAGCGTAAAAGCCGTATGCTGCGACCATGTAGTCGATGGTGGAGGCGTAGATGGTATAATTGGCGATTCCGATGGAGAAGACGCCGACCATGGTTCCGATCCACGCGACATGACCATATGACGGGTTGGCTGTTGCTGCAAAGATGGCCAGTCCAATCGGAAGGCACGGCGCTGTGTAAACGAGGACGTCCATACGGCCTTCATACTGCGCATCTTGGCTGCTAGGGTCCGCGGCGCGAGACTTTTTGCTACGTCTGTTGAAATAGAGCTGGACGAAGTAGCCTATGGTATCTAATTTGGGCTCACATGTCAGTGTTCGGAGTCGACGAATGCGACATGCACAGTAGAGGAAGTAACTTACAGCCCAAAGCAAGAGGAATAAACATGAGGCCTGTCGTCCCTTTGTTAAAACCGAATTGCTCGCCGTAAATGTGCCCGAAGACTTCCATAAACAGGAAAACAATTGCATCGCCACAAGCCGAGAGCGCAGAGAGGCAGTAGACAATCGGCTCAGTCTGCGAGAAACGAATGTTAGTCTTGTACACTGTCCTGGAGAAGTGCAGAGTTACTTACAGAGAGGAACTTGAAGGGCCGGAACACCGTTTGGCCAAACTCCTTGAGCTCAAAGCGGTCGCGGATGGAAACCCCCTCGGTCGGTCCGTACAAGTTCAGGTCTAGAGACTCATTGCCTTCCCGTCGAGCACTTTCACGACGCTTCTTGGCGTAACTGTCGAGAGCTGCCTTGTATGATGTCTCGGGTACAATCAAAAGGTGCAAGAGCAGGACGAAAGCGCCAAATAAAGCAATCACCCAAAAGCACCACTTCCAGCCTCCCGCGCCGAGGTGAAGTTCCATGAAGCCACCAGCGATGGGAGGTAGTGCCGAACCCAGCATGCTCCCCCATGCGATGAAGGCCACGGCGTGCTGCTGCTGATGAGGCTTGTACATGTCTGCAGCGACTCCGAGCGTCAAGGAGCCGCCGGCGGTCGCCAGGCCTGTGAGGATGCGCAAGACTAGGACGATGGTAAAATTCGGTGAGAATGGGATTGCAGCCGTCAATAAGATGACAAGACCCATGGAAGCCTGCATCAACCACTTGCGGCCCAGCTCCTCTGACCACGGCGCCCAGAGCTCGCAGCCAAACGCGTAGGATATCAAGAAGGCCATGTTGCCGTACGTGGTTTTCTGCACGGACACGTCAAAGAAGTCTGCCATGCTGACTTGCGCGTTGGCATACAGCGACCCATTCATATTCATTGCGATTTGGACCTGATGCATTGTTAGAAGGATGTTCTCGTCTGGATACAGACAATTTGGTTTGCTGGAGAAGATGATAGAGTGCTGCCGAGGCTCACTTGACAGTAGTGAGTGTCTCGTAGTGGGACTTACCATCCAGAGAGCGGCGAGTACACCGCATTTCAAACTTGTCTTGTAGGCATATGCCGTATGCTCTTTCGCCTCCGCTTCGGTGACGATGCGACGCCCTGTGCCGTTTTGATCGTCATGTTGTGAGTACTCATCGGGTAGTGGCTGAGCCACGACGACTGACTTTATGGGTTCCAGTTC
The DNA here is from genome assembly GCA_039880775.1 of Diaporthe vaccinii. Classification (NCBI taxonomy): domain Eukaryota; kingdom Fungi; phylum Ascomycota; class Sordariomycetes; order Diaporthales; family Diaporthaceae; genus Diaporthe; species Diaporthe vaccinii. The sequence continues at coordinate 323,765 of JBCEDN010000023.1, forward strand.
GATCTGTTCGAAATCATTCTCCTGTTCCTGTGAGGCCGTCGTGGACAGCTGGGATGATCTTGTTGTCATTGTGAACTTGCCGGGCCGAGGATGTAGGAAAAGCTATAGAATTGTAGATCTGTTTTCCTGGTGCTAATGAGAGACGTTCACTTGCTCGTGTTGTCCGCTGGGAGGAGGAGGGTTGGAATAAGAACGAAGCTCTGGAAGCGTCCGGGTGATACTGGCCATCGAGTGTTTGTTTGTAGTAATGATCGAGTTTCCCGGAAGGAAACGCTTCTATGAAATTTGTTCCTTCTTAATTTATGATCCAAACGATTCAAATTGATGCAATTTTCTACCTTGGTGGCTGCTTGAGAGCCCGGCCCGCTCTTAGTCCATAGAGCGGGAGTTGAAACTCGAGGCGCCATCCATACACTAGAGGCTAGAGGGCATTAAAGTTGCACTATTATCCCAGAAAGCGAATCACGCGTATGTATATAGGCTTTTATCGTGAGTTAGATTTCAACTTCATCTCCAGAATAGCGGACTTTATGCAGCATTTCGCTCAGTAGTGATATCGACTATTGGCTAAGCTTGCAACCGAGCTAACTGCGTCCGGCACACTTTTTCAACGGAGTGTATAGAAATGGACAGCAACACTCTCGTGGATCAGTCTTTCGGTTTGACGTACCGGCAGGAACATCTCGGCTTCCGTTATCACCATCTCGTTCCTATTAGATGTGGCAGTCTGGTCCATTTAAGTTGTAGTCACATCTTGACGAAGAGCAACATCGATCACACATGGTATGAGCTATTACTTGCGCTTACCATACAAAGGCCGTAAGGTCCTAGAAAGATCTTCACCGATTGACCAATGCCTATCGGAATCCTGGGAACTTCAAAGTTAGTCCTTGAGTGTAGACGAATTTACACAGTTAACCCAGGTTCCACATCTGTTGTGCAAACACATTCGTATGCCAGAAGTATGAGTTGACATTGATCCCCGTCAATGATCCTCCAGGTGCACCGCTACTACCTGCACGGGCACTCATTAATCATACTTTTCGTGTGCTCGTTACTCAACGAGGAGAGTGGCGTGGCATCAGGTCTCTGTTTGGTTCAGTGCTCAGCTCGCACAAGGGCTTTTGTCGGAGTCTCCCGGCTAAGTACTACCTGCTTCAGTGGGTAGGTAGTGTCCGAGCCGAAGCCATATGTTTGCATATGTTTGCTTTATGTCTCTCTTTCCCAGTTTCCCAGTTCCTCCCTGTTTCCGCCTGCAATTTAAACTACAGGAGACAGGGGCGAACCGAGTAGTCCAATGTTATCTTGCAACACAAACTCACCGTGGGGAAGCCATGACTGAGGCCTGCTTGACCTGCCCAATTGCCTTCTAAAGCGGTAGCATCCACGAATAGTGCCAGGGCCCAGCTTCCTGTTTAGGCAGGTCGTTTGTTGATTGGGCGTTCACGATAGAATGCCAAGTCGACAGCGCGTACGCCAAGGCCGGTACTCATCTAAAGCGCTGGGCGGCACGACCTACAAATATCATGGCCCCCTAACCACCTATCACCAGTCAGTGTATCCCTCCTCAGGTATCGATCTTTTACGCCTGATCACTTATCCCTCTTCGCCATGCATTCAGCATCAATTTGGGCCGGGCTTCTGGGCTGCGCGGGGCTGGCGAGCGGGTGTCTCCTCCCTGAGGAACGTGAGGGCTTGCCTCGCATTGTCCCTCGGGCGGCGGCAGCCGACAATGGGGCCCCTATTGGCACTGGGGACAGATTCAGCGGCGGCAGCGTCGCTCCCCAGGGCCTGGGAACCCAGGCCTCCAGCGCCAGCATCTCGACGATCTTGAGTGCCGCCGAGATCAAGAGCGGCTTCGAGGGTCTGGCAAACACTTACGGCCTGGAGACTTTCACCACTCCCTACAAGACCTACGGGGGAGCTACGATTTTTGGCGGGAAGGTCGGTGGCACCGGTACTTGTAACAAGGCATACCGTGTTTACCTCAACGGTGGGATCCACGCGCGAGAGCGTGGCTCCTCAGATGGAGTGCTCTACTTCATTGCAGATCTGCTCAACGCCAACAAGACCGGGTCCGGCTTGACCTATGGCTCAAAGAGCTACACCAACGCCCAAGTGAAGACTGCCTTGGCCGCAGGCATCGTCTTCGTACCCCTTAGCAACCCAGACGGTGTGGCTTACGATCAGTCATCGAACAGTTGCTGGCGCAAGAACCGCAATCCGGCTTCTTCGACAGGGAGCGCGTCGTCAATTGGGGTTGACTTGAACCGCAACTTCGATTTCCTCTGGGATTTCACCAAGAAATTCGCATCGTCTGCCCAGTCAAGTGTGGCCTCCACAAGCCCTTCGTCTGAGACATACCACGGTTCGTCATTGCTCATGCATTCCGGTCATCAAATCCTAAAATTTCGCTAATACCTGATCAGGAACAAAGGCCTTCTCCGAGCCTGAGACACAGTCTATCAAGTGGGTCCTGGATACGTACTCAGCTGTCCGTTGGTTTGTCGATCTGCACTCGTATGCCGGAGATGTACTTTACAGCTGGGGGAGCGACACAAACCAGAACAAGTACAGCTATATCAACTTCCTCAACACCACGTACGACGGATACAACACGTAAGTTGCCCCTGAAATCCATGCATATTTCTTCATATTCGGTGGACCTTCCAGAGTCGAGCCACATTGGAATGCGTCGCAGAGTGCTAACATCTCCCAGGCGTGGAGTCCTGACGGACACTCCAGGCTCCGGCAAGGCATACGGAGAGTACACTCCCTCAGCCGAGAACACCGCCAACGTCCAGGCTGCTGACCGGATGGCCGCTGCCATGAGCGCATCCAGAGGGCGTTCGTACACCTCGATGCAGGCAGCCGCCCTGTATCCCACTTCCGGTGCCAGCGACGACTACTCGTACTCACGGCACTTTGCCGACTCAAGCCTTAACCTGGTGCACGGTTACACTGTCGAGTTTGGTTTCGGCAACTCCGCTGCCTCGTGCCCGTTCTACCCGACTGTGGCTCAGTACAACACCAACCTGCGGGAGGTCGGAGCCGGCTTCATGGAATTCGTCCTCGCGGCCACGGACCTTGGTCTAGGAGGTGGTTGCTAAGGGCGAGACGAAGTTCCCGGGGCGATGGTCAAGACAAAGTGTCGGGCAAACCCATCATCAGACCGTATTGTACGGCTTCTAGGTTTTGAGAGTCTGTACGCGGTCCAGCTTAAGCAAATACGAGTCTAAATTGAAAACCTCAAAATATTTGACTGTCACTGCCAGCGCTATGCCGAAAATCGTGAATTCCCTCAATGTGAGCTGGGTGGATGACGTCCCGCTTAGAATCACATGTGTTGTTTCAGTTGCCTGTCTCGCATTCATCTTGCACTTTCCGCCACCTTTCAAGGTCCGCGACCGAAAGGGCAACTATCCACGACTGTCGCGCGTTAGTTCTTGTTGAGTGAATCACACTTTCCCCCCATGTATGATCAGATATGGTCTGCCTACACAAATTGTGCCAAGTGCCGCTTGCAAGGAGTCTAAATGTAGCGTGGTAGATTCAAAATAGATAGCTTTGGGGTGCAGAGGAGCATAAAGTATACTTGCACAATGACTATGGCACACTCATAGCCTTCGCAGCAACGGAGCCATCTGGGATCCCTAACCCGAGTCAATGAAGCACATAAGTTCTCATTCTGATGGAGCAGATGAGTAGGAGATGATGTATACACTCTTCGACGGGACCAAGAGATCTACCAAAAGGATATGGGAGAGTGCAACAAATGTGGTTGTGATGGTGAGCACAAAGAGATGTCGAGCATGGAACATTCTGACCTAGCCTCAACACAGCCTGTACACAGGTCATCATACAGGAGAAGCACTATATGCAGAGTTGGACTGTCACGAGAGGGAATACAGAGACAAGGCAACTGTCCTCAATACGTCAATTCAAAGTAAGACGGCGCTACCTTTTATATAAAGAAGAGGTCTTGCAGAAATCGCAAGGCAGGGGTTTTATGCCTGGAGGGGTGTGGGGCCCAGAGCCTCAGTGAATGCCTGCAGTCAATGGGGCCCAAGCACACACACACTCACATGGACCATATGTACAAAAGTATATATAAAGCTTACATAGCGCGTTCCTGACTAATAACCTTATTCAAAACATGTTCATGCCTGTACATGAATCTACGCTCACAAGAAAACCTCAACGAACAGACACTGGACCATTACCTTGATAGCTAGGCAAGGTCAAGCCATGAATTGGAACGCTGATAAGTCGTCTCTTCCGGGGACCGTGCAGGAACACACTGAGCGCTTCCTGTGATGTTTGCTGGTGGTGTATTTTCCCGAGTTCTCCGGATTTGCTCCGCAATTCACCAAGGGCTGAAATACTGTCCCAGGTCAGGTATAAGCCAGTATAGTGCCATTACTACAAATTGTAGAGTCAGCAATTAATGGAAAAAATATCTGAATAGTCAACACCCCAATATGGCATAAGCCCACAGACATTTGAACACGATCTTCATCCATTGCAAAATGTAGCAAAGACCTTTGTGATCCCGAGGTCTGGGACGAAACCCGGCGCCGTTGGGGTCAGTGGTTTCGCGAGAGGCACTCGGCGCAGCCCCGGACAAAACTCGTGATCGAAAGGCTCACGGACCGAAGCTTGGTCAATATCGTTGTTCTTCCGGGGAAATTCGACCCTCAGGCCCCAGGCTCTTGGAATGCAAGGTTGACAACAGTCGAGAGCACATCATGATTCAGGCGCCGGTCAAGCCACCAGAGCACGGCGCAATTGATGATCAGACAGACACCTTGGCTTCACCGATGGCAGGGTGCCAGAAGGCTTTGTTTGGTTTTCAGTGCTGGAACACGCGGTTGACTGACTCTCGTGTTGCCAAAGACACGCAGAGTCTACATATGTTTGCAACGGGCCGAGACGCGGACGTCAACAGCCGCCGAGGAGAGTGGACAGACGCGACACCCCCTGTCGATCCTGCTCAGGGCCGACCCCAGTTTGCTGCCCAAGCGGGCTCCTTCCGATTTTCGAAAAGCGAGCCTTGTAACCAAAGTTCGGATGGATACTGTGACGGTATGGATTGCCACAGCACCCAGTATCTGGAATCTACTATGTACAGACATTGTCGGAGCACAACCAGTCAATTGATGGTTTCGGACAGTGCACGATCTGCTAGTAATTAAACATGTCAACTGGACTAGCCTGCCCAGCTGTGGAATTCCGGGAACAAACAATCAATGTGGTGCCGTTGAGGAAGCTGGCCCCAAACGCGCACACCTGACTCAGGAGCGGACAGTGCCGTTTCTTGACTGCCGTCAGGGTTTAGGAAAACGGGCACAAGTCTGTTGCAGGCCTTATTATTACTATGGGCAGCATGACATCATGCCGGGTATCTCCTGCCCAGTACCCTGCCCAGCTCCGGGAAGGAACCTTAGTGCGGGTCGAACACACCTGGAGAACAAGATGGCAGGAGCGCTAGGGAAAGGCAAGGTATGGAGTACCGTTCGGTTACTTGGAACACTAGGCCTACTTGGTGTCAAGGTACCTGGTTACCTGTGAGGTAGTCGTCACTGTATGTGGGCATCACTGCGCGACCGGTGTGTGAAAAGAGCGAGCAACGGAACTGGAGCTGCACACACCAATGCGGTACCCCATCTCTTTTTTACATTCTGCCGCTTCCGTGCCTCCATCACCGTCACAATCCTGCCAACCAGCTGCGTTGCAGCGAACCCACCTGTCAACATCTGTCATTGCCCACACCACACATTGCAGTACAGAGGTACCCAGTACCTACATGTACCTTGCGAAACACACATACCAGCTGGCCATTGTGCATTGTTCGACGAGCTGCTCCCAACGCAACGGCTGCATGGCCCAACGACTGCAAGATGTAGGTGTAGATGCACATACCGGCCCTGCCCATCTCTCCGATCTCAAGCTCAAGGTTCATTCGAATCGGTACCGAGATGACTTACAGTAACACTTGCGATCCCGCTCGTCCGCCTGCCGAATCACAGAGATCTATCACATCTCAGATCCTTATCCCTCGGAAAGCAAGAAGAGGGCAAGAAAAAAAAAAGCACTCACGCAGCTGACCAATCCTCTGCTGCTCTACCTCTGCTGCCGCGCTGTGTACAGTATGCCCCGGTGGGTTGTCTGTAGGTACGGTGGGTAGGTATGGTGGTCAGGGACGCCCCCGCGCAGAACTGCGTCTGTATTCTCCCTGCCCACTGGCTGCAACTAGGAGCAGGACCTACCAGGCGATGTGGTGCCTCCTCTGCAGGCGTTCAAGCTTTTGGTCGTCCATCGTCAAGGCTTGGAGGACAGGGTTGACCTCGCCATTGTATCCATGTGGGTGCCAATTGCTTGGCGAACGGCGCGCTCCGCCATGGAAGAGGGCTGGAGAAGCTCGGAGAACTCTGATGTCGAGGAGCCCCGCCTCACATCAGTACAGCACAGTAGCCCTTCCCATGATTTCGCAGCATCTCCCTCTCCTGTCCAGGGCCGGCTTGTCGAAACCCACCCCCACACACACACATACACACAAACATACACACACACAGACAGCGCACGCCACCACACCATCAGGCAGCTATCGTCGCCGTCTTCATCTCCGGCGCGCGTCCTTCAGGCCCTCGTCCCGCGCAAAGCGTGGGAAATGCGCCAAGCAGGCTCTAGCGCGCGGTCTGGGTACGGACGTCGGACAGTGACAGTGACAGGCCCTGGTGGGACTCGGGAGGCGGTCGCAATCCCTGCCAGCACGCGCTGCTTCGACTTCCAGGTTTGGGCAGTGGGACGGCGATCGTGAGGGATTCTACCCCCACATCACTCTTACCAGCGGCCCAGCTTCCGGGTCATGGCTCACTTGACCTGACTGACTTGATTTGACTGGGTCTTTTCGTCCTGGCGGTGCCCGTTCGATTTCCTCCGTCAACCCTAGGCTGCCCGCCTACGCTCGCACGTCTTATCTCCTGCGTCTTTGTGCGCCGACTAGAGCCTCTCCTCTTCTTGTGATCCTCACCCCTACCCGAGACCATCGTTCCGTTCCGTTGAGACGGCCTGGCCAGTCGCCGCAAGGACGGGGCACGCCTTCCGCCCGCCCTCCGCCCGCCCCCCGTCTCTCTTTGCTGCCAGGCGGGCAGACCTCTTGGGCTTCACTCGCTCCCCGCGCAGGCTCCTGCCGTGCTTGGAACGCCTTTTGCGCAGCTACACAACCGCCTGTTCGTGCCGGATCCCAACTATGTTGTCCCAACTATGTTGACCTCCGAATAGCACCGACTGAGGACCCGGCAAACCGCAGCATGTCTCCGCAACTCAGGAGCGTCGGCATCGTTGATCTTCTCGAGGCTGATCCACGACCGACCTTCATCGTCGATCTCACCATCGCCGCCGGAAACTCAGAACAAACCTCCTCCATCGCTTACTGCAATCCCGCCCTCTCGGCCTGTCCTGACCTGGTTGACCTTGTCCAGTCTTCCCGCAGCCAACACGCTGTCCTCTGGGAATGGATCTCCGCTTCCTTCCTGCCCCCGAGTTTGACCAAGGCCCGCAGTTCTTCCTCCTCGGACTCTCCCTCCTCGCCCTTCTTTTATCTCAACGCCCAATGGAGCAAATGCCTCGTCCAGGGGAGGTGGCTGGTCGTCGGAACCAACGAGCAGCCCTCATCTGCCGATCGTCCCCGCAAGATCCGGCTCGATTCTCAAAAAGGCAGCTTTGGTGTCTCCGGCAGCGCCAACAAGGTTGCATCTTCTACTTTACCCGTGGCAATCCCGCACCATGACCGTCGATCAGACTCTTTGTGCGGTCCAGGCACTGCCTCTGAGCATGAGCCCTTACCTGCACAGACGATGTCTGTTGAGCCGGACTGGGTCTTGCCGGAAATCATGCACGACCAGGGGCCTTATCTCAAAATCCTTACAACCATCGACTGGGCCTCGACGCCTCTTGGACCTCTTAACACCTGGCCAGCCCTACTCAAGCAAACGCTCAACCAGGTTCTCGCAGACTCCCGCCCCATCGCCTTGTACTGGGGAGAACATTTCACCACGATATACAACGAAGCCTTCGGAGCGCTTTGCGGGTCGAAACACCCAGGTCTGTTAGGAAAGTCACTGGAGGATGTCTGGCTCGAGACTGGCCCTAAGCTGAAGGAAATCATGCTCACGACCGCCGAGAAACGCCGTGGTATCGTCGAGAAGGAATGGCGGTTTTTCATGGAAAGGACAGACGATGGGCCCGAAGAAACATATCTGAAGTGGTCGGTCGTACCCATCATGGAGGAAGAGAAGGTTTCAGGCTTCTTACACCCGATACTCGATGTCACATCGGTGCGCCTATGGGAGAGGCGGATGAAGATGCTCATCGATCTGGGCGACGCGCTGGTAACGGCCAGAGATGCAAGGTCTTACTGGGCCAAGACTGTCGAATTTCTCAACGCCGTCGAACCCCGGTACGATGTTCCGCTGGCGATTCTTTATTCGGTCCAAGATGACCCGGAAGCACAAAGTGTCACTCATTCACTCTATGGATTCCCGAAAATTTGTCGGCTTGAGGGCGCGCTGGGTGTGCCCGAAGGCCATACTATCGCTCCGCCAACCATCTCGCTTCGAAACACCGACCAGGGTCTTGCGTCTATTTTCCGAAGTGCTCTACAAGGCCATTATCCCCTTCTGCTTCAAACAAAGGATGGCACTTTACCCGAGTCCCTGATTCAGGGGCTGGCATGGAGAGGGTTTGGTGACGCTTGTCGAAGCGCTGTTGTCTGTCCTATCCGGCCTACCAGAGAAGAGAACGTTATGGGCCTACTCCTGATTGGCTTGAACCCGAGGAGGCCTTATGACAGTGACTACCGACAGTACATTTCGCTTTTAAACCAGAAATTGACCACCACTTTGGCTTCGACAGTTCTACTGGAGGAAGAGGCTCGGAGGGGTCGCAACATCGTGGAGGAAGCTGCCTATGAACAGGCTAGGTTGAAGTCTAAGCTGACTGACAGGACAAAGGAGGCAACAGAATCACTTCAGAAATTTGAAGAGGTCGCAGATTTCATCCCAGTTGGCATGGCTTTTCAGAACGCCCAAGGCGTCCTAACCAAGACTAATGACGCTTGGCATCGGATTACTGGCAATCCCCATCGAGAGACCGGCCCGTCGATGGCTCTGAGAGATATTCTCTCTTACATCGTGGAAGAAGATCGTCCCGGTGTCGTGCGGGCTTACGAGCAATTACGCACGGAAGACAGCATCACCTACGAATGTCGACTGATTCGGCGCAACACCGTCAATAGTCCGCCGCCGCTGGTGAGGGAATCCGCAAGCTTCGAGAGGGCCGGTATCGAACTTCGTGGCATCGACGACCAAGCATCCGAACGCCACATCCTTGCGGCTGCTCGGGCTGAACGCGCCGCAGACGGCAGCATCCTGCAAGTGCTGACTTGCCTGACAGACGTCACTCTACACAAGCAGACCGCCGAGGAGGCGATACGGAGGGCGCAACAGGCTGAAAATCTGAAGCGTATGGCAGAGCTGGCAACCGTCGGGATGTACGAGATGGACTTGGATGGGCAGCTCGTCGAGGCGAACAATGTCTTCTTCCAAATGTGCGGCCTCGACAAAGCCGATATGAACATGAAAGAGACCGGCGTCAAACCCTGGCAGACGTGCATAGTGGAAGAGGACTTGCCTGCCCTGGAGGAAGTCATGAAAAAGGTCACCCACGAGGGCACTCCGCAGACCTTGGAGGTCCGATTCAAGACGCCTTTGACAGTCAAGGACAGCCAGGGTACTGAGATCGTCGTGCCGAGATGGGCGTACGGCACTTTCCTGCCAGTGAGAGGCTCTGACGGCGCGATTCAGTCGTACTGTGGCTGTGTGAGCGACGTCTCACTCCAAAAGTGGCAACTCGAGCGGGAAAGATTGCGCAAGGAGGAAGCGCTGGAGTCGAAACGGCAGCAAGAGAACTTCATCGACATGACATCTCACGAGATGCGCAACCCCCTGAGTGCAATCATCCACTGTGCCGATGCAGTCATTGCGTCACTTGGGAAAGCACTGGACCTGCAGCAGAGGAGGATAGGTCTCAGCAGGCAAAATTCGTCGGCAACAAACGGAAGCGTTAGCGGCGGGGGCATGCGAAGAGAGGATGAGCTTCTTATGGAGAGCAGCGTCGAGAACGCGGAGACGATCATCGCTTGGTAAGCCAACGAATTCTCACGACCGCTTCCCCCCTTCCCCACAATGTTGTCTCCTTGAGCCGGGCTTCAGCTCGGTCAGCATGACACTAGACCATCCACTTCCTTACTCAGGTAGGATGTCCTGACCTGGGGAGGCTCGAGGGCATGAGCTCTCATTGGGAACCGCGTGCTTTACTTTGATGCGCCTTCCAGCCAAGTTCACAGAGACCCGAATTGATTGGGCCGTGCTAACCAGAATCTTGTAACTGAAGTGCCCAGCATCAGAAGAGGATTGTGGATGACATTGTAAGTAACCATCTGAGGTCTACTCTTTTCCCATCCCTCGTACGGACTCTCAAGACGGAACTTGGGCAGCAAGCGGGTAGCTGTCTTCTTGTGCAGTTCCGCCTCCCTGCTTCCCCTCCGGCCCCCCTTTTTCCTTTTTTCTTCTATTTTCTTTCACCTCCTCAGTCTTCTCACCGTCTTCTTCATCATTCCCATCACCTTCCGTCATTTCCCTTCCCCACCTTCTGCTTTCTTTCTTCTTGTTCCTCTCAAAAAGCTGACGCGCACAATGCAGTTGACTATGTCGAAACTGGACTCTAAATTACTGGCCGTGACCCCGATTACCGTCGACCCGCTCCAGATAGCGAAGGAGTCGCTCAAGATGTTCGAAGTCGAGGCCCGTAGGGTGGACATCGATTTAAGGATGAAAGTCGATAAGTCGTATGAAGACTTAGGACTGGAGTTCCTTGACTTGGATCCATCACGGCTCAAACAAGTCCTCATCAACCTTCTTACGAACGCGTTAAAATTCACGAAATCTGGCAACCTGAGACACGTCACACTCAGTGTCAGTGCTTCAGTCGAGAGGCCTACAGATTCCACATGCTCAGTGCAGTTTATACCCCGGTCACAAGGACATGAGTACCAACAGCCACCGAACCCGAGCGGCACTGACCCGATATTCGTCACCTTCGAAGTCAAGGATACTGGTCAAGGTCTTACAGAGGAAGAGATGAAGAGCCTGTTCCAGCGATTCAAACAAGCATCAGCCAGAACCCACGTCAAGTATGGAGGATCTGGTTTGGGTCTCTTCATCAGCAGAAGGCTTTGTGAGATGCACAACGGACAAATTGGCGTGGCTTCGCTCCCCGGGGTTGGGTCGACGTTTGCATTTTATGTCGAGTCGCGTCTTCCCAGCGAGGCGTCCCTACGAGAAGCTCGGGCGACTGCGCGAACGGCCTTGAAAGCGACCAGCTTGCCCATCACAAAGAGGGCTGAATCCCTACAGATAGGAACGGCGGAAGTCCCTCTGAAAAGTACACCCATCAAGGCCACAGAACTAGCCGCGAATGACTCTGATTCCCTAGGCACAGAGACGAGTGCGGAGTCTCCAAAAATTGAGGGAGTTCTGGTCGTGGAGGACAATTTGATTAACCAGCAAATCACGCGCCGAGGCCTGGCTGATCATGGCTTCACGGTCGACGTTGCGAACCATGGCATTGAAGCACTGGAAAAATTACGTGCCTCTGACCGATGGCTTGGGAATGGGCCCATCACGGTACCTGTCTCCAATGGTGATGCCATCACCAATCCATCGTCGACTGCTCTCACAACACCCACGACTCCGACCAGATCGAACGCCCCGGGCAACACGACACTCCGCCCTGCAATCACAGTCGACTTAACGCCCACGACCACACCAAACAAGTTCCCCCTGTCGCTTATCCTCATGGACATGGAGATGCCTGTCCAGGATGGCCTTACCTGCACGCGACACATCCGGGAACTAGAGCGGCAGGGTCAGATCCTGGGAGGAAGCATCCCCATCATCGCAGTCAGTGCCAATGCGAGGCTTGAACAGGTCCTCGAGGCCAAGGCTGCGGGCTGTGACGACGTGATGATCAAGCCGTACCGCATGCCGGAATTGATTGAAAAGATGAAGATTGTGGCCATGCAGGCCGAGCAGAAGAGCCGGGTCCCAACAGTTGATATGTCTGAAGCGGTCGAAGTAGTGGACTCCACTGGTGCTGGCGGACCCGGACCGCCGGAAGCCGCACCATGACTAGAAGAGCGCAGACAAGAGAAGGAGAAACAGGGTACGACCACAGGACAGCAGGATACACAGCCAAGGGAGCCGAAGTGTTGTGTCTTGCTATAGATCTAGACGCATAGACTCGTTGAGGGGGGGACCTTGCAGGTAGAGACGAAGCGGTTGCATTACGAGATTGTTTGTTTCTTGTTCTTGTTACTGCTGTTGTCGTTGCGCAAGAGCCACGGCATAGACAGGCAAGACTATATACCTAAGGGAGGGGCAGGATGATGAGCCAGATGAGGTTTGCTTACCATTGCATTGATGATTGAAAAAGCATGGGCATGGGAGTGGATTTGTTGATGTGGCATTTTGTGTTCTTGACAACCCTAGACTTTTATATGAGATTATGGCAATGATACCCCCCTTTTGGCCTCTTCTTTTCTTCCGTGCTTGCGTGCATGCGATGTGAGCTGCGGTGTGTCTGGGCCTCTCTGGGCGACTTTGATTTAGGTGGGGGGTGGATCAAAATCTTGCGGACCCAAGCAGCGCAGGGCCCCCCCTCCTCCATCCCTTTTGGGGTCATTCCGTCCTGGTCTCCATATCAAGCAGCTCTATTGTGACAGTCGACATCTCTATGCAGTCTGGTGTCATTCCGATTCTGTTATATTGCAGTCGAGTCCCGAGGAACCTAGCAAGACATCCTCCTTTGGCATGTCGTACAGGAGGTTGTCCCACATGAGGTTTCTCATTTGAGATGGTGTTATTGAACTTCATATAGGGCAACATTCTGTGGGTTACCATTCTTATCGGAGGAGTGCGCCTGGGATTACTCATGGCACAATTTATGGGATCTTCTCAAAGCATGGAGTCATACAGCACCAGACCTTGTGGGACTGTGAGAGCCGTCCTGTCCACTGTAATGGTTCTTGGGTGCACTTGATTATTGATCTTGACCTGCCCTAGTAAAGTCCAATGCAGCTGCTGTATGGTCACCGCTCAAGGTCTTTCAGGTGGCGAATCTACCTGGTATTAGCAGGAGGAAGTGCTTTCATGTAGGAAACCCCTTGATGACATGTCTAATTATATCACTCTTCATTATTGTAAAATTAATAAAATGTCTCCTTATTAGCTATCTTTTAATGCCATAAAAAGAGCGTAAAATTCTTATCTAATGTCATTATGAAAAGCTTCATTTATATTATTATTTAGCTGCTCACTATTCACTCCGGGTGATCTATGGTGTTGGGTTAAATGATCAAAGTGATATCTTCGTTACATAAGCCAAGGGTCACGTGGGTTTGCCTGTGCCTTTCCTTGCCGCCCGGCTGTACAACAGTCGACCTGAACCCTTATTGCCCGACCAACTATAGGTCCTGTTCCTGTCAGGGCCGTAACACTTAGACGGACAGTGCGTTCGCAGTTCTTATGTTCTTAAGAGCTTTCCCTAGGGGAGAGCCGGCCAAGCTTCTGGACACGACTTCTCCGTGGCGGGGTAGACGATGTTGTCACGAGGTCACTCGAGTCGACGCTCAAATGTTAGACGAACAAACGTCACCGCCTGTAAACGGTGCCGCTCTCGAAAGCAGCGATGCGACCAGAACATCCCGGCTTGCTCTAACTGCGAACGTGCAGGTGTTCCTTGTGCAAGCACTGACATTGATGGTCAAGTTGTGCCTCGAAGGTCCGTATCTCAGATTCACATGATAAGGAAATTGGTTGACGCTCATGTTCAGCTACATACGGAGCTTAGAAGACAGGGTGGCTTATCTCGAATCCAGACTCGCCGACAGAGAAAGTCTGGACTTTCAATCAACTTCGGAGGATTGCCCTCCAATGCCCCCAGGTGAGAGGTCCTCATCCAGAGATCCAATTGAGCAAGTCGTGTCCAAGAGTCTGGATGCAGACGTCTTTTACAACACAATCACAACTTCCAACGGACAGTCCCTTCTTCGCTCATTGCTAGCTGAGCCGATCAGGAGCGTTTCGCAGACATCGAAACCAAACGATAACCGAGCACTTCTAGATGAATTACCTAGTGAGACGCGAGCTCTTCTGCCCGGTCGAGATGGTCGAACATTGCGAATTTTTCTCCCCCATCATACCATCGAAGGCTGAATTTTCCTCCTGAATCGTGTTGCTTTATGATGAGGGCTTGGAAGGCCGAAACATGCTTCAGGGGTACTCTGAGGTATCGCCGAGTATGTTCCACGCGTACATTGTCTTTGCCACAGCAGTCTTGTTGCTCAATAGGATGGATTCTGCATTCCCCATATCCAGGGCAGACAGCTACTTTGCTTCAGCGATCCGGCCATCATCTACACTGGTGATACCAATCATCTGTGCAACCTTCTCCTAGTGGCACAATACTGTTGCTTTGCCTCTCTGAGTGGGGCGTGGCATTTCGTTGGCCTTGCGTCCAGGCTTGCAGTCGAGCTCGGTCTCCATGATGAGCGTGCCGTTGACAAAAGACTCAGTCAAGATCACGTCAACCAGTGTCGATGGGTATTCTGGGCATGGTACACATTGGAGCGAAATCTTTGCGTCGTTGTGGGAAGACCCTTCTCGATTCCAGACGAAGCCATCCACACGCCATTGCCAGAGCTCGCTGAGGGCGATGGGAACCGGGCCCTGGCTCTCCACTTGGTTAAGCACCGGAAACTGGAGTCCGAAATTTACACCACTCTCAACCAGAAGCCACCAGTGAACGGTGCCGCCCTTGATCTCTTCACTTGGCGTGATGGCATGAGACGTAGAGTTATAGAATGGTCGAATTCAGCGCCAACCACGACTGCCCCATCAACACAACTGGCACCCGCTGGCATCTTCAGCTCCATCTTGCACATTGATCTGGTGCTTCTTCCCTATTATCCTTCGGCGTCTTTTCCAGAACCATCGCAGAACGACATCCTGATCATTGCGCAGAGCGCCGCCGAGTGTATTAGCAACTACCGCAGCGCCTTTCGAGACGGACAGCTCCGGTTCTTCTGGCGCACGACGCATAACCTCTTCAGGAGCGGCGTGGCGATGGCTTACTGCGTTCATCTGAACTTCATGCACCATTATCCGGATCTCAGCCAGGCAGACATGATTGCATCTATCAATACCTGCATGTCTGTTCTTTGGGCCATGGTCGAGCTTTACCTTGCTAAGCGGCGGCAACCCCCTAGCTCAGGGTTCGAATGATGCATGGGTGAGCATCAATGCCGTGAACCCGTCCAAGAGAAGTATCGGTCTCGCCATGGCTGTGATGGGCAGCAATCTGGGGGCCGTTGCTGGCGGTCAGCTGTTCCGTGCTGATGATGCGCCGAGATATACCAGCGCTTTCGTGGCGATTCTTGCCTTGTATGCTGGAGCAATGCTTGTAGCTCTGGTTATCATGTGGGTGTACTGGCGGGCTAATAGGGTTCTGGCAAAAGGAGAGGGTTTGAAGCTCCATGGGCAGGTGATCGAGATACCAGCAGACGGAAGGAAGCGCTTCGATTTGTAAAGATATGCGAGACCGCAAGATAATCCTCGGAACAGGCGCAACAGATTAGAGATGCAGCGAGTTGAGTGTGTTCCGGGACCGCACAAACAATCCTTAGAAGAGCTTCAAGAGTACCATATGGTATTATCACGAAGGTGGCTCTGCCAGCCCGGCGAGACGTGCTGTAGTGGGACAAATGTGTCACCAATAACTCCAAGAACCTTTTGTGATGTTTAAGCAAATCCCACCTTTTTCGTCAGCCCTACCCAGAAGAATTATTTGTAATCATAATGAAACCTGGGGGAAACAGCCAAACGCTCGAAGTAAGGGAAAGACGAATCAGCTTCCCAAATCGACCTCAAGCTATCCCCACGCTTATACATCTCACAAATATTCGACATAGACTTTCGAGAAACTTTATTCTTTAGCAGTAAAAACGCGAAGTTCGCTTAAGGTCTACGCGAGATAGGGGCAGTATCTCGGATAACGCATTGCAGTATTCAAGAAGCCGAATCTTATGATCAAACTCAGCAACACCCAAGATGGCCGGCTGCAAGTCTGACCACTTCAACTATTTACACTGTGGAACATGCGGGAAGTACTGACACCATCTCACATAGGTATTCGATAGTTGTCTTTGCAGTCTTGCTTGCCTATGCTGCTGATACGGCACGGCTGTGAAGGGTGTAGGCATCTCGCTTTAGCACTATTGGTGTGAAGCAAGTACCTAAGAAATCTTCAGCCAGGAAGAAGAGGACTCCATTGTTGTGAAGACACTTGGAAATTCGAAATCATAATACTAAAGAGGCTTTTCAGAGTTTCTATCTGTTCTTTCCTTCTCTCTACCATTTCCAGCGTATCAAAGTGTATTAGTGATGCGCTATGTGGGTTGTGGCCGCTCACATCAATCTGGCATTTACACTCG
Source organism: Diaporthe vaccinii (assembly GCA_039880775.1). Classification (NCBI taxonomy): domain Eukaryota; kingdom Fungi; phylum Ascomycota; class Sordariomycetes; order Diaporthales; family Diaporthaceae; genus Diaporthe; species Diaporthe vaccinii. The sequence goes on from JBCEDN010000023.1 coordinate 340,377, forward strand.
AAAGAGCTTCTGTTCTCTTCAGCAAGCCCTAATTCAAAAAACCACAGGTGGTATATACATCCTCCAACGCCTCTGCTGCCCAAACCTACTAGGAATTGATCACTGTTACAACTCAGCTCATGCCAGTTGCCCACGGATCAAGAGCCTTACAAGTGAAATGGATCAAGGCAAGGTTCTGAAAACAACGACGTTTCCCTTGGCTGCAACGGTGCTTGCCGCTTTTCGATTCGTAGTCTTGTTGTGAGATAGACCACTGGAGCCAGTAAACGGACTGTTCGCCAAAATACTTGACGCATGTATACAGTGAGGAGGTTTACTGGTGAATGAAGACACCTCTTGACTAAAAATACCCGAGGTGTTTGAGCATTTATCACTGTATGAAGGGACTGGATGCATGCTGCTTAAGAAGCATATGTGTACAGATTAAAAACGAGACCAACACTCAAAATACCTGAGGCTCCATCAGGAGTTGTATGGAAGTGAGGTGCCACCCCCAGAGTAAAGGTATCAAACATAACCTGACCAGAGACATATCACTTTGTCCGAAAAATATGTCCTTGAAAAGTGACAGGAGAGCTCTCTTGTTTGCTGGCATCATTCGTCTGTACATTGCATAAATCTAGAAGGCAGAGGCACTGTCAGTGAAGTTGCTCTATCGGAGGACTTCTTGTTCCGGCTACAGCACTCGGCAAATTTAAAGCTGACCGCCTCATAGCACACAATCCTACGATCATGCACAGCCACAAAAGGCTCAGTGAGACTCAAGGTTTCGCAACGCTGTGCGCAAGCCCGCAAGGGCCATCAGGTGGTTTCATTAGATGCTATATCCAGTACGCTCTCATACATTTGTGTATGTTGGTATCCGCGCAGCATGGTTATGTATGTGAAGAATCGAAAGGTATGACGGATGGTTGTTGTACAGGGTAGTTGATGGTATATGAATAGCGCGGCAACCACAACTCCAAGCGCGTGGCTTTTTTCTCCTCAAGTGAGAATTAAAACAAAACAAGAAAAAAGAGAATTGCTAAATGACTTTCTTCCTGACTCCTGATGTTGCGTCTAAAAACACGCTTCTCATGCCTCGTGATGATCGGTTGCAGTTGTCGTCTCCGCCGCGTGCTGCTTGGCGTGAAATGCATTTTCAGCTCCATGGTCGGGGGCTTTCAGTTGCTACAGCATCCAATCGCGATCCCAAAGCTCTCTCTCTACCTCCTCTTCAAAAGCCCGCCTCAGCGTTGCCGAATTTCTCGAGCCGACAAGCCCCGTCCCGGCATCGACGCGGAAATTGACTAGGTCGATCGAATTCCCAGAGCTTAGTGTGACATTGCTCGCACTGGCAATGGTCGCCGATGACGATGAGAGAAATGACTGAAGGGCAGTCTGAGCAGTCGAGGCATCTGCAACCGAATCCTGCTGAAGAACGAACAGGATTCCAACTCGCGCAAAATCCAGGACGTCGTTCGTCACGGTAAATGTCGAGCTCGGGTTGGTGGCAGATGGCGGAACTGGAGAAGGCGTTACCAAGGAAGGAGCTGACGAGGATGTCGTTGGGACTGGGGTGAGTGACGGCGGAGGCCAGCTGCTGGTGAAGGTTCTCGTAATCGTGATGGTCGTAGTCGGTAGAGTCGTTGGGATAGCCGCAGACGACGTGGCAGGTGTGTCGGAGATTTCGATCGTCAACGTTGTCGTGGTTGACTGGCCTGCCATCACAGTAATCGTAGCAATCTTAGCGTCTTGCAAGGCTATGGCGTTGACGACATCGAAGCTCCCACCAGTCATATCCGTGACGGCTTCAGCGGAAGCACCGAGAGCCGTGCTCTGACCATTCAAGGTCACAAGGGCATTCTCAGCTGAACAACTGAGGTTGCCTGCGTTGAGCTTCGAAAGGATCGTGGTACCCGACAAGGGAACCGAAAAATTAGTCTGTGCCTGTGCGATGAGACGCGGGAGAGCGTTTCCCACTGTGACATTACTGATATTAGTATCACCTGATATGGTGGCGGTGGTGCAACCGATGTTGTCTGCTACCGAGCAGTCGAAGCCTGTGAAATTGTTGATGCAGATGCAAGAACAGAAGCCGTTGATGACGACATTAGTACCGCCATTCTGGCAGGTGACCTGTCTCTGGCATTGCTGTTCTGCTTCGGCTTGCGTGTTGACGTTTTGTCTGCGGACGACGAAAAATTCTATTGGAATTATCACGGCGGCAGCAATGAGGATTATGACGATGACGACGATGGTTATGAAGCCCCACAGCGGTAGCCCGCAGCAGCGACGACCCTTCTTGCCGCGAGTCGAGTCGGTGCTTGATGACATGTCGTCTGCGGCACCTCGAGGAGTCAAGTTGTTATTGGTGTTCATGTTATTGTTGTTGTTGTTCCGGTTTAGAGGCGGAAGCGGCCACGACATGACGGAGTCACGTATGCTTTGCCGGAGACCTCCCTGACGACTCTGAGCCTGAGCTGGCGGTGGAAACGCTGCAAGCATGTCTGAGAAACCAGACTGGTGGTTGTCGTAGTATTCATCTGCGGCTGAGGTCAGCGAACTCACCAGTTGAGAGATATGCTTTTCGTCTACTTACCAGACTCCTTGTCAACGTTTGCCGACTTAGTTCCAGCGCCATAAAACTCAACCGGAAAATCATCTAGATCGTTCAACCGACTCGCTGGCCTTTTTCCTCTGTCCAGGCTCGCAGCCAGCCTCGTGGCTCTTCGAATAAGATCAGGGAGACTGGTCAGACTGCCTCGAGCCTCCGCATCCCTAACAGCGTCGATATCGAGTCGTGGCGGTCGTCTTATGGCCGACAACCGGCTATACGCACGTGGCTGCAATGGCGCGGGAGGTGGAGGCTGTGAGGACGCCGACATTCTCCTAGACGTTCTGGAGTCCACTGCAGATGCCGCATCGTAAGCATTCAATATGTCGTCAGCGGTTAGCGCGGCTCCGACTGGGGGAGGCTTTGAGCTCTTGGCGGAAGGAACCGTCGTGGAAGAATTTGAGGATGCTTCCAGGTATCCCGTACCCTCATTAAAAGGACTGGGCTGCATAGGCGTCGGTGACGGTCTCTTCTCTTCGCCCCCCTCCCCAGTGACCTCACGTGAACCCGTCGTCACAAGCGCGGCTTTCCCTCTCCTCCCGATGCTCGCACTCCTGACCAACCGACTCTCGTCTCCATAGTCTTGCATCGAATGCGCTTCGGATGGGCTTGACTCCTCGACAATCGTGTCATCGTAGAATGCGTCTCCATATATGGGACTCTGTGCAGGCGAAGGCGTGCCCCAACTTTCCGGCATGGCTGCGCTTGATGCATACGATGCATGGGACCTAGACCTGTCGCTTTCTTCCGGGATCGGTGAGACATACGAAAGATGTGAGTAGAACGACGATGCGCCACGCCTGGCTGAAGGCGGCGGCCCCAAGTTCACACTACGTCTTGGTGGTCCAACCGGTGGCGGCGGTGGCGGCGGCGGAGCTTGGATCGGGAGCGGGAAATCCGGGATTGATCCCACTGAAGACAGCGTCGAAGGTCGAGATAATGTGGATGGTGTCTCGGGAATAGATGAGCTTATGGTCTCCGAGTCTCGACTGTACGGTGATTGGTACTGGAAGACTGGAGTCGGGTCCTGTATTTTTGATCCGTCAAGTATTGACGGCACTTCGCTAGGGCGGGGCGGCCGCTGTGGAGGCTGACTGCCGGCTGGTGGTCTGTAAGGTTCCGAATCTGATGAACTAGCAGGAGACGCGATGGGGCCAGGTAAAGGCCACTGCGGGATGGGTTCCGGCCTCGATATGGGAAGTGTAATTTGGCCATCTTTGTTCTGGAATCCTGGCGGTGCTTGAGGTCGTTGCTGCCTGGGCATGTTGCCAGTTTGAGGCCCCATTGGAGGTCGACTCCTCGGAGGTATTGACGGCGCGTCCGGGGTCTCATTTTTCATCGCCGCCTGTCGCTGGAGAAATGTGTTGTAGTCCTCCCTAGGTAGTCCTGCTTCTGCCCGCTCCCTCGCCCTCCTGATAATATCCGCTGCTGACGGTCGTTCCATATCGTTTCCATATTGAGGTCGACTCATGAGCAGTCACCAGTCCAAGTGTACCACTTAGAAAAAGCCTCCTGGACAGGCCTGCGGCTCCCCAGCTTTTGCCGGTCCTTTCAGACCTTCCTTGTCCCCGACCCGTGGATTACATGCGCGACGATCCGTTCAGCTCGGTGCAGACTAGACGTCGTAATACGCTAGTGATCAAAAAGTCCCGTGGGATGACGAATACGACGAGAATGAGGGTCCGTAGCCTGACGTTGTGCGTCCTCGGTATGGTCACACGAAGCTTCCTCGTCCGTCTGGCAATGGGCAGTTAGAGATCTTGATCGACAAGAGACACGACCCTTAATTCAATGTTGCAAAACCGACGGGTATCCACGCATCGGTAATGGGGTGGCGACGACCGGCGACGACGAGTGAGAGAGGTGAAGGTGAGTGAGCGACGGCCTCTACAAGGGGCGAAGAATCATACGAAGAGGCAAAGACAAGAGAAAGTAGGTAGTAGGAACAAATTGTCCACGACTTCCTGCGACGAACTGGTGCTTGGGCCTAAGGATGATCGCTGTCAGTGGATGTTCGTCACCGTCGCAGATGATGTGAATGTGGAGACAAGTGAGTCCACAACTGAGAAGAAAAGAATGTCGCGAATGCGGCGCAATGACAATGAACAAGCCAAGATCGGAAGAAAAGGTAAACCGCTCGAAGGTTGGACAGGCGGACAGAGTGCGAACGATTGGGGGTGGAAGCGGGAGGGTCGCATGCAAGCCGACCCACGCAGGCGAGATGCAAGCCAGAGGGCATGTAGCGTGGAGGGCAAGGGGTACCTGAGCAGCTCGGTGGGAAGTCTCAAGGAGGGTAGTCATGAATGAGGATCACGTACGTTTGGTGTTTCGGCAGGTCTGGTCAACCACGCGGTCGTCGAGGAAAGCGAGGTGTCGCAGAGTTTCGCGGGTGCCGGGACCGTGTGGAGAAAGAGAAGGTCGGTTCGGCGTGGGTGAGAGCGCTTGGGTAGTGAGTGAGTGCGTGAGTGAGTAGCATGTGCTGAGTGAGTCGTATCTCGTCGACGAGATAGATTTGTGCTGCTTGACAGTGACTCGATGCGGTGGTGGGAGGACGGAGTGGGCAAGCCAGCGTGCAGTGTACCAGGCACTGAGGGTTCCAGGAAAGTATCACACAGAGGAGTGTTTTGGGAGGACGGCGGCGACGATGGGGCAGAAGAGAGAGCCTGGGTTGCAAGAATAGCGGACGGACCGGTGGAGCTGCAGTGCGTCCGAAAGTCGATACGATGGTGTGGTCGAAGTCTTTTGGCGTTTCAGATATGCGGGACAAGCAAGGAGTGCCGTGCAACCTGCCTGAAGCCCTACTGCGCAATTCAAATTGCTGGCCCCTTGGCACGCGCACCAGTAGAGATGGCTGGCCCGGTACACAATACACGTAGGCGTGGTCAAGGGCACCAGATCCCGGTCGGGGATCGATCGAACACCTGGTCAAGCCAGCGGTGGTGCTGAGATGCTGGTCTGCGATGCTGGTCTTTGACCGTGAGAGGTGTCTCGTGCTGCTGGTGGCGGCAGCGGCGGCGGCGACCGGATCTCAAATCTCGAATCTCAAATCCCAGCCCAGCCAAGCAGTTCGCCGAGGTTGGTGTGTGCTGCTGCTGTGTGTGTGTGTGTGTGTTTCGGCAGCCAGAAGAGGAGGCCCGCAAACTGTACAAGCGGAAAATAGCAGCCTAGGGGTTGACTGCTGCACATGCAGTTTTTGTTTGTAGATGTGTTGGAAACGAGACGAGCCGGTCACTTTCTCCGGTGGGCTCGTCCAGAAATGAACAGATGCTCTGCCGTCTGGAGAAATAGGCCGCGAGGACCTCGGTAGGTGTCACACACACGAGCACATGCACAGACACAGACAAGATCAAATCAAGAAGATGAAGCGAAAGTCTAGGAGAGTCAGGAAGCCCAAGAAACATTAGCAAAAAGAAAGAAAAGAAACCGAAGAAGAAAAAACGATGCAGTCAGGCAGAAGCGCCGGGAGGGTGGGGGCGGCGGGCGCAAGGAGTCGAGTGGCCGTGGTGTGCGGCTTCCCTATGCATGCGTGTGCTCAGACAATAGTAGCGAGGTGAGTTAAGGAGGGCGAATTGGGAAGGAAAGGACCAGCGCCCAGGAATACTACGCCGTACAGAGTTGTAGACCCAAGGTACTGACTGGCCGAACACATGACATATGAGGGAGAGTGGAAACCTTCACTTCTCGAGCATGGGGGCTGGACGACCTGTCAACAAGTATTTGATTTGATTCTGGCTATGACTCCGGTTCTGGTCCTAATCCTGGCTTTGTTGTTTTTTACGAGCAGGCAGGGCCACGGGAGAGGTACAGGTAGAGAGCATGGAGCACGAGACATGCAGTATGGGGTGTATATGTCAACTCGAGCGATGCTCCTTGCTGTCGCGAAATGACTTCCAACAACAGAAGCTGGCGATTCGACGTCGTTGCTCAAGACACCAGCGGTAGCAATCAGCCTGCTACACAGCCAGTGACAACACACAGGTTGGCAGATGGACCACGGGGACCACAGCCGGCCGTGGAGATGAGAGGGAGCCTTGGGCTCAATCTCGCAAGATGAGCAATTATGGAGAACAGAGAGGGGAGAAGAGGGGACGAGCCAGTCGAGCTTATCCCATCCCCGGGCGTGTCCCCGTCCTGGTGCCCGCCCTGGCCGTTCCCCTAGCCCTGCAGGTCATGATTCCTGCTCCGTCAATCGCATGCGGGGCCATGGAGCCAATTGAGCCGTGAGGGCCGGCGTCATACCCCAGATGGCAAGCAATATGTGTGTATGTGTGTGTGTCTGTGTGTGCGTGCGCACGCAGGCATGGTGATACCACCCATCCACGGTCCCAAGCGAGGCCAACCAAGACCTGTCAGGTTTCCAACCGTATGGGTTCAGGTCCATCATCACGCAGCACGAAGGGGCGACCTGTTCGGATCTTGATTGATCTCCATCCGCGACCGGGTTTCTCGTCGCATCAAGCTGGTACAGGCTGGCAGGTCAACAAAGGACCGGCCCTCGAGACTCGAACTGCGCTGTTCTGGAAACCACCTGACACAGGGATCAACCGTCCGACGCTAGTCATCCTGGCATCCCGCCCGTACCATTGTTCCTTTATTGCCCTGCACGCCCTGGTACGCGTACCTGGCCACCAAGCCTGACGGGGAAGGTACCTGCTTACCTGGGTACGGGGTGCGGGACACGGGGCAACACATGCAACCGCAAACCTGCACATGCAGGAACCACGGGCAAACGTGGGTGGCCAGTGCGCGCGGCCCAGTGTCGAGTCATTGAGATCTCCCTCTCCTTTCCTATCCTTCCACTGCGCGACGAGTCTGCCTTGCTGTGCAAAATTATGATTTATTACAGCCCGTCATCGGCCCAGGCGGTGCCTGTCGCAAGCGTACGAGCGACTACGAAAGCACCTCCAAGCAAATTGAGATGGGGGCTGGGAGTCCGGCCTGGCCAGCTGCCTGGAGCTGCGATGTCCTCGTCTCCCATCATAAGTTGTAGTCTACATACCGTGCGTCGAGCTGGAGCGAATCCAGAGATTTGCGACAAGGTATGTGCAGTGTAGCACAGAATACGGAGTACGGAGTACGGAGTACACGGTACACGGTACATGGGATGTCGTATCTTCGGACCAAGCTTGGCTAGATCTTCAAACCTGGCATCTGGCGACATCCGAGTTCCAAAACCAACAACGATACGCTACACAATGGCCCAAGTTCACATCGGGCTGGACGTGACCCTTCCCCCTTTGCCCACCACCCTCGACCAGGCCCCCGCCCCCGGCGCACACTAAATAACACATGGCCCTTCCTTCGCTCTCCTGATTGACCGGACGACGCAATGGCCGGCTGGATCCGATTTCCCTCGATCGACGTTGACACGGTTCTTGGCCCCACGTCCATCGAGGAGCACGGCAGCTGGAGCTGAGCTGGAGCTGAGCTGGAGCTGAGCTGTGCACCTACAGCTGGAGGCGAAAAGTTTAATCATTCCAAGATCTTCAGACTTTCATCCAAGAGACCAATGCGGCTGAGTTTAGGGCAGGCCACGCACGACAGACTTCGCGGCTCGAGCGGGAGCTTGACCGATGGGTACATACGTATCTGCATGGCCATGCCCGCCGGCCAGCCATTCGGCCTTGGGGCTGGTTCTTTTGCATGTCGGATGCCGGCTGAACAGGTGTATACCTGCTTGCATACACATGAGGGCCACGCCCGTCGTGACAGCAGTCAACACAACCTCTGCAACAGCCATACGCACAATCCTCATCATTTCACACTGGTCCACGGAGGTGGCACCAATCCAGGTTTCGCGAACACACACGCAACGCCACGAGACTCCCAGCCAGGTCTCTTGTCTCTCCCTATAGCTCTGCACCACCAAGAACAAGACCAGCTAGCCTGCCACGGGCCTGCGTACGGTGCCTACCATCCTACTGGGACAGTACACGGCTACACTAACCAACTAGGGGATTGTTTAGCGGTGCAGGAGAGGCACGGGCTTGCCAACGCCCGAGCTATGCAGACACGATGCCAATGAAGTGGACGCCGCTCGGCGCCGTCTGTTCTCAGATAGAACGCCCTAAAATGAGCCTCACAGGGTCCAGATGTCGCCAGCTTCACCCAATTTCCAACGGTCCGGACGCGAAAGCACACGAGTACCACCTCATCATGCACGTGTGTCCCATTTCCCATCGCGCCCGTTACGTTTCTGCTTTTCCGTCAATCACGGTGCATTGTGAGAATTCTGCTCACCAAGAGTCTTGTGAAGAGCCTAGACCTATTCGAGCAAGGTTTCATTCTCTCGCGGGCGGGCTGCCACTCTCGGTCTCTGACGAGCCGTATCTCATCATCCCCGTGTTTCGTCTTGACAAGGGTCCTCATTTCATCCCCGGATACCGAGACATCAGCCCTTTTTCCCACGGCGTTGCACGCTTTCACAGTCGGACAATGACGTTGTTGATATCCATTTGTTTCTGAATGAGACCAAGATCCGACGATGGAAGACAATGAAAAAAGAATCAAATATGGCGGTGACAGCCTTCACCGACAGAGGTATGCGCCTCTAATATCCACCGAACCGACTGCCAACGCCGGTGTCCCTCAAGCCACCACTGCCGCGCGCGCTGATTGGAAACAGGCACCGAAAGCTGAGACCAACGCCAGGGTAAGGGGCCCCCGGACAAAGACTCTCAATTAAGGCTGTTGAGTGCGGCCCGGCCGTCGACATGCAGCTATTTCAGCCTGAATTGGGACGGCGGACCTGTTTGAGTTCCTCAAGACCCTGGATTCGGTGGTAGAATCCATACGCGAGCCATCGCAGGAATCATCATTGGGCGTCTCTCAGCCAGTGCTGGGAACCATTGACCGTCACCGAGCCACGCACGGGAGATCCCAGCTACACGACACGTTCGCTAGACGTGTTCCTGAGATCCAGCATGGGCGGGTTGCTTGGCTTTCATTCGCGGCGGACGCCCGTTGATGCGTGTCGGCTCACCTGTAACACTGCTAGCATCGAAGTCTTATTCAGGCTCGTACGGCGACGGTGGGAAATTGCAAGCGCAAAAGGGAATTGTCGCTATGCAATGAGCCAAAACTCTTGTTCCTATTGCCCAGTCGACGCCCAGTCGCCATGGTCTTCCTGGTCCTTCAGAAATCCCCACATCCCATCACCCTTGACATGAACCTCACACATCACTGGACCGCACTAAAGCGCACCCAAGTGGGCTAGCTGTCCGGTCTGCGTGTCGATCACGCGAGCTGTCAGTCTTCGGACCGAAACATGAGCGGCAGCATCGCCAGCAAGGAGCACGAGGCGCGGGGCACACTTGGGCTCTCTCTTCATGGTTCAGAAACAGGTCTGTGGTCGAATGGGGCACTGTTTGGGCCACCGATCACAACGGAGCCCTTGCGTTTGGCTCGGGCCTGTCCGGCCAACGAAATTGCAGATGCGTGGCGACGACCTTGTGATCTGAGCTGGAAGCGTGCGCAATCACATTGTACTTCATATGACTGGTCGCAGCCGTCGGCAGCTAGTGCCCGGGCGCACTGGGATGGGGCGATATTGTGCGCCACGGCATATATTATACACTATCGTTATTCCGTATACCGCCAAGCATTGGTTTTGAAAGCGTACTATGGCAGTAGAACAGGCTTTATTGCTAAGTTTCGCATAGGCTGGGATTTCCAGTTGGCCTCGGCGTATCAAATGGCCCAGTATGAAGATGTACGAATCGCGCAATACACATGTTTCAATTACGATGGACTACTACCACACGTTGGTGATATGTCACCTGATCGGGCGGCTACCTGTTGACAGATCTAAACATGCCTCGTCGTTGCCCAAGCCTGTCGACGCTGTCTAGGTAGATTCAAGCACCAGAGGTCACTCGTAGTGAGAGGTTGTATACGGCGTTGTCACAAGGTATGGAGTACACAGGAACAGCGAATTCAAAAATAAAGATAGCATCGAATTGAACCTCACCTCTCATTTCTTTCCCCTTGGCTCGATCACCCTTTTGACTTGCTGTATTGGACATCGAGAAGAGGCCGGAAAGACCGAGTGGATCTAGCTGATGCGAGTATTCTGCAGGATAAACCTCCTGTCGGTGGATTGTTTGTACATAGACCCAGACAGCCTTAGGCTGGCAATTCTTGGAAAATGAGGCTGCGAGTATCAGACCACATAGAGTGGCTCTTCGCCGTCCTGTGGGTCCGTCAGCTTGTTCGCGATGGCCTTCGCAGCGACAGCCCAGTCCGCCACAGCCCTTCGCGTGCGGCTCTCGTCCTCAGGCTCTTCCTCCTCCACGTCCTCAATTCGAGCACGCCACGCAACAGTAATCTTTCCCAGCCGCATCTCGCGATCCTTGCCCAGCTCCGGCGGGCAGGCATCGCCCACAGACCAGGCCTGCTCCTCGGGGACATGGGCGACGAGGACTCCCAACTGTCTGGCCGTCCAATAGAGAGTACAGGTGAGGCATTCGCACTGTCCGCTCAAAAACCAGGCATCTTCGTCATCCGGGGTTGCGAAATCCTCGGTAGGCCAGAACCGACAGGTCTCGGTGGGCTCGAGTCGGACTCTCTCGAGGCTTGGGCATGTTGATGAGAAAAGCGGAGCTAGGACGAGGGCTTGGTTGATCTCTTGCTGCAGACGCCCTGCGACTCGACGAAGCTTTGCATCCTCAAAAGGGTTCTCGGGGTCGTAAGGCCCCAGACCTGCAGACAGACCGAGACCCAGGTTGTGCAACTGGTGGAGCTTCCCATCCAGGTCGTTAATGGGCGTGGCCATGTTGTTCAACTTGTCGATCGTGTTGCTCGCCGAGCGAGCTTCCTTGTATCCCGCCGGCACGATCAGCGCCTTGACTCTGGCAAGCTCCTCTCTGCTGATGATACTTTTCAATGAGCCTGCTATGTGTTAATTACCTGCTACGGGTCCCACATGATACATCGCGGAACATTCCAAGGAACAATAATTGGCGAGAAGAATGATGCTTACCATGCCGACGGATCTCGAGCTCGTCGATTTGGAAATTGTAGTAGATTTCGCTGCTTCCGTTTCTCGGACAAGCAAAGGCGATCTCGTAATACCGGAGGGTCTCGTGTCGCGACTCCTCGTTGATCCAGAGCGTTACCGGCAACGGAGCCGTGCTCGTAGATACTGTTGTTACATCATCCTCGTTGAAGAAATCGTAGACGCTCTGCTGCTCAGTTCTGGCGTAGAACTCGTATTCCGCCAGGTCCTCTGTTCCCTCCAGCCAAGAACGGGTGAGGACGACGCGGCGCGGCTCCCAGGTCATCGCGTAAATTTTGATGCGAAGCTCAGCAGGTAGGGTTTTGAAGGTCACCTTTGTTGTGGCTTCATCGCGTCGCGAAACGTCTGTTGCTTCACCTCCAGCCTGCTCATTGAGGTTGATTTGAGGAGTCATACTCAACTTGGGGAGACTGGCATCATGCTTCAGATTGGGAGAGAGAGACTGCTTCCTCTCATCTCGCGCGGCACCTCCTGACTTCTCGAGCTGACTCTCGAGCTTGAAGTTAGAAGATGGTGACTGTCCAAGCTTCTCTGCTCCCAGAAGCTTGTTAGTCCTAGATGTGTCTGGTATTCAACGTGGAGGATTCATACCTTTGGAAGATGCATCTGCCTGCTCGCCTGTGCCCAGGGCGCTGCTAGATGAGGAAGGCATCTTTGCTCTTGCTCTTCTGGGTGGGTGGTATAACAAGTCAGATGTATTTCCTTTATACTTGAAGTCTGCCACTGACCTATCGAAGCCTCAATGGACCTCAAGGAGCCCTAAATGCTTTCCGAAATATCTGAGGCGGTGAAGGCAGCTTGTTGTCTGCTGTTTTGGCTTGTGATGCAGCCTTGGTCGGAGCTTTATTCAGGGGGTTGTGAAGCCTAGGTCGAAAGACTCAATCTTGCTCCCAGGGAGTAGTTGTATGCCACTCTGATAAGCCTTGCAGATGTGAATGAATTGCCTGACAGGCGTGACTGTGGTGTGGCCAGTGATGAAGTCCCGTCTTGTCTGTTGTTGGCAGGTTGTGATGACGGAATAGCAAACACGTTGCCTTCTAACACAATCTCATCTCGAGCTGGAGCTGGTCGAAGCACGCGTTCGTCTCAACATTTGTACATAGCTTCCTCAGCAGGTTGATCAGCTCAAGCCCCTGCAAAAAGGATTTAGTCCAACTGTCGACCAATCTCATGTTGGACAACCTTGTCGGGTCTGAACTCTTTCATCATCAGCCCCTTACTTCCTTCTTGGAGTCTCGAGTACTCAGCGATGGCCGAGAAAGCCTTCTCCATGTTGCCCATGATACACCCCGCGATGTCCAGCCCCGCGAGGCCCAAGACGGTGCCACGCCCTGCTGCAAGCAATGCTCAAGCAGACCCAATCGCCTCCCAGCTGGCCCTCCAGACTAATGCGGTTCAGAACATAGGCCAGGATGTCGCCACAGTTGTGCCAAACGGAGGCACCGCCTTCGAGCTGCCGAGCTTCTCAAAGCTACCATGCGAGATTAGAGCCCTAATCTGGGAGTCGACTTGGGAACCACGAGAGGTCAAGGTGAAGAGATACGTCGAAGCCCATAAGAGCGATTTTGACTGCGACGGCACGGTCGAGTCCCGGTCCCGCCGCCGCCACCGGGATAAACTCCTCCATTCCAACGCAGTCAGGCTCACGGAATGGGACGATTCGCCATACCTCCGGTCAATCGGACGGGACGTAACTGTTGCTCAGCAACAAGCCACCGACGGGGAGAAGGACGACGACGACGACGAAGAAGACGAGAAGAAGAAGCTCTCGCACAACGCGAAGAAGTTGGCCAATCGTCCGGACAAGGTCCAGCAGAAGGACCTTCAGCGGATCCGGACCATCGCCACGACCGCCACGAAGCCTCCGGCAACCCTCTTCGCAAACAGGGAGTCCCGCGATGTCACACTCCGCCGATATCCGTTGGCGTTCGCGCTGCCGGGCGGCGAGTCTCGCGCGTACTTCAACTTTGCCCTGGACACCCTCGTCCTTTCCCGCCACGCGCAGCTCGACCACGCGTTCACCAAGGTCGACCTCAGCCGGCTCCAGCGTATCAGTATCCCCGAGGTGAAGCCAGACGACTCTGGCGACTACAGGGCCGTTGGTAGGAGCACGGACTGCCTCTTCCAGGAGAAGGACGCGGAGGGAGTCCTGGTTGGTGACATGATGAGCGGTACAACGCCCGAGGAGCAAGTAGAGGCCGTCTTCGCCCCGTCAAGGGCCGTCCTGAGCGCAATCTGCCCCAAGATCGAGCAGATCGTCTTCTCGCCGATTACCACGTGCCTCAACGTTTGCCTCAGTACCGGCCACAAGAGCTGTGCCAGGAACTTCGCCAGAGGGGGCGTCCCACTCCCCATGTACAAGGTCGACCACCACGACGAGACTTGGGAGCGGGGACAAACCACCATCGCAGACTGCAACAGCCACGCCAACGAGCCGAAGATGAAGCGGAACTTTGGCCTCACGCAGAAATGCTACTCGGCGCAGGTAGGCAAGGTCGACAGCGTCTTGTTGTACCGGGATTGCCGAACCGGCGGTGGCGACGTCGTGGTGTCCATGTTGAGTGTGCAGCACGACGGCCTTCCGGACTTGGGTGGGCCGGCGTACCACACCAAGATGCGTGTGTACGAGTGGGGTCGCCGGGTGCGGCAGGCCGAGTGTGCGAGGATCAACCTGGAGTGGCTGCTGGGTATTGGTGATCCTGTGCGGAAGATGCAGACCCTTGATTACGAGTTGTGAGCTCAGAAGAGTAGTCAGAGTGAGTGTTGTGCCGAGGTGTGATGCAGACAGTTACCGACTGCAGGGCAGGATGAAAAAGAAGAGAGTACCCCACAGGATGCTGTCGGATGTACTTCGAGGTGATATCAAGCATTGTTAGCCGGAAAATGATGAGCGACACACTTGAGCTTAGTCCTTACAAGACCTGTCCCAAGTCCATCTTGCTGGTGACAACCCACGATGACGAGTGAGAGTAGACAAGAGTGTGGCAAGAAATCTGTGGGAGAGCTGCAGACGGGTAAGGTCAAAAGCCGAAAGCCATTGAATGCAATGTTACCCAGGGCAAGGTGTCCATTTGTAGACTCTGAAAGATGTGATAGCAGTCGTAGGACAAAACAGCCCCCGGGTAAGCACATCGAAAGGAGAAAGACAAAGAGGAATGAGTTTTGCAAAGCGGCCCAAACTACCACGCAAGCAAGGGGTCGGGACTGACAGAAGCAAAGGAGAAACTCGCGCAGTAGCTTTCGACAAGAATTCATCCTCTTGTCATTTGGGGTATCTAATACTCTAATGTAATTCTTATCTTCTCATCATGTCATCTTGCCATGATCCAAGGATGTTGGCTGGAGTGACATAAATGTTCCTACTCGGACTCCATAAGCTTTGCTTCTGTGCCTCATCTCAGGGGCGGTTGGGTACAAGGAACAGTGGAGCCATTTGCCTCGTTGCCATGTCCGACCTCATCCTCTGGAACGTCTGTCCGCCTCAATGTCCCCTGCCGCGTCAATCTCATCAGGCTCTACGTCCGAGACGTTTTCCCCAATATCCTAGACAGGCTGCAGGGATGGGCTCGAGGGGATGATCTCCTAAGATCCGGTTCTTGCTGACGTGTTCCGATTCATGAGGTTGGTGAAGAAATTCTGCAGGTTCTCGGTGTCGATGGGCTGCTGTGCCTGTGTGCTATCGTCAACGGGGCTCTCCGGCTCAGGTGACGAGCCATATGCTTGGCGGTCCTGATGAAGACAAATTAGCTATTGTTAGACTTGACGCAGCTGCTATTTCCACTGAGATCCACATACCTGTAGGCGCTTCATCATGTCATCGGCATCAACCTGGATGCCACCGACGTTGAATTGCACCGGTCCGATATGGTCGCTGACATTGACCTGGCGACCGTCTTCGTCACCTTTGGAGGGCTTCTTTGCATTCTTGGTGTCATTGCTTTGGTTCTCCTCCTCCATCTTTTGCTTGAAGGTTTCCAGTCTCTGGGTTTGAGATGCGAGGAAGTCCTGTGTGTCCATCGTCTCTACTTCCAGTTTCGTCGAGTGCGTGTCTCGTCCGGCCATTTGCAGCGCATCAAGAGTTGGGTTCCTGATCGATTCCTCAAACGTCGTCACAGCCGAGCCGGGTGTGATCTCATAGCCGTCCATGTCGTAGTCATCGCCGTTCGCTTCCCCATTCTCAATAGCTTGGTTCCTGCCCGGGGGTGGGAACTTGGTCTCCAAATCAATAGACCATCCCTCACTCACAGCTTCGACGTCGAAACCCTCGCGTAGAACTCTGATTTTGCCCCAAGAGTCCCAGTTCGGCGGCACGGCGACCTTGTCTCTGTCGATAACATTGGGCTTCAGGGGCTGCTTCTTTAGAAGCGAATGTATGCCGAGACTGGAGTGGACAAGCGTTGGTAGCTGGGATGGAACGGAAGGCGTAGTGTAGATGAGTGATGCGCCGTCTTGTCATTCTGTTAGCGCGTGTGAGCATTGCCAGTCAAAGGGAGTTGCTTACGCCTGAGCAGTATCGTCCGCATGAACTGGAGCACGACATCAAACTCTTCCTCCTTCCAGCTCTGCGTCTTTTCCAAGTACTCCATCTTCTCGGACTGCCGGTGTGTTAGAACTCCTATAACCGGATGAGATGAAAGGAAGACTCACGTTCTGGCACACGACACAGAGGGGTAGGCCTAGAGGTTCCTCCCATTCACCTGGGCCTAGCGGTAATGATACATCGCCCTCGCTGGCGGCTGTTGCCGTTGTGCCGTCGAGGTTCAGAGAGCCGCCGCGGCCCCTCTCTTTCCACAGGCTCATCCCTTCCTCCATGGCTATCTTGCTCTCATCCGGCAGTGCAAGCAGGACAGTCCGCAGGAGCAGCATCCATTCTCTGAGCTGCCGTACCCAGGACCATGGTTCCGACCAGTCTAGGAGGACGACCAGAAGCGTGTTCGGTATCGATTGCGGAGTGAGGAGCGGTTTGATGAGCGAGGCAAAGGAAGGCGAGGGGCTGGTCAGGAGATACGTGGAGATACGGGCCAGGATATCTGTGTCATGTCAGCGGTTGGGCCGCTTGGTCGAGCCTGAGGAACGGGCCGCATACCTTCATGGTCTGCATCGAGCAGGTCATAGTATGTATAGCCGAGCGCAAACTGGTTGGCCACGGGAGGTATTTTGTTCTGGCGATCGTAGTTCCGGCGCAGCTCGTTGTTGGAGAGCGACTCTATGAATTCTCGTTGCGACTCGACGGTTCCGCCTGGCAGTCAAAGAAATGGTCAGCGCGCGCCGGGCGTGCACAGGTCTTGTGGGAGTCTCGCCGGCGTACCCATGACGAGGAGGTTCCTCTCGGGCAATCGCTTCCCGCTGGCAACGGAGTCAAGCATAGAGCTCCACATGTCCTTCTTTGGCTCGCCATTCTTGCTCTCGGAGCCGCCAGAGGCTGTCGTGTAGGTTGAGAAGCGGTTGGAATTCGACGCCATACTGCTCCTCCTTGATCCGTCGCGAGAACCTCAAGTATGCGCGCTGTCGCCGCTCATCGCAGGGCGTGTTGGCAGACGCGATGCGGTGTAGACGCGGCAAGCTCCCTAGCCGTTGGGGAAGCCGGGCAGGGTTGGGCACGTTGGAGCCGTTCAGTGTGCAGTGGGTGGGTTGGGACAGGTGGGACAGGTGTGCCGGATCGCATTGGGAGTCGTCTTGAGATGCGTTGGATATCTTGTGCTGGTGACGTTTTGGGGAGCTGTGCCGGAACTCTTGTCCCACTTGCAGCAAGCGTCACCCAGAGGTCCAAGTTGTTTACTGAATCAGAGTCTCCGGCCTGTCATCAGGGGCCCCATGCATCATTCCATGCAGGGGGGCTTTTGGATGGCCCAAAGATCCCACCTGCTGTAGCACCACGAATTGGAGGTCTTGGCCGGACAGGGTGCCTGCAGCTGTGACACAGTTGGCCCCAGCTGCCAGTACCATGTCCATTTACGGTCCCAGACATGTCCTGGGATCTGACCAGGTCATACTCCCTACGGTACAGTACACTCATCTATGGCATACCTTTCTCTAGGAGACCCGAGAACATAAAATGGGATGAACATTGTCTCTACCTTGGTAATCATTTTCTGGTCTCCTAAGGCTTGTTGGTATCAGGACTGCCTGTACAAAGTATTACGACAACAGCTGTGGTATGGGGTTTTCAGCCAACTGTGTGTAGTTGCGAACGAGCAGGACATGCGGAACATTCATTCAAGTCAATATTGCAGAGATCTGAATTCTTGCATCCAAGGTGCACGTACTCTTTCCAAATCACATGCATGTCCTTACAGTTTGACGGGTGAAGACTGTTGGCGAATCAGCCCATTGTTACGGGGACGGTGCTTGCTTGGACAATACAAGGTATCAAGTCACCAAGAAGTTGAATTATTGCGGACATGATCATCGTTTCTTTTTCTGAAATACAAGTGAACCAAGAGGTATTGCAGGTCAACTTGTTCAGAGGAAGGGGATCCCTGCACTAAGTACCGGCACCACTTCTGGGCCTTCAGCCTTGCAGACGTCACTCAAAATTCGCCCAGCCTCGCGACCACTCCATACTTCCTCAACCCGAGTGCAAGGAGGAGCGCCTCCTCGCCGCCAGCCACCATGAACAAGATACGAGCGATCCAGGAGCTCAACAAGAAGGAGATCGAGCAGGGAATGTGCGTCCAACCCCCAGCAACCCAGAAATATTGAACACAGCCCCTCTCCAACAGCACAAGCTAACACAACCGAACCCAAACAGCTCCCCCAACGCCTCCTGGCATGTCGACTACCGCGACACGGCCTTCGTCTACTTCGGCGGGCTTCCCTACGAGCTCAGCGAGGGTGACGTCATCACCATCTTCTCCCAGTTCGGCGAGCCGACCTTCCTCAAGCTCGCCCGCGACAAGGAGACGGGCAAGTCGCGCGGCTTCGGCTGGCTCAAGTACGAGGACCAGCGCAGCACCGACCTCGCCGTGGACAACCTGGGCGGCGCGACCATCAACGGCCGCATGGTCAGTGTCGACCACGCGAGGTACAAACCGCGGGACGACGAGGACGTGGACGAGTGCCGCGTCGACTGGGAGACGCTGCAGAGGCGGGAGAAGCTCGCCCAGGGCGGCGGCGGCGGCGGAGACGACGACACAGATATGGGCGAGGGGAGCGACGACGAGGCGGCCGCGAGGAGTCGGCACCGGCCGATGCTGAAGGAGGAGCGGGAGCTCATGCTGCTGGAGCAGGACCACGATGACGACGATCCCATGAAGGCCTTCCTGGTCGAGGAGAAGAAGAAGGAAGTCGAGGACGCGCTGCGCAGGGCGGCGAGGAAGAAGAAGGACGGCGGCGACAGGCACACGGGCCGGCATCACCGGTCGCACCGGTCCCGGAAGGACGATAGCGAGGATGACGGAGACCGGCACAGGCGCAGGCGCAGGAGGCACGGCGAGGAAGACGAGGATCGCAGGGAGCGATCGAGGCGCGATGATACCCCTGTTTTGAAGGATACGGATGAGCATGACCACCGCCGCGAGAGGCGGCGCCGCGATTCGCGTGAGCGCGATGACAGGCGTGACAGAGATCGCGACGGCCGCGAAAGGAAGCGGGAACGCGATAGAGAACGTCCGCAGCATGACCGTGAGGGCTCCGAGGACCACGGCAACCGCAGGCATCGGACCTCCGACCGAGACCGAAGTCATCGGCACAGAGATAGGAGTAGATCACCTTGAAGGTGGGACGGAGATGCAGTATCATTCAATCATTGAATTGTTTATGTGAGAGTGGGGCATGTAACGCATCCCAATATCTCCAAAGTATGTAGGCTACCGAGCTGCTCTGATTGCCAGTCCTGTTTTACCTGTGCAGAGCGAGTTCATTATGCTCGGCCTCATGTGAATGTAACCATCGAACGCCGTAAAACTAAACCGAAAACATCCAGGACCTATCCCACATCGACCTCGAGCAGGCTAACCCCATACCACTGGCCATTATGCTCGATACGCCCTCGTCAACCCAGCAAGAGTGTCGTAATCTGATTTCCTTGAGCCGCCTTGGGTTCCTGAAGCGTTCAGCAGATCTCGTCCTACATGTCTCTGTAGTAACGCTTCCAGCCCTCGCGGCGGACACGGCGGCGACCATCGTCATCCAGCTCCACCTTGAACTTCTCCCAACGAGCATCGATGCCCGCACCAACGACAATGATGGTGTCCTCGTCGGTCCAGGCCAAGACGCCCTTCGGGGGCCTCGTGGTACCGAGGCTAGCGACATCCGAAAAGGCGGGGACACCACTGGTGGGCTCGTCGCCAATCTCGAAGGGGGCAGACGCGAAAGAATACTGGTCCGAGAAAGCCCGCGGCATGAAGGGGATCTTTCCCAGAAGACCCCATTTTCCCCTGCCCTCCTCGACAGCTGCAGCCGTGGCACTAGGGCGGCTGGCTGGAAAAGTGAGGCTGATCGGGCTCGAAGGCGACTGGAGATCTTTCAGGTTCTCCTGGGAGGGGACGTCGAACACGTGGAGGGTGCCCTTGTCAGAAGTACAGGCGAGGATATTACCCAGCCTGCTGAATCCCAGCGAGAAGATGATCGCGCTGTCCATGCCGCGGCGAAGCTCGCAGATGCGAGCACAGTTTCGAGTGTTCCAAATGCGAATCAGGGTTCCCTAGAGCGGCATGCATTAAGTTCCTATACTTGGATAACATGATGTAGTAGACTGGAAGGGGAGCCCACCTTGTCACTCGCAGTGGCGAGCATATCACCCTTCTCGCTGAAGGTCATGGCCCTCAGTGCAGTGGAGTGCGCAGGAATTATGCTCACATTATCCGTGGCCAGCTCAACGAGACGCACGTGTCCAGCGGTGGGACCGGGGAAGGCAATGTGCTTTGAGGACATGCAGATCAGGCCGTGCAGGTTGTCGGCAGTCTCATAGACTGCCACCTTCTGCATGTCCTTCGGCTTGTTCCATGGCGCATGGAACTCCACACTGTTTTGGAGGACAACGATGACTTTCTCTCGGTTGATGCGAACGGCACGGACAGGGGTCTTGACACTGATGGAGGAGACGGGCTTCTTCTTGATGACCTCCCACAAGAAGACCTGGTGCGTATCTGTGAGCATGAATGAGAACAGTCTGGGGCCATGTAACGACCTACCTTGTTGGCAGCGAACTTTGGCATGCGGCCCCCACCGACCAGGGCGATGATGTTCGTCTGACCAAGCATCTGGGCAAGGCCTATACCTCCTGCGAGGTCTGATGGAATGTCAGTCTTCGGGACTTCAGGTTCCCCAGTCTCTCAGGTTGCACATACCTTGAGTGAGGGACAACTGACCGGAGTCAGCGTGAACGACTGCCTAGTGTCAGCTATTATGAGAACTTGGGACATAGGTCTCGTGCCAAGACTCACCACGGAAGCCATCCTCGAGTCCAACCGCGAAGTGGAGGCCAGAGTCGCTGAAATTCGCCGACAGCACACGGGTAGGCCGGTCTGGCTCTATCTTTGGTCGGGTATCCATCTTGGTGGATCGAGATTGATGTTGTACTTTGTGTCTTGTCGAGGTTATTCGGAAGTGATTCAGACTCGAGTTCACCACAAAGGGTGTGATTGTTTGGATATCCGAGTCAAGAGGTTGGTTGGTGGGAAGTGAGACAAGTCCCTCCAGGAAACAAGAAAACGAGGTGCAAAACAAAGAGATGCCTAGCCTTTAAATTTCACGGCAACCATGTTGTCAGGAGTGATGTCGTTAAAGCGGGCCCAGCGAGGATGATGGTGCGAGGACGAGGTATCGTGAATGGCCGGTCTGTAGCTGTGAGACCAAAAGCCTTCGACGAGCAAGCTGACAGGAATAATGGGAAGAGTCTATAGCAGGCCTCCCCAAATTACCAGGAGCCTGAGTTGACAGGTCAAAATATAGGGCAGATTGGCAAAGCATAGGACATCGCGCAGGCCATACTTATAGATACTAAACAATAGCTATGCTTGTTTCGATCTTGAGAGAGGACAGTCGTGTGTGTAAGTCCGCATATATCTAGTAGGTAGTCTACAAGTAGTCAGTCTGCAGTCTGGAGCGGGAGGTCAGATGATCCACTCACCGTGACGCTGCCAGCTGGCACCTGCCGTAGCGACCAGTTGAGTGAAGTACCTCGGTACCTACCAGCCTGCCCAGGTACTCAGAGCACCTGCAGCTTCGACGCTAATCCACAGGAGGACTAGCGCCTCAACTGGGGAAGGCAGGAGGATCCCCTGAATTGCAGCTCTGGGAATCTCCCCTGAGAGAGAGCTGTTCCTCCAGTGGTTGTAATTTGTGAAATTGCGCTGGTTGCTCCACCCATTGACAGTGGTGTCCCGACCCTTGGCACCCTTCAAACATTCCCCCTTTCCAACAAGAGCAACGCAGAGGTCTGGCACAACACCAACAACTTCGAGAGCCTCTTCACGCGACATTCCATCCATTCAATTCTCTTGCCTTTCGATAGAGCAGGAATCGACACCAACCAAACAACTCGCAGCTGCATCGCGCTCAGGGTCTCCTGAACTCCGTCAGCAATCATGTCTTCCCCTGCCGTACGTTTGCTGTCATCTCCTCTGTGCATCACAAGCCCGTCTGCCGTTTCGTGTCGCTCGCGGCGTCCGGCACCGTCAACAGCTCACCGTGTCGCGTCGAATCAATTGTTGCTGCCGGGTTGCATTGCTGACCAGTTCCCGATCAACAGAAGATGATCCGCCGCAAGAAGAACGTGAAGAAGGGAATCCAGTTCTGTTTGATGGTCTGCGGAGCATCAGGCACTGGTGAGTTCATGCCGCGCAACGCTGCGCCCTTATGCCAGCCTATCTCCCTGCGATAGATGCAGCTCGTTTGCTGACAGCTTCTCGGTGATTCCCAGGCAGAACCACCTTCGTCAACACTCTCTGCGGAAAGTCTGTGATCGGCCACAAGGACTCCGATGACCCCAACGGCGCCCATGTCGAGGACGGCGTCAAGATCAAGCCCATGACAGTTGGTACGGATAAGCACGACCTCCACCCCGTAGAGAACAACCGATAACTGACTCCCCGTGAAGAGCTCGAGCTTGATGAGGAGGGCACGCGGATCTCCCTCACCATTGTTGATACCCCTGGTTTTGGTGACCAAGTCGACAACGAGGCCAGGTACGATCCACGCCATCGAGCTTCCAGTCTGGCCATCCAATGCTAACAATACCGACTCGCAGTTTCTCTGAAATTGTTGGATACCTCGAGAGACAATACGACGACATTCTAGCCGAGGAGTCGCGTATCAAGCGTAACCCTCGCTTCAGAGACAACCGAGTTCACGCCCTGCTCTACTTCATCACCCCTACCGGCCATGGGTATGTCCCGTACCGCCTGCAAATCGCCCTTGTGGACGTTCACTGACACCGTGTCTAGTCTCCGCGAGCTGGATATCGAGCTGATGAAGCGCCTGGCGCCCCGCGTCAACGTCATCCCCGTCATCGGTCGCGCAGACTCCCTGACCCCCGGCGAGCTGGCCGAATCGAAGAAGCTGGTCATGGAGGACATCGAGCACTACCGTATTCCGGTCTACAACTTCCCATACGACATCGAAGAGGACGACGAGGACACGGTCGAGGAGAACGCCGAGCTTCGAGGCCTCATGCCATTCGCTATTGTCGGTTCGGAGGATGCAGTTGAGATTGGTGGCCGCACAGTTCGGGCCCGTCAGTACCCATGGGGTGTTGTGGAGGTTGACAACCCTCGCCACTCGGACTTCCTCGCCATTCGATCCGCACTGCTGCACAGCCATCTTGCCGACCTGAAGGAGATCACCCACGACTTCCTCTACGAGAACTACCGTACCGAGAAGCTGTCCAAGAGCGTGGAGGGTGGTGCTGGAGTGTTTGTCTCCCTACGTCTTCTGGCATGCAGGAGCCATCTGCTAACTATGTCACAGCGACTCTTCAATGAACCCCGAGGACCTGGCTTCCCAGTCCGTCCGTCTCAAGGAGGAGCAGCTCCGCCGCGAGGAGGAGAAGCTGCGCGAGATCGAGATCAAGGTCCAGCGCGAGATCAACGAGAAGCGCCAGGAACTCCTCGCCCGGGAGTCTCAGCTCCGCGAGATCGAGGCTCGCATGCAACGAGAGCAAGCCGGATCCTCAGGAACACCGGTTCCCGATGCCAACGGCGATGCCGAGGCTTGATTCGATTCTTCTGGGCCTGGTGGTTGAGCTCACTGGGAACTGCTACGGCAAGACGCGACCTCGCCACTTCGGCGCGCATTTCCTTTGATTGATCGGCGGTCTTTCGCGAGCGAATATGAAGTTGATGACAAAGACCGACCTATTTTGACAAGGCCAGATCGGAGTCACGGGGTGGCGACTCACTTGGGTCTGGCCGCCGGATCTCAAACAGATGGTGCTCGTCTTCCCCATAATGATATCCCCGCACCATCTGCTTTGGTGTCTCCAGAAACGCTTTTAAAGATGAAAAAGGCAAGGATGAGAGGTTGGCAGAGAGGACTTGCCGCATATTTTTCCATACGTCTTCTTTCTTTGCTGTGTCGGCTCATCACTTGGAGAGCCGGCCAATTTCCAAGGACGTTTGGTATTTTTCCCAACACGACTTATTTCTAGTAGAGGACTTCTAATGCAGATAACCTAAATTCATGTTTCTTCCACGGACTACGGTGATGAGTGATACGGGCGTTGCTGACGCAGAGGCTTCGCCTTGCCTGTCAGGCTAAGCAAACTGTTTGGCATCTGAGGCTATCGCGCGAGAATAGTCGGTGAAGGGGCCAGTCCTAGAGTGACACCAAGGCTTTCCCTGATTTAAGAACTTGACCGAGAGCCTTGCAGACACAGGGGGCAGTAAGTGAACTGTGCAGAGTCGTTCGACTGCGAACATGTTCATGTGGTCGTAGTCGCACCTGGTGTAGCGTGGCTGAGACGTCTACGTGCCCGCCCCATGTTGAATGGCATCTACGAGTCCAAGTCTTTCTTGAATAAGAAAGGTTCGAAATTAGAATTGATTGGAATGAAAAAGTGTAAGAAAGGTCAACCCTGAAAGCCCTTGCAATCCCAACGCCGGCGAACCCCCATCATCCGCCAATCGATTAACCATCTGCAAAAGAGGCCGCATTTCTCAAGCGGGAGAGCTGTGGACGGCATGCCAGACTCATGCCTGATAAGGATATCACGGCCCATGGTCGCTCAGCTCACGAAAAACTGACATAGCCAGGAACTATTGCAAATTCCAATCCATCCTCCGTCCCTCTGTGGCATGGCAACGTAGCCTACAAGGTTTTCCCATTCTTCCCATCGTGGAGAGACATTCCGTGAATCGCTTAGTTGTTCTGCTGGCTGTTCAGGATGCGCAAGATGGCCAGGAACAGGTTGATAATGTCGAGGTACAAGCTGATGGCCGCGGCGATCTCCTCCTCGACATGGTGATGGCGCATGACGAGCTGCGTGTCCACGAGAATGTAGCCGCTGAAAATCAAGGCCGCGAGTCCGCCGTAGATGAGCTCGCCAGTCGAGCTGTAGGGGAAGAAGGCGGCCATGAAGCCGAATAGGATGAGGCCCCACAAGCCGCCGAAGAGGTAGGGCATCCATGAGGTAAAGTCATACTTGGTCTGGCAAGCGAAAGCCGTGAGAAAGACAAAAATACCCGCGGTCAAGAGCACAGCGTTGAGAACGATAGAGGTCTTGTAAAAAGAGACGACGACGGAGATGGTGTACGCCTCGAGGAGGGTGAAGCCGGACAGGAAGAGCAGGTTGGTCGGGTACGAGTGGCGCTTCCAGTAGGTCAGGAGCATCATCCCGATGGCGCCGAACATCTGTGGGCGTGGCCAGCGGTTAGTAAATCATCCTGGCACTGACATATGGAAGAAAGAGACGGCGAGGCGCTCGACGTACCGAAATAAAGACCAGCGCGGGATGCCCTTGGATCCATTCCTTATAGGCCGGTGACACGAAGCTGATGGTGCTCACGGCGCCGGTGGCCAGCAGCTGCACGGTCAGGATGGTGTAGACCTTGCGGACGAACTGGTTGCGGATGTCTATGGTCGCCTCGGCGACGGAGCCGCCGAACTTGAAGTCATCGGGGACGTTGTCCTCGGAGGAGCGCGGCGCGCCCTCGCCGGCGAAGAGCCGGGCCTCGTCGTCGGCGGCTTGGTAGGAGGGTGGTGCCTGGCTGTATGCAGGACCCGCTGGGACGTCGTCCGGGTCCTGTTGTGGGGCGGGGGTGTACTTCGCGTTGGACATGATGGTTCCGCTGTCGTGCTTGTGGCGAGGGATCGTGCAGCGCTGGGGAGAGAAGTTGGGAAGGCTCCGGTCGGGAACGTGTTTGTCGTCGGTTGGGAGAGGAACAAGGCCAAAGCTGAGGACAGGGCGGGAGGATAATAAGCTCTGGGAGAAGGTTGTCAGGTGAATCACGACAGAAGGTTGTAGAAGTAATCGGTGATGAGCAGATGATGCGGCTCCCGTCGACTAGGCTGCCTAGGTGCCACTCATTAATCAGTGTGGGGAAACGGGTCGATGGCAATCCATCTGTTAGTCTGCCCAGCCAGCCAGCCAGCCAGCCTGGGCGACTCTGGGTGACTAAGCAACCGTAGGCGAAAGCCGTCTCTTCTTTGTTGTTGGCAGTAGAAACGTGGTCTGTCTAACTTCTATTCCAAACGCTACAGTGCCTAGGTAGTCACTACCTGGAAGCATGCTGATATACCTAGGTAGACTTGTTTTCCTAGCACTGGATGGCTTGCTGAACCCGGGATCGTCCACAGCC
Source organism: Diaporthe vaccinii (assembly GCA_039880775.1). Classification (NCBI taxonomy): domain Eukaryota; kingdom Fungi; phylum Ascomycota; class Sordariomycetes; order Diaporthales; family Diaporthaceae; genus Diaporthe; species Diaporthe vaccinii. The sequence goes on from JBCEDN010000023.1 coordinate 366,727, forward strand.
GGGCTCTGCCACTTTGCCAGCATGCATAGTTACCAGACACCCACACCCAGAGATATCAGTATCGTGGTGCTACGAGAATCTCTCGCAAAATGAGACATCAACCTCATGCACCTCTCACAAGAGACCGGTCGCTTTTCGCTCACGGCTTGTTGGGGTGTTGAACCTCCCAAATTCGGGCTGGCTGCTGCCGTAATTGCCAGAAGCAACATGAGAGCCTGCCCTGTATCACTCTCGCTTCGACGATTGCAGGCCACGCATGTGGCTTTGCAGTGTCGGCACTGACGAAGTCTACGTTCTTCGCTGCCTCAACCTCGCGCTCGCCAAAGGTCTAGACCGTTGAGACGGGAAATAGTCACTTGTCATTTTCCAAGATGTCGGCTTCTAGTAACAAGCAATATGCCTTCACAAGATATGATGCCACGCCTCAGAAAGTCCCTTGTATTCAAAGGCCCAGCCTCGCCAGCCACAGAAAACCAAAAGACAGCTGTAAGCCCATCAGACTTTGCAGGAGTGTGGGAGTTCTGAGACTTCTCATTCTTGATATAAGCGTTTGCCGATGCCAGTTGAATCGCACTCTTTATCCCATGTGAACAATACTATACTTTGAGATCTGCTGTCTCATACTTGTCTTAAGACCAACGATGCGGTAGAGTGGCAGTACCAGTTATGAAACATGATATGATTAACTCTGTGAGGTAAGTGTCAAAACATGTGCTGCTGGGTCTCAGAATATGTGAGTCCATGGAGCTCGATCCCAATCTGTTTTGAGTGCATAGACGCGCACCTAGATAGGGCAACATGTGAACAGTGACGATTTTGCCTGAACGAAACTCACCTTTTACAAATGATCAGCAAGTTGGCCAAGAGCCAAGTTGTGGTGATAAGCATCTGATGATGCTCACGACTATCAGATCTATATGCATTCTTCATTCAAAGTGTTCAGAGCGTTTTAGAAGCACGGCGAATTTTAACTGGGGAGTTGCAGACGTAGCTAGACAGACTACAAGTGTACCGGAAGTTGTGGAGAGCTATGCACAAAACTCTTCATGGAACACATATGTAGGGACTTGAGGCATAAAATCATTCTCTCCAAGGCCATCTTTGCTCCCGGATACCTCGTCATGACGGGCATGTAAAGGCTGCTGAGTCTTTGGACTGTTGACATCAAGCAAATACTCGCCATGCATGCATCCAGATACGGCCGAAAAAAAGTGGGATTATCTTTTCTGTCAATTGTACCATAGTATCTACAGCATTAGAGGTCGTAAGCATATTTGCCAGCTGCATGCAATTGGCTCGGCCCTACAAATTGGGGATCAGGTATTGAGAAGCCCTTAGCCCCTCTCAGAGAAGTGTGCCTTTCTGGAGGAAGGGATACCCCATGAAAGGGCCGGCAACTCGATGCATGAGACCTTGTGTACCTCAGAGATGGGTTGAGCGAGCCCGGAAACGTTTCAAGCAAACACCAATTGGGCCAGATCTTCGAGGTGACGGCTGGCTAGGAGGTGCTGGGAAGAGCTGCTAAAGGGGGGGGTAGGGGAGGGGAAGGGGAGATTTTTTCACAGGGTCGCAGTGTGCAGGGAAACGAGCCTTTTAAGGGAAAACGAGATCTGCAGCCAAGAGGGAGGTGGTGTAGCAGCAGATGCAGCCGTAATTGGGCACGCTTTCGCATTCTGAAGAGCCCAATGCCTCTATTGGCACGGAGGATGAGCTGCTCTGCAAGATCATCCTGCCAGCTCGGCCGTCAATGTCACGTCGACCCTGTCTGGTAGTGAAATCCGGGGTTCGTGGTGAGGGAAGCAGGTTTGGTGATTTTAGAGCCGCAGCCGTTCGGGGAGAGGTGTGACGGCGGGAGGGAGCACGCATTGAGTGGTACTTGGACCACGTACCTTGGTACCCAGGTACCTGCTCAATTGCGTCGCGTACTGCCCGACAGCAGCAGGACCAGCCTCCTTTTCCGCTCTCTCTCTCCGCGCGTGTAAGAATTCTGCCGATGGGGTCGTCTCTGGAGTGGGGCGTGCGGTTTGATAGGGAACCATCAAACTCTCAACATTTATGATTGCCCATCAGCGAATGGATTCGGCGCGGATTACAGTATTCTAATTGATTGCTCACGCAACAGAGGGCGGGCGTAGGTGGGGCGCCGTCCTCCCCCGCCGAACCCTTCACTGAGCTTGCCCTCAACAGGCAAGTTTCAGAGCCCATCTCCGCCCTTTCAGGGCTCACCGCCTTCCTGCCCGGTGCATTAGCTGCCAACTTCCGGCAGAGGCCAGGCCCCGTCCGCGGCACCCGCACCTGGCAGAGCACCACCAAGAGGCAGAGCAGAGCACAGCAGAGCAGAGCAGAGCCCACAGCAAGCAGTGCTGTGAGAAGCTGGGTAGCTGGGTGGGTAGTAGACGCGCCCCATGCGAGGCGAGACACCACCTTGACAGGGGTGGTCCAGGAAAGCTGGGAAGGCTGGCCGGCTGGTTGGTCCAACCTCAGGACTCGAAAATTCGAGGCCAGGGTCCCTCTAGCAGCTGGCGCAATCTGCCTTGGCCATTGCTCCAATATCAACACTTTTGAGATTCTGTCCCTGTTGTCCCCTTCTCAGTCAGTCGCTGTGCACTCGCCCGCCCGCGAACAACTCTCTCCCTCTGTTCCCACTCGACCACTCGTCCGTTCTTGGTGACCGACGACCCCAGAGTGTTCATCGAGCCTCTGTGCGAGCCCTGTGACCTGACCAACCCAAGCGAATCGAGCCATCCTCGCCCTCTTGTCCCGCTGCCTGCCAGTCGTTGCACAGCCTGTTACTGCTGTAGCTTACTGTCGCTGGCCCCTCTGCCCTCCTCTGCCCTCTGCTCCACGTGCTGCGAGCTTCGGCGCGGACACGACTCGGCACGGCTTCGACCAGGACCAAGGCCACGACCCTCTGGTCGCAGCACATTGCTGCCTCCTACCTCCTACAACCAACCTCCACCCTGCTGCTGACCACTGTACTCTGTCAATTGGGCAGTCGCATCCTCAACAATTGCCCATAATGTCTTCCGAACCCGCCAGTGGCGCCGGCACCGAGGGCCTCAGGGTCCCAAGCTCCGACTCTCCTCGCCCGACCTCCTCCTCCCTGAAGCGCAATTACTCTGGCAAGAAGGAGGCCATGAACGGGCCGCTCTACAGGCAAACAGTCAACCACACTGTCCTCGTCAGACGTCTTAAGAGGAAAGGAGACGGGCCCTCTAAGCAATTGGCCCGCTGGTTTGTCGAGAACCAGATCGGTATGCCTTCCGTTTGCATTTCCTCGTATACACCCCCCTCTACCAGTCCCCCAACAGCAGCAGGGCAAAACACGACTTCTCCAAAGTTGTGCGCGCCACACCGCCCTCCATTGGGACATTACACTGCATACTGCATGTCTCTTCCTGTGGCTTTGCGACAACTGCCCGCCGAAAATGAGCACCTCGCAAGATCCACTTACTTACTGATGCGTCTTCGTCGCAGGCTTCTCATTCAACCTCCTTGCGCTTCTGTTCTGCGCCCACTATCTCCTCCCCAAGTCACAGTCCTACACGGCCAAATTTGTTCGCCTTCAATACTACAGTGCGAATTCGGGAAAGTATGGCGCTGGCTTCGACGACTCCTACTTTGTCGCCTTCGCCGTTGTCCTCCTCACCGGCCTGCGAGCTGCGACAATGGAGTATGCCCTGGCTCCGTTCGCCAAGTACATGGGCATCAGTAAGAAGAAGGAGGTCACTCGCTTTGCCGAGCAGGCCTGGCTGGTCCTATACTGCACTACCTTCTGGTCTCTTGGCTTCGTATGTGCATCTTTCGCCCTCGTGCAATCCATCCCTGAGGTTCCTGTACCTCATGGCTGCAAATGCATGGCATCGCATACTGACTGGACACTCTTCTGCAGTACATCTACTTCACGTCTCCCTACTGGTTGAATCTCAAGCAGCTCTGGGCGACCTGGCCAAACCGTGAGCTTGGTGGCTTGCACAAGACCTACATTCTTGCCCAGTTAGGTTTCTGGCTACAACAGATCTTCGTCATCAACATTGAGGAGCGTCGCAAGGACCATTGGCAAATGCTGTCTCACCACTTCATCACAATCGCGCTGATTGTTGGGTCGTACCGATACCACCACAACGCCGTGGGCAATCTGATTCTGGTGCTGTTCGATCTTGGGGACATTCTCCTCTCGGTAAGTCCCCGCAAGGTCGTGGACCTTTGATTCAATTATGGCTTTCGGCATCTCGCCCACTGACAAGGTCCAACAGGGTGCTAAGTGCCTCAAATATATGGGCTTCACCAACGCCTGCGACGTCGGTTTTGGGCTGTTTATGCTGGCATGGTTTGTCTGCCGCCACATCTTTATGAACATGGTCTGCTGGTCCATCTACGAGCACGTACCTTACACGATGACCTACGGATGCTTCAAAGGCAATCAAGACAACCTTCAGGGACCGTTTGAGCAACCTGAAGGCTACAGTTTCTACCTGCAGCCGTTCCTGGCGTCTGACGGGCTGTTGTGCCACAATGACACAATCAGATGGACCTTCTTGACGCTTCTGCTCAGCTTGCAGACCATCTGCATCGTCTGGTTCGCAATGATTGTCAACGTGGCGGTGCGTGTCATCAGAGGTGCTGGCGCGGACGACACCCGCAGCGACGACGAGGGTGACGAGGAAGAGGAGGAAGAGTTCGTGTACGAGGAGGCTCAGGCAATGGAGGAGGATGTCGGAGTTGAGGAGATTGATTTGAAAATTTGGGAGCGACGAAGTGGTGTCAAGAGGACGACCTCCAACGCCACCGCCGTCAGCCTTCCCGGACACAGTGACCGCAAGGAGCTGCTGAACCGCATCGGCTGCGAGAAGCAGATCGACTGAGCCAGTGGGGCCGCGAAACCCGGTCTCCCCACCTGTTCTGCCCTAAATGGCGTGTTGGCCTGCCGTCGCGGACTGCAGAGGCATTTAGCTTACTGTGCTTACCAAGACCTTGGACGAACTCTCCAGAACGCAGACGAGACCCACGGAACGAATTACAGACCCTCAAATTCAGAGATACCCTGGCGGTGTCATTCTCTTCGTACATAACCACGACACGAGCAAAAGTTGGCGCGACGGAGTTTAGATATCTTTTGGTTTCATACGGAGAAAAACATGTGCGATTGTTCAAATCCCACGTCGAAAAAAGGACTGGTTGAAGGAAGGCTATGGACACAGGGCGGGGAATTTTCATGATGAATCAGAGAGGAACAGCCTCGTCTCTCTTTCCGTGCGTGTTTCTTTTCGACGACTATAGACTTGGGATCAGGAATAGGTTACAGTTATCTATACCCCCAGAGGCATTCAGGTAGGGTAAGCATCCTAGCATGGGATGATGGCAAATGGAACTAATTGTCCTGTGGCCCCGCGCGTTCTTGCATGTCTTCTCGCGGCACTCTTGGTGGTCGAGTGGGTATTTCTTTGATGACATGTTTGACATGTCTACGAACGCGGAACTACCAGCTTGAACGCCTACGACCTGAGTCAGGAGGAGATGGTGGTCGGGCATCGACTCTCAGGCTATGGAGCTTCCTGGGTCGATCGATCAGTGGCCTATGATCCTATATCCACCACACGCACCGGTGCAACCGCCCGTCTACCCCGGGAGCTTATTAGCCTCGACTGGTCTCGTTTACGGCCGAAGTAAGCGCTTCATGTCCCCATCAGTCCCCTTCTGTCTTCACTCAACCAACAGCCTCGCAGGCCCGAAAGGAGCGCCCCGAGACGTCATCGATCACCGGGCCAGGAAGGCAAAAAGATACGAGGGCCGAGGACAGTATTTCTCAAATCAACATTTTCATATTATATTAAAAGGAACGTAATTACACAGCATGAACAGCCGTCGTCAGATACATTATGGGCATTACTCCCTCCACACACATCACCTGACATGAACATTTCGTCGGAGAGAAAGAACCAAAGAATGCGTATGCCCAGTCCACATAATTCATACCCATACCAACGATGGGCTGGTCACCCCCGTCGAAGGCCGCCCCGACTCCTTCGATATTCGACCAATTCTCATCCCCCATCCTCTCGGCTTATCCACCGCATCCTCGCCATGATGGAAGAGTGTTACGAGACGCCAGATGAGCGCCGATACACAACGCTCTACACTCTAAGCGCTCGTCGGCTTGGCAGTCGGAAGGCTGAGGTATGTCTCTTCGTGATAGGGTGTCGTGGTCGGGTCCGGGTCCGGGAACAGGATCTGAGAACCCCGTGTTACGGTGGTGCTGATGCTGGGTGTGTGGGTCTGGAATGGACGGGAATGCTTGGTCTCGTTCCTGCAGCCGGTGGGCATAATGCAAATTTCGAATGAACGCGTCGACGTCGCAGTCGGTAACGAAACGATGGGCTCAGTGATGGGCTCTTTAGATTTGTGACGGGATGTCGTGGTTGCGACTAGGCTCTTGATGAGCGTGAATATCTTGTCGTGGTCGAGGGTCGTCGTGGGTTCCACTTCGCGCGTCGGCTCCGCAGTCGGAAGCGGAAAGAAGGGGTCGAATACTGTGGTAGGATCCCCGAAGGTCGAGCTCAACATCTTGCCGCGGTCGAGGGTCGCGCTCATGGGCACGGCGGCGGCAGTTGTTGCCAGCAGGGCGAGTACGGCGGGGCTGATCTTCATCTTGATCGGCTGGCTTGGTTTGTTGACGATGCGACTTTCAATGAAAAAGTCAAGGGTCCGGATTCAGAGACTTCTGGGAGTGTGCAGAGAGCGGAAGAGAGACAGGGAGAGATCCCCGACGGTCCTCTGAGCAGACGGGCAGGGAATTTATACACGTTGAGACGGATATATCATGTATGACCTTCAACGAAGCTATAGGCACTCGCCACTAGCCTCGTCGCCCGTCGCGCCTCCGACTCAAACCGCGGAAGCCAAAGCGCTCCTGCTTGTTTACTTTGCCATAGTAGCTGCAACACTACCACGCCGCCCATCTCAACGCTATACCCCGGTGAGGCTCACGAGTATGAAGCAGAGTGCCTCGCGGCAAAGCTAGCTCTGCGCCGGTGACCTCCTACGAGAACCAACGCGATCGCCGTTAGAGTCATATCCGGCATCCGCGCTCGCAGTGACGAAACGTCCCTCTTTCTCCACCCTGGCATAAGGGTAAGAGCCATCTCATCGCGATGACCGTCGCCGAGAGAAGCCTCGTCTACCCAGGATCCTCGAGTCGCGGAAGGCCTTCCGCTGATGAGTGGACTGTCACGGCGTTCATGCTTTGGGGTGGCTAGCCGAAGTCCTACCCGGATAGTTATGTCGACGACAAGAAGTCGTCAACCTTGCCTCATGGCGGCCCATGGACCTTCGTCCATGGGTAGGAGCGGAGGGGCTGTGAGCATGTGCTTGCAGATCGGAGAGGGGGGGGGGGTGCTCACTTGCTGTGCGAAGAGGGAGAGCTGGTCCACCCCGGTGGTAGGGGAGGTGAGGATGCTTGGCTATAGTTGTGGCACCTCCTGTGAAGCATCTCTCAATTCTTTAAGTGCCAGTTGACCGTTGCCGAAGATCGAGCTGGGGTTGTTTGAGCATCGCTTCTCACAAATGGCAATAACCAGAACCTGAATTGACGGATGCACCCACCCCCATACGACGAATTGAAGAGTTGGGGCCTCTATGCAAAGCACTTCCCAGCCCCAAGAACATGGCTAAAAGTCGTCCACTGAAAGCCAATTAAAGAGGGTGTGAAGGGGTAGGAGCGGCCTGGAGTCTGACAGCCTGCTTCCCTCCTTGCTGCCAATGCCTCCGACAGGTTTCCATACATGAGAGATGATCACCAGTGCGAAGGCAATTAGTGAGTTCCGTGCACACGCAATTTGAAGTACCAGTCAAATGGCAAGACAGCAGACGACGGTACATTTAACGAAGCTTCACCTGAGAGGCTGAAATGTTCCCTAAGGATATGTGGTCCCAGAAAAATAGCAACCATACTATCAGCCAACTCCTTTGTGCCTTATACACAGATTAGCATCTCGAAATGGAAACAGGTGGGTGACAATCTCCACGCAAGGCTGGGGTAAAGCTAAAATTTTGAGCCTCAATCCTTCGTGAACGACCGTTCTCTTGGCACGAACTTTACTCACATCACGTCAAACATCTGGTATGTCGGGGATAACCGGAGTCAATTACAACCATCTCTGGCACAGGAATATCATCGTGATTTGTGAAACACATGCCGGTCCCAATACGCATCTGGACAAAGAAATTGATCGCGGGAAGGGACCGCAAGACGCACCGCTGAATTAGAAGAACCACGGGTGGTGAGTGAACAATGTTAGTGATCAAGGCATATGCAGAAACCATGTACATGAATTCCAATCCTGAAGAGCTAAACTGGGGGCGACGGTCAGAACCGCACGAGGCACTGTGTTCCAAGCGCAAACACGACATATTAGAGCCAGATGCGGGATCCCATCGCCAAAGAAGTCAAAAGAAGGCAGATGCAAGAGTCCTCCAGAATTTTTTACCCCGTCTCCCTCCCATATGCGGCATCTATCATGTCCTGGCGAAATCATCAAGCAGTGACGAGATTATGCAAAACGAACATCCGCCCCGTGGAAGCACTTCCCTCACGAACCGGACTCTTGAAGATGCGGCACATTGAAAACTATCAATTGCGCGTTTGCCCTAACGTGCTCAAAGAAAGACCCGCATTGAAGAGCAAATTGTCCAAGAGGATATCGTGCTTGCAAGGAAAGGAATGCAAAGACCGAAACCCCGTCTAACACATGAAGTCATGGCTCATTGAAGTTCACCACTTAAGCCGCGACATTGACGTTGACAGTGGCCTGCTTGGTGGGCGGCAACACGTTCTTGCCATAGGCGCCGTTGACGTTTCCTGGCATCCGTTAGTTTCTTTGTCAAAAAGGTAGGGGAGGGAGGTTAGGAACTTACCGGCAGGGTAGTAGTTGCAGACGCTGTACCAAGCACCCATGCTAGGGTTCATGCTGCCAGGGGCACAGTACTGGGCAGCACAGCCGACCTGTGTGGAGCCGACCCAGACGATCTGAGAGTAGTGGCCCCATGCCTCGAAGTTGGCGAAATCAGGGTTGGCCTGACCGTAGGCACTGGAAGGGTAAAGGTCGAGCTCGCCGTTGTACCACATTTCCGTGATGGCCTGGGCAATAATAGTCTCCTCTGTCAAGGAGGAAGCATCAGTAGATGCGTACATGGCAATGTTCTGGCCATAACCACCGCCGCCAGGGGTGCTGTCGATGATTAGCTCAACAGTCCAGTGCTACCACGTACGGTAGAATCGACAGGGGAACGGAGCTACTCACAGGTCATGCGCAAACTTGCAAGACGCAGCAACAGTGGCAGCATAGCCGGCGTAGGCACTACCCCAGGTCATTGCAGGCGCAGAGTTGTTTGCACGGTGGATGTTGTGGTGATAGACGGCAGTGCTGGCCAGGTCGGAGGGCTTAGCAGCAGAAGCATCCTGGGCAGCAGCCGATGGAGTAGCAACCTCGGAACTGGTGCTGGTGGTGGTCGGGACCGGGGCAAGGTCGGCGTCAATGGTGACTGTGACCACTGGGATGACGGTGGAGGTGGTTGGCGTCACTGAAGTCTGAGCCTGGTGGAAGTTGGCATTGACATGGTTCCCGGCGGGAACGGTCTGGACGATTTCTTGGGTGACAGTGTAGTAGACAACGTCAGTCTCGATAACGATGTCGACCTTGGGGAGGGCCGCGACGATCGAGGCGCCAGAGATCAGCAGAAGTGAAGACTTCATCTTGACGAATTATACGACTTTGACGTGGTGGATAAACAGAAACTGAGCGGCAGCTGTTTTGATTGTCAGTCCAGACGTTTGTACTTGGAAGTGGGTTCGAGGCAAATGCTCGAGTTAAGAGAGTGAATGATGGAGTTGAGCGCAGATGCCCAAAATGAGCGTGCTGAAGCTGTGCTTCAGGATGGAAACAAATGAGAGACGGTGGGAAAGAGAAAAATGAGGGTTGTTTGAAATTCGCTGTAGCGATGTGAGGAATTGGAATATGTTTTTGCAGGCGCTGGGAGGAATGCAGGGAATTTAGGGTCGACGCGGTTGCATGGCTTGGTGCGTTCCTCGCCCTCGGGACAGGCGTGGGACCAGCGGCCTTTGTCCGGGGAACGGACTGGATTCAACATGCCCAAGACTAGCTGCCAGGAATGCTTTGTGATAGGATGGTGGTGTGAAGAACGGAAAGGCCGGGAAACAAAGCACCCGGGCATAGCGGGAGTCTGGGGCGTACCTGGTGATGTACTTGTGTACGTCGCGATGTGGCTACGAGTCTAGTCGTGCGGGTGAGGATATCCCGAGATCTGGGATGAGGCGAGGCGAGGCGACGGGGGCAGCAGGCCGTTTTTAAATGGCTTCCAGAAGCAGGCAGGTTCAGGAAGGCACTTTGCTTAATTGTGAATCCTCAAGATGGCGAACGAGACCTTGTGATCAGTCTGTCTGAGGCGAGACGAGCCGATGGAAGGAATGACAAGACGGCGTCGACAGTCAGTCAGTCGTATGAGACCTTGTGGCTCGGGGAAGCGGACACGGATTGGGACGACGGAGGGCACTCGAGGATGCGAGACACTGCAGAAAAGACTGGCTATGGCTGTATGGTGACAACAGGCGAGAAGGATCTGGGGACGTGATGAGGCTCAAGCTCGATGTTACCGCAAAGACCAAAGTGGATGGAGGGAGCGCTGGTACTAGACCGCAGGGTAAAGCGAGAGATGAAAAGAATGTGTTGGCCGGCAAGCAGCAAGTGAAGATATCAATCTTCAAGATGATTTTCTGAAAATGAACGGACTGGCCCAAAAGAATGTGCCTATTGACTTCTGTGGAGTGAAGAGAGAAGGGAGGGCGAGAGTCGTGCTGCGTTGCGGATCGTGGGTATGCACTGCAGGTATAAGGTTCACGGCCTGGCCCAAGTCACAGTCCGATAGGACTACACAGAAACCTGATAGGTACAGTGCCTACCTGCCTACTACTAGCAGGTACATGCCTACATCAAACGTAGCCGGCTCTCACCCCCAGCCTGCAGTCTGCAGTCTACCGTCCACCGTTTTCCGCCTGTAAGCCATGTGTACTTGGGTATGCAAGTTGGCCCCCCGCCCAGCCAGTGGGTCCCGCCTTCCAAGATTGCCAGGGGTCGGCCCCAACCTAGGTAGGGACCACTGAGGCACGCGGGCAGGGCAGTCTGGAAGCATTTGCCCACCTCGGGGTGTTTGATGAGGCTGTCGTCAGCTGCGCAGGCAATCTTGGCCCTTCTCACGCCCAGCAGCCTAGCCCCCGACCCAGCCGGCCCATGAGCCTCGTGGTGCCTTGGATCTTTGATACTCGATCCATCTCCCTTGAGAAATTGCCCTCTGTCTCCTGATTTGTGCCACCCGCTAGCCAGCAGCCCACCGCACCGGCCCCTCGAGCAATTTGAGTTGCGGCACAGAAAACTGGGAGCCACCCGGTGCATGCGCGGTGCGTGGGCGAGTGAGGGGTGAGTCTATCACGGTGCCACGCCATAGTCCAAGCTTGGACCTTGGAAACGTCCATCTCGCAGTGAAACGGCCAGGTTGGGGATGGGCACTCTAATAATTGGGCAGCTGGGCAGGGAAGTCTTGATTGACGGTAGAGGCGAGAGGACAGAGCTGTACATAGGCTGGCCAAGGGATTTACTTGTCTGGTGAATCACCTCATGGACATGGTTCCGGCTCCGTGGATATCATTACCGACCTTGAAGACGGCGATCTTGGTCGCGAACAAGATATATCTCGCGTGCTCCATTGTTGTCTATGGAACAAGCCCTCCACTGACGCAGTCCAGCATCGTGTGGTCAAGGTCAAGGGGCCAAAAGGGCATTGACTCCGAATATCACTTCCTCCCTGGGTCATTTGAACCCTGCCGAGGAGCCCACTTCTTCCAACGTCTCCGACTTTCCCCCTCCACCGCACAAGGCAGATCGCGGATGATTGACAGGGACCGAGATGAAGAGTGGTATGCATGCCATTCAAGCCGACAAGACGCCCCGGGCATGCTCTCAGGCTCTCAGGTTCTGCCAATTCGTCCTCGGCTTGGATGTGTGGGACTGAGAGGGAGAGAGAGGCCTTGCGGGTTGAGGGAGCAAGTCTTTGGAAACGCCGTGCTAAACACACACCACACCACACCCGTCGCCGCTTTCCGAGCCCCTGCTTTAGCCTCGCCTTAGCGGCCGAACAGATGGCCCAGATGCCCCTGACAGGCCGGGGCTGCCTGCAGGGCGCCAACGTGGGGCGCGGCTTCCCCAGTCCCCTCGCTCTGGTACCTGCAGATCACACCAGCAGGCCAGCTCTGGGCCATTCTCGCCTGCTGTTCACCTGCCGCTGCGTGTCTGTATTTGGCGTCTGTGTGTGCACTTGCCCGAATGGACGGGGACGGACACAGGACGGACTGACGACCGGTCGTTGGTCCTCCACTAAAACATCCGATCCTGAAACGGGACTAATTTTCCACCCCCGGCCCTTGGCTCTTTCCATGTTCATCCAAACGATCCTGGCAAGCAGCCCCCTACCACCCTCCACCCCCATCTGATCTACCTGCCGGATGATCATTTTCTCTTGACTTCGCTGTAACTGCATCGCGGTGATGTGCATATACAGCGAGTGCACTACGATCCACAATCCACCGCTGCAGTGCAATTCCATTCCGGGGCCGCAAGGCCTTGGCAATGAAATGTGTTTTACTCTAGTTGCTCGGAAAATAGCACACACGTACGCAAGCGCGTTTTCGTCACTTCATCCTCGATAAAGTTTGTGCTTGGCTTTGGCGGGACTTCTCATCTCGAGTCTCCCGCCAACACCCGCAGGGATGCCGTTGGGACGATCCTCGGCGATCTCTACTGTGTAGCTGAGGCTCCTCTACACCGTACTACCCAGGTACGGTAGCACACACTCTAATACTATATACGCGGCAACGAGTACCATTCTCGGCCTCTCTGCGAGATGCAACGCCAAGCACCTGATGCAATGTCCACGGCGCACAAGGCATCGGCGAGACAACAGGTGGCGGCGGCACCTCTGAGACTGGCTGGGAGAAACCTCGTAAAAAAGGCGCTGCTTCAGAAAGCAGTAGCCCAGCGCATGGGGAGGCTGATGCACTCACTCACTGGGGGCGCGACTTTGTCCCCAGGACCGGCATATTAGGAAACATCAGGTGTAGCTTGCCGAGGATCGAGAGAAACCTCTGCAGTCGTCTTGCAGCGATACTGGCGACGTTCGGAATATGCATGGCAGCCAGAGAAATACTGTCTGGTCTAGGTGGTGACCAGCTGCAGTGCTCACCACCCCCTGAAAGAGCCCCAGGCCTTGAAAACCCAACTCTCCATTCAGAAACTCAGCTTTCTGGCCCATGGGCGGTCGATGCATCTGCCCAGGTCACAGCGGCCCACACTCTCTCTACTTGCACAAGTGCGAGGACCGCGAAGGCAATCATGACATCGGCCCCTTGAAACCACCAAGACGAGGCCCCATCTCCCTGGCGTTCGCTGGCAAAAAAAGGAGCAGCCACTGCGAGGGTGACATCAGCTTAAGAAACAGCAGCTCCTGTTCAGATGCAATACTGGCTTCCTCATTGGCTGGGTGTGCTGAACCGCTATTGTTTTGATTGCCGACAGGGACACGGCCATGAGCCTGAAATTCGGGCCGGGGCCAACTGTGTCACCGGCGCCAAAAGAACATCAACGTCATCTCAAGGGGCTCCCTTACTTTCGAGTTGAGACCTATCCCACCTCATGGCCATTCGTACCAATCGCAAGCATCCTAGCAATATCACCAAGCCATGCGTCAATCGGCCGAGCCCTGTGGCCAATAAGTCATGGCCGTCCCTTACCAACCAGCTCCCCGCTGATGGGCTTCTTTCCACCACCCTTCCTGCGGATGCGTCGCGCATGGAACCACGGTTTAGTGGTCAAGCTTGACCAGATACGGAGTCCAACGCTGGTTGAAGGCTGTAGTAAGGAGCCGACGACGCACCGTGATATTCGCCCACGAACAAGGCCCGAGTATGAGGGGCTGCTTTCTTGAGGTAGCACAGGCCATACTACTTGTTGGCCCAAGCAAATACCCTTCCTGGAGGACATGTACTAGGACCGAGCCGGATGTCACATAACGACATAGTATGTGCATGTATCACCTCTTCATTCTCATGTGACCAGTGTCACTGTGATGAGGTGTAGTACCCTCGGTCTGCTCCGCGGAGCTGCCTGAATAAGCCACAAGACACCTGATGCTTCTGGACCTGTCTTGGTTGTCCCTATAGGGATGGCCGTGCGTTACGGAAGCATGCGAAGGATCAAAGTGAGTACACTCCATAATCTTGGTCTTTGGAGCGGTTGTCTTGGATCCCGCAGGCTTGCTCACATTTGATCCAGATCTCAGGTCGTTGGGCTCAAGGAGCTTTTCAGACCTCGGCATCCTTCTTTCTCGTCCTTTCTCGCCCAATTATGGCCTCATTGCTCCCTGGTCTACAGATTTATGAAGACGAGTCTCAGGAGTCGTATGAAGCCGTACGGAACAGTGTTACACCTGTCAGCATCGCACCCATATGGGAGGAGGCTGTCCCATGGGAGGTTGTTTTATTTATCTATGGGATTGTATCCTCTGGGAGGCTATCATGCGGAACGTCGTCCTAGGGGAGCTTGTCCTTCGGCATCTTTGGTGGCTACCCTATGAGAATATATCCTGTGGGAGGGAACGAGATTCTCTCATGGGAGGATCCCTTCTGAGGCCGGTAGTGCTGTGCTTGAGGCCAAGACTATATGAGCTGATGGCGTCATGATCCTCCATATTCCGCAGATGTGACAGCACGCAGGATCATTGTTCTAGTTGCTCAGTTCTGTCATCGGGACAGGATACATCAGTGTCCAATATGCTCCAGTCCGACGTCCATTGAAACTCCCAGTGCACACGCGGAAGGGCCCGGTGAGCTTCGTCAGAGGCAAGCTTGACCGTCCAAGCATGTGATGTTGACACATTCGAGACCTGGCATAGTGCTTGTAGATATCGCTTCCGGTTCCCCTTCCCCGCGTGGCGCAACTTATGACTTAGGCCAGAATCAGTCTCGGCTATCTGCAGTAGTCCACGCCCGGAGGGTCTGCCGTCCCAGCTGTGCGGTGCTAGACGGCATGTGAAGGGCTTGTTGTGTACTGCATCTTCAAGCAGAACGCCTAGCTTTTCTGTCTTTGGACATAGTGTATGCATCCGGCTCGGCGGACGCCGCCACGGCTTCGCCACACCTTGCCCTCCCACTCGAAAAAGTCCGACTCCTCACGGCCGAGAGGTGACAGCCTGATTTAGACTGCCGCACGGTGGCTTGCCTCAACATCCTCCCAGGCCTTCGCACGACGATGCCGGCTTCCGGTCGCCGCGGGTGCCCGGGGGAAGACAAGGAAAACAGAGCGTGGACGGATGGTGCAGGTGAACTGGTCGGTCACACGAACATGTGCTCATTGCGTGTAGATGCGGGGGTAACAATATAAGACAGGCTCAGAGACAGGCTGGCCGGCTGGGACATGTTTCGACTGTGCTCAGCCGCCAGCAACGTCACCCTATGCTTGTCTGTCAGGTCTAGCCGTATTGTCTCGGGGTCGAGGTGACGAGGCTTCTGATTTCGGCTTCATGTCCGCCCTTGGGGCCCGGAGGTGACTCTGGGATGAGGGCTAGAATGGGGCTTACGTGCTCAAGGCTGGCGCTACTTTCTTCAGAGTGTGTGGAGAACGCGTGCTGATTCGACAGCGCACCCGGCGGCGTTGCGGTCTGGACCAAGGCCGACAACATGAGCCCGGACGAGGCTGCGGCACGTAGCCGTAGCCTCTGCTTGGGCGACGCTCTCCCCGATGTTGTGGCACGGCGAAAGGGAAGGAGGATCACGCGAGGATGGTCAGGCACATAAATACAGGGAGGCTCAGTTGTGATACTGCCACGCTGGCGAACCATGCACACCAAGTTGGTCTTGTATACACGTCTACTCAGACTCAGACGCGCGTCCGCGTGTGCTCGTCCACGTCTGAGTGGACCGGAGATTGACACCTAGAGGAGGAGGAACTCGCTGACACCAAATCCTTCTCGCTCGATGGTGATGACTGTATCTTTCAACGGGCATGAATGCCTTAGTGTAGCCTGGACCCCAACATGGCCAGCGTGATGGGCTTCATTTGGAGGCCTATGTAGATAGCTAGCCGAGGATGATATCTAGCCATCTCGTCGGGAATGTAAACGTATCTGATGCCGGCTTATATTCGAACTCCGATGGGCCGATTCACGCCGGGAGGCCAACACTCGACGCCCCCCGCCCCTCCCGACTCCGGACAGCCTCGGCGATTGTCGCCATTTCTTTGACGGCAATTTTTGCTCTAGTAATGCAAGGTCAGGTTGTTCGCGGAAGATATCTTGGCATCATGTAAACATGGCACCCAAATCCAACTCCTCCGTTCCATGCATAGCAGATGTTGCGTGACCGAGATCTGCCCTGTAAGGGCAAACTCGCTCCCTCCTGAGCCGACCAGGCGGATGAAAATGCTGAAAGAAATCAAGAGACCTCGATCAACTTCTTGGCCTTGGACGCCGTTGTCTTGGTATCTTCTGTCCGCTTCAGATAAAAAACCTTGGCTCAGTTTCTTTGTCCCCGGGCTGGGTTAGGCAGCCAGAGGAAACAGTATGATCACTTTCCAACATGCGAGCCAAAAGCACTCGGTCCTGGTAAATGCTCAAAGATTGTTGCTCTTTTCAATTCGTGCCGTGTCTAGAGAGTATGTACACACTTTTCGTGTCCCCCAGATAGCACCTTTGTCCTCAGCATTCGAGGAACGCCTCGGGCCTGATAAAATTCAAGGTAGGTCTCTCTATGATGACTTCGCGTCATCGTACTTGGCGTGTGGCTGGTATGGGATCGGCGCGTGCGCGTAGATCTGTTGTGACCGCTGGTGGACAGGGATCTTGCCAGCGGCGTCTGGGATGGTCTTCTCGAGTTTCTGTAACGATTTGCGAGGTCAGCGATATTAGGCAGCAGGATGGCCTGCTACGCCGGGGGCTTGTTCTGCCGTCAAGAGATATTGGGCAACGTACTAGGTTGTGGAATACGCATTTGTTCAGGCGCCATTCGGCTGGCCGGCACTGCCAGAGCTGCTGGTTGTTGTTGTCCAGGCACTCGTAGTGGGCGCGGAATTGCTCAAGACAGGACTTGTTGATGTCTTCGATACTGGAGTGCACGTCAGCGAGCGGGCCCCAAGTTAGGCATAAAACTGCGGTTGCCCGTCTCCCCGCCGACGCGCGTGCCCATGACCATCGCGAACGAGCCCGGCACAGCGGAACCCGTTTCGTAGTTGTTCGACGGGGTATGGTAAGGTATATAGTACGCACACGCTCCTCGCGCATCTGGTGACCCTCCGACCCTCCTTCAGGCACTCGAACTCGCCCTTGCCGGGGTTCTCGGTCTTGCACTTCATGAAATCATCATTGTAGTCCTTGCACCGGGCGCCGATGAAGAAGGAGGCTGACTGAAGGGGGGCAGAGCTGGCGCCGAGCTCCTTGACCTTGGGGATCGAGTCGGGGAGAGGGGTCGTGTCGATGAGATGCTTCTCACTGAATCTGTGGTTGACAGTTAGCCGGGCTGTTTCGAGATGCTGCCTGCATTCTGGAGGTGACATGGAGAGGCTGAAGAGCTGGCCCAACCTCTTGGAGCTGATAAAAGGACCAATTGACTTACTGAGGGTTTCGCGACGCCATCTCTGCGTTGTCTGGACTCGGAGTGAAGCTGTAAAGTGTAGAGACCCGCGGATTAATGACGGCGGTTGACGGTGCCGGAAGTTGGGTGAGGTTTACCAACTCGAATGAGGCACGGCTTGATTGGCCAGTGCTATGCGCTGATGTGGGCCCCCTTGCGCTGCCTGCCCGCCCAGGTGTCCCAAGCTTTTGAGTGTCCGACTGCAATGGGGACCTGGACTTTTTCGAGCAGCTGGAGACGCGACCTCAACACCCAGTTTACTGCAGCGACGTCTGATACCTGGGCACGCTTTGTCTGTATCGTGAGCCACTGCGCAACGTCTTCCTACCCAGGCGACAGCAACACATTTCTGTGCACAGCATCATCCCATCCACTACATTTTTGCTCCTTTGACACGGTTGACGCAGCAGGAATGTGTTGATAGCCCTTTGTTTTTGTACACATCGCCGGCGTCGGCGACAACAACCCCCGCTACTCTCCCTCCACCTACGATCTCTCGATCCTACCTCGACCCGAGTAGAAGCGCTAGCTGCACTGTATCGCCATGTCCCTATTTGGGCAGCCCTCTGGCGGCGCGTCGCTGTTTGGCGGCGGTAATACGACTACGCAAGCGAACCCTTTTGCGCAGTCAACAGCAAATCAACAGCAACCTGCACAAACACAAAGCATCTTTGGCCAAACGAATAATCAGCAGCAGCAGCAGCAGCAACAGCAACAACAACAGCAGCAGCAACAGCAGCAGGCTCCGCAGCTGGGTCAGTCCATTTTTGGGCAACCGCAGAACAACCAAGCTGCCAACCCAGTCTTCCAGCCTGGCGCTCAACCACAACCATGTACGTTAACTCCCTTCTGCGGCCCTCAACCAAACAGGCTTGCATCCTTACCAAACTTCCTACGGCCTTTGCGTCATCCTTCGCTAGGGGCGACCAGAAATGGCTAACTTGCGGCCGAATCACGTAGATGGCAAATCCATCCCCGAACAGATGGCTCTGGTCCTCGCCAAATGGAGACCAAAACAGCCCGACTGTGTTTTCAAGTACTATTTCTACAACAAAGTTGACGACGCTCACGTCCCCTTCTACCACCCCGGCGAGCACGAGAACGCAAAAGAATGGGAGGAAGCACTGCAGAACAAGCCCGCACCAGGCCTGATGCCCGTGCTGGCCTCTGGTTTTGAGGCTGTCGCGGAGCGGCTTAAGGCACAACGCGTCGCGGTTGGCCGCTTCAACCAGAGGTTGCACGAGATCAACAACTGCCTCGATGCGATCCTGTCGAAACATGACCTGGAGTGGAGTGTGCGGACGATCAACGCGAGGCGGAAACACGACGCCCTGCGCCGACGAACGCTGGTGCTTGCCAGGAAGGTACAGGTTCTACGAAATAGAGGCTACGCGCTATCGGGCGATGAGGACGAGCTGAGAATCAAGTTGGAGAACATGGAGAAGAGCGTGCAGGATCCAGCAGTCAATGCTAGATTGGAAGAGCTGTGGAGTCGGTTGATAATGCTCAGAGAGAGAAGCCAAATCCTTCAGTCGGAATTGCAGAAGAAGGGGCTGGGCGAGGAGCAGGGTCTAGGCGAGGAAGTGGAGGTCAGAGTCAAGAAGGTAAGATCACACCGTTCGTGTCCGGAGACGGCTCGAAGCTGACATGATTTCACAGATTGTCGAAGACTACGAGAAGCAGCTCCAGCATCTCAAAAAGGAGTGCGAGCTGATCAAGCAGGACTTTGAAGAATGGGAGAAGGAACACCCCAAATAGAGCAGCCGGGAACCTTTGCTCCTGCAATTTACCTTCAAGATGCTCCGGCCAGGTCCAGCGCTTTGACTTGGGACTTGGAATTTCTAGCTCCATGAAAACACGATGCCGTAATGGCTACACGACTTGGCAATCAAGTCTCGTTGATTAGGGTCCTCTATGGAAGGTTGCTGGGACACACATAGACGCAACTTGGGCAAGGAGCAGGAGGTATGAAACATGTCCAGGTGTCTCGGTTATTGATCCAGATGCTAGGACGCCATCGATTATTGTGCCCTACCTCCCTGTTCATCAGATAACCGAGCTGCTCGCAGACGATCGTCTGTCTGAACGACAGAGGCGCCTTCGAGGTGGAAGAGACGTCAAGGGCGGCCATGATGGGCTCGGGCAAGCGCTGGCCCAAGAAACAAATAATTTGACATGGGAAAGACAGTGACCAGGCTTCACCCAAAGTCACTTGTAAAGAAAGAACGTCCTGGGGAGCAACACTCGTGTTGCCCTGCCGTCTCTTAGACGGATGTGATCTATTACAATGTGTGTATATATATATATATAGGTATGTAAACAATATGCCACCGTCTGGACAGCCTTCAAGAGACAGTAGTATCAGGCAACTTCCAAGCAACCATGTCCTCCCGCACGTCGAACTCGTTGACCTCCCTCGCACTCTTGAACCCGCTCCTGCCCCTTTCGCTCTCGATCGTCGCAGCCAAGCTCGACAAGCTCTCACTCCGGCCTCGCATCCCCGCCGAGCTGGGCGGCCTCCCGCTGTCCTTGCTCCCGTCCCGCCGATGCCCACTAGGGCCACGGAGCCCTCCGTGGTGCGGCGGCGCGTGGTCATGCCTTGCCGTCACGGTGTGTGCGCTCTCCCCGCTGCCGTGCCGCGAGTGTTGCCTCTTCTGCCCACCTAGCCCGCGCCTGTCGCTCGGCCGCAGGAACTCGTCGTCGCCAGCGCTGCCGCTGTCCTCGCGCCTGAAGCTTAGCCTCCTGCCGAACCGGGACAGCGAGTGCCGCGAGCGGTGGTGGGTGTGGTGGGTGTGGTGGGTGTGGTGGCTGTGATGGCCCCTCGGGGTGGCGTCGCCGGCGGCGGACGGGGAGGCGATGGGCGAGTCACCGTCAGGCTCGCCGAAGCCGTCGCCGCCTTCGAAGATGTCCTCGATGCACTCGTCGGCGGGGAGCTCGCCGGGCTGGCACGCCCAGCTGGCGGCCAGCGCGCGGCGGTACATGTCCTGCAGCTCGTAGACGTCGCGCGACTTGCCGTTGTTCTTGCCGAGCGAGAACTGCGCGCTCAGGTTGCTGCTGCTCGGGTCCTGCGTGTCGTCCTGCAGGTGCAGGTGGCCGAACTCGGCCACCCCCGAGTCCGCGGCTGCCGCGGCACCGCCGGCACCGCCGGCCGCCTCGGCCACCATGCCTGCTATGCCGCCAAAGACGGCGGCTGTCTTGAGTGGCGGCGCCGAGAAATTGCGTTCGCCGTCTACCTGCAGCATGAGGATGCCGATCTTGAGGGTGCTGTTGATCTTGGAGTCCTGCATCAGATAGCGCCGGATGACGCCGTCTTCGACGTGCTGCTCCGGAGCGGGTTCATTTATCGAGGGTGCTTTGTTGTTAGTGGCCTCGTTGGAGGTAGGTTTTGAGGGCAAGGCTGACGACGTTGGGCTGACGTTTGAGTCTGGGGTGATAGGCGTGTGTTGTGATAGACTGCTCCTCTTGCGGGCGTGAGACGCAGCGTTGACGTTCCCAGCAGAGCCATTGGTGGTGCTACCGACGCTGGGGCCGCCGCTTCGAAAAGGTGCCTCGCGCACCACAGTCTCGCTCTCCTCGACGTATTCGCTGAGGTTCAGAGTTACCTTGCCCAGCGTGATGGTCTCACTCCTCCCGGTGACGCCGTGGGTGCTGAACTCCTGCAGGACCTCAAACTCAATCAGGCATTCGGACAGATTGTTGTTCTTGTCGATGCCGATGCGCACGGGGATGACTTTGCCATAGCCGTACTCAACGCGGTGGTTGGCGATGGGGCACTTGGCGGTCCGCCCGCGGT
This sequence comes from Diaporthe vaccinii, assembly GCA_039880775.1. NCBI lineage: Eukaryota > Fungi > Ascomycota > Sordariomycetes > Diaporthales > Diaporthaceae > Diaporthe > Diaporthe vaccinii. The sequence continues at coordinate 388,266 of JBCEDN010000023.1, forward strand.
GCTCGCCATGGATAGAGTGCGGTAGGTGCCATTTTATGAGGGACACACCTTGAACCAGGGGTACGTTGTTGAGGTCATAGATCTAGGGATTGTTAATTGCTTGAACAGAGATTGTAGCTCGGTCAGGAGAATTTTCGTTGTTTTCTTTTTCCTAAATGAAAAAAACCTGGACATATTCCACTTGCCTTAAGATGTACGTCGAACTTCGGCTGTAGGCTATGTATCAGCTCATGATCCTCTTGCTAAAGGATGGTGATTTTTTATCGTGATGGATTGATTGGAGAGGTGGATAGACTCACCCTTCGAGCCTTGTTGACTAAAGGGAGGTAGTTGACGTTAGTCCAAGCCATTGCTCCAAGGGAGTGCGGACAGCTATGAGCAGATAGCAGCCAAACGGTCGTGCATGGGTCTGAGTTTTGAGGATGCGTATGAAATATGAAGTGGCGGGGCACAGATTGGATCAATCTAAAGAGGAATGTAGGCGATGGTGGTCACAAGACAATAAGGCTGAAGTGACGGATAAGAGACAAGAGGCCGAGTGAGACGGGTGAGACGAGTGAGCGGGAAGGAGCGCGGGCAACGCAGCGCAGGCTACCAGTCTGCCAGTGAGGGCGAATGGTGATACAGAGGGCAGCTCTCCCTTCCCTGGCGTCACCTTGTCTCACTCAGGGGATGGCAGACGAAGGGAGGAACGGCGTGGAGAAACGAGTTTTTCTTGACATTGAGCTTACTGAGGTGTGCCATCTTAGGCTGCTGTCAAGATAAGCTCGAGTGCAGGTGCAGGTGCAGATGCAGGTGGAATGCGAATGGCAGCGGGAGGGCCCCGGCCCTTTTTAGAGCTTATTATGGCAACTATGATAGGTGCAGCAGAGCTGCCGAAACGAAAAGGTATTAATATCCGTATATGTCGTAGGAGGCTGGCCTCAGTCCAGTCCAGGCCAGACTCTGGGTCCCAGACCTCCGGGAGGGCCGGATGACGGAGCCGTCGGTCTCTGTTGGTGCCGAGTGAAACACCGTCTGCGCGGGACTGGTATCGTGAAAACAGATAAGCAACGCCGTAGGGCAACGACAATGTCCGTGAAATGTCTGTCCTGGCCTCTCGAGAGGGTCTGAGTGGTCTGATTCGATGAGATCCGAGGGCTGGCCTGTCTGTCAGCCTGGTTGCAACTGTGCGACATGCCTCACGATCCCATGAACATGGACGAATGACGTTGGAACGAGCCGATCGGATCGGATCGGATCAGGGCCGCTAGCTGGGGGGAACGAGTCTCGAGTAACGACGTACAATTGCTAGCAACGCCTTAACTACCTGAGCAACGAGCAGGGCCGTCAAGCAAGTTGCTGTAGATGGACATGCAAGTCAAGTCAGGATTAAGTCAAGATCAAGACCGAGAAAGGAGACTTCAGGAACGCTAATGTAACTCGGCTGGATCATGCACTCATCTTCCAACTGCCACGCGAAGTGGGGCCTCCAAGATGGCCATTGATTGTCTCCACACTCCAGGGTCTATCCAGGGACCCAGGCACTCTGCTCCCGCAGGGATGGCAGCACCGTGGGGTGGTCGTAGCCAAATGTGTACTTGGGTACTGCACATCCAACTTCCGATAAGATAAGAACTCACTCAACTTTTTGGGGTCGCACGGCTCACTTGCAACTTGCAATTCACCTACAAACGTGTCAGGCACTGTCAGCTCCATAGCTTGGTAAACTTACTTGTTGGAAACAACCATGTGAAGGCAGAGGACAAGCCTACCAACAACATGGCCCCACAGCCTGGCAATTCTGGATCGAGGCCTGATACCGGCAACAAACGAAAAGACGTGCCCCAAGCCCAGGGTGCTGGCCGCGCCTTCAAGCGCGTCAAGGTCCAAGATGCGCGTTCCATCCGGTCCCAGCCCGCGGACGCCGCCCTCAAGGACGGGGAACTGGACCTGCAGGCATTTCTGAACGCACGCCAGTTCGAAATCGGGGCTCTCCAGGATGGAATGCGCAAGTCCAAGGCCCTCAACAACCGCCGGGCTTTCCAGCTCGTGCCGAGGGAGATGCGCCGCCGCACCGCCTCGCACAACGTGAAGAAGCTGCCCAAGCGGCTGCGGAACAGGGCCAGGCGGGAGCAGCTCCAGGACAACACACCTACCGTCGTAGCCGGGAAGAGGAAGCCCAAGACCACGAGGGCGCGCATACGCCTGGAGTCGGCCAAACGGTTAGGCATTCTGGCGGAGAAGAAACGAAGGCGCAAGCTCAGAGAGGCGAAGGCCAAGGCCAAGGCCGGCGGTGGCAGTGTTGTTGCTGGCGAGAAGGAGGAGTCTTCTGCTGCATTTAAACAGCTAATCGAGACCAGGCCAGCCAGACCAAAGATACGGAGAAACCTGTTGAACGAACCGCAAAAACCCAAGGCGAAATTCAGGAAACGACAGATTGAAAAGACCTGGCTGCCTACACATCTATGGCACGCGAAGCGGGCAAGGATGACACCCCCCAAGGAGCCTTTATGGCGATTTGCTATTCCCCTGACGCCCAACGAAAAAGTCTACAGAACAATGCATCGAGCCTCCAGTGCGCAAGGAGCTGTAGCCTGGGACATGAGCTATATGAGTACCATCGGCTTGTATGGCCATGCCTCAGGCGTTGAGAGGACGTTGAGATCCCTAGGCCTGTCCCATGACAGCCTATGGGACGATCGAGGAAAGAAGTGGAGAGAAGGCCGGCGCAAGTGGTCAGGTATCCTGAGCAAGCAGACCGGCGGCGACGCAAGGAGACAGATTGGCCCTGCTACAGTCATATGGAACCCAGAATCAGTCGCCACTCAAGGACTCCCTCCGGGGGTCGCAGAAGCTGATCCCTCAAAAACGCCCGAAAAGGCCCAACGGCAGCTCTACGTACGGCTGCATCCATCATGTTTCCTGGAAGTTTTTAATATTCTTGTCGCTCTCAACAAACGAGAGCAACCACGCCTCTATGTGGAGGACCTTCGTTTTGAGATTGGCAGCATCGAGTTGATAGGTCCCGGTGCAACAGAGGTTCTCTCCGGCGTTATAGCTTCATTTCACAGCAAGGATAATTCCAAAGAGGCTCACGCGAAGCAGTTCGAGGCCCTAGCCGCGAGCAGCAATGCTGCTGCGCCTGCAAGCGATATACTCTTGGGTTTCTCTGCACAGGATCCTCGTCTACGCTATCCTCCACGCACAGTACCGGCCCAGATCTCCTCTGAAGAACAAACCAATGGGTGTTGTGCACTCCAGCACACTTCAGATGAGGCAAAGCCTGCACCGTTCCTTCTTTTCGACCGCGACGCCCGATTCAAAGCCTCCTCGTTCCCTTCGCAAAAGTCTCTCAACAGGCGGAAAGGCTCGAACCCACCAGGCCAGCCTTTGACCGTTACTGCTGCAGACTCACCCTTCCCCGTCGTGTTGTTCGCCTCTCGCAGCGTCGGTACGAAGCACTCGCGGGGTTCTTGGACGCTCCTTGCTCCTTGCAAATGTATTGTGCCCATATGGTATAGCCTGGTGCATTATCCAATGTCGACGGGTGGGAATCCAAAGGTCGGAGGATTAGACGAGCTGCGGCAGGTGACGTTTGAGCAGGGCCTTCCATGGTTTCCAGGTGATTTCCCAGGCACGAACGCCGGTGCCGACTGGGAGGTTGAGCAGCGGGCGAAAAGGAAGGCGGACTGGGTCAAGAGACCCAAGTCGAAGAGGGTCGCGTGGGACGCTCTTGACCTAGGGGCTGGTCGTAAGGGAGAGATCGGCACCGGTTGGGCATGCGAATTTGAGAGGTTATTCGGACTACAGCAACCAGAAGAGGATCCCTCATCCGAGAATAAGGACCAGAATTCCGGTGGGGTTGCCACGAACAACCCCGAAAATAAAGACAAGGTGGCCGTTGATGTGGGAGAAGCCCGATCCGCGCAAGATGATCCGTCGGGAACCGGCGAGCGAGAGCCAAATGTCAAGAGACAGTCACCAAAAACGCCGGCGCCTCATCCATTGACGCTCATCAACCATCTTTCCAAACACGCTTTCAACACTCTGGTGTCTGCTACGAGCAATCAAGCTCCGCCGCCATATTCTATAGTCACTGTCAAAGTCGCAGTCCTTGGCCGTGGCGTCGCCGGACCATGCGCGCGCATCTACCGCCTTCCAGCCCGGAAGGACACACCACTCACCCCCGCTACCCAGCCAGAAGTGCCGGCGACGCAGCCTCCTTCTCAGGTCAAGGGACTTCCCGCCGACCTTCGCGATCAATGGCTCGCCCAGATCCACGGCACTTCGACCAACAGACACTCATCCTCGGAGAAGAACGGAAACCAGCCCCGCAGATTCCCTGCCGGCGCAGACTTTGACACCCAGAAGCTCTTGCTTGCGCAAACACTGTTGACGAGCACGGCCCCTTTCCCACCGGAGAAGGTTCCGGGCGGCAGCGGTGACCACCCCCTTGTGCCTGGTGAGGAAGACCTCATAGGGTACGTGACCAAGGGGAAATTCTGCCTCGCGCAGGGACAGGCCATGGCGATTGGGAGTGTCTCCGTTGAGAGGGTACTGGAGGCGTTGCGCACTGGCAGCGAGAAGGAGGGGAGGATATGTGTGGTTAGGAATGCTGGCGAGGAAGTCGGTTGGGTGGCTAGGTGGGATTTAGTGTAGAGTAGCTTGGCCAAGACCAACCACCTCCACTATCTACGTGTATTGCTTAGCCGAAGATCGGCCTGTTTCTGGGCCGAGAAAAAAGAGGCTCAAGAGCAAATGAGTTCCAAAATGCTCATAACTTAAATATCGTTCATTGGTCTTCCCCATCTCGTTGATTTAGTACAATTCCACCTGGTGCAGGGTGCATGGGCTTCAATAGCTGAGATTGATCAACACGAGTATGCCCACGAAGAGACGCATCCGTTCCTGATCGGCGCTATGGAAGAGGCTGGCTTGTATATGCCTTGTTGGGTGAAGACAAAGGCTTCGTTCCTCTACTGCAGGCCATGCCAAAGTTACCACCAAGTCTCCCCCCCCCCATTGTACTTCATCTACATGTTCTGTGCCCCGAGTTCTGAAAATGACTGGGATGCAGCACTTGAGCTGTTCAAGTCTAGACTGATCACGGGGATCAAGTAGTTCGTTACAGGGATGAGTGGGTTGTTTCCAGACAAGCAGTGCAACTATTGCCCCAAGCGTGTTCGCAAGGTATGTGCTTTAATTACCTATATACTCTCAAATGCTGAGGAGATCGTGCAGAATGACAACAAATTCTATTTGGGAACAGGCGTGGTACAGTTACTCTTCCATATTTGGACCGTTCGGAAGTCGAAGTAACCTGCTACTTGCATATTCTAACGAATATAAGATGGTGCTACACAATGTCTGGTAATCCAGCCAATTCTATGGCTTCATCAGGTTCAACAGACGTCTAGTAAGGATATTTATGCAATTATGGCTCGCCGCAAAATTCAGACTACGCTGCTTTGGGTGGATATTTCGTAGTTGATGAGTGATGTGGGACATCATGCGTGTCAGCTTGGGCCTAGACATCTGGAGGCTAGAGCCTTCTGCAATCTCGGGGATTCGGGACTTTGCCTCTCTCACGAAGCTTCCAGGCTCACATTTGGAAGAGAAGCTAGGCGAAATTCATAACTGAGAATAAGGTGGTTCGAAGCTTCCTCGTTAACAAAGCTGCAATCGACGGAGTTGAGCCAATACTATGGCGAATCCACATGAGCCACTCGATTATTGACCCGCAGATACTGACACTCAATCCTGATCATTCAATGCAATTTCCGTCATCGTAAGTGTTGCTATCATTTAACTTACACGGGTAGAAATTGCCACACAAAGAGAAATATAAATATGTTTTGCTTCGCATAACATCGGTTTTTACTTCAACTTGCTTACAGTTTACATAGCTCAACTTTTCAAAGTGGTTTGTTTCTTTTCTAGACTTACCGAATGCACACACATTAAAGATCATTCATGTCATCATTGTATATTCCTGTTTAGAGGAGTCAATTCACAGAGAGTCAATTCACAGAGATACCAAACTCTTGATTTCAGCATCAAAATGGATCTGAGTGAAGTTAACACACTATTAAAAGCTTGCACAGCCCAGCTTAAAATAGCTCAAGCAGGAGGTTTCTTCGCGCTCTACAGAGAAGGCCCATAACTTGAAGCTCCACATGGATCCAGTAGTCGGGAATACTCATTCATCAAATACGCGGCTTTTCTCGCCTATTTGCGCGGATCGCCAGCCTCAATTACTCTATCCGAAGGACAAGGAATGACGAGTCGCCCACTGCTCAAGCACCCACTATCTGTTACAAGTAGGCAATAGATTATGCTAATGTCACGATCTTTCTGAGAACGGCTTAAGCTCGTCAAAGGTACTCGGCCGATTTCGCGACTCGCAGCCGGGTTCCTCACCGTGGTCACGGCGGCGGTAAGGCCAACATGCGCGCCCGGCTAAAAGACCCAGACTCAAAAGGACGCAACAACCTCCTGAATTGGGAAGTTCATCCACTGTGCTAAAGATTGCCCGAGGCGCCGGCCTTTGGCGAGCTAGCGCCCTCGCCTACCTGACAGTCTTCGGCTCCGAGAAGCTGACATGCGGGATCGAAGACGCTATGCGGCGAGAATCTCACAACCACGTGCACGATTCAGATCGACATCCCCGTTCTTGCATGCGCACTCCATGCAACAGGCGGGCCGTGGTGGGGACGAGGCCTTAAAAATCTGGGTGGGAATCGGGATGCCTAGATGTGTCAACGTCCATCTGTGCCTGAAGAGCCAGATTTTGGACTCAGAACTTTGCCTGACGATACCTGAGCAATTGGACATTTGGTGTTTTCATCTTGAGTTGTACGCGAGTGTTCTACGCAGTTGAGCAAAAAAGTTGTCGTCCTTGTATCATCGTACAGTGCCCCACGATGATGCAGTCGGAACACAAGGTAGTATTCTGGCCATGTTACCCACTCATTCGCAACGCGTCCCACTGAAGCTGTGTCAGGTGCGAGACAAAGATTCATCATCTTGGAATTCTTGGAGTATGAAATAGCTTCATGGGCTGATGGTAGAGTCTTTGCACACAGTGAGTGTGTTTGTGGCAGTGCCTCCGGCTGGATCGATGCAACTATAATCCACCATCTCTGAAACCTATGATGAATAATGTTTCATTTCCTAGACAGGGCTTAGCGAAACATTATACCCGAGACATTACTCGTATGTGTGTAGTATCGCTCTTGGTCTGGGAACAAAAGCTTCATGGTGTAGCCATCCGTTCTTAGTATGGAACCGGCTGTCTCTCCATTCGTAGAGAACTTTCAGCTCGGTAAACTCTGCAAAGCCTAGACGGACGGCCGGAAGAGCATGCATTTGGAAGGGGGCCGAAAAAAGAAAGGGGCAAGGACGGGGAGCATGTGTGTCCAGAGCCATGATCCCCAGACCGACATGCATATCGCCCTGAGGCATGTGGTAAACAGAGCCATGCGCGACCTGCGTCTGCAAGGCGACGGGCAGAAGAGGGAGAAGTTTCTCTCACCGTTCCCCGGTGTCACCGTTGCAGTAGCGTTGCAGCTGCCAGCAGATCGTGCAGCACCGTACGAGTTAGCGCACGAGGACTCGAGGAGCTGAAAGAGGGTCCCCCACGGAGCCGGGGTGCTCGGCAGGAAGCCACCCTGGCCAGCAATCCCAAAGGCGGCGGCGGATCGCGAGATGCATGGCCATGTGGCGTGGATATGTGCGTACGTAGTAGGCCAGACTGCGTGGGCTCCCTCGCCGTACGCCTGCCGCCCGACCGCAGCACTGGTTCTCGTGGGGACTCGGATCAGCAGGAGCGGAGCCCATTCCGTCTGCGCTGAAGCTTCACGGGAAGAAGCCGTGAAGAGATTGTCTGATTACCATTTTCTGCCGCGGGTGCCAGCTGGACAGACTGCTAGTGAGAGAGATCGACCGGGAGAGAAAAAGAATTTTACGACGGTCCCGCAGTGGCATGGTGCGTTTCCGAGTCGAGTCGAGAGCCCCCCCCCCCAGCGGCGAATGTTTCGAAAGTTGCGAAGCGAGGAGGTGAGGTTGGAGATGTGAGGTTCGAGCTTGCTGGCTCGCCCCTGAACCGGCCTGGAGCGGGAAAAGGGACCAGGGTCTCCGGGTCAAGGGGCGTCCCTGTCGGAGCTCGAACGCCTACGCTTTGGGACTCCTTCCCCACAAACCCTTGGTGGACGTTCTAGAATCTCCACAGCAGGGACCCTTGGGTGGATCTGACATTCGACGGACAATTCAACGACCTTTTTTTTTTTCTCGTGTAGCGAGGGGATCCCGGAGGGCTGAGGACCCTTTAGCCAGGCCATCCGCACGTGCATGTGCGCTGGTCGCGCATCCAAGGAAAACACCTTCCTGCGATCATCGAGAATGCGGTGAGGTCGGTGGTGATGACATCGCCGCTCGCCCTCGACCGGACGCGACGGTCAGTCAGGCACGGGCAGGAAGCTTGGGACAGGCTGTGGATCTATAGCCATCAGGGGCAAATTATATGAATCGACAGCGGGGGCCGATTGACGGTCCGGGGGTGGAACACGAACACCGCTCCATGGCCAGGCGGTTTTCACATAAATATCGTGCCGGGTTCAGCCTCCTGGAGCGTTGAGGACGAGGAAACGACTGTCAAACCTCAACCGACCCGACCCTCTTTCCAAACATCTAGACTGTCTCATTTGCTTTTCGTATTGCGACTCGTGCTGCAGACTGCAACCCTTGCCTGTTTCCACTCCTTAAGTTCTCCATTTCCTATTCCGGACACAGGCGGTGAGGATTCGAGATCCACCGTGACTTTTTTTCGATCTTCGGGATGCCGCCCAAAGGGAGCAAAGAAGGGTCCCATCACAAGTTCTTCTCACTACGTGGCAAGAAGAAGGAGAACCGTGTCAAGAAGGGCCTGTCTGAAGCACTAGGAGCATCCCTGGGCGCCATCGGACTCAAGCCCGAGGACGAAGGTGAGTTGACACTACATGAGCCCCCTCCGCCTCCGAACCATCTGGCCCGGCCCCATTTGACACGTTGCCCATCCCCATTAATAAAATCAACGCGTCACCTTGCAGTTGCATGAACTGACAACATCCGTCTTCTCCTCAGAAGCCAGCAGCGTCTCCAGCAAATCCTCCGCCCACGGCACCCTTCAACACCAGGCATCGCGCGATTCCCTTCAATCAAACCTTGATATGTCCCTGTTCAGCCACCTCAAGAGGTCCTCCAAGCACGACAAGTCAGGCAGCTCCTCCCGCTCCAACTCCGTCGAGCCCTCCAGAGAGATTCCTCGCATCGTCACCACCACCCACGCTCCCTCCATCGTCAACAGGGACCTCCTAAAGCCCAGCATGTCCCGCCCTCAAGCCCAGGACCGCGCCGTCTCTACCACATCCGCCTTCTCCGCCGCCTCGGAATCCACCATCGCCCCCGAGGAGAATACCCCGCGGAATAGGACCAGCATCCTCGACCGGGCAAAGACGGCCATCAGGAGCCGGTCTGCCTCCCGCAGCCCCTCCGAGTCGCCCGACGATGTCAGCCGGAAACAGCTGGCCCCGAGGGGCAACCACATCGTGACCGATGCGGTCGCGACCTTCCGCGTCAAGCTCCAGGCCGAGGTCAAGGGAACCGACGAGCAATTACTGTCGGCCGGCGTGTCGAGCGAGAACCTCTTCGGCTTCATCGCCAATGAGCGTCTCAGGAGAATGCCCGCGAGGGGCAGCCGTTGGGACAAGATCCTCAAGTGGGCTGAGGACTTTGCCAAGAAGCTGTCTCTCTTTGAGGTGGCCGACGAGAACTTTATTCCTTCCTCCAAGGAGGCCGTCGAGCTGATTCTGGCTTCCATCCAGCTCCTCCTTCTGGTGAGTACCGGCTCTTCTCTTTCTCTCTCTCTCTTTTGGCAGAGCCCCCCAGCTAATATCTTTGACAGCTTGGCCCGCAAAATGGCGAGGCTCTGGAGAGGGCTTTCGGCATTTACCATGAGTATGGCCTTACCTTCGACTTTTATAAACGTAATATCAGCCTTCTCGTCTCCATTTCAGAGGCCAGGAGGTACCTCAGTCTGTCGCTGGCCGACATGCTTGGGCTTTCGGTTGAGATGACCATTCTCTACCGCAAGAGCGCCCGCTCCATGTCCACCAGCAGCAGCGTCACCATCAACTTCAACCTGACGTTTGGCCACCGCATGGAGTCCTTCATCAGCCACAAGGACCGCATTGCCGAGCTGATGTGGACATGGCAGCTCGAGAACTCGGCTGAGATCAGTGGTAAGTGCAAAGAAGCTTGTTGTTGTCGATATTGCTTGTGTCGTGTCGCGTTGTTTGGGGAAGTAAGATGGAAACCGGTGTCGAGTTGGAGGTTGGAAGACATGTGGTTGCTGAGTCAGCCTCGTCGAGAGCCTCCTCCAGCCTCACCATGCATCACCCCTGCTACCCCAACCTCTTACCCGATCTGCATTCTGGGTTGAACCTTTCATCATCCCCCACCTGTCACCTGTCACTGACAAAATCTCCGCAACAGACATTCAAGTGTCCATCGAGAGCATCCGGCAATGGCTGCTTCCCCAGGATCGCCAGCTTCAGGCCCAGGTGGCTGGCCGTCGTGCTGTTCGCACTCCCCGTGCCGAGTTCACCTGCGAGTGGCTCGACCGGCCGCTGGTTGAGTTCGCTCGCAGCAGAGACAGGGTCTTCACCATCACCGCCGAGGCTGGTGCCGGCAAGAGCTTCCTCTTTGGCTGGATCCTGGAGCGTCTCCAGAGGCGCGTTGGCCACCATGAGTACCAGGCTATCTCGGCCTCTGTCGACAGCCAGGTCCCTGCCCAGGCCACCCAGATTGCCCTCGTCAAGACGCTGTTGCTGCAGCTCCTCGAGCAGAATGTCGGCAACGTCGCTCTTTTCCGCTGCCTCGCCAACGTGACGGAGCTCGGTGCCAACACCAGCAGCACCCAGGATGCCGAGGATGCTCTTTGGTACACCCTAGACACTGCCCTTCAAGGCCTCGAGAACGTTGTCCTCGTCATTGATGGCCTGGACTCTCTCGAGGGCGATGAGGAGGAGAAGATCGAGGCCTTCGAGCACCTCCATGAGATCGCCACCAAGAACAAGAACAACGTGCGCGTTATCATTCTGAGCCGTCCTCTCTCCAAGCCCTGGCCCAAGCCCACGCGCCAGATCGCCATGACTTCTCAGCGCACCAGCGTCGACGTCAAGCACATGGTTCGTGCTTGGCTCGTCAGCCGCAACCTTGGCACCAAGCAGGAGATTGAGGACATCTCTGAGCAGATTGCTGTCCGCAGCAAGGGCTCTCTCACCTGGGCTGACTTGTCTCTCCAACTTCTGTCCAAGGCCAAGACTACCGCCGAGATCACCACTACTCTCAAGGAGCTCCCAAGCACCACTAATGAGATCCTGGCTCGGCATGTGAGCACAATCTCCTTGACCGGCGATGCTCGCCTGATCATCGCCTGGCTCCTCGCTTCCAAGCGACCTCTCACCACCGTGGAGATCCAGGCTCTGCTCGAGCTGGACACCCAGAAGGGCGCTCACCAACCTCGGTCCACCGACATCGTCGAGGATATCAAGAAGGCCTGTGGCTCTCTTGTCATTGTCCAAGACAAGACGGTCCGCTTCCGTAACGAGGCTGTCCGCCTGCAGCTCCTGGAGCTCAGCAAGAAGGAGAGCAAGGACACCGAGACTGCTCTTCTCAGCCCTGCTGATGCCAACAAGGACCTGACTGCCCGTCTGCTCCTCTACGTCAAGACTTGTGTCAACCGCAATGTGGACAGTAGCCTGGACACAATCACCTCACGTGAGGTTGACAGCCTTTTCAAGAGCCATGCGCTGCTTGAGTACGCTACTCGCAACTGGCTGGGTCACTTCAAGCGATCCAGCTACTTCGCTAATGGTCAGATCCAAGCCCCACTGGTAACCGGTGAGCTGAAGGGCGTCTTCCCCAACTCGACCCTCCTAGCCCGCCTGGAGAAGAGATGCTGGGACAACCAGGAGCTCGCAACCACCGCCAACTCCCAGCACGTTCTCGCCCTCACTGTCCGCCGACAGACCCTGGGCGAATCAGCCCAGAGTGTGCTCCAGAGTTCCATCAACGTTGCCCAATCCTTCAAGAAGCTCTCTGCCCCTGCCGAGGCCAGCAAGTACTTCTACCAGGCTGCCAAGATCGGCCAGACTGTTCTTGGCCGTACCAGTGACTTGGCTGTTGCATGTGCCACCGAGTCCTTGGACATCTCTGCCAAGAACAAGCAGAAGGCTACAGCCCGTGACGAGGCTGTCACGCAGCGCGAGGAGCTCCTCAAGTATGTCATTGAGACTGAGAAGCAGCGTTCTGGAAACAACAGCGCTATCGCTTCCAAGTACAACAACGAGCTTGCCGAGCTGTACACCAGCATCAAGGAGACTGACAAGGCTGAGGCTGTGTACCGTGACGTTTACAAGACGTCTATTGCCCAGAATGGCCAGTTCTCGGCTGAGGCTACTGTTGCGGCCGAGAAGCTGCAGACCGTCCTCTACAAGAGTTCCAAGCACGAGGAGGTTGTCCAGTACACTCAGCCTATCTTCGAGTCTGCCGAGCGCAACCTGGATATCTTTGATATTCGTCGTGTTGAGATCACTCTGCGCATGGCCGACACCTACGAGCAGAAGAAGGACTTCACCCACGCTGAGGAGCTTTACATCTCCCTCTGGCGCGGTCTGACGGAGTACTGCCGTAGCACCTCCCTGACTGCTGCGAAGGCTACTGCGGCATCCATCTCCGAGGCACACGAGCGCAAGATCCAGATCAGCATTGCGTACGCGCGCTTCCTGCGCCGCCAGGGCCGTGAGGCTGAGGCCCAGAACATCCTCCACGGTGTCTGGCTCGACTACCAAACCATGACCGAGCATAAGTCCGAGGCTATTGTCAAGCAGCTCAACGACGTCGGCGAGGAGCTCAAGTCCATGGGTATCCTGGATACCGCTATTGCCGTCTTCAAGTCCGTTTGGGGCTACTTCAAGGGCTCTGGCCAGCAGAACTCTGCTGCTGCCGTCAGCACTGCTGTTTCTCTCATGGGCGCCGTCCAGGAGAAGACTGAGAAGAAGGAAGCTGAGGCCGACAAGGCCAAGGCTGCCATCGCTGCAAAGGGTGGAGTCCACATCGAGGCTGTACTTGACACCGAAGCCGATTTCGAGGAGAGCGACGATGAAGACGATGAGGCGGATGCTATCCTCGACGAGGTGATCAAGGCTGCTGTCGCGGCTCCCGTGGCTGCCCCGGACAACAAGTCTGCGACCAAGACCAGGGAGGTTGCCGCCGTTGTCACCATCGAGAGCCAGATCCAGACCTGCGAGACGCTCTCCAACTTCTACGCCAGCAAGAAGAAGTGGACCGAGTGCATCGAGGTCTGCTCTCAGCTGCTCAAGCAGATCTGGCCTGAGCTGGGCACTTCTGCCAAGTACAGCTTCCCTAAGGAGCACCGGGCTGAAGCCATCAAGTTCACTCGCCGTCTGGCCGTGGCCTATGCCGAGTCGAACCAGACTGAGTCTGCGGAGAAGATGTACAACGCCATCTTCCAGTGCTCGCTGCGCTCTGGCCTCAAGATCCAGGACGAGTTTGTCACCGAGTCAGCCAACCAGCTGATCGAGTACCACAAGCAGACCCAGCAGTGGTCCAAGGTCCTTGCTGTCTACCAGCAGCTTCTTGAGGGCTACAAGACCTCTCTTGGCTCTCGAAACCCTCTGACGATCAAGACACTGTACATCATGGGTGACCTCTGCATCCAGTACCGCCTGAAGGGTGCTGATAGGTACTACCTTGAGCTGGTCAAGGCCGATAAGAACCCTCAGGGTGTCATCAGCAAGGACACATTGCCAGCTGCCGTTGCCCTTTCCAAGATCTACTACGAGCAGAAGCGTTGGACCGAGATCCGCCCCATCTACGCCTCTCTCTGGGTTACCTTCGTCAACAAGGCCAAGGAGTACAACCTGTCAACGGAGCTTGTGCAGACCATCTACAAGAGGTACACTACTGTCCTCGACAACCACCTCAAGGTGAACGTCGACGAGGTCCGCAAGATCGCCGTGGAGTACCGCGATACCTGCATCAGGGTCTACGGTCCCCAGGCCGACATCACGCAGTCCGCGTCGTTGGCTTTGGTTGCTATCTCCCGCAAGAGCACCAACGCGGAGCACCAGCAGGAGGCTGTCAAGATCTGCGAGGAGGTTGTCGCCGAGTCCGAGAAGCAGAAGGCTGCCGAGGGTGGCAAGGAGGGTGGCAAGGCGGTGGACGCGAAGAAGTCGGCCTTCCAGCTCTCTCTCCTTGCATCTGCCAAGCGCCATCTCGCCGGCCTGTACAGTGTTCAGACCGGCGCCTCGGTCGCCGTCGGTGCCTCCGGCGCCGCTGGTGCCGCTGCTGGTAGCAAGCCCAGAGGTATCGCGAGCCCTGAGTCGGCTCAGAAGGCCGAGGCTCTTTGGAAGGAGCAGCTCGAGATCAACAAGAAGGAGAACGGTGTTGCCCACAAGTCTACGTTGGCCAGCTTGGCTTCCCTTGTTGGAGTCTGGGCGCGATCTGACAAGCCCGAGGTCCGCAAGCAGGCCCAGGAGAAGCTTGACACGTCCGTTGTCGAGGTGCTCTCGGAGTCCTGCGTTGCTGGCAAGTCGAGCGTCGATTCTACTAAGCTGCACGAGTCTGGTATCACCCTTGCCAAGACTTACCTGTCCTGTGGCTTCTCCGTCCAGGCTTGGGCCCTGCTGAAGCAGCTGCGCTTCCACGTCGTTGCCCGCGGTAAGATTGCTGGTTCTGCTTCAATTGAGAAGAACTCCAACATTCAGCTCAGCGAGAATATTGACCGCCGCTCCATGGTCTTCATCGCTGCGTTCGAGGAGTCTCTTCGTACCTCCGAGGCAGCAACTGCCACGGCCACCGCTGACAAGAAGGTCGTCAAGGTCACGTTCTCGGATATCATGACCGACCTGCTGACTGAGGGCATCTTGTACGACCGCTACAGCCTCAGCATTTCCAGCAAGGACTTGTCGATTGAGCAGAAATTGTTCGACGGTGCTCGCCTCTATGTCTTCCTCAAGGCCAACAAGGCGCAGCACGCCGAGCAGCTCGTCACCGTGGAGGAGTCTCTGTACAAGCTCTTCACCGAGAAGTACGGCGCTTCCCTCAAGACCGAATCGCTCGTCACCCGCGCCTTCCTCATTGCCATTGTTGAGGAGCTCGGCCAGCTGCGTCTCCACGAGGACGACCTCGTCTACATCGCTTGCGTCTCGGTCACTGCCAAGGTGCACGCCCTTCTCCTGGCCGACAGCTACGCTCAGGCCGTCGACCTGGCCACCGCCTGGTACCAGTTCATTGCCAGCCAGAACGGCTTCAAGAACGCCAAGACGATCCCCTTCGCCTTCAAGCTTTCGCTGTACCTGGCCGGCCTGGGCATCAGGTCAAACAAGGCCGCTGACGCCATCATGCAGAACCGCATGCTGGAGCTGTCCAAGACCATCCTCCGCGAGACACTTACCGCCTGCAGGAGCATGAACATTGACCTGATCCAGCTCCAGGCCTCGGAGCTGAACAGCCTGGTCCGCCTCATGGGCCAGCAGAAGAACTACGAGGACCTTGAGTGGCTCCTGACCCAGCTGTGGAATTCGCGTATTATACAGGCCTCCTGGTCAGCAACCACAGTCATCGCCGTCGGTCGCCGCCTCGTCGAGGTCCTCTTCGTCCGAGGCAAGCGAGACCACGCGATTTCCCTCGCCGAGTCCATGGCTTACAACTTGCGCCGGACATGGGGTCTGCTGGACGCGGCCACGGTGGACATGAACAACCTGCTCTCGTCCCTGTGCGTCTCCGACAGGCGCTACGCCGAGGCCCTCGACGTGCACGAGGAGATCCTGCGCGCTCTGCTCGACCTCAACATGTCGGGCGAGGACGACGTCGACGACGCCGCCTCGGAGCTCATGGACTTTGACGAGGAGAACGCCGCGGCGCTCGCCCTGCAGCAGCTCGAGCTCGTCCGCCGCGTGTACGCCCGCAACTCCGGTTGGCCCGAGTCGGACGAGCTGGACATGGCCCAGCTCACCACCGACGTGGTCTCCGAGTTCAGCCACCTGGCCCCTGACGCGTACGCGCCCTTCGGCGACGGCGACTCGTCCAAGTGGAGCAGGAACGCGCCCTCGGCCACTGACATCGTTGGTACCTTCAGCGCGCCCTCGGTTTGGGAGTTCTCCCTCTCCGAGGACGGCAAGCCTGGCCAGCCCGCCGCGCTGCGCAAGAGCCCCAGCCACATGCTCCGGAGCCTGCAGCTGTCGCGCCAAAGGAGCTATGGTGACCTTTCCGAGGCCCGTAAGAGGCTCGGTGACGGCCAGAAAAGCGGCCCAGCCACCGCGAATGCGTTGCTTGCTGCGCCTGTTCACTAAATGGGTGCTTGAGCCCTGTGACCGCATCGGGCGGGACGACGAGCCCGGGAGGCCGATGTTTACACACATCGTAACGGCCTGTGACGAACAAGAACGAGTGAAGATGGGAGGGGCTAGGGAAGCACTGGAGCTGTTCCTTGCTGTGTCCGAATGTCACGAAGAGGAGGATATATTCGTGGCGATGCTTTCCTATGGCGTGGTAGTTGTGGCGCTGGTATTGTTTTGGGTCAGGCTGGTCGATGTGTACTACTAGTTGTGTGTCATACCTGTATTATCATCATCGTAATCTGTGTAATAAGATCTTTTGAAAGTTCAAGTCATCGTTCCGCCCCAGTCATAAGCTTCGGCCGCAGCCGTGTCATCGGCAGATGCAATACAAATAGCTGCCTAGCTTACGCTCTCGGGTAATTGGCTGTGGAATTTCTTCGTCGCTATTACCAAATTATCAATTCACGGTTGCAAAAGTAGACGCAAGCAAAGCCGAGTAGCAATAACCACAGTACAATCTAATCATGGCCGACAACGGAGAAGAACAGCCAAAGGCACAAATCGTGCCGTGCCAGTGTCCAGACGAACACGCAAGTATACCAGCTCCCGAGCCACCAGCACCAGCACCTAAGCCACAAGCTCCCAAGCCCAAGACATGGTTTGAACCCTACCTGGATCCAGATCCACATGTTTAACACATTGGAATGAGGCCTGTGCAGTCGTTGTTCGTTCACCCTCGTTAAATGCAGCTCTGATACGTTTCTCCCGACTTTCTTTCCGGTAACGATCCCAAATCACAGCCCCATGTCCCCTCCCTACATCTCGTAGTCATCATCCGTTCCTGCGCCTCACTCGCTTTCGGCTTCACATAACCAGATTCATGAAATGCAGAGTCGGAATCAAGAAACTCAGCTAACGCATGCCGATGACACAGCACGTGCGCCAACCATGCGTCAACCCAGCACTTCTCTGCGACTGGTGCAAGGACAACGGGTGCCATTCTGGTGGGATGGGTCTGGCGAGGAGAGGATCGGAGGCGCGGAAGAGGGATAGGGGGTACGGATCTCATGTGTGGCAGTGGAGGTGATGGTTTTTGAGTAATTTAGGGCTCTGTATCTCCGGATGATGTTGGATCTTTTCGTTAAGGAGAAGAAGTAGTCAGATAGGTAGATACACGTCTGGATTAACAAGCTCTCAAGCATTTTAACATCTCATATATTCAGGTTCTGTGACATTTTCACTGACTCCTCGACCGGTGCCGTTCAATGTTCTACGTGGCGGTTGCAGTTGATGTAATCCTTTGTACGAAGCTGGTAATTATTCATTGACATGGAAATTCTCAACCGCCGAGGCTATATGCTGAGACATTCTTTGTATCTCATACTACAAGTAACAAAAAATGTCGAGGCTGCCGCAACATCCACCGATAGAGCAACCATCGCACTTCAGTAAGTGTTTGAATACTACACAGACCAATATCAGACGTTGGAGAAGCTCAACTCATGTCTCTGAATTAAACATTGCTCAGTTATGGCAAACCCTGCCTGGAGAGGAATTAACCAGCGATCTTGAACAAACAGCCACACGTTTCTTCCAAAAGGCGGCTTGGATGCCCCTTCCTGAAACCTTATTGTCCCCTATTAGTGTTGGAGCTGAAAGAACAGAGTACATAGTTGCAACATGAAAATACAGCTCAAACTGGAAACGAGTGATCCCCTGAGCCGTGACCCAGTCCGACGCGACCGTCATACATATCCCTAGAAGCGTTTCTGGCACCATTGCCAGTGTAATTCAAGCAGCCCCCCCTTTTTTTCTTCTTTTCTCCTTTTTTTCTACTTTTCCTTTGGTTTGGTACCACAGAAAGTTGCTGGCTCCTTTCGTGTGTGCTGATGTTCGACTTCTGACTGTGACCACTAACTATAAAAGGGAGGGAGGTGCATATCGTTCGTGCCATGCCCGTCGACTGAGACGAGCATGAGCTATGATGAAGACCAATCCTTGTAAGCGAAGATCAATATGCCTTGGTAAGCAGAGGAGCGGTAGGGTACGTCCCGAGGTCCCTGTAGATAGCTTGGTACCTAGGTAGGCACCCTGGGTACGGCATGTTGTGGGATTGGGCGAGAGGTAAGTGCAATCGATCTTGATAATATTGGGATCATCTAGCTGACGAAGCATCTCAACGTATGGATAGAGCGTTCATGATCCCTTTCAAAGCGTTCTTCTTCTAGCGTGGTCATTGGCATCGCTGGTGGCGCGTCGCGACTTGCTGCCGCCATCGGGAAGGGTCCTCCTCGTGGTCAACCTTGTCGGCGCCATGCTGCACTCGACACACGCACTTTTCTGGACGACAGACGCGCCAAGGGACCGTGCATCGCAATCACCATCATGTCGCCAACTATCGCCAGCGATGTTGCCCACCAATCCCACCACGCGTCGCGTTGCTCCCAACACCCCGCGACTTGACCGCGACATCACCACGGCAACCTTAGCCTCGTCCTTATAAGGCACCCAGCGCAGTGCCCCTCGCCGAGCCCCCAGCTGGGGGCAAGGAATCTACGCAGCAGATAGTGTAGTGGTGTAAGGCCTGTGACTTGAATTCTTGAAAATTGCAAAATTTCCTGGGTTCAACTCCCGCCCCTAGCCACTCCCTGCGGAGGACCGGAGCCTCTGCGGTTTATCTGTGCTGTAGAAGAAGTCGCCTGCTAGCTTCTATAAACAATTAGGAGAGTCATGTAGAAGGTGCTCCGACCTTTGTTCCCCTCTCATGGTAATGCGTTACCATGGGAGGGTGCATTACTGCCATTTCTTTCTAGGCTACCTGTGTTGTTTTGTCTCTTTCATTCGAGTCCCTGAGTTCAAATTGACATTTATCTGGACTTTTGTTTGAGTGACCGAGTTCAAAATGAATTTTACAAGTACTCATTTGTATCGAGGACCGTTAGGGAGCACTGACTGCGGAAAGCAAATGATTCGTAGAGAAACACATCAACATGTGGATGTGTTGATGGCGACACCCGTTGGGAGGAGAGATGAAATTTTGCCCCGTGAGAATCATACATTGCAGACGTCTATTATGATACCATCACTTTCAGAAAACTGTATCCTTCGGTAACAGCATCAAATGCTGCTCGGTCCGCTTTCCAACGAGGGTATACATCAAAGAGATGTTTTTGGCCCTCGAGAACTCTAAGTTGAGCCTCAATACCTCGTGCCTTGAGTGCTGTATACATCCGCTCTGCCTGCGCAACTGGTATGAGGTCATCCTTAGACGGGTGTATGAGAAAGGTAGGGACCGGCGCAAAGTCATTCCGACGAACTCGTGCAAGGGGGCTGATATCGCGCACCGCCTCGAGTTGAAGCGGTGGCATGTCGTGCTCCAGTGAATTCGCCCCCTGCTTACTGAGTGCATCAAGTCCGTTCAGCAAAACGTCCAAAGTGCGTCCGTGCCAGTTCATGTGCAGCGCCAGGCGACTGCGTGGGTCCCACGGCGCCAACCACCCGCCTATCGCTGACTGTCCGTGGGTTGAGGAGACATTGTATGCTGCAATTGGTCTCCCTGAACACGCAGAGATTGTGGCTTGATCCAAAGTATAATCCTCACACTCTGTTGCTGCCGCGCCATTTGAGCCCGCTGGCCGGTTCGGGCGCCCCCAGAACGGGTCTTCATAGTCGCTCGGGCAATACATGGCTAGTATGGCGTCGGGAGGCTGGCATAATTTGGTCCACCCCAATGATAGAGCTAACATCCCGCCAGTAGACCAGCCGATGGCGACTACACGATCCCCGTCGGGAGAGATGTCTGAACGTCGAAGTGTCTTCAGCCGTGGAAGAGTCTCTCTCGCCCAAACCAGGGCATCGGCCACGTCTGCGATGGGGCCGGACGACAGGTTTGTCTCAGGGCAGAGGCGATAGTCGATACTGATTGGCAGAAAACCGTCACGCAGGAGCCATTGGATCTGCTCAGGGCGGACATCTTTACGTGAAAGCATCACATGGCCGCCGCCGTGGATCATGAGTGCTATGTCTCTGGGTCAGCGGCTGTCTAACATACACGACTTAGAAACCAGTAGGTAAGAGTGTTTGTTTTGCTCGATTCGGGCATCCCGAGAATAAGTACTTGGGGCTCTTCAAACGTCAGGTAACTAGGGCCCGAGATGCTTACCTATAGGAAGGGCCTTGCTGACCTGGACTGGTTGTTCAGGGTAATAGATATCCGCATGCAGTTCCAAGCCATCGACCTTCTTGAAAACCACAGTCTCCTTGTTGGCCAAGTTCCCCGGAGCACTGAGACTCCCGGCCTCGGTATCTGTGGTTGTTTCATGCTTCGACGCGGCGATGATTTTGAGAACACTCGCTTCTCTCGAAGGACTATTCGTCCAACGCACCCATCCGAAGCCAACATCTCTCAATACCCTCTTCCAGTGCTCTTCGTTGGCCAGCGCATAGTTTCGACCATCATCAAACATCGACCATCCCTCCAACAAGCCAAAGACGAGGTCGAACCAGTACAGGTCTGTCGGCATCAGTTCAACGAGACAGAGCATGGCTTCGTGGTCGGTTCGCAACATGGAGTTGATGTTACTCGTTGATCGCGCCAAGTCACGAGTAGCATGCACGCAGTTGGTTGAAACCACTATGTCGAAACTGTCGAGAGCCCATTGTGGCAATGTCTCAGCCTCGAGGTCTAGAACGGAAAATTCCATGTGGAACCCCGGCTGTTTCGTGTATTTCGCGAACTTACGCTTCGCAGCAGCCACAAGCGACGAAGAGAGGTCTGTGAAGGTATATACGACATCAACACCGGCCTGGCTTGCAGTCAACGCCTCAAGTAGGTATCGAGTTGTCCCTCCCGTGCCTGCGCCGATCTCTAGAATGCGAACTTGATCTCGAGCTCTGAAATCGGCGGCAGCAGTGACGATTTGGCATAGAAAGCGACATAGCTGATGCGTCCCGCTCAAGAACATCGGTGCATTTGCGTACACATCCTCCAACAGCAGGCGGGCAGCAGCAGTTCCAAATATGAGGTCTATGGGGTCCTTGGTACCTGACAAGCACTCTGCCAGGTATGGCCCTGTCGTGGCAAGAAGTTTGGTCTCGGATGCGTGTGCTGGGAAGAGTGAGAGCAGTGCTTCGTAGCGTGAAGAGGCGGAAGTTTCTGGTATCCCTTGAGGTGTGCGATGAAATTCTTGAATCCCTGGGCTTTGCAGAATGAGACCGGATCTCTCAAGGATCCTGTACAGCTGGGGTACGAGCTTTTTGTGCTTTGGCATTGCCTGTATTGTTGGCACAAGTGCACCAGTTGCCAGACCCCTCAAGTCGCATCCAAGTGATGCAAATGCCTCGACGATGTACAGAACTACCAACTCCGATTGGAGGGGGTAGACTTGTGTGTAGAACCCGGAAAAGCCGGTCTCCTGGGCAATTTCATCATATCTGTCTTCAATCTTGGCGAATGCCTTTGCGATGCTTGACGTGGCTGCTTTGGGTCCGCCGGTGCTGCTGCTGTTTTCGGTCTCATTCCTACGTTGACCCGCCTTAGGCCTTGTATCACTGGCAACTTGCGAGGCCTCGTTCAGCTTGCCTTGCTCCTCATTTGTGTTTGTTCTTGATCTGTCGTTGGATTCTCCCACTGGGAATATGCAACGACTCAAGTCTGAGACAGATTCCACTCCGAGAACAGTGTCTCTGCCGACGGAAACGCCGAAGTGCTTCTCGATCTCAGTCGTAACCTCAGTAACGAGCAGCGAGTCAATGCCAAGGGTCTCCAATTTTGAAGTAGGCAACACCTCTTCCATGGGCATTTCGATGATATTAGCTATCATGTCTCGAAGTCGATGTAGCATTTGTTGCTGACTGGCATGTTCTTCAGATTGACCCGCAGTTTCACCACTTCGTGGAAGTGGTGAGGAGTGCGACGCAGGTTCTTCCGATGGTGTGAGGAGTGTTGATGTTTGGTACCCAGAGTCGCTTTGATGGATATCCTTGTCCTGCACTTTGAGTTTCGTCAGTCCTGGAGAATCAGAACCCGGCTTACTCAGTCTGGCAAGGTTTCGCATGACAGATTTGAACGGCACGCTCTGGAAGGTGGCCCCAATAATGCCGACGACTAGATTCTTTGACGTATCATCATACACAAATATGTTGTTGATGATCGTCGTCGGGGCCTTGTCACTGTAGTCCTCCACGGCATCGTAGCGTGAATGAACTACCCAAGAGTGCTCGTCCGCCTGATTCATGCTCCTAACATACCCTGGCGCGAACAACACCTCTTCGACCTTGACGCACATGAAGACACAACCATCTGGGCGTTCAGACAAACAGTTGACGTGTATGCCAGCAACCTGGAGGAAGTTGTCTAATGCGATCGCGTCGCACAATCCGCGATCCTGCAAGGGGAAACCTCCAGGTGCAGGCAGGCTTACACGACCAGCTGATTCATTGTATGAACCGGTGACCTGTTGTACCCCACGATAGTAGTCTGCGTAACTGACAACTTCGTCAAATACACGATACACCATGTTTCCGCTGACACCCTCATGATGGGAAGAAAGCAGCCTCGCTGCGCGACAGGGGTCTCTTGCGAGCCGCGTGAGGAGGCGGATTCGACTCTCCATGCTTTTATCCTCAGTTGGAAGCATAGAGACGGCACCTCTTGCGTGCTCCATATCAATGCCTCTCGTGGATCGAGAGAAGATTGCGAATGCGAGCTCTCCTCCCGATCCGCCAGACCCTGATATACGGAGCCATACGGATGAATCGGGGCTGAGCCCCAAAGGTGCCGACATGGTCAAATCTTGAATATGTGGCAGTAGCGACTTTGGAGGATCAACAGGGTCGTGTCCATGGAGAGCTGCACAACACCTTGTCGCCAACTCGCAGTACATCGAGGCCGGGCATAAGCTTTGCCCGGCGACAGCATGGCCACGAGCTGCAAGTTGGAAGATTTGACTTGCAGTATTGACTGCAAACAAATTTCCATCGTCCTCCTTCTTGTAATGTTGGATCAGAGGAGGTTCAGAAGGAGGTAGTAGCTCTGGGGCTGGGACGTGTTGCTGCACTCCCGCTCCAGGTGCCTTGTACTGTATCCAATGCTCGGCAGTATCAAACTGATAAGGCGGAGAGCACAACATCGCCCTGCATGCGGCATTAGAATCATCATGGCATGTAGCATATGAAGTCCAATCATGGCGACCCTTGCCGGCCACCCATAGTTTGCAGGTTATATCGGCCACATTCTGCGCGGCAGTATCGCCACCGAGATCATCTACCGGAAGAAGCGTGTGTTCCTTATCGAGGTTGACGATGCGGCGTGTCATCGGGATGATTGGCGTATTGGACCCAGCCTCGAGCCAGATAGCTCCTTGCTCGAGACGATCTTCAAGACGTCGCACCGCGTCGTGGAAGAAGACAGGCCCACGCGTGTGTTGCACAAGCTCGGTAGCGCCGTAGTTTGACCATGGGCCGCCCTCAGAACAGGTCTCGACATAGATTGGCGGGGAGCGTATCTCGATAGACTTTGCGAGATCCTCTAAGGCCGGTAGTATGCTGTCCGTCAAGTGCGAATGGAATGCGTGGCTGCTTTCAAGCCTCGTGGTCTTCACCTTCGAGGCAAAATGCTGGCCCGCACCCTCATCCCGTCTCTGCTCTCGAAGTGCTTCCTCAAGTCGGGCAATGGAGGCAGTGTCACCAGCAGCCACAAAGCTGGAGGGCCCGTTATAGCATGCGACACTGACACAAGTACCGTGCTCATTATTGAGAAGTTCAAGCCTGGTTTTGAACCAGTCAGGGTCGCAGTCCACTGATAACATGGTTCCACGTTCACCTTGCCATGCATCACGCATGAGACGAGCACGGCCCGCAATGAAGTAGACCGCATCTCGCAGTGACAGCGAACCGGCCACACATAACGCAGTGAGTTGCCCGAAGCTATGTCCGACGACTGCGTCTACTTGCAACCCACAGTCGAGCCATGTCATGGCACTGGCGTACTGCTGCATGAATAGACAACACTGTAGTGCTACAATGTCCTCGCTGACGCTCACTTGCTGTTGATCCAGCATGCTTGGGAGCAGTTGTTCTACGTGAAGTTCGGCGCATATATCAGCGCAGGCATCCTGGATTGGGAGTCAGCGAGTAGCCACCAGGAGCCGCTTGGACGCAACATACCAGATGTTTTCGGAACGGCGCGCAGCTTTCGTACAGATTTCTAGAAATCCTTGGGTGTTTTCCCGTCTGGCCCCCAAAACATAGAACGACGGGCTTCTGGGGAGCCAGCTGAGTCTTCGTAGGCGGAGCAACAGCGCTGTGAATTGCTGCATTCCATGATCCTGCATCGTGGGCTTGGAGCGCCAGCCGGTACTCAAAAGCCGGATTGCTTCTTCGATTGATCGCATGTGCTAATTGGGAGACCACGAGCTTGCTCGGATCCTCGCCATCATCAACTTTGAGATCCTTCAAAGAGGCGAGATACGCCAGCAAGCTTTTGTGAGTTTTTGCTGCCAGCAGTATAGGATAGGTGTGCTTAGTGAACAAGGTTTTCCTCGATTCATTGGCGCCAACGTGCTGACGCAAGACAATAGCCGCATTACTACCAGCAGCGCCATAATTGTTAATGAGAGCAACGAGGCGACCGCGTTTCCCTGGGGTCCATTCTTCGTTCGTAGTTGGGACCTTGATCAGGTCTTCGTTCGGAGAAGTAATGCAAGGATTGAGCGTCTTGAAGTTGGCCTGTCTTGGGATGATCCGATGGGTCATCATAAGAAGTGATTTGATTACCCCCGCGACCCCCGATGCAGCTTCAGTATGCCCAATGGAGTCCTTGACTAGTTTCAGTCAGTCTAATAGCTCGTGAGGGTAAAACGTAACCAAGGCTACCGGGAGAGAGGTACTCACCAGACCCTAGGAACAGTCGGTCCTTGCGCCGGGGGCTTGCAAACGTGGAGCGCACGCTTTCGTACTCGATTGGGTCACCCACTTGTGTACCTTCGATCATGATTTTCAGTCAGTCGGTCCCAATTCAGGTGGGAACCCAAGCCACTAGAGGGTATCATATGCTTACCTGTGCCATGTGCCTCGACATACGTTACTTCGGCAGGGTCTATATTACCTGTCGCCAAGGCCTTTTGATACAACGCGCGTTGCGAGTCGGCATGTGGAACTGTGATTGGGCTCGAGTTGGAGCCTTGGTTCACGGCCGAGCCGGAAATGACACCGATTATGAGGTCGTCGTCCGCAAGGGCGCATGAGAGGGGCTTCAAGACCAGAAGGCCGGCGCCCTCTCCGCGGCAGTATCCATTTGCGGATTCATCGAACGCTTTCGAAGAGCCTTCAGGGTTGAGGAACGAGGCCGCGGCTAGGTTCTGATGGAGGCTGGGACTCGTGATGACGTTAACGCCACCTGCAACGGCCATGGCACATTCTTTGGCGAGAAGAGCCTATACCATGCCAAAAGAGAAACGTGTTAGTCCTCCAAAACATTTAAAACCTGAAAGCAGTATTTGAGCTATAAGGAAGTGACTGGACTGACCCTGCATGCCGAGTGTATCGCCACAGCGGAGGAAGAACAGGCGGTATCGAAAGTGATGGAAGGTCCCGACCAGCCAAAGAAGTGGTTCACTCGCCCACTGATGAAGGCGCGTAAAGTCCCGGTCGCAGAGAAGGCGCCGGCGTCCTCGCCAGCTACATTGGCTTCGTAGTCTACAGCGCCGACGCCAAGGTAGACTCCCACATCCTTTTCTCGTCGGCTCTCCGGCCTGGAGTAGTACCCAGAAGACTCGACGGCCTCGTATGCCACCTGCAGAGTCAGGCGCTGCTGAGGATCCATGGATTTTGCCTCTCGTCCGGAAATACCAAAGAACCGGTGATCGAATGCAGCTGGTTCCCGCAGGAAGTTGCCGTAATAATTCGGCAACTTGGGGCCGCGACTGACGTGGGAAGGATCGAATCGATCACGAGGAACTTCAGAAATGGCACTTGACCCCGACTCTATGAGCCTCCAGAAGTCTTTGGCATCATCTGACCGTGGGAAGCGACACGCCAATCCAACGACAGCGATCTCCTCGGCTGGTTGAGGTGTCGGAAGCGAGTAAATTGTGCTCTCGCGTACTGATGCTGGCACTCGGGCACTCCTGCCGATGGGTACGAACTGAATGGGTCTGTTCGAGTTCACGCGCTGTTGGATGGCCTCTTTGACAGTTTGGAACCAATAAGCACACTTGCAAAGTGACACATCAACAGCTATGTCGCTCAACCAGCCGGCTTTGATGACTTCGGTGTCTGCAGTGCTCCTCAGTGGTACCCGGACCATCTCTGCCCGGGGCAGACGCAGATCATCAGTGGTAGCACAAGCTTTTTGGAGTCTGGTGGCGACATCCTCGTGGATCGGGCTGTGGAAGCGTCCTTCAAGGCCAATGAGCTGATTCAGGATCTTGCTTTCACTGAGCTGTTTACGAAAGTAGGCTTCATAGTCCTTCGGCACCGTCACTGTAGCCGCTGTATCATCTGTCCAGCATGACACATAAGCCTGCTGCAAGCGTTAGACTGGCCGGAAATCTTGACTCATTTAAAGAAATGCGCACTCATCTCACGTTTGTAGAGTCTTGTACAAGAGTATCGAAAAATTTCCGCTGCGAGTCTGTCTTCCACTTGACGTGGACGGCTGTGGCCTTCAAGTTTGCCGCGGCTTCGGCATCGACGATCGCCCCGATGCAAGCGGCAAGCCGCAAAGCACGAACGGCATTTAGCTCCAGCTCCTTCCAGGTAGTCGCTGACGCGACCGCTGCGGCTGAGAGGAATCCAATACAAAACCCCTGTGCATCTTCAAAAGAAGGTAGATCTGAGACCGAGTTGCATGACGACGCCCAATCGATGAAATCGATGATATGGCACACGAGCGTCAATGAAGCTTGTTGAGTGTTACTCAAGGCACCTCCCCAGGTCTGCAGGTCAATCCGCCCAGCCGCAAAGTCGCGGAGTTGGAGCAGAGCGTCGAATACCCCCCCACCAGGTTCTCTGATGCCAAGATGCCGTTTGAAGACCAGTTCGAGGGACGGGAGGTTCTCGATAGCGTTCTTCAGGAACTCCAGAGACCCCCTGTCCCGGAGCTTCATCTGGAGAGCCTCGAGGTCTCTTTGGCTCCATGACGTCTCTTGAGGTCCAAACAAAAGCACAGCAATATTCGCGGACATTGAGGAAGAACTCGGTGTTACCAAGAATGTGAAGTACTATTGGGGCAGGGTTCCACGGAGCAGGTGTGGATATGATTGGAAGTCGTATATTAAGAATCAATCTCTCGCTTCGTACTTAGGAATCAGCTTAGACGATTGATGACATCAGCTTGTATTCATTTGATTTCGGCCTTTCCCCATAACATTGGGGGCGGCTATTTATTATTAGTCTTTTGTCTATGTCTCTGTTGTTTATCTTAGACAGCCTAAACTTGCAATAAGTTTTCCTCTACACCCCTGCTTGGTCCCGGGTGTAAGCTGTCACCATGCCATCTTGAAGCTTTCTTGGTGTTACCGCGCGATTCGCTCACCTAATTATGTTGCCGTGTCTTGTTCATGTTGATCAGACAGGGGTCTGTACAGTTGTCGGCGTGTTGAAGTAAAGTACCATACCTAGGTAGGTATCTTTCCTGCTTAGTCATGGACTTTTCACCAACGCGTTTGATATTCACGTGCCACTACCAGGCGTCGATGCCGAGTACTGTTCCCGTGTACTGTCGCCGAGTAAACCTGAAAGCAATTCACTCGATGAATCGTTGCGTTTGGCATTCGCCACGATATGCCGTAAGCTGACCCCAAGTTATCAGTCAGATTATGAAAGGTACTCCTCGGCACCCCGATGTGTTCTCATCCCAGATCCCATTGATGGCATTCAGTGTAGCCGACTTGATTGCGCCAGAGAAACCTCGGAAAATAGACACACCAAACGACCTAAAGCTGCCAAACATTAGCATAATGACCTCTTGGGACACGAAACCTGAAGATGTCATCAGACTTCGTCAAGTGGTGTTCATACTGATCTTCACGGCGTTGACTATCGGGTTCGCTCAGGTGTTTCGCTCGTGGCAACGATTAAGACACATCCCAGGCCCTTTCTGGGCCAGTATATCTGATTTTCCGAGGTTGGTTTGGGTAAGGACAAAGGAGGCGCACCTGATACACCAGCAGATGCACGAGAAGTATGGTGAAGTGGTGCGCATTGGGCCCAAAACGGTCATTTTTCGAGACCCAGCGGCAATTCCGACAGTCTATCCCATGAGGGCCGGTTTTCCTAAGGTATGAAAACTCGAGATGCAACAAACTCGCTAATCTCATCTCATACCATCTGAGCAACAATATTTCGGAATCATAAATAGTACTGACGCTGATATGTGTAGGGAGACTTTTATGCTGTACTCAGACCTTATCAGCGCAACAGTTCCCCCCTGGTAGCTGTTTTCAACTCGCAGGACGAGGCACTTCACAAACAGATCAAGAATCCCATCGCCCCGTTATACTCTCTTAGCAATGTGTCAAAACTCGAGAGCCTGATCGATGGTGTCTTGCTTATGCTCCAGCGCCAGCTCGACTCGCGTTTTGCAAGCACGGGAGAAACCTTTGACCTGGGAGACTGGTGTCAGTTTTTCGCGTTCGAAGTCATGGGGACCATGACATTTTCGAAGGGCTACGGATTCATCGAAACGGGCCGGGATGTTGGCGGCATGTTGAACGCCATACAAAGTTTCATGAAAACAGTAGCACCTGTAGGTAACCAAACGAGTCCCACGAGAAAGGCCCCTAAAAGTCTAATTGTGCTTGTAGATGACGCAGATGTACTGGCTGGACAGGATATTATACAAGAACCGTATCGTAGATTCTATTAGACCTGCGCCGGGACTTGGAATCATGCGGTTCGTCGGATCTGTGATGAAAGAGCGTCAAGAACAACTCGCAGGCGGGAAGACATCAGATTCTGCAAAGGAACAAACTCACGAAGATTTTCTCTCCCATTTTCTTCGACTTCAGGAGACACAAAAAGAACTGCCACCGTGGTAAGGTCAAAACGTTGGACGGGAAAATCTAAGACAAGCTGACATTTTCCTTTTCCGGATCCAGGGCTTCGACAGCTTGGACCTTCTCGAATGTGACCGCCGGTTCAGACAGTGTTGGCACAGTGATGCGCACTTGTCTATATCATCTTCTCGCGAACCCAAGAACCTTGGAGTCTCTCCGTTCTGAGCTTCAGGGCGCAGATTTGACGCTTCCGTTTCCGCGACTCTCGGAGATCCGCGATCTTCCGTACCTCGACGCCTGCGTGCAAGAGGCTTCACGGCTACATCCCCCATTTGCATTGCCTTTTGAACGAGTCACTCCCAAAGAAGGGGTCGAGGTCCTAGGCGTCCCTTTGCCCGGCGGAACTGTGGTTGGTGGCAGCCCATACGTTGTGAACAGACACAAAGGATGGTTTGGGGACGATGCTGAGTTTTGGCGACCTGAACGTTGGCTTGTCGACGAGGAGAACAGAAAGCGACTGGAAAGAGGCATTTTGACAGTAAGTTCGACACCCGTTCTGGGTAATGCTTCGCTAACATGCCCTACAGTTTGGTGCAGGCCGCCGAGTGTGTCTTGGGAAGGCACTAGGTCTAGTAGAAGTCAAGAAGCTGATTTCCTTTCTAGTCATGAACTATGATGTAGGGAACCCCCCTATCTTACGTCTTATATTCACCGGAAATTGTGCTGACTCGCAATGCTCTTCAATACTACAGATCAGAATATTGGACCCCGAAGCATTCCAAGTCGAAAATATTTGGTTCTTCAAGCAGAAAGGGCTCTATGCGCAGATTCAGAGACGAAGAGAGAGTTCTTTGTAGGAACTTTAGAAGTTCGGAATTAAATGTCTACGTGGGTTAGATTGTGTAGAACTATAATGAAGCCAATATGGACATTTTCTAGCTTTCGCTGTAACCAAAGCCACACACCCAATTCTCTGTATTCAAAAGACATGAATTATCCAGTAAGCCTCTTGTATTCTATTCATGAAGCACAGGCAGTAAGCAGACGAGATGGGCTGCATTGACCTTGATTTCTGGATGATACGGTTAGATGATACAGTAAGGGAATGATTGGTCCCGTGGCACATTTGATCACATGCTGGGCAGCCCTCTGCACATCCCTGCAAAGGGCTCACGTTCGTCCTGCCAGGACCTCCGGACCTCACTGTTTCCCCAATATTGTCTACCATACGTTTGTGATGGCACGCCTACCTAGACTACACTGAGCAGTCCAGTACATTCTGTAATTCTGTGCCTTTTGGTAGGGACACGGCGTGGCTATGATGTAGCGGTCACTCCCCGTGTCATTTGTGTGGAAATGATGAGCAGAATGTGGGGTGGTTGAAAGCTGGGCTACCTACATTAGAGTATGTTCTAAAGCATAGAGACATCTGTAATAGTCCTAGTCATCAAGAGAATAACTTGTTAAGCCAGAGACAATTTAGTCTTGAGAGCCTACCTATCAGGGTGACCAGTGACTACGATACGTCCTCTCGATACCCTGCAATGTCTCGTCTGACCATCTTCCGAATTCCTTCGCCACAATTTCATCTCAAAATTTGTGACCCTGACAATCCCGAGGATTCTTAGTAGGTTGTGATCCCGTGGTAGACTGTCTCGTCGCCACGCATGGTACAATCCGCCTCAGCTGAGGAATCCTCCCGCCCAGCACCGAGTAAATCCTCCGGTGAGGCTGAGCGAGTGAATCCTCTCGTGAGGCTGAACGAGGCGCGGAATATTTCACTGCATGGTCAGGTTAGCCCTGCATATCAAGAAATGCAGATATAACCGCGTGTCCGGCGTTGACTGGTTCTGAAAGCATGACGACCAAAGAGCTGCATCTGATCATCATAGCCTTGCAGTAGTTTGATTCACTGTAACGTCATTCTGCATAATGCGTGTCAATCTCCTGCAGCTGGGTTGGGCTGTCGCCGCAATCCATTGCCAGTACGCCAGTGCTCGAAGCATTCGGAACCAGACCTTCGACTACGTGATCGTTGGCGGAGGTCCTGCAGGCCTAGTCCTAGCCAACCGTCTCACCGAGGACACATCTGTGACGGCAGTCCTGATCGAAGCCGGGGGCTACGCAAACAATGTTATTGGAAACATTAGCGACGTCCCGGGATTGGACTTCAATTATCTGATCACGCCGCCACCTCCCGAGATAGCCGAGCTAGAATGGGGCTTCAACACCACTCCACAATATGTGAGTCTGTCTCAACCTGGCAAAGAAGCGGAGAGTAGCTTATCCAGATTGGCTTGCAGATCCTCAATGGTTCCACCACGGACTACATTCGGGCCAAAGCTGTAAGTCACCCACAGCGAGTCATCCCTCTCTGGTGTCATTGGTAGCATTGGTCGTTCTAACCATTCCGGCTCGGCTCGGGCCGCTTCCTGGATCCAGCTTGGCGGATGTACTCTTGTGAATTACATGGCGTACAGCCAATCATCGTATGGTGCATTTCAAATGTGGGCCGACACGGTAGACGACCAGTCTTACACGTACCCAAGCTTCTCAAGGTATTACCGCAAGAGCATGACCTTCGAAACGGGCAGGATAGACGATCGTTATGCCAACGCCACTCCGACTTTTGATCTCAGCACCCTGGGCAAGGGAGGGCCATTAGGAGTGTCATTCCCGGCTTTTGCTCAGAGCTGGAGTACCTGGGTGGCTCGAGGCCTTGAAGCCGTGGGAATTCGACCACGAGGCGCTCTGACTGACGGGACGCTGAGCGGTGCCACGTTCCAGATCAACACAATCGATGGCACTACCGGTCTACGAGCATCGGCCGAGTCGGCATATCTACGGCCCGCGCAGCATCGGTCGAACCTCGTCGTTCTCAACGGAACACTGGCGGAGAAAGTTTTATTTGACCGACACAAGAGTGCCAAGGGAGTGGTAGTTACGACAGGATCGACGACTTATCAGGTTTCTGCAGCCAAAGAGGTCATCCTCTCCGCCGGTGCTTTCCAGAGCCCGCAGCTCCTGATGGTTTCTGGAGTTGGACCGGCCGACGTCCTGGACCAACACGATATTGCTGTGGTGGCAGACTTGCCCGGGGTAGGACAGGGTATGAACGACCACGTCATGTTCGGCATCACGTATCAGGCCGACTTGGTCACTGAAACTACGACCACTCAGGGAGACAGTTTTACCCTGGCAACTGAAGAATTCGCAACCAATAGGACCGGCCCCCTGACAAATCCCGGCGGGGATTTCGTAGCTCTGGAGAAACTCCCCGCTGCGTATACCGCCAACATGAGCAGCGCAGCACAGGACGCGTTGGCATCTTTCCCTGAAGATTGGCCACATGTGGAGTTTCTTGTCCTCCCCGCCTTCACCGGCAATCAAAACACCCCGAATGCCGCGTCCCCAGGCCTGCCGGCGACGGTACCCGGGGCGAACTATGGAACCCTCCTCGGCGTGCTGCAAGTCCCGCAGTCGCGAGGCAATGTCACCATATCGTCGGCTTCCATGTCTGACCCACCGCTCATCAATCCAGCTTGGCTTACGGACTCCCGCGACCGAGAAGTCATGGTTGCCGTCTTCAGACGTGCGAGGGAGATCTTGGGTACCGACGAGATGAAGCCTATCCTGATTGGGGAGGAGTTCTATCCCGGACCACAAGTGCAGACCGACGAAGAGATCATTGACTACATCTCGACTAGTATTGGCGTCTTGTACCATGCATCCGCAACCTGCCCCATGGGGAAGGCGGATGATCCAAAGGCTGTCGTGGACTCGACAGGCAAAGTCTTCGGCACCAAGAATCGTGAGCATCATTCCCCGCTGAAATACCCGACAGTCAATACCTAGCCTTATCCCTTAGGATTTGAGCAGCACGTATTAACAGCGTTTGATCTCTAGTCCGCGTGGTTGATGCCTCCATTCTTCCATTTTTACCCCCGGGTCCCGGTCCCCAGATTACGATATGTAAGTCTTCCCTGTCCTCATTTTCTTTATGCTCTGTAATCCGATCTTCTACCGTGTACGAACACTAATGATGTGCCGCAAAAGATTCACTGGCGGAGAAAATCGCCGACGACATCAAAAGTGGACGCTAAGGATAACTTAACATTCCAAAGATGTCGAAGGAGATATAAGTTTCGTCACGTCTTCACGCCGTATTAGATCTTTTCATTCTTTTCATTGGGTAGAATGGAGCAATTGGTTGGATAACAGCACAATCAAGAGGATTAGGACATCAACGGTTCAAATGTTGTACATGCAGGTCCGGCAGGCCTCCAGCCAGTCTGTATCTGAGGCCTTTTGTCACAATATTTGAGCGTCTACGCCACAGTACTATCAGTTTCCTTTCTCGTTTTTTCGCAAGTTGTTTCTTATAGAGATAGATTAGAACGCAGTTCCGTGAACAATACAGGAGCCTCGGCGTCACCAGAGGCCGAGGCAAGAGATACAGCACAAAAGGGTCTATTCTCATTCAAATACTATTGCACCCGAGAAAAGGGAGGATTAGAACCAGTTTGAAGGTCTATAGACAGTATAGTCTGGTCGCCGCCCAGCAGCAGAAAGGAAAATGAGACATCGATCATGCACAGCATTCCAACGTTGTTCACTGCGGGGGATCTACCAAGGTAATGACCAGCCTACATAAGCCAACGCAAACGCTACCAAGTACTTTATTCCATTTAATTGCGAATTGTCCGGCAGCTCAGGAAATTGACAGCCTTGTTCGGTCGTTCAGGTGACCAGAAGGTCGAAACGAAATACGAGACGCGAGATGTAAATGCTCACAAGATACCTAAGCGGCAACAATGACAGTGTTTGCAGGACTCTGAAAGGGGGATTTATGAGACGCGTATGCCTCAGAAGTAAGTTGAAACCCTTCTTGGCCTACCATTCTATCTCTAATTTATGTCCTTTGATCTCTGCGTTAAACCACTCAATCAACTCGATCTTGTCTTGGCAGGTCCTTGCACCTCCTAGCACACCGCTTTCGATCACGGAGGCAACGGCATGATGGAGCAGTTGCTGCGCTAGATTCTTCCCCAGACACGCGCGCAATCCAACGCCGTATGGTATCATGTTTCTTTCCATGTTTGGGCGCCGCAGTCCTTCACCATCCTCGCCATCAAGCCATCTCTCCGGCCGGAATGAAAATGGGTCGGGGAAGACCTCGATATCGTGATGCAGCACAGCCGGAGAGCACCCAACGATGGAACCGGGGGCCATGAATGTCTCCCCCAGGCGGAAACCCGAGTCCGGGACGATACGGGTCATGCGGGTTGGGTTTGTCATTCCCAGGCGCAGCCCCTCTTTTACCACGGCGCGCAGGTATGGCCTTGTCGAAGCGGCATCTCCGTCGACCGCATCCCCACAGTCCTTTGCCTCGCGCTCCAGGTGTTGTTGTACATCGCGGTTGCGGGTGATGTGGAAAATAATAGTAGCCAGCATGACGGCAATGGAGTCTGCGCCTGCGAATAAGACGGCTTCGGCCTGGGCGCCCGCCTCGGCCTGGTCGATGCCAGCATCAATCAAGCGGGCTTGATAGGTGCCCTCGCTCTCTCTCATCAGATTCGAACATGTCGCTTGAACGATCTCAGACACGAAGTGATTCAGCTGCGTTGCGCTCTTTGTGACCACTTCGCTAGCACTCAGCCAGCTGGATAGTGCATATGCGAGCTTGAAGGCCCGGTTGGGAAGCAACGAAAAGCGGCCAAAACGCACGATGGCCGCTATGAAAGGATTGGCGCTCAAGTGTGTATCCCGTCGTTCTTGCACTCGCAGGTGCGCATGTTCTGTCAAGCCGCCGTATGCCCTTCCCAGGAGGTACGATGACGTGACGTCCATGGCGAGTCGCGCACTCCAATCCAAAATGTCTATCCTCAGAGATTCGAGCCGGAATTCGCGCAGTTGGTTCACAAAGGCGGCAACGGACTGGGTGATGACACCTCCCGGGCGGCTCGCGGCTCGCAGCCGTGCAGGAGAAAAGAGGGGAGCAACCGCTTTCGCACGCACATCGCGGTATCGAGTGTCCCGAGAGGAGAAGACGGATACGACTGGACCCAGATCGAAGTTTGAATATCGAGCATCTTTCATAAACCCGCCTCCACTGACGTATATGTCACGGATAGCAGCGCTGTTGGAGATGGACAAAGAGCCGGGTGCCACGCGCACAACCTCGGATTGGTATCGCTCGTGCAAGTCTCGAAGTACGCGACCCTCGACGCCGAGGTAGCTCACGACGTACATGTATACTGGGGAGATCCGGCCGAGAAGAGGGCCTGGGAACCCGGCCAGGGGGTGTAAGAAGAGATTCCATGAGGCCAAAGCGAGCAGTCCGCCGATGAGGAAGGTGAAAAGCAAGATGATAAACGTCATAAAAGTTGTCATCAATAAAGTTTTTTGTTCCAACCCAGACTGAACCCATGTTGGCCAATCCCTCACGACTCCGGTCAATCCCATCGTGGCTTTAGGTACTCGCAGATGAGCCTACCAGCATTGTTGCTGCAGTCGTCCAAACAGTGCCAGCTTTTCTAGGGATGTGCTCGCGAGGATGTTACTCGGCACCAAAGACACGCTTGAATTTTACTCGGTGCCGGGATTGGCTGCGTTTACTTGGTGCTGACGAGATCAGATTGTGCGTGCTCTGCTTTCCATTGCGTGTATCTGCCCAGATGATTACAAAATCACGGAATGTAACTAGTGTGGGACATCAAGCGTGGCTACCAAAATATAAACCCAGATCTGGGTGTTCCCGCTCTGAAAAAAATCGACTGGTAAACTCTGGCATTTCCGGGCTGCGGAAGAGCGTCGTTATTCGAAGTTAGGAGAATTGCAAGTGCCACTTGCAGGATGTCGCATGTACAGTCAGCCACTGGCAGCGAAAGCTTCTCGGGAAGATCAAACCTCGAAAAGATATTGGAGCTGTCTGCGGGCGTGACTCAGGAGTCATTCGCCAATGATGGTGAGAGAGCACAGGCGTTACGATCTCTCTGGGTCCTCGTTGCCCAGCTTGAAACACCGTGGGAGACAATTGTACGCCTCTGCATGGGCCAAGTAAGTAGTAGCCTGGCTATTTCCACTGGCCATGATCTGTACCGAGGGCTAACATTTGCTTGTACTAACCTAGCCTGCTCTGGGAGCAGCCCTCAAAGTCTCAAAGGACCTAGATCTGTTCGAAAAATGGCACGCGCGAGGCAACGTTGAGATGACGGCCATAGAGTTGGCAGAATTGGTGAATGCTGATGCTGCACTTCTCTGTCGGTATCCCCCCATCAAATTGTCATATTGTTCTGTCTGCAAAACGTAACTACTGCTGACCTGCGTGGAAAAAAAGCCCGTCTGCTTCGGCACTTGGCCGCGAATAACATGCTGGAGGAGACTTCATCTGACGTTTTCAAGCCCACCGCGTTCAGTCAATCGCTTGTCCAACCAGTGTTCGGCGAATGGATCAACTATCTGTGAGTGATACTAAACATCCTACAAGCCTTTTCTCTTAGCATGGAACGTCGACTCTCTGGCCGCTGGCTAACACGCCGCACGAAGATACGATGCTATAATCCCTTGCTTCCAGACTCTGCCACCGTGGTTATCCAAAAACACCTACAAGGCGCCGAAAGACCCCGCCAACGGCGTTTTCCATGCGGCTACGGGGTGGAGCGGCGGCGACTTGTTCGCCTATTACAATGCGCACCCGCGCGAGGGAGCAAGCTTCAACCACGTCATGGGTGGAGTCATGGCGCACCAAGCGAGCTGGTTGGATATTTATCCGCACGAGAGCATCGTTGCTGCTAGGGGACAAGGTGTAGGACCGCTCGTGGTGGATATCGGCGGCAACGTCGGCCACGACCTGGATCGGTTCCGTGCTGCCTATCCTGACAGGGCGGCCCAGCTGTACCTCCAAGATCGTGCGAGCGTGGTAAAGATATCTAAGTGTCCAGATCCAGTCAACAAGATGGAGTATGACTTCTTTACTCCTCAACCTATCAGAGGTAAGTAAGACCTGAGTCCCCTCTCCGTTGCTACCGAGCAAAATAGACCGAGCCAAGGGGTTCTGTAGAGTTTGGCCTCACTGACACGCCTATCGCAGGCGCGCGGGTATATTACCTGCACGGGGTACTCCACGACTGGCCAGACGAGTCCGCACTGGAAATTCTCAAGAACCAGCGTGCCGCGCTCAAGCACGGCTACAGTAAGTTGCTTATCCATGACCACGTGCTGCAGGAGACACGGGCACACCCGCACGCCACGGCTTACGATCTCACTATGATGGTCAAGGTCGCGGGGGTGGAGCGAACCGAGACGCACTGGCGTGCCCTGCTTAAAGCGGCTGGGTTCGATGTGGTCAAGATCTGGTCGTCGCCTCTGGCGGTGCAGAGTATTATTGAGGCGGTGCCTGCTGGTAACTAGTAATCATGTTCAACCATCAACTTTTTCAGAAGTGAATGTACACAAACCTCGAGAATATCAGTCGCCTCTCCTGATAATTACCGTATTCATTGGTGAAAGAAGCCCATGTCTCTCATGTAAGTGAAATCAACGGAAATCTTGATCATGTCGTCAAGATTTGGAAGGCAGCTAGTAAAGATGGTTACATAAATTGTGAGGCCTTGCTCAGGTTGTTGCCATCTCACCACGCAAACTATGGGTTGCGGAGCTTTGTCGAAATCTCGAATGATAGTTCCATGAGCAAGGTAATGGCGCTCTATGTAGATTTTCCCAGCTTCAGTCTACTGATAAGAGCACTCCATAAGAAATTCTATGGGAGGTCTCCAATCTCCAAGTAGTCTGAGTGTGTCTTGTAGGTGGACTGGAGCAATGTAGTTGATCGAAATGGATCGAATAAGTAGATATGAGAGCTATGAAAGTATTCTCCAGTTCCAAATGTGTTCTGGCCCGCCTCACACCGTAGCCTCACGAGTTTCAAGATAATTTACTGGACCATATAGTCTTAGGTATTCTTACATGGCAAGGAAACCCAATATCAGCTTTCATCCATGTGCTGAAACCCTACCAAACAGGCTACTCAAAGCTCAAAGTGC
This sequence comes from Diaporthe vaccinii, assembly GCA_039880775.1. Taxonomy (NCBI): domain Eukaryota; kingdom Fungi; phylum Ascomycota; class Sordariomycetes; order Diaporthales; family Diaporthaceae; genus Diaporthe; species Diaporthe vaccinii. Next base: position 426,693 of record JBCEDN010000023.1, read on the forward strand.
GACAACATGGCCCCTGACAGCTTGTTGAAGATGTTGCGGCGCTTATCCACAAGCTCCATGTATGTCTCCCGCGGCTCGGTTGCGATGGAACCAACTACAATCAGGTCCTCCCCCTTGATCAGCTCCTTGAACGCTACCTCAGTGAAGTCTTTGAGCGGCATTCCCAGAGCACGACCCCGCTCTTCACCCATATAATCATGAAGTTCCGCTGCACGATGCGTTTAGTCCCGCCATGAGACAAGAATCAGGGGAAGGGAACTTACTCTGCACGACGGGGGGATACAGCTCGATGATCTTGGTAGGCTTCTTGCGGTTCTGCTCGCGCAGGCAATCGACAAATGATGTCAGCGCGGCCTTGGAGGCCGAGTATGCTGCCATAGTAGTGGCGGGCACGACAGCCAGGTGCGTTCCCGTGATGATCAAGGACGTTGGGGTCTTCTGAGCCTGCAGGTGGGGCAGGAACTTGATGGACAGGTCCACGACACTGGTGAAGTTGACATGGATCTCGTTGTGGAACTTGGCCAGGTCGAACTCGGCAGCACGCGAGAGGCGTGTCTGGCTCTGGATGCCCGAGTTCAGAAAGACACAGTCCAGGGTCGGATAGCTTTTAAGAACCCTGAGGGGCAGACATGGCATATCAGCTCCAGTGTTCAGCTGAGGCATGAATGAAGGGAAGTCGGCCTACTGGGAAACGAAAGCGTCGATTCCGGCGCTATCTGTCACATCGAACCTGATGGCGCCAGCTTTTGCATCGCCGTGCTTCTTGACGAAGGCATCCAGACGATCTTGGCGGCGACCGACGGCGATAACTTTGGAACCCTCGGCGATGAACTTGTCAGCCAGGCCAGCTCCAATGCCCGAGGTGGCCCCGATGAGCAAAATGGTCTTGTACGTGAAAGGCATGGTGAACAAGTGAGTAGACGATGGGGTGGGTGGTGAGTGTCTGTTTGGTCAGTTGGATAAACAGTTGCAGGCTGTTGACGATTTATAATGAACCCCAGCCCTGAAGTATCTGGCATGTAGCGACTGCGGCTCTTTCCCGCCTGTCCTACTCATCCTCAATAGGCAGGCGATCCGGTGGGCATCATACCTGAGGTAGGTACCTAGGGAGGTACCTAGATAGGTAACTAATACATGCCATACCCCTGCCCCTTGTGCTGCTCTTCCTAAAGGGGCTAGCGTTCCGGAGTCCATCCCGCGTGGGAGCGGCCGACTGACGTGCAGGATACCTTGGTACCTGGGAACCTCTCGGCGCAGGCCGGGCATGCAGATCTACACCGGTGCGCAATAAAGGTCAACGGAAGGCTGGCCCGATTCGCAGTAGCTCCTGGGAGACATGCTGCTCAAAAGTCCAGTCCCTCGAGTTCAGTTCCCTTTGGCTTTCCTTGGCAACACCTTTGTATCTTTCACCATGGTCAACCGTGGTCGACCGTCGCGCGACTGTCGGCCTTGTAGGAAAAGGAAACTGCGGGTCAGTGTCACCAGCCTGATAGCCCACCTGATGGCCCCTCCAGCACGCCTGACCGAGAGTGTTTGCAGTGTGATCTCCAACGCGACAAGTGCGGCCAGTGCCGGCGTGCGAACATTGCCTGCTTTGGCTGGCCCGATCCGCGCGCCTTGATCATCCGCGACGAGACCGCTTCGGCTCGACAGAAAGTCCTGAGCCGCCACAGCAACTGCAACGCCTTGCCAACTTCACTGTCTCCGAGCTGGCAAGTCCGAGCCCGCCATGCCTTTTTCGCCTACTACGTCTTCGGTTTCTCCCGCAGCCACGATGCACTTGCACAACTGTATGCTGCCGCCTCGGTCGACAGCGTCCTCTCCGCTGCCGTCGATGCGGCCGCCCTGGCCTTCATGGTCAAGCACCACCAAGCCCCTGGGTCTGTGATTGAGACACATTCTGCACCCGTACGTCCCACCGCCTTGGTGCGCTTGGCCACCGAGAGCTACACTGCCTCCATTCGGCGTCTGTCTAGCATCATGAACGCTGCCATGCAACCCACATCTGCAGCCGGCGCTACAGGGAGTGGCGTGGAACAACTACATGATGACGCTACTCTGCAGGCGGTACTCCTGCTGGACCTCTACGAAAAGCTCGCCCATGTGGGGTCGCGACCGGGTCGAGCACCCCGGCCCCATGATACCATATCGAGCAGCGACCATCCTGGTGACGGGCCGTGGATGAGCCACCTGCGCGGTGCCCTGGACTTGGTGCGTGCCCGAGGTCCTCACCGAAGATATTCGTCGCCCACTGCAAGACGTTTGACTGCTCGGCTGGCCATGACGGTCGTCATCAGCTGTGCTGTCGCCGGTGTGCATGTTCCAGCCGAGCTACAAGAGCTCCGGATGGGACTCTTGCCGTATCTGGGCACGCCGTCCCTCAGTGAGGACCGAGTTACGAAGGTCGGGAATGCCAACTGGGTCGACCCCAAGTTCGCTGCTACAGGCCTAGTCATCGGCGTCGTGAATCTCGCGGCCGATGTCTCTCTGGGAACCACAACGGCCAGTGAGGTGGTCCGCCTGGCCACAAAACTGGATGGCCAGCTCGTGGAGATGGAGAGGGGCCTTCCCCCTCCTTGGCAATCTGAACGTGAATACACAAGCACCGACTCCAAAATAGTCTACGCGGGCTACTATGATACCTATACGGATCATTTTGTGGCCCAGGTGCGCAACGTCATTCGTTCCATGCGTTTGCTTCTTGCCGACCTGGCGTGCAAGCACTGTCTTCCCTGCTGGGACCCGGCGGACGATCCTTGCGGGACGTCAGTCTCAGCCCTTGTTCGCGACCTGTGCTGCGATATATGCGCATCTGTCCCGCAATTTGTTTGGCCCGAAGCACGGTCTGAGAACCGCATTCCGTTCACCTTCCTTCAGACCCTACAATGCTACACCCTACTGAGCCCCTTATACCTAGCTGGAAAGCTGTCGCCGCAGTTGGGTATGCGGACCTGGGTCATTGCCATCCTGAAGTACATGGCAGATTGCGGCGGAATGAGGGCTGCCAAGACGGTTGCAGATATCTTACTGTACACTCCTCAAGTCTCGTATTGGCAAATATACGCCATGTTGGGCAGCTACGCCTTCGCAGCGTAAGGAACGGAAGACCTATAGATTTTATAGCTCCATGTAATGATTGATTCGCAAGCTTTATCTCGAAAGTCCTTCTGAGGGCTCGTTTCCTACTTCGAAATCCGTGCAAAACTTCCACCGTGTCTCTTTCTTTATACCTCTCTCCCTCCAGTCGTTGATTGTTTCTGGGAAGAAGGAAAGGCTATCTCTGATTGATACATCATGCGCAATGATAATAAAGACGTCCTCACATTCGTCCAACTCCTGGAGCTTGCATACCGTGTCCAGCGCAGCATCGTGATCGGGAAATAGCATATTTCGCGGCAGCGTCAGGAAGGGCTGCTGTCGCACAGTATCCCCCAGCTCGAACTCGTGCAACATCTCTCCCGGACAGGGAGCTGGGCGCCACCCGGCTGTGGCCGGAGAGGGCAGTGGCAGATGCGGCGACGGGCGCAGCACTCCGGGATGATGGCATGCGTCTGCACCCATGAGCACAAACGCCGGCGTGGGCGAGGACTGGACTCGGGCGAGTCCGCACATATGTCCCACAGCGTGGCCGGGAGCGTCCAGAAGGTAGAACGACCCGTCGCCAAAGTAGTCGAAGGCCGTGAACCTCCCGATGCGCAGAGCCCCTTCACCGGAGAAGGTAATCTCCCTCACCGTCCGGCCCGCCGCGTCGCTATCTAGCACGCTTGCGTTCGGGACACGCGGCCAGCCGGGCCACGATGCATCTTTCACACCGGGGCCGACGACCAGATCGGTGGACGGCGGGAATACCGACGGGTTGCCGATGTGGTCGAAATGATTGTGCGACCAGATGACGGCCTCAATGTCCCTCGAGCGTACACGCAGGCCGCTCGCGTCGTGATCGAGCACGTGGGCGATGTCGACACCGGTAGTTGTCACCTGCGTGGTGGCCTTGATCAGCGACACAACGCGCGGCGCGTACTTTTCCCAGTCCGGGCGCACACCCAAGTCGAATAGGACGTGTCGGCCGCCACGGGAGACGAGGAAGCAGTATATGGGCGCATGGAAGGGCCGGATGCGCGTGTTGGTCTGCGGCTGCACAAAGAGCGCCGGGTCGATCAACAGGAGCGTTTTGCTTTGAACAATTTAGACATGGTTCAGCCGTCCCGCATCACCCTAGTACATGATGAAAGTACCAAGACGGGCCCGGTGGACGTTCCACAGAGCAAGAAAGACTTACGTGTCGATGACTCTCACGTCAGCCGTTGCGCCCGAGGCAGGGGTCTCCAGATGGGCCGACATCATTCTATTTCAGCCATGACGGATGGGGCACCTATTTTGGAAGGGCCCCAGGGCGGCGAATACATGCCTATAAAATGATGGCTTTGGGACATGTGGGTGGCCTTTTCAGCGGTGGCAAGGTGTTAAACTCGGCATAGACCGACATGCCCTCCCTGCTGAGACAATAATAGGAAGAGGAAGAGGACACTTTGAATGGAAATACCGGTACCGAGTTTTGTACTAAGTGTCTGGTACTCAGTGTCTGGTACACGCGTTGTTAAAGTGTCTGACAGATCCCTACCCAGACTGAAGAGTTGGGGCCACGGAATTCCAATTGTACCTCTAACTCAGCCTGACATGTGATCTTGTGCTGCCGATTGCATGAATGTCGCCGAGTTGTCCTTTGTAGTACCGACCTACTTCGACGACTTGCTTGTGCGACCTAGGGTACTTAGGTACTTTTACGATCTGCTTGTACGACTTCACCACTAAACTGAATTGGCAACATCGGATTTAACGGCGGCGGCATTCGATGTTTGCACGAAATGTGTACCTTTTTTGGCATCATGCCCATGTCCGGAATTAAGGCCTGTCTCGCTCTCTTCGGCGTCAGTGGCTCTTTGTAAGCGGTGCACCGAACTAGCTCACAAAAGGAGATACTTCTGAGCTGCTGGAGATGCATGTAGACTAGAAATACCAGCTGCACGCCCGCGTCGCATGCAGCTCAAAACCTTCGGGCTGTTCTGGTTGGCTTGATCTTCCACTGTCAACGAGTTTATGCAGGCATCTTCATGTAATCATGGCCAGCACACAGGGTAGCGTCGCCGAGAATCGCACGTCTGAGACATATGCGGAAGCTTCATGCAGCGATACACCACATGCAGACGAGAAGCGACAAGAACCAAACTTCAACAGCACCAACGTCTCCGATGCCGCGTCCGAATTTCCAGAAGGCGGCCGCCGAGCCTGGCTCGTGGTGGCTGGTGCCTGGGTCTCCTTCTTTGTCAGTTACGGCTTCATCTCCAGCGCCGGCGTCTACCAAGACTACTACCAGAGTACCCTATTACGCGACTATTCTCCAAGCGACATCTCATGGATATCCTCTATTCAGCTCTTTGCGCTGTCTGCCTCGGCACCCTTCGTCGGTAGGGTCTTCGATGGCCACGGTCCAAATGTTCTGGTCGCCGTCGGGACTTTTCTGCACATCTTCGGCCAGATGATGCAGTCTCTGTCGACGAAGTACTATCAGCTGATCCTGTCACAAGCTGTTTGCAGCGGGATTGGCATGGGCATGGTATTTCATTCATCGACGGCGTCTGTGGCCACCTGGTTCAGGCTACGACGCGGTCTTGCCTTGGGTCTCGCTTCTTCAGGCTCGGGTCTCGGAGGCGTTATTCTACCGTATGTATAGGCATCACTGGGGCAGCTTTAATGCACAGACATAACATACATGCTGACCTTGCCACAAGAATCATGTTTGAGAACCTTGTGAGCCAGATTGGTTTCCCGTGGACCGTCAGGGCTATCGCGTTCATGTTGTTGGCCATGCAGGCTTTCGCCATCTTCACTGTCCGCTCTCGACTGCAACACAGCGCGAAGCCATTCAGTCTCATAGCGTTCCTGCGTCCCTTCAAAGATTTGAACTTCGATCTCAACGTCTTGGGCTGTTTCTTCGGGTCTCTGGGTATGCTGCTCCCTTTCAACTTTCTGAAAGTGTCAGCAGACGCAGCCGGTCTGCCACCGAGTCTGACCCCGTACTTGCTTCCAATTCTCAACGCAGTCAGGTAAGATTTCCTTGTCATGCGAAGCACAGCTCAATTTTCTCGGGTTGGCATGTTGCTGATAGCATAATGTGACGCAACAGCATCGTCGGACGTATCCTGCCACTCTGGGCGGGCGACTTCTTGGGCGTGTTCAATATGGCCACCGTATTCGTGCTCTACGGTGCGATCCTAGTCCTCGCCCTGTGGCTACCAGGGGCTGCGTCCTCCGGCGCGGTCATCGCTTTCACCGTACTGTACGGCATACCCCTGGGCTTTTTTGGTGCCGCAATACCAGCCTTAGTAGCGCGCATCTCGGACATCCGCGAAATTGGCGTTCGCATCGGGATGACCTTCATCATGAATGGTATCGCGGGGCTTTTAGGAAACCCGCTTTCCGGCCTACTGATTGGCGTGGGACATACAACCGGCGCCAGTGCGTACGATGGCTTCAAGATATTCTGTGGAGTAGCTATTGTTATTTCGGCCATATTCTTCGCCTTGGCACGGGTTCGCCATGGTGGCTGGTCAATCATGAAGAAGGTTTAGGCCCGAGGAAGTCCTGTTCTTGTTTCATGTACAACAATTTTCTTTACCTTTGACGTCTTCTACCAAGCCAGACGATATCAGTGTATAAACATAGACTAAAGGACAGTGTGGGGAGTTTTTAAGCTTAAATACAACAACGTAGGCCATCTCTTCGTCGCGTGTACTTATGTCTTCGTTTCATAGCAAGGCAACTTTGCTAGGCGACAGAGGCTGCCAACTAATCTTCTTGGCCAATACCGTGTGGTTCTCGCAACACTATGGGCATCACATGTGAAGTTTGAGATATCACTTGCTTGTTCAGCCAATTCCGTAGGAATAAATATTGGCTTGGCTTAACGCCCTCCCCGCGAGGTGAAAACCGAAGCCTAGATAGGTGAATGCAACAGCGCATGGGTAAGGCTCCTCCTTTCCAGCCCAAGAATTCGCAAGTGGAATTGAATTACGATTTGGCCCGATAACACCTCTCAGACGTCTTGGCTCACCATTTCTGCGTACTGCAACCTCAACGGCCTGACAATAGCCAACAGGTAGCGTTGCATCAAGAATGCGGCTCTCAATATCTTGGTTGACTTCAGGTTACAGCCTTGCAAAAGAGTAAGATGCGCATGATTACTTGGGGTCCCGGTACCGAGTTTCACATGCGACACATATCGATCTCTGCAGAACAAGTGAACATCAAGAGGCGAGAACCCAAGTTTCACGCCCTCTTGGTGAAAGATCGCGATCATGTTCTCGCTCCGAGCTCCGATTTCGCTTCTGCCCCGGGCTGATGACGTCCGACGTGTCGCGTTTCTCACATCATCTCATTTCGCATTGGCCGTCTCGCCCGTGCTTACTTACGATAAGGCTGGAATGCAGTCCAACGCTGACATTGACATGCTTCCGTTTATTCCCGGTGGACTTTCGTGGTTATACACCGGTGTGAGCTGTGGTGAAATGGAGTAAGCAGCTCTTACTGCCTCGGTCCTGGCTGCCACGTGAATCTGTCTTCTTGCAGGCTCTATATCACTCCTTAGTATACGTCACTAAAGTCCTGATTTGAGACGTACCTCAACGAAGTAAATGATGGAAAATGTATTTTCGATTGATGCAGAAGCTATTGTATGCCATCTATCTACACCGGGAGCTGCTGTATACCATCTATCTAGACCGGAATCTTGAATGGAAAGGAAGTTCGGACACATTGAGATCCATGATATCTGAGAGATCATCTGCCATGAAGAAGCGTCATACCTGAGCCTTGGTATCGACTTGAATGCTGACGGGTATACCGATGTCAAGTAGAGCCCCCATGGCCTTTCCCAACTGTTCCGTAGTGCATCGAATGTTGAGAGATACTCGGAGAACTGGCTGCTGCACCTCATGGCCAACGGGACTTTCACCAGCGATTGCCCTGTCAGTGCGACCACCGGGTATAGTGGTCTGTGAACTTTGAACCGACGATGCCAGACCAGGACTGTCAGACTCGTCGAGCAGAGCGGAGGGGGCGGAATATTCAGGAAGCCTGATGGCACGTTTCTGAGACCCTGACAGGAACTAGTTAGACTGAAAGGCAGGGCAGCGTTCATGAATTACTTTATACGTACCCAGCTCGCTCGCACGACTGCCACCATCCATTGAGACAACCGGCAGCTTATCCTTGTCTGTTGTTGTGGTCCAGTGAGAGCCGCGCGGCTGTTGCATGTGGTTCTCCCGGGTGCCAAACTGCCTGACAGGAGTAAATGAGACACTGTGATCCATCACTGGAGCCTGATAGCTCCCCGTTTCAAATTCCGGCCATTGGTTTGGCGACATAGGAAATTCCGGAGGCAAATTGAATTGTTTGTCAAGGATAAAATCCAGGCTTTGGTCCATTGCTTGAGGTTGTTGGCGAGCTTCGTTGTGCAATATTGACTGCTGATTCAGGACCGAATTATTCAGTCTCTCGGACTGTTGGAGCATAGTCGAAGTGGGCCTTGGTGGCAGTGTTGGGGTCCGCGTCAATTTTTGGCCTCTGTAGCATGCCACTTCCGGGTCTGTACTGCTTCTGTCATCGTCCTCGTCAGTGCCGTCGTCCGATTCCTCCTGGAACTCCGGCTCTTGGCAAAGCTGTGGGTCACACTGGTTCGAAGCATTAGCTGCTGAGTTTATAGCTGTAGAGAAGGCCTCGGTTGGCACTGAAGAAGATCCAGGTGTTACGTATGCCCGACTCTCGTCATTCCTGGTCTTGCGTGTCATCTGCAACATGGAGTAGCGATTCTTCAAAGCCAACGGTGGCCTTCTCGGCACATGTTCAGCCGCTATGCTCGCCCAATTTGTGCCTTGCATATTTACGGCGCGACACAGAGTCTCATCCTGCTCTATACGTCAGTTCTATTGAATAGCTCAAATTTGGCAAGCTGGATTAGGGAGCTCAGACCTCTGCCGGCGTCCAGTCACTGTGATTGATACTTGGGTCCAACACCTGGGTCCAGTGACTTGAGCACTGGTCTGGGTGTCTCGTCCCGACCGCTGCAGCCACGAGTGTCCATTGCGGGCCGTACTTGGCGAAAGCCTCAAGCATTCGTTCGTCTTCACTTTCAGACCATTGTCCTTTGGACGTCAGCCCGGCGAGGCTGTTCCACCACCTCCGGCGGCAGTCCTTGTTGGTCCTCCCTGGGACAGATTTGGCCAGTTCGCGCCAGACTAATCCCCTGGATTGCAATGTTGCTGTAGGGAAAACGGTATTAACACAAGCCTTTCGAATGTCTCGTTGCGAGGTCTGGGAAGTCAATACCTTTGTTGACGGCATTTCGAAGAAGTTCGTCCTCGTGTGCTGTCCAAGCCCGTCTTTGTCGACCCGCTGTGCTCGCTGCCTGCTGAGGCATGAAACCCTCTAGCCCGCTCAGTATCTCTTGTCTGAGACCAAAAGAAACACTGGATAGCTCCAAGATCTAATATTGGAATATAACCCAGCTCATCGAGAACGTCCTGCAGGTTCCCAGTTGATCCTGAGTGGTTCGTAGCGAAAAGTAAAATGTCCAAACATTCAAGTTGAACGCGTGGGGTTCCTGCAAAATTAGTGCGTAGCAATAATGGAAATCGAGAGAAGAACCTTTATACATTTTTCTGCAGCAATCTGACGTTTTCGGCCCCGAACATGTGCAGAGGGATCGACAAAGTACACAGTACATGCAGGCGCTCGGGAATGAATTGATTACCAACGGGTATGTGTTACACAGCATTTGGAGGCCTGGAACGGACTGCATGGTCCTCTGTGCATTGTGATTCGTCAGGAAATCGTCCAATGGTGAAACCCCTTCGCAGCCGCTGTGAGGCTCATAAGGCCGAGACATATCAGTCTCATGCCTCACTTCGGTACAATGTTATGGATGTTCACAGAGATGAGTTTGCGTAGGCCACAGGCAATCTCGATCTGACCATGGCCGCTCAGACCAGCCAAAGGCAACACCAATGTCTACCTCGTTTGTTTTACTCAGGTAACAAAGTATTTTATATAAGTATGAGCCGGGACGTGCAGAGGTTTTAATATCATCAGCTTCTTCTGGAGCCATGGAGTGCGAGTACCTCCTTAGTACCCTCAAGAATATCGATGATGCGTTTGGTCAGCGGGGTACTGTACAGCCGCTTTAGCTGGGTGGACTTCGTAGCGTTGTGTCACGTTCGATGCCGCAGTAAGCTGAACTCGCAGCCTTTTACCCAGACTTGTTCAGTTTCGGATGCAACCCATGACTGATTATAATCAGACCTATTCGAGTAAGGCATGTGTTACAAGATTGAACAAGGTCTCAAGTACTGAAGTACTGATTAAGGTGATGGGCCAGCTCGGCCGGGACCAAAAAAAAGCGAATTCGCAAACACCAGTCACCACCAAAACTTCTCCAAGTTCTACCATGACACCTTAACTTTACACTCTTATTTCTTAATTGACAAATCCTCTTTAAACAAAACAAAAATCCCTATTAATGATATATAAAAGGAGTCTTGATTGTTTAAAATAGTTAGAACGGTAGATTTGTTGTAGTGGTTTCAGCTAGAGGCTGTGTAGATGGAGGTAAAGTTTGTGAGGTTGTGTTTTTTGGTCTGGCCGAAGCCAAGCCTCAGAAGCATAGTGAGGCTAAACGAGCAGACTACATTCCTCCTTTACTTCGGAGTCCGAAATACGAGGTACTGTATTGGGTCAGGTGGCTCAGCCCAAGCTCTAATGCACCACCTCGGATATCCCGGCCCGCTTGGTTGCTAATCTTCAACAGCAAATAGAGGTGACACTGTCACCTGTAACTAGCTGAGCCGCTGATTCATGTAGTGAATGGACGCCACAAAGCTTTTCCTGTCCTTGTCAAACCACCTACCCCCAAAATCCTCCAATCCTTCTGCCGGGCACCTTATCTAAATAAGCAAGTAAGAAATGCACCCTGGAAACCAGGGTGGGACAATCTTGTTGCTGATTAGCTGTAAGTACAAGACCTGTACCCGAACTCTACCCAACAAACTTCAAGGCCTTCCTAGACCACTTATGTGCTGTCATCTGACCCCCATTCATCTTCAACTATAGCTACCAAGTGCGCAATGGCTTACTACATCCTGCTGTATAACCCAAACGACACATACCCATGCAGTGCAGTCTTGAGTGTGGTCTCAATGTACTACTACATAACTCAACTCCTACCTGTTCTGGGCGCTGATACTGCTGCTGTTGCATGAAGAACGGGGGCTTAGACGGGTCATGTAATTTGTGAAGATCTGAAGGGTTCTTAGTAGTGACAAACAGCACCGCCAGGCCCGCACCGTCAGGCCCGCACCGTCAGAGGAAATATAAACAGACAACCTGTGAACGGTAAACTATCCATGATACACAGTAAGTGAGTACGTAGATACCATTAAACCCTATACCTGTTGGCATTTGCCTATGTACAAGATGATAAGGACCACGGTGTGAGAAAGTCGGTAATCTAGGAATCATCCCCCGTCGTACCCCTTCCTGATCAATATAGAGCCCCTCGCCTTTGGTCATGGCCCGGGACCAGCTCGAAGACGGCTGTCCACGCGAGTGGTTTGATCAACGTCATGAGATGCATTCCCCTCTACTAGGTCCACCTTATCATGCTGAGACATCAGCCGCAGCGGCCTGCTCGACTTCATCGGCCCATTCCGGGGTTCGGGCCGTCTCAGTTGCGCCCCGTACCTAATTCTACGGGGTCTTACAATGTCTACAAGGCGTGTGCAAAGACAGGGCCTGCCATTACCACATACTATAGGTCAGTCGTACGAATCACCGCCCTGAAGCGCATGTGGTAGTCGAGGCGGGGCCACATCATGCCGACGTCCAGATTCATAGCTCAACGTCCAGAAATTCATGACCACGCCCGAAGAACCCAGATTGTGTGATCTTCACCACATGTGCTCGACAGGAAGATTCAGAGGTAATCGTGAGTGAAATAGGCCAGTATCTTCGCATAAGGAGAAATCCAAGGTAACTAGCAAGAATCCCGACTACATATCAGCCGTGTATGTTGAGTCTGAAGCATGCTCATATCTACAATTTTGCTTGGCCAGTCTGACCCTCTAATATCGTCTCCATCTTATCTTTCCACACCTGAGCCCACGCCGGGTCAATGGCACCAGAGTCGTAGCTGACACTTGCGTCGACGGAGTCATCACTGCCCCAGATTCCAATCAGGAATTCGCCGTCCCTGGGCCGCACATTCTGTACCATGCTCCTGATGTCGGCTATCAGCGCATCCTCCTCGCTGTCCAGGGACTTGCTCAAGTCGATCTGCCCAGGCGTCGACCCAGGGTCTAACTTGCCCACCGAACTAACGCCGCAGGTTGCCATGGTTGGGTTGACCTGCTTGAGAAGGGTCTTCTGGTACCGGAACTCCCGGCGGAGGTGACCAGGGAGCTTGATGTTTGCGTGCTCGATCACGTCGAGGTAATTCATGGCGACGACTCTCCCAGCACCCCTGGGCCCCATGAATTCCAGCATGTCCACGGTCTTGTCATTCCGGGGCCGTTTCTGATACCTCGAAAGTTGTCTCTGCGCAGATCGCACCAACAGCCTGATCCGCCCGTCAAGGTTGAGGTCAGACGAGAGGAACGGCAGCACGACGCCGTCTGAGAATGCGAGCATCATACTGTCGGGCTTCGCGGTGTGGTTGAAGAATGGGCGCGGGTTGATGGGGAAAGACCCGATGAAAGCACGGCGCTCGTGCAGAGGAACGTCGGGGAAGCGCTTCTCGTAGATCTCCATCATCACGATCCCCGCGAGGACGAAGCTGCCGGCCCCGATGCTGCACCCGACCTCTCGGCAGACCCTGTGCAGTCGGCGGGTTCCGTCCCTGCCGATGTGAGCCACGACTCTCCCAGCGTTCAACGGGGGCACCTTGCTGTAGTCAAGGACTTTGTCGAATGTCCTCAAGTCCGGCGCGACAGCCTTGATCGGCGCGTTTGGGTAGCGGAGCGGATTCTGGAACGCTGGGGGCAGGGGCTTCTGTACATGACGGAGAACAAGAGTGATCGCCCAGAACCATCGCTGCCGTGCGCGAGAACCGGATATAGGCGGGTAGAGGTCTTCCTGAGAGGGTGGAAGCCGCTCATGTAAAGTCGATATGAGGGGCGGGACCGCGGACTGGAGCTCATCAGTCTTCCTGTTGAGGAGCTGCTTGAAGTCTCCGGTCCAGTTGGCGTTGGTGAGGCCGTCCGAGATTTGGTGGGCGATGATGAACAAGAAGCGTAGTGAATAGGTGGAAGGCCCGCTATTCTCCAAAGGCAGTACCATGATCTTGACAAGTGACTTTGCTGCGTCGAAGGTCCTGGCCACGTTCTGCGCATGGAAATATAGCTGTCCAGCATCTACTGACGAGTAGTGGTCGTCCAGAAAGACAACCGGGTCTTGCGCGGAGTCAATCGCATGATCATAGCCGTTTGGCCTCGCTATGACGAAGAATCGATCACTTTTCTGCACTGCGTCGTGGTCCATGTAGTCTGCCGGTCCTGTTGCGGTGGCACATAGCAGAGTGTGCCTGAGACGCAGGTTGGTCCATGCCAGGAGGATGTGCCGTCTCAGCTGCGCTTTTGATTTTGTTGTCTTGATCTCAAAGGACATGGCCAAGTTGATGTCGGCTCTCCCCTCGTGGTAGGTACCGTCATTGTCGAAGCCTTTCTCCACTACGCCGAGTGGGCGGTAGAAGACAGAGGCACCATTGTGTTGAGCCAGTCGCCACTTGTGATAGCCCGTCGCATATCGTCGCAGCCAGTCCATGGCTCCTTCTTCTTGGTGTTGACCATCAGCTCCCGCAACTGGCTTGGGCGACATCTTTGAATTGTCGAGTTTCGCATCACCAGCGCACGATGCAGAAAACTCCACGGGAGACGTTTGTTTGCTGCCACCAGGTAAGATGACTACAATGCAGATCCGAAAATGTGGTTGTTCCCCACTTCCTGGGGGTTTCGACCGGGACCGACCGAATCCACTGCACCACGTCCTGCGGGGGGTCGAGTTGGTGCCTAGCGCTGCTAAGCTCATATAATAATAACTCCAAGGCAGATGAGACTATTCATTGTCTACGTTCCTTCCTCGTATGCACCTCTCTTGTGAAAATTGAAATCCGTCCATCCGGCCAAGAACTGAGGGGCTTGTTTGTTGAGGACGGACACAGCGGGAAACTCAGCGACCTTACTACTCATTTGCTCGTGCGGCCACCTGGGCTGTTAGGCACCTCCAATGCCATGGGCGCTCCATTGCAATCCCTCATATCAGCCGTCAGGTCATGCTTGCTCAAAAGGCATGACTCCAGCCCAGAGCCTATCAGAAATATCAGTGATGCCAATGCCCCTGAGAATCGACCCATCGGAGCAACGACCATGGACACGCCGGATATTATGGAAAACTTGTTGAACTGCTTGGACGAAATGACCCAGAACGAAACATCAAACCCCAGGCGTCGTGAGAACATGCAGCTATGCAGAGACTTCGTCAGAGATCATGGCTGGCCAAATGAGGGCTACTGTATTTGGGCGCTAAAGGGAGTTGTGTTAGTTCTGACTGAGGAACAAGTACTCAAACTGCCTAAATCAACCCCCGCCAGGGTAGATGCGTACACGATGGTAAGTAGACACCAACCCGTCCTGTTTTGGTCTATTTGGTTTTGGAAGTCCTTTCTGATGTTCACCACAGAACGCATCCCTCACGGGTCCGAGCATGGATCTGTTGTACTAGAGCCAGCGGGGCTCATTTGCGTGACAGACCCGAGCAGGAACGGTACTGAAGAAAACAATAAAATTGTGGTGGCTTGCTGTGGAAAATTTGTCATTGATGAGAAGTTGTTCCATGCCTTGGTGTCCCGCAAGAGAGAAGTGACTTAAGTAGTGAGCCGAGACCCTCCTAATTTCTCAAGCACTGTCTCTCAGTTACTCCAACCAGTCAAGACTCTGGCGTCTGTGATATCGAGTTCACAGAGAAACAATGATCGCAGCTGGTCATGGGAGGTGGTGGCAAGGCAGAGATGGGTCCAACTGAGAGGACAAGAAGGATGGTGGCAACCACTTTGACAGCCAAGATCTGAATAGTAGTCAAATTGATTAGCAATTAAAAATCTTGTACAACTGTAGGTTCTCCTTGTTTGTCTTGATACTTTACAAAAATCAGTGTTGCTGGCAGCTCTTCGGGTGGAGGTAGTCTTACAGCCGGTCCCAGCTGCAGGCCAGCTGCTCAAGGCAAGGTCCGATAAGATAACAACAGCTCCGATCCCCGCCATTGACCTCGCACTTGGGTGGTCGCTTGTCTGCTTGCCCCTCTGTTGGATGAGAGACTCTGGCTGTAGGGGATGAATCACCAAGACAAATCTCAACTTTGGAATTTGTCATGTTGACATTGACTGTTTAAACGCCACAACCCGCGCCTGCCTCTTCTCAGTCTGCCGCCCTCACCTACACCTGCCCGTATCTCCTGAGAACCCGAAGTCCCTCAGTTCCGGACATCGCCACTGTTGCGACCAACAGGCGCACGTACACACTGACTTAGACGAGGCTGTGTGACTGTCCAGCATGAACCAGGGTCCACAATCGGATCACACCCAAGACACCCTCTGCACTACCACCGCCCATTCACCAGTCAAGATGCGGGACATGCCGCTGGACCACGGCTCGCTGGAGCACCTCCTGCCGTCGCACTGGAAGACCCAGATCACCGCCTGGCTGGCCGAGGACACGCCCTCCTTCGACTACGGCGGCTTCGTCGTCGGCGACGCCCCGCGCACCGCCACCCTCTGGGGCAAGTCGGGCGGCATCCTGGCCGGCGTGCCCTTCTTCAACGAGGTCTTTGCCCAGACCGGCTGCGCCGTCGAGTGGCACGCCAGCGAGGGCCAGCACGTCGAGCGCAACAAGGACGGCGGCGGCATCAAGATGAAGGTCGCCACCGTCACCGGTCCCGCGAGGGGCATCCTGCTGGGCGAGCGCGTCGCCCTCAACATCCTCTCCCGCTGCAGCGGCGTCGCCAGCATGTCGCGGGGCTTCCTCGTCAACCTGCGCTCGGCCGGCTTCCGCGGCCAGCTCGCCGGCACGCGCAAGACCACCCCCGGCTTCCGCCTGGTCGAGAAGTACGGCATGATGGTCGGCGGCGCGGACGGCCACCGCATGGACCTGAGCTCCATGATCATGCTCAAGGACAACCACGTCTGGAGCCGCGGCAGCATCCGGGACGCCGTCGCCGCGGCCAAGAGCGCCGCCGGCTTCTCGCTCAAGGTCGAGGTCGAGGTCCAGAGCGAGGCCGAGGCCGACGAGGCCATCGAGGCCGGCGCGGACGTCGTCATGCTCGACAACTTCTCGGGCGAGGGCGTCAAGGTTGCTGCCAAGAGCCTCAAGCAGCGCTGGGCCGGCAAGAGGCACTTCCTGGTCGAGGTCTCGGGCGGCCTGACGCTGGACAACGCCGAGGAGTACGTGACGAATGGTGAGTTGTGCCCCGCCCCGCCCCGCCCCCCTCCTACCTCCTTGACTGCTCATGCTCGGGCAGTTTGTGCCTCTGAATGATGCTGATGGCTGTGATGCAGATGTCGATATCCTGTCGACCAGTGCGATCCACCAGGGAGTCCCGCACGTTGACTTCTCCCTCAAAATCAACCATTGATGTCTCTGATCACCATTCAGTCTCGATGTAAGCAATCAAGATGGGGGGACCGGGACGAAGGGTGCTTGGCTGGATGGCTCTACGGATGGATTGATCCCTGAAGCTACACTAAGCTTGACTTCCGTAGCACTCCATAATTCCAGCACAAACACTGGAGTTATATGAGAAGTGTAGTGCACCGCTACCAAACTGACTCACGTAGAATAGCATGGTCTGTCCTCAGTCTAGGAGTCCCAGGACTTAACATCGCTGGTGGATGTAATTACATATCACGCGAGCCACTCAACCCATAAGCCTGCGTCTGGAGGATAGTTCATGTATTACACACTCGTCGCGTATCACCTATCTGTTATAACGCGTGCCCAGGACCTATGGTCTCGCTGGGGCCGCGTCCTTGGATGCCACCATCCAAGAAGCTTCACTGTGTCCCATTGAACAACAGTCAGCTGATAGGCTACCACCCCGACATCAATCATTATTTTCTGCTTTCGTCCCCTGTTTCTCTGCTCCTCTTTCATTTGTTTCTTTTCTTTTTTCTTCTTCCTGCCCTGTTATAAAATTGTGGAATTAGGTACTACAACCCTGGGGTGGAAGCTGGGTATCATATTCGCACAACGCCTCCTCTTGCCATCCGATGGACCAAAAAATGCTGGCGTAGCTGCTATGAAACAGGGATGCAGCGCAGTGTGAACCGCAGAATGCACCGCAAATGGGAAGACATGCCGCCTAATGGTATATCCGATGCCAAAACTCCTCGCAAAAACAAAAAACAGCAAAAGGGGTAGGATGGGTAAAGGCATAATCGTGGGGTCATCTACTAATGGGGCGCCACTGGGGTGTGGCCGTTTGTTGCAGCCTTGAGAGAACTTGAAACCGGGTGGGTTGATCGTGGCTCAGATGCTGACGCCTTCAAGGTGAAGAACCCTGGAAGAGTCGCCAAGGAAACGGCGGCGGAACTCGACGATCCCTTGGGCGATAGTCTTGAAGTCTCGAATCTTGGACTTTTGGAAGGACGCAACCAACTCTCTAAGCCCGTTGTTGAATGTTTTCTTCTGGTCTCCCGCCAAGTCGTCTGAGCTGCCGAGCTCCAGAATAATCTTATCATCTGGCAGGGTAAGGAGTCGCAGTCAGCTTTTGAGGGGTAGGCCGGCGGGCGTGTCACTACAGTTAGCAGTCCTGCCACGAGGGAAACTTGACTTACCCGGAGCAACCATGTGTGCAAAATGCTGGAATTGACAAGCACTTCCTCTGGGGCAGTCTCGCCCATCCAATTCATCGGGGCAGATCTCCCTCTTTGGATCGATTCTATTACTGTATGTCAATGATTTGAGTCCGCCTGCAACGCTCTCACTGTATCTGGGGTGGAATCGGAAAGCATGGTAATATCGCAAAGGGCTCTCGTAATCGGTGAAGAAGGTCTGCTCGTCTGGGATAGTTTTGTGGGCATCCTTTTCACCAATTAGATAACTGCGGTCAGTGAAGCGAGGAAACGATGTATACTTCTCTGGACACGTCTGCGGTGCGCGCTGATGGGTGCGCGAAAAAGTCTGCACGCGCTTCGATCGTCGGGTCATCGTTGGGTATTGTGGCTGTCGAAATTCGGGTCGGCATGGCCAAAGGCGGAGCAGTCTCTTGAGACCCGCCGCCTGGGGCGTCCGCATTGCAGGCATTCTCGACGGGAGCAGGGCTGAATGGCGGGGAATCGTTCATGTTGCGATCATTGCCTGCCGCATCTGGCGGCTCGTAGTCGTCGGACGTATTACTGTCGGCGACAGCTACCGCATGCTCCTCGGTGGAGGCAGATGTTGCGATGGCGGCCAAGACTTCTGCTGGTCGACTGGCCGGGAGCTGGGAAGCATCACCGGCATGATCGGGGTCTGGAGAGGATGACGGATTGCTCCCCGTCTCGTCAACAGCAGCTGACGCTGGAGCCAAGGACGCGGAGGTAGAAGGCCCCACCTCTGAGTCTGACTTCCCGGACATGGACTCTAGGTCCATGGGGGTCGACTGCAAGGGACCGTCGTGAACAGTCCTCTCCGCTTCATCCTGAACTGACCCACCACTAGAGGTGGCAGGCTTTTCTGTGGGCAGGTTCTCCGAAACATGATCTCCGGTCGAGTCAGATCCGAGCTCATCAGTGTCCTCATCCTCGTCTTCCTCCTCCATGCGCTGTTGCTGAGCCAGCTCGGCGTCAATTTCGGCTTGCAATCGCCTCCTCTCCTCTTCCATCCGCTTCAATTCAGCGATCTTATCCTGGAGTTTAGTTGAGAGTCGGGGGGACTGAGCGCTTGCTTTTCTCACCCGACGCTCGACCCTAGAGTACCCACCAGGGGGTGAGAAGACTTGCGGCTTTGTGGTCTTGGCCGCCTCGGCTTCTTGTAGTAACTGAGCGGATGGACCATTCTTATCGTCCACATCGCTGGTAGATACTACACGTTGTACCACGGGCCTCATTGCTTGCTCTGTGGGTGTCGCGCCTCCAGCACTAGGCGACTGAGGGGTGGAAGAACCGGTACTGGGCTTGACTTTGGCTCGAGCCTCTGCCTCCTGAATCTTGCGTTTATAATCCGCAATAGCTTTCTCCATAGCTTTCAAGTCAACAGTGGCGGCTTTCCCACCTGGCGTGCTGGGCGCGGGACTAGATATGTGTCGTGGCGGACCAGCATTCGTGAGCGGAGGGTAGTCGCGGACTGAGGGCCCTCTCCGAGGAAGATTGAAGGTTGGCTGTGTCGGTGCAGGAGAGTCCTCGGTAGGTGAATCCACTTCCATATCGATGTCGTCGTCTTCGTCTTCATCATCGCTGACACTGATGACCAATGAAGAGGCCTGCCGGCTAGGAAGAAAGGGCCGCTTGACAATCTTGGTCGGGTAATCCACGAAATCGGCTGCTACAGGGCGTTTTCTCTGGTTAATCGGCTTGTTTGACAATCCAGGTGGGACTGGGCTCTGGAAACCTGAATTTTGCCGTGAACGGTCTGGAGCCGTAAGTAGCGTTCCTGATGGTGTGCCAGCCTGGGTAGTAGGATCTGATGCAGCCGATGTCTGCGCTGCCGTTGTCGGTCCTGGAGTTGGAAGTATTGAAGAGGGGTTCTGAGCAATATCGTTCTTCGGCGCATTGGGCAAAGGAGCCTTCTGACCAGCTTGTTGGGTCCGAGCCTCTCGTGCCTTGCGCAAGGCCTCCATCTTCTGCTGCAGTAGTAAAGTCTTCTGCGCTTGTGTGGTGGGTTTCGCTGCAGGTGTCGTCGAAGGCGTTGAAGCACCAGCAGATGTGGTTGCCGAGGGAGCTTTGGGTTCTGTGGTGGCCTCCGCCGCGGCCTTTGCTTTCTTCTCAGCCAAAAGCCGAGCGATCTTGTCCTTGCGCTCCTCTTGCTTCTTTGCCATAGCGTCTGCTTGAGAGACCTGGGATGGCTTCGCAACCTGGTCCTGGGTTTTGTGCTCTTGTATTTCTGCAGGCTTCCCAGATGATACAGAATCGGTAGTCACAGGGGCAAGATTCAGTTGGGTGAAGAGCCCTTTCATCACCTTTTCGTCAAAGCCTTCATCGAGATATGTCTGGTATTTGACACCCAGAGGCAACAGTCGAAGGATCGCCTTCTTAGCTTCATTCTGAGCTTCGGGCAGGCTCCTGGGAATCTGCGAAGCCACCGCACCTGGGCCTGTATGGCCCATGTTGTTTTCTTTGCTTTGATCGGTAGATATGACCTGCTCTTGACCGTCTGGAGAGCTGCCAGCAGACAAGGCAGCGTTGGAATCGTTACCAGTTGAGTTGTTCTGGATCTGAGTGGGTCCTATGCCGGGTTAGTAACGGCCTTCCTCTGCTGCGTTTTCTGCCAACACACCTTGAGGGTCTTCTGCCCTGGCTTGTGGCTTTGGGTCTTCCTGTTCGATCTCCCTGGGCGACAGGTACGGAGAGTATGACCGTGAGCGTTCGCGCTCTGTGCGCGTTGGCTCTTTCTCTCTCGGAACCTCACCGCTAGTTGGCTTGTCTGTGGCAGCTTCAGGATGACCGTTCGAAGCAGACACCTCGTCCATCTCGGTATCGTAGAAATTGGCCGCTTGGTCTGTACTGCTTGCAGCATGGTCCTCGGAGGACACTGGAGATACTGTTTTGGTCTTTGACGGCACGACTGGCTGGTCGTAGACATCCTCGTACAGGTCGTCGAACTCGCCATCGCTGCACTCACCTTCATCCTGAGAGTCGACATCTTTCAGCGGCTGCCTCGACTGCACCTTCAATTGCTCCTCCTTTGGCAGCGTCTTGCTTTGTGGACGCGCAGAATCTGGTCTGTACTGCGGCTTCGGTTGCGGCTCTTGCGATAGCGGTACGTGTGCTTGAGAATGCGTTTGAGACGGAGGAGCAGGTGGAATAGGGACAAAGGTCGAGGCATTGTACGCAGGGTAAGCGGCTGGCGTGGCGGATGTCGCATATCCAGCCTGATCCCGTTGCCCGCCAAAGGGGACAGGGAACTGAGGGGCCGTCAACGGTGTGCCAAGGCCGGGTATGTTGTTCGCATTGTAGTCATAAGCAGACTGCGTTGCAGTATAGTAGTCTGCTGTCGCAGGCGGGGGCTGTTGTTGAGGAGGTTGTTGTGCGCCATAGCCTGGAGCAGGATAGGCACCATAGGGTTGGTACGGGTATTGTTGTTGGGGCGGCTGCTGGCCTTGGAAGCCGTAGCCATATGGAAAGTGGGACATGTTGGCGCTCTTGACGCGCTCGCTTGAAGTGGTCAGGAAGAGAGGCGCCAATATCGTCGGGACTTGACCGCGCGAAGATGATCAACGGGATGTGATGAGCTCCTCGAGAACGCGCATCATCGGGCAGCAGACTAGTGCAAGGAAATTGTGGAAAGCGTATGCCACCGCGGACAGTCCGAGGCACGGGGCAGTGGTTTCTGAAGTACAGTAGAAACTTGACGCGCGAGATGTGACACGTGCCTACCAACGTGCTTATGAACCTGTTGGAAGAGGTTGGCGGTCGCTGGCAACTTGGTGGCGATACAGTGATGTACCGATCAGTGGGGTTGCGGGACGAGAGAAGAATGGTTTTGGTCTCTGGCATGCACCCAACGCGGGCTGAAGGCAACTCGTCTCGCGGAGGGCCTCAGCTGGATGGAGAAACAGTTCCGGGAGCGGCTGGGTGGATTGTGCAGCCGGCTCTCTGGCCGTGAGGTGCACCGGAGTTGATGCTGGGCAGACAAAGAGGGCAGGCAGTGGTGAGCTGTGGTTTGTCCTTTTGTATCCCTTGGCTTGGAACGTCGAGAAGAAATTGATTGTGATTTTTGGCACCGTTCCGTTTTGGGTCGTCCAACGGAGCAGCGCTTGGACCAGTCACAGGGCCCAGCTTGCTGCGCCGTCTTTGCACCTTGATCAGCACGGGCCACCCAGAGCCTCAGGGCCCCATCCCTGTAGTGGGCGGTTGGAGTGACTGTTGAACAGCCGTGACTGGGTAAGACCCATGGGAGGATTTGCAGGGATCCGCAGTTGCCCTGGCGTCATTGTTTACTTTCATGCAGAAGGAGCAGCAATTGGAAGGCTGGGAAGTGGTACCTGAACATTTGGGCCGCTGCTCGCCTTCCCAGACTGCATCTACCACATCGTGACCAACAATTCACCCGCAAGACCGACTGGATCGCCGCCATCATTCCTCATCGTCTTTAACATGAGATTGCGGGCACAGCTCAGGAGTTTACGCTCATGATATCCGGCTTTCCTTTGCTTTGTGTTGGGGCCTGCACACGCGTGCCGCTCTGATTTGCACCATTCTCACGCGGTCGCGTTTTGAAATTTACTACCCGGTGTTGATGTTTACATGACTTTTTGAATCTTTCTCGATACCCATACCCATACCTATACCGATACCGATACCTGCGCGAAGCACCTCGTCGCCGACGACAGTAATCCCAACCAGAGACCGCGGAAGCCTGAGCAAATGCAACATGGGCACCGTACGCAACAGCCCGTTCATGAGGCAGTCGTCGCCGTCGCCGAGGCCCCCAAGTAATGGCAGACCGAAATCCGCACTCTTCCCATCGCCCATGTCTCCTCCTTCTACATCTTCGACCCCAAATGCCCCCGGCCATGTTCGCGGGAAGTCCCTGGGCACAACCCTCAGTCCCGGCAGCAGCGACGTCAAACAAGGACATGTGCGAAACGTGTCCAAGGGGGACACCCCACAGTCCAATACCTTCGCTCCCTCTTTCATCAAGAGCGACGAGATGAGGCAGAGATCCGACGTCGTCGACGGCATAGAAGGCGAAAATGACTTCTCAGGGAAGAGATATGTCTGGCTTAAGGACCCCCAAACAGCTTTTGTGAGAGGATGGGTGGTCGAGGATCTTGGTGGTAATCGCATATTAGTCCAGTGCGATGATGGAAGCGTGGGTAACACATTGAACCAAGTACTCCTGGTCCGAAGCTAAACTTTCCATGTAGCAACGCGAGGTCGACGCCGAGAGCGCCGACAAGGTCAATCCGGCGAAATTCGACAAGGCCAGCGACATGGCCGAGCTGACCCATCTGAACGAGGCGTCTGTCGTACACAACCTCCATATGAGATACCAGTCTGACCTGATCTATACGTACTCCGGTCTGTTCCTGGTGACGGTCAACCCGTACTGCCCCATACCCATCTATACCAACGAATATGTCAACATGTATAAAGGCCGAAACCGAGAGGATACGAAACCACATATCTTTGCTATCGCTGACGAAGCCTTTCGCAACCTCGTTGACGAAGGGGAGAATCAAAGTGTTCTCGTCACGGGAGAGTCTGGTGCCGGAAAGACAGAGAACACCAAGAAGGTCATTCAGTATCTCGCCGCCGTCGCGCCTTCAGAATCATCTTCAAGGAATCGAGGCCAGCAGTCGAACCTCTCGGCGCAGATTCTACGCGCCAATCCTATACTGGAAGCTTTCGGCAATGCGCAAACAGTGAGGAATAACAATTCGTCCAGATTTGGTAAATTCATACGCATAGAGTTCTCTCGGCACGGCATGATTGCAGGCGCGTTCATCGACTGGTACCTCCTCGAAAAGTCTCGTGTAGTCCGCATCAATCCGAACGAGCGGAACTACCACGTCTTCTACCAACTGCTCAAGGGAGGCGACAGGCAGTTGAAGCAAGAATTCCTGCTCGATGGGCTCGATGTTGATGACTTTGCTTATACTCGAGAAGGCCAGGACACCATCGCGGGTGTTTCTGATCGAGATGAGTGGAACGCTCTGATGGAAGCTTTTGATGTGATGGGCTTCTCGGATAAAGAACAGAGTTCCGTTCTCCGAACAGTGGCCGCTGTCCTGCATCTCGGGAATATCACCGTGATGAACGAGAGCCGCACGACTGATCAGGCTCGACTTGCGGCGGACGCCAAGCAGGTGGCGGAACGTGTTTGCAAGCTCTTGGGAATCCCGTTGGAGCCTTTCCTCCAAGGTTTGCTCCACCCCAAGGTGAAGGCTGGGCGTGAATGGGTCGAAAAAGTACAGACTCCTGAGCAAGTGCGACTTGGTCTTGATGCCCTCTCGAAGGGCATCTACGAACGGGGTTTCGGCGACCTCGTCACGCGAATCAACCGACAGCTGGACAGAACAGGAATGGGCATGGACGAATCTCACTTCATCGGTGTTCTCGATATCGCCGGTTTCGAGATTTTCGAAGAGAACAGCTTCGAGCAGCTTTGCATCAATTACACCAACGAGAAGCTGCAGCAGTTTTTCAATCACCACATGTTCGTTCTTGAGCAAGAGGAATATGCTCGGGAGCAGATCGAATGGCAGTTCATCGATTTCGGTCGCGACTTGCAACCGACCATCGACCTGATTGAGCTTCCAAACCCTATTGGCATTTTCTCGTGCCTCGACGAGGATTGCGTGATGCCAAAGGCGACGGACAAGACCTTCATGGAGAAATTGCACTCATTGTGGGACAAGAAGTCCAACAAGTATCGGGCATCAAGACTTCGAAACGGATTTGTCCTCACGCATTATGCAGCCGAAGTGGAATACTCTACAGAAGGATGGCTGGAGAAGAACAAGGATCCATTGAACGACAACATCACTCGATTGCTGGCGGCTTCAACGGACAAGCATGTCGCGAATTTGTTCGCTGATTGTGCAGATCACGATGATGAAGCGGTCGCCGTCCGAAGCAGAGTGAAAAAGGGCCTGTTCCGCACGGTCGCTCAAAGGCACAAGGAGCAGTTGTCAAGCTTGATGGCTCAATTACATTCGACACATCCTCATTTCGTCCGTTGCATTCTTCCCAACCACAAAAAACGGCCAAAGCAATTCAACAACCTGCTTGTCTTAGATCAACTGAGATGCAACGGCGTCTTGGAAGGCATCCGGATAGCACGCACGGGTTTCCCCAACCGACTTCCCTTCGCCGAATTCCGTGCACGATACGAGGTGCTGTGCCGAGATATGCCCAAGGGCTATCTTGAAGGTCAGGCAGCTGCCGCGATGATGCTCGAGAGGCTCAAGATGGACAGGGCTCTGTATCGAGTCGGGTTGACAAAGGTCTTCTTCAGAGCTGGCGTGCTCGCGGAGCTTGAAGAACGGCGTGACGCGCTCATCTCGGAGATTATGGCACGCTTCCAATCCGTCGCCCGTGGCTTCACTGCACGGAGACTTGCCTACAAACGCCTGTATCGCACTGAGGCGACGAGAGTCATACAGCAGAACTTCAGGGTCTATCTTGACCTTTGCCAAAATCCGTGGTGGCAGCTCATTGTGAAAATGAAGCCTTTGCTGGGTGCAACTCGAACTGCAACTGAGGTCAAGAAGCGAGACGAGATGATCCGTCAGCTCCATGATCAAATGCAGCATGAATCGGCCAACCGGCAGAAGCTCGAGGAGGACCGACGAAATGTTCACACAGAAATGATGCGCATTCAGCAGACGCTGGAGAGCGAGCGCGCCTTGGCCCTAGACAAAGAGGAGATCTTCAAGCGTCTTCAACAGCGCGAGGCCGAACTAGAGGACAAGCTAGCTGGTGCCATTGAGGACGCTGAGAAGCTCGAAGACGAGCTCGATGATCTGCTTGAGGCCAAGA
Organism: Diaporthe vaccinii; assembly: GCA_039880775.1. Lineage (NCBI taxonomy): Eukaryota > Fungi > Ascomycota > Sordariomycetes > Diaporthales > Diaporthaceae > Diaporthe > Diaporthe vaccinii. The sequence continues at coordinate 452,473 of JBCEDN010000023.1, forward strand.
AGAGAGCCGAGGAGGATGTCGAGAGGTTTCGTGGCCAGCTAGAACAGGCTGCCGCCTTGATTGGTCGCTTAGAGGAAGAGAAAACCGAGCTGGCCGGACGCATATCAGACCTCGAGCACGCAATCGAAGATATTTCAAACAGCCAACATGAGCGAACTGAGCAGGAAGCCGCCATGGAGAAAGAAATCCAAATGCTCCAAAGCCAACTCACACTGAAGGACAGGAAAACACGCGATTTGGAAGGCAAGCTCCTAGAGATCGACCAAGATACCGAAGTGAAGCTCCACAAGGCTGAAAAGGAGCTGCAGTCCTACAGAGCCAAACAGCAGCAACTCATGGCCGAGAACCGGGATGCCCAACATCAGCTTTCTGCGCTGTCCAAGACCTCAACGGATTACGAAGATCTAGTGCGCAAGAAAGAGAGCGAACTAGCTCTGCTCCGTGGGGACAACAAGAAGTACGAAATGGAGAGGAGAACGTTCGAGGACCAGCGCAAAACCCTTGCTGCCGAGAAAGATAAGGCATCCACTCGACTACGAGAGGTGCAAGCTCAACTTGACGCTCTCAAGGCTCAGCAGTCGCAAGTCCAGAGAGAAGCTGAAGATGCGAAGAAGCTCTTGCAAGCCAGGCTATCTGAAGATAGCCAAGCCGACCAAAACCGCCAATTGTTGGAGTCCCAGATCAAAGACCTCAAGGATGAGCTGTATGAGGCTCAAATGGAACTCAGTAGGGAGCGGCAGTCCCGCGACGATGTGCTTTTGCTTAGTGAGCACAAGTACAATGAGCTGCAAGAGGAGTACGACCAACTCAATGAAGCGAAGATTGTGATCGAGAAAGAGCTTTACGCGGCGCAGGATACTTTGAGACGGGCTATCGATGCTCGGGCCACGGCTGAGAAAGAACGTGACGATGCGCGACAAGAGATTCGAAAACTCAGAGCTGCCTACAGCCAGGCAGAGGAAGCGAGGCGTGAGGCTGAGATTGCTGGCGAGCGCGCTGCCTCTAAACTCGCTAGAGAACGAGAAGATAGCTTGCGAAAGGACTTGGACGCAGCCCAAGACCGCTTGAAGTGGTTCGAGGACGAATGTGCCAAGCTCAATCATCAGGTTGAGGACCTCAATAAGCTGATCCTATCCTCCGGAGAATTCGGCTTGAAGAACGACCAGGCAAAGGAACGGATGGAGAGGGAGCTTCATACCGTGAAGAGTCGTCTTACAGCGTCTGAAAACGACAACCGTGCACTGCTCAACAAGCTTCAGCAGAAGGGTTTGGAGATTGCTCGATCTAGTTCAAGAGCAAGTGAGGCTACTCGCGGGCAAGTCAACGTTCTTCAGCGCGAGAAGGCTAGGCTGGAGGAACTGAACACCAAGCTCAATAAGCAGCTTGGGGAGTCGCAAGTCAACGCCGCGGCTCTGGAAAAGAAGCTCGAGAAAGCTCAGCTCAACCTGGAGGACCTCAACCACGAGTTCCAACGCGAGGTCAAATCCAACCGCAATGCCGAGAAATCGACGTCAAATTTCAATGTTCAATTGGCGGAGGCGAATCGGAATGTCGAATCTGAGAGGCAACTGAGAACTCAAGCCCAGGGCACAATTCGAACACTCCAAGCAACAATCGATTCCCGTGATAAGGAGTTGCAGGAGCTCCGCTCCCAAATGCTGCGAGCCCTCAAGGTTGTTGACCCGGAGTCTGCACCCCCGGTCCAAGTCGACGGTACTACTGAGCGTGTCTTCAGCGAGAAGTATGATCTGGTCAGGAAGATCGAAGAACTTCAGCAGAAACTCAGAGTGCAGACAGCAGCAAGAGCTGGTGCGGAGTCCCAGCTGGTCGAGTTTAGGGCTGGACGAATGTCACCTGAGAGACCACGCCTCGGCGAGATTGACCTGAACGAAGCACCTTTCGATATGTCGCCTTCCTACCGAAAGTCAAAGACCAATGGACGGAGGATCTCGAACTCATCTACCCCATCGCGGCGTTTCACCAATGATGGCGAGCCTGGCAGTGACTCGGTCCGTTCTGAGAAGACCGCTGACATCTTGAGCTTCAACAACCGCATGGACCTAAAGGCTGAGATAGAAGAGCTGCAAAACCAGCTGCAGATCACCCAGATGCAGAATCGTCATTTGCAGAGCCAACTCGAGCGTTCAGGCACAGATCTTCCTGATTACGACGGGGAAACCCCGTCGCTCCAGCGGGTCAAGAAGCTCGAGGAAGCCAACGGCCGTCTTCACAGTCTACTGGATGATTCTTCCAAAAAGGTGTCTGCTTTGGAGAAAGCGCTCCGCACTGGTGAACTGTCCCTTCGCGATATCCAGACGAGATCACACGAGGAGATTCTTGACTTGCTGAACAACACAGAAGAGTCCAGGCGTTCGCTCCTGCACAGCCATAGGGATGCAGTCGCAGAGCTGACGGACGTCAAGGTGCACTATGACAAGCTCAGGCATGACCGCGCCACGCTTGAGGTGGATCTGCGTGACGCCAGGGGTGACTTGCAAGAGATGACGCAGGCACGAGAGCAGGAGGCAGCAAGTCGCAATCAGCTTCTGCAGGAATTTTCTGATCTCCAGATAAGCCTGGACGCAGAAACATCCAAACTTGCTGATGTGACAGCCAGCCTGAACCTGTACAAGAGCCGCGCAGACGAATACTTCAGTAAACTTGAGCAGGCCGAGATTGCGGTTCTCAAGGCGAATCGGGCGGAGCAATTCGCAAAATCTCAGGCCAAGGAGGCTGAAGACACGTATGCCGAGGTCATGGCGGAGCGCAAGAAGATGGACCAGGCGGTCGAAGATCTACAGCGTCAAAATCAACGACTAGAGGAGAAGGTCGAGGACATGTCGACAGACCTCGAGGCAGCAACACAGGCGAAGAGGAGATTGCAACACGAGCTTGAGGACTATCGGAATCAGCGCGCTAATGACATCGAGGATACCGAGTCGAGCTTGGAGCAGACCCGCAAGAAGTACCAAGCCGAGTTCGCCACACTCACCAAGGAGCTTGACCTGGCTCGGGAGGAAAAGCTCTTCAAGCAGGCAGAAATCACTCGCCTCCGCGAGGAGCTAGACGAGCTTCGGTCCAAGTGGGACGACGAAGTCCTCAACAGCTCCACCTGGTCCAAGGAGAAGTCGCGGCTCGAGTCCACCCTCGCGGACGTCTCTGCCTCGCGTGAAGAGGCTGTCAACGCGCACAACGAAGCACAGGGCAAGATCGTCAACCTTCTTTCGCAGGTACGGTCGTTGCGGTCATCGGTCGATGAGGTCACTGGCGAACGAGACGCCCTGTTCCGGGAGAAACGAAGCATCGAAGCAAGGCTGGGGGAAGCCAAGGCCGGTCTCGAGGAACTTGCCAAGGGCGAGAGCCCGTCGCTTCGCGACGCAGCTAGCATCGACAGGGAGATACTCGAGCTCAAGTCGAGTCTTGCGCAACAGGAGGATGTCGCAGCGGCAGCGGTTGAGAAGATGCGCCGGGCCGAGGCTCTGGCATCCGAGGTCCAGAAGGATATTGTGGTTGAGCGGGAGTCAAGCGTGCAACTATCCAAGGACAAGGCGGCACTTGAGAAGACGCTCAACGAGGTGCAGGTCAGGCTTGTAGACCTGGAGACCAAGGGCTACTCGAGCGCGAGCCAGGATATCAAGTTTCTGCACAAACGCATCCAAGAGGCAAGTCCACCGGGTCCACCGGCCTTATCCCCCGCCTTGAGCTCCCACCACCGCCGGATGACAACGCCACTAACAGTTCCCAGCTCGAGAACCAGCTTGAACAACAGGAGGACAGCCGTGCCAAGTCACAGCGGTCCAACCGCAATGTGGATCGCACGGTCAAGGACCTTCAGACCCAGATCGACCGCAAGGACAAACAGAACACGCAGATGCAGGAGGATCTGGGCCGGATGCGCGACAAGATCGACAAGCTCCTCAAGACGATCGAGGAGCTGCAGTCATCGGAGTCGGCCAACCAGCTGCAGGCGCGACGTGCGGAACGGGAGCTGAGGAGCGAACAAGAGAAGGCGGCCAGGCTGGAGCGGGAACTCGAGAGCTGGAAGACGCTGCGGTCTGAGAAAGGGTCTGTGCTGGGCAGCGTGGCCGGCAGCATAATGAGCGGGCGCGGGGGCATGACAAGATCAGGGACTCTGGCGACGATGAGGAGCTCGGGGCTGGCGAGCGTGGCAGACGAGGACGAGAGCGCGGAAAACCACGTCAAGATTCCCCAGAGGAAGAGCAGCATTAGTCGTGTGCCAAGCCTGACGAAGGGATTCTTGTAGGGGGGACGTGATCCCCGGGACTCGGGATGATTGAGGCAAAAGGACGGGGCTTCCAGGACGGTTGAGGGAGAGCGCATTGGCATCATGCCGTCGGCGTTTACTGTTGCTCATCTTATCATTCCGGTGGCATAATACCTTCTGGGGCAGGGGGAAATGGCTGTGTAAGCACGGGTCTTTTTTTTTCTTTTTTCTTTTTTTTCTGTGGCATGGGTTGGACGACAGCATAATGGATTGAGTGTACAAAGTAGGTATGGATGGAGTGGACTTATGGGGGTGATTCAGAGCTCTCGTCAGGTCAGGTATATATAATCAAGGGACTAATTCTTATGGCACTCTGAGAAGAAGTTTGCTTTGATATTTGATGTGCGTTGGTATTTTGTCGACTCGATGCCGACAGGCATGGCGGGTATTGGTTAGTTATGGGTCCGCTTGGAAGGGTGACTTGAGTCGGTCACTTCATTACGGGCGTGAGTGCGAAGATGCCGAGCTCGATAGGAGCAAGATATGGTTCAGGAGAGTTCAGACGAGTTCTGCTGTTTCCTGCCCTTTCCAATCGGGTATGTTGTCAACGCGTGCATCCCTCCCCCCTTCCATCCCCAAAGATTGCCCACGCATTGCAGTAGCGGGAGGCTTATAAGCAGATGCATGTGATATTTATTTGATTGCCTACGCGGTGTCTCGCGCATGAAAACCGTGTGTACAGTGCCGTAGATGGCTGTTTATTTAGACTTTTGCCCGGGTGGGCCCCTCATCTTGACAGCTGAGAGTCGAGGCGGATCGTCCCAGTCGTCCCCTGCACCCACTTCCCCCTCGGGCAAGTCACCCCTGTCCGCGCAGGGATGTGAGCTGGTTGCCCCTGCAGGACATGTGGTGAAGCTTTGTCGTGGGCTGAAATTGGGGTGGACGGTGGACAAATCACACGGCAGGGTGGCGTGGTCGACGGCGCAGGACCGCTCGGGAGTCGGGGGAGCTTCATCAACTTTGGGTTTGGCTTTTGCTTTTGGGGCCCTGTTCCGTCGATGGGCTGGGGTGGAACAGCGAGCCTTCATGGCAAGCAATAATAAAACACCCCGTTAGCCCCCGCCCTACTGCTCGTCCGGGCCTTTCTTCTACGTTGGCTAGAGCCAGAACGAACACTGGCTGTCTTCACATACGAATACCTTCTAATCAAAGCACCAAGCTCACGATAGAACCCAACCAGCTCATTCAACAACGAACCAATCAATCAATCAATCAATCAACCAGTCAACCAGTCAAGAACATCATGAAGTCCTCCATCCTCTTCGCCGTTGCTACCGCCGGCCTCGCCGCCGCCCAAGGAGGTCTCGAAGGCCAGCCCGCCTGTGCTGTAAGCTTTCCTCGCCACCCCTCCCCCGTTTTCGTCTAATGTCCTCGCGATTGGTTCCATGCCGTCGCCTACATTTGCTGTACACCAACAGCCAGCCAGCCAGCTCACAGCCACTGACTCCAACACACACAAAACAGACCCCCTGCCTCACCTCGGCCATCTCTGCCGTCTGCACCCCAGCAACAGACCAGGCCTGCGCCTGCGCCTCCCAGTCAGAGATCGGCGCCCAGGCCGCGAGCTGCCTGCTGAGCAACTGCAACGCGGGCGACCTCGCCCAGGCCCAGTCCGCCGGCTCCGCCCAGTGCGTCTCCTTCTCGGCCACCGCCTCCGAGACGGGCAGCAGCGGTAGCGCCAGCGCCACCGGCACCTCGTCCGGAAACGCCTCCGTCACCTCCTTCACCTCGTCGTCCGCGGGCGCCTCCGCCACCGGCGCCAACGGAACCTCGGCCTCGTCTGGGTCGTCCGAGACCACCGGCACCGAGAGCAGCAGCCGCAGCAGCAGGACCTCCTCTTCTTCGGCCTCGGGGAGCAGCTCGGCTAGCGGGAGCGCCGCGTCTGCGTCGTCGACGGCGGGTGCGGCGTTTGCCAGCCCGGCTGTCAGCGGTGGGCTGCTGGGTGGCTTCCTGGCTATCGTTGGTGCGTTGTTGTAAGATGTGGATTGATCTCCGGGGCTGAAAGTGAAGTCTTTGTTCGGCAGGCGGTGGCATGGGAGACATCTTAATTCAGCGAACGAATTGACGCGATAACTTGAGTTTACGGGGGAAATAGTTTGGAAAAATGGGTGGCTTAAGGATAATCTTGGAAGCCTGTATGATCTTTCAATGAGCGCCTCAATTACCAGTGGCAACGATAGTCTAATTTATCTTGACCAAGCACACACCGCAGCTTCCTGTACCATGAAACCCCCGAGCTGCTGCTTGAGGCTCAAATCTTCCCAGGCTTCTTCCCAGCTCACGGATCCTCCTCGGGCGTCGACCCGACCTGGAGCGTCCTCGGTCTTGACAAGACCTCCTGTGTCTTGTCCGCCTTTGCCAGGTGCTCATCATCGGGGCCCGGCAGCTCCAAGTCCACCAGCCATGGCGACTGATGGGGCCGATATGCAACCGTCATGATGGCCGCGTTGACAAAGAGCGTCTGCTTGCCAGCCTCAAAAGGAATCGATCCCTCGTCCCCTGGACACAAACTCACAGGTGTGATCACCCCGCCGATGCCGCCGCCACTCTCGGTCTGCTTTAGGGCCATCTGCTCATCCTCGCCGTCGCCCTCCCACGACTGCTTCACCGCGCCGTACGCCTCGTGTATGTGCCCGAAGCAGTGCACCCGGGGCCTCGCCTTCGCCACGGCATCCCACAGCGACGGGCAGCCGGCGTCGTCATGGCTCCTCGTGCGATCCAGCATCAGGTGGGGCGGCCCGTGTGTCATGGCCACGTCGGTGCCCTGCTCGATGGCGAAGTCGTGGCCGCCCTCGCCGTACTGGAAACCCCAGCGACCATATTCGGGCGTCCATGCGCTGGCGTAGACGGTGAGCCGGGCGCCGTTGGCAAGGACGAAGTGGTACGTGCCCTCGTCCGTCAGCACGTGGATGCCGTCCTGCCGGGCCTGCTCGACCACCTCGTATGTCTCGTGCGGCCGGCGGAGGAGGCGCGCCATCATATCCTTGGGCAGGAAGCTTCTCCTTGAACACTTTGTGCTTTTTGGTGAGTACTTTGGAACCCCGCGAGAATGTGTGGGCCGGAGGGGAGGGCAGGGCTCTTACGGTCTTCGCCCAGAACTCGACGTCCATGCTGCAGTCATGGTTCCCCGGGATGACCAGCTTCAGCGGCGCGTCGACCGACCGCATCACGTCGAATGTTGTCTGATACTCCCTGACGTGCGACCTCAGGGTCAAGTCACCACAGTGGATTGCCACGTCTGCACTTGGGAGGGGCTTGTGGAAGGCATATTTCTGGGCCTCTGCTGGTAACGTCTGCGGGTCAAACAGGCTGTGGCCATGAGTGTCAGAGAGGATGAGAAGGCGGGTCCTAATCTGTGATGTTGACGACATATCCTGGCTCCTCTCTGGCAGCGGCTCAGTATTTCGTGTGTTTCCCGACTTTCAGGATGGTGGCTCACGGATGAAGTACGTGTAACCAGTCAGCAAGTTAATATATACAACCGACGCGAAAACGGCGTGTTGGTTCAGAAAGTAGAGCAACAATAGTGATTGTGTAGTTGGATGGTAACATCGGATAAGTGTTCCTGTATTTTCATATATAGAAACGAGCAGGGCTGCATCAGGCGTCAGCTGGTGAAGTTGAAGATGGCGATGTCAAGAAGCCTACACGGAACAGAGTAAGCTCAGGACTGAGATTCGCCCCGTTGGCTGAGGGCACATACCCGCAATCCACCCTTGGTTGGCGGTCCATCTTGCAATAGACAGAAGCCTAGGTCAAACCCCACACACGCTTGAGCACCTTCAATACCCCTTTTCCGCTCGGGTCATCGCAACCTCGAGATGCCCGGGCAGTGAATCCGAGCTATGTGAAGAGAGATCAACTTTAAAGAGTGACCAGCTATAAGTAGGGGCAGCCAACGCAGCCGGCTTACATAAGCGAGTTTGGCCAACGCATCCAGCTTGCACCCACCCCTTCAGGCTCGGTTGCGACGACTTCCAACAACTGCCGCTCCTCTATTCAGTGACGACATCCAGGAACATCTCGTCGAAGCCCCACGATGGCATCGTCACACGCACCTCCTGCCGCCCCAAGCGAGGACCAGGACAACAAACCCCGTGAGCCCAAGTACGGCGGCTACACGCGCTTCGAGATTGAGCTCGAGTTTGTCCAGTCGCTCGCGAACCCGAACTACCTGAACCACCTCGCCGCCCAGAAGCTGCTCCAGCAGCCCGCTTTTGTCCAGTACCTCAAGTACCTGCAGTACTGGAGCAAACCGCCATACCTCAAATACCTCACCTACCCGGGCCCGACGCTCAAGAACCTCGAGCTACTGCAGCAGGAGCGGTTCCGGCGCGACATCATCAGTCCTGACTTCGTGGCGGCACTGATCCAGGAGGGCACAAAGTCCGCCGTCGAGTGGCACAAGGAGAAGGAGGTCTGAGAGGTGGGAAGGATTCAATAATTGATTGGGGCTCCTGGCATCTACCAAGAACCGAAGCGATGCACCTCTAAAGGAAAGCACCCGAACGCCCTGCCATGCAAATAGCGATGCCGGCTCTGCGCGCCAGATTACGACAAACCCATTCGCGCCAGAAAATAACCACAAACTGCCAAAGCCCAAAGATTCCTGCGCTACGCCGGGTCAAATCACTAGTTCTCCCTCCACCGATGGCCGCAAGTCATGCACTACAACAGGGTCAGTACTTGATGGACGCAACAGCATCAGCATAGAACGCCGCAGGTGGACGTGCCTTGAAGAAGCTGGTCATGGGCTCGTCGGCACTGCGGATCTGGACCTGGAAGAAGGCGGCCTCCTCGCCGTCGCAGCCCTCGGCCGGGCACTGGGCCTTGCCCTTCTGCGCGTTGTCCCAAGCTCCAGGACCACCGAAGACATCCTCCCTCTCCTTGCGGTGGAAGACGCGGCGCGAGTAGAGCGGCTCGGTGATGGCGTACTCGTAGGGGCAGGTTCGGCACTCGAGGCGGTTGAGCCCGTTGTCCATTGCGGACACGGTCAGGATGTTTGCGCAGTGGGGGCAGACTGAAAACCGACAGAAGAGCGGGCTTGGTTAGTTTGCGATTGCATTGCGATGCGATGTGCGCCCACGAGACAGGCAGGCAGAAGACAGGGAGGAAAGAGCCTTACAGAGCAGCATCTTTGCCAAATCGTACAAATAGTTGCAATCGAAACGGCCAGAATAGTATTATGAGGCCTAATGCTCCGGTGTCACCGTTGTTGCATGGCTGGTAATCACATGGAAGTGGAATCGTGTGAATTCTAATTTTCAGAAGTCGGCCAAAGTGAGTCTTTCGGCCGCTGCCGTGGGAAACGGAGGGGAATCCAAGCAGCAGTCGTCACCCACCCACCAACCGCCCAGCGGCAGGCAAACGCACCCCAAGGTTTGAGAGGCGGCTACTCGAAGGCGCTAATAATTAAAGCAGCCCACTGCACGGCGCGTACCTACGGACGACCCCTCGTTGCATTGCCAGGCGCTGCTGGGGACGGAGGTACCCCACGCGATCTGGCCCGGCCGGCGGGGCGGGCTCTAGGGCGGCAGGTTGCTTGCGGGCTGTTTGGGTGCTTGGGTTTCGGCTGCGTGCAGGCGTGCGTGGCTTGGTCACTGCCACCTCCTAAACCTCCGGCTTGAAGGGCCCAAAGGGTTACGTCCGCCCAACTCAAACTGCGACGCTTGTGCTTCCAGCAACACGACGACGCAAACAAAATCTCACGTCGCGGCAAAACTTCACAGACTGGTCGAGGCGACCACAGCTGACGGCCAGACTTGTACCGCACTTGCAGGCTGTAGGAGCTGTCCCTGAAACCCAGAGGATCACTATAATTCCACGCAGGGCCACTTTACCTTGGGCCTTGGTCTACCCTGCAAACGAGCGAACTCTTCTCTTGCTGTAGCGCAACCTCACGATGGCGCCTGAGGACGAACACGATGTATGCGAACGAACATGCCGGCTGTCCTTGTCCGCTTAGACCAGTACTGACACTGCTCCCTCCTCACAGGGCGCCTCCGCAAAGGAGATCCTCATCGAGGCCTGCCGGCGCAACAATGTCGAGCTGATGCAGGAGACGCTCGAGGGCAAGAGCGAGAAGGAGGTTGCGGACCTGCTGAACAACACAACAACCGTCATGGGCAACCACCTATACCACGAGGCCGCGGCCCAGGGAAACTGTACGCAGTCGCACACCCGCCCCCCCCCCTTAATTCCCTCCCCTGAACACCAACCGCCCCTATCGCCTCCTTTCCGATCCTATTATCCTGGAAGCTAACCACCCACTCCTTGCCCTCCCGCAGACGAGATCATCGACTTCCTCCTCGACCAGGACAACTTCGAGTGCGACCCCACAAACCGGCGCGAGGGCGACACGCCGCTGCACTCGGCGGTGCGGTGGATCAACAGCGAGCCCGAGGCGCAGCGCGAGTTCGGCAACGCCCTGGTCGACATGATGCTCGAGGCCGGGTCCAACCCGCGCGCCAAGAACAAGGGCGGCCTGACGGCCTTCCAGCTCGTCGACCCGCGCAACACGGGCCTGCGCGACCTGATACAGAAGCACGAGTACGCCGCCCTCAACAAGGGCGACTTTGTCCAGAGCTCCAACTCGGGCGCGGACGGGGTCATCAGCGCGCCCATGCTGGACGCGGACAGCGACGACGACGCCGAGTTCAGCGGGAGCGACGACGACGAGAGGGCCGAGTGGGAGCGGAGGAGGAAGCAGAAGGCCGCTAAGAAGGGCTGATCGGTGGGTATGGCCTGTGGATGAGGTCGGGCGTGCGCATCACAGTTTCACGGCTGTGCTCATGGGAAATCTGCTGAGCGGGCTATGTGTGGTCACCCAATTTTAGAAGGCACACGGAGGGTCATGGAGGGTAAATACAGCAAAAGGCGTTTAGTGCAGAGAATTGCATGTTCACACATTTCCACTGCGTGCTGAAGTATCTCGCTGAAATGTTTGAGGGGGGAGCCCAGTGCCATTGGCGTGTCCCCCAGCTCCGATAGCCCGCTCTTGATTCCGTGAACCACAACATCTTATATCGTAGGCCTGCTCTCACAAAAGTATAGTCGTCAGGCCGCTCTTAAGCTGAATACGTTAGGTTATCTTCGTATCGACTTCAGACAACTCACTGTACTTGTAATCCTTTTCCCTGGTACGTGTCTGCCGTTTGCTCCAGCCTCCTCCCAACATTGTGCCATAGTCGGGCTGTTTCATACGTACTCGCAGCGCGGAGATCGTACAGAACTAGGCCGGCGTACGCATTTGTGGCACGAAGCACAAGAGTCCAGAAGGATATAGAAATGAGTATGAAATTTGACGAAATGCTATTGACATGCTCTAACAGGGTATATGATAAGCTTCAGAAAAGTCGGCCCATGGGGAATGAGAAAGCCCACCAGGCTCAAATAATGCAGGGGAGGGATCTCCCAGAGTCCCTCTCCCCAATTCCTCTTCACTCGTAACTGGTCGCTCCGTCAGATACGATGCAAAACCTTGTCGCCGGTTCTTACAACACAGCGTTCAGCGCCAGAGACACAACAACCGCAACGAATACCCTGCGCATGAAGTTGCCGCCCGCGCCACAACCACCAGCCGCGCCGCCCTGCGCCTCGATGAACGAGACGTTCCGCGCCGCCTGCAGGATGTCCTCGGACATGTCCCCGGAGGCGGCCCACTGGCTGATCTGGGAGCCAAACGTCCGCAGGATGTCGGTGCTCCTGCCGGCGGGGCAGAAGGTGACGCCCCAGCCGCCGCCGCCCGGGATGACAAAGGTGGAGGCGCCGTCGTCGTAGGGGAAGCTGTAGGCGTCCGGGCAGACGCGCTTGGCGTGGCGCGCGTACAGGCTGCGCGGGCACTTGTCCGGGTCGTTGTACTCGCCGTCGCAGCAGTCCTTGGCGCTGTTGGTCTTCTTGCACGAGCTCAGGCACGGGTCGAAGACGGGCCGCGGCGTGCTGTCGTCCGGGTAGGGGTAGACGCCGTCGCCCGGCTTGGGCGGGTCCAGGATCTGGAGGTTCCACGGGCACCAGTGGCCGACCTTGTCTGAGGTCTGCTTGCTCTCGTAGGGCATGGGGTATGTCTCGTTGGTGAATTCTGTGCCCGTGCGGTTGGGCGGCGACAGGTAGCCCGCTGTTGCGATGCAGGCTGGGTTGACTAGGTTGGGAGGGGGCTGTTGGCCGTTGGGGTTGGCTTGGTACTCCATTGCCAGTGGCAGGTTATACCCATCGACGATGCTGATGTCGACAAAGTTCTGGTTGTTGCCCACTCCACCGGAGAGGAGGATCTCGGCTAATGTGGCTGGTGGGTTACCCTGAGGGTCGTGTCAGCCGTAGATGGTCCAGACGAGCGTGGGATATCTCTCCTCTGTGCCACGAATACCCAGGATTGAGGTTGCGACTTACAGATGCTTGTGTGCAGTCCATCTGCCCGCAGCTGCCAGTTGTGCATGTCAAGACGCCTTCTGACGGTGATGTGCAGTTCGTCCGACCCCATATCCGCCCGTACCAATCTGATCCAACCTCGAGCGACCTGTTGGCGCCCGCCGCCAGCTCAAAGCCACCGGTTCCAGGGCCTGTCCCCGCCGTTGTGTAAATACCCGGCCATATCGTGTCCGCGCAGTTGTTGGTTATCAACAGAGGTACGGTATCTTTCCACAAAACCATCTTCACGATGATCGCCCCTGGCAAATGATGTGTGCGAGGGGATGCCCAAAAGCGTATACTCTCGCTGGCTCTCGAGGTAGATCTGTGGGGCGTGTAGTCTAGATCTTCGCGGTTGATATATGTGAGACGTGGAAATGAGATGCGATATTGTAACTGAGACTTGAGATAAAGTTCAGACAGATTGGGATATGTTTCGAAACAGATGCACGCAAGCTAAGATAAAGCCGACAAGAGGTCTTTGTGGATTGGTGAGTCTTGTACAACAGGCACTCTTCTTGAATATGTAGATAGCCAACCCTCCTAAGATCATCGACGTGCGTCAATGGCTTGATGGCCATTTAAGCTGCCGTCGTTCGTCCCAGGCGCCCAGGTACGCTGCCATGGTTCCGTTGCCTCGCACTCTTACTGGCTGGATTGAGGGAGAGGCGTGTCTCTGCCATGGACCCTCCCTGGCGTTTGCCGCCAGGGTGGATGACGCATGAGCGGTTGGTTTTCAGGATTCCAAGTCAGCGTTCCCTTTCAAGGGCAGCATGGCCAGGATCCCTCAACGCCAGGGTTGGCTGATTGGAAGACTGACCTGGACAGCGTTTCAGTGGGCTGAGCTGCAGGGGCCGCAACTTGGCCAGCTTGGTTGCGAGTCTCTCGCTTGGCAGCCGCTGATCAAGCGCCAGTGCAGAAGGGGAATGGCCGATCCACTCCCGTGAAGACCCTGGATTCCCGGCTGATGTCATCGAGCATGGCCTAGAACCAAGAGAGGCTATCACCACTTGCACGGACTGCTCATGCTGCTTATTCAGGGAATAACTTGGATAGAGTTTTAGTTCCATTTGATAAATGCACATAGAGTTGTCCTGGTCGGAGACGTGGCTTAAGTTGTCAAATATGGGAAATATATGGGAGCCCAATGGGGTTATATAAGTGGCACACTACACTAGTAAGGTGATTTGAATTGGTAGATCATTGAAACAAAGATTATGAGAATGACTAGTAGTGTTACCACTTCTTAATCAAGGTGTTGTGAATTTCCTTCTACTTCCACCGTGTGTCTTTCGCTGGTCACATATTACAAATTCCTAGTTCCAACTCTCTGGCTCGGCTGACCACCGCTTTATCTGAGACTGTTCTAAGTGCAATTTTGTATCCAATTGTGTAATTGTTGCCTCTAATGTAATAGGGTGCATAGAACTACACAGAACTACTGCCCGAGGATTACACTTGACGAGTTGACAACATACTAGTGAGTACTACGAGACCGTGTCAGTCTGGAAGGTGGAGGAAGCTGTTCGCTTATAGCTTTTCTTCAACCTCTACTCTCGTTGACATAGTTTCCTGGGTTGACTTAGTACAGTAACTTCTTGATATCCTTGAGTGAGCTTTCCTCCCATTCGTCATCAAATCCTCTAGCCTTCATATCCTCTTCGATCTCCTCCACGTATCGTTTGGCCATTCCAACGTGCCCGCCCCTGTATGCCGTCCACGCAGCCTGGATCAGCAGCGGCGTCGCGCTCGTCAACATTGGCTCCTTCCTGTTGATCTTCATTGCCTTTTCCAGAACCTGCAGCGCCTTTAGCGACGCCTTGGTGTTGTAGTGGTCGAGCTGGTGATACTCTTCCGCCAGCTCTGAAAATTTCTGCCTTCGCTCGTCTGACGCCTCTCGTCTTCTTGACCCAGCAGAACACAATGAACAAGTACATTGGAAATTCCAGTTGTTTCTGAGCTCGTTTTGACGATGAAACCACCTCCAGTCCGGCCCCATTGGTATGTCTGGAGAATGCACGTCCGTTAGCGATGTCTGGGTTTTCAGGTGATCCTCTTGTTGGGCACATTGATCATACAGCTTATTGACAGCTCTTCGCCAGGGTGAATTTCTTTGACCGTCCAAATTGTCTGCGATAGAGTTTTTGGCGACCACTTGGCTCGGCAGCTTGTGACGAGATTATCAGCATCAGTACCAGAAGATAGTATGTTTCGTGCTGCAGAGCGGCGGTTTATGCCCACTTACTTTGGAATACATGCATGGTTTATTCTCTGCAATTCGAAGGGCAACCCAAATTAGCGGCCTGAAGTTTGGCCAAACCAGAAGTTCAAGATTTGGAGCTACTCACCGAGACGCGAGGGAAGACGGCGCTGTAAGTGCCGTTGTCAAGGTCAATCTGGAAACTGTTATAGTTGGCAGCGTTCTCCGCCTGCGAACCTGTGAATCCATCGTGCTGAGCTAGACTCAGCACCTGGTCGGGATCAGACAGTTGCGTTGCTGCCTGGTCGAAGAGATGGCTCCGCTGGGTTTCAGAAAGGACGTCGACGTTTATCTTTTGTTCCAATTTGAGCATTATAGGGTGGTCTATCATGACAATTGTCCCACGTGGGATCTTGCGAGTCGCAAATACTCCCTTGCCTTTTCCCTTGGATTCTTTGATTTCGTAGAGGAGATCTTTGTCACGGATTTTATCGTCATCAGAATTTGGTCCCCGGCCTCCGTCTCCTATGGCGCAGCCAGGCTCGTCGGAACCATGGCTCAAGGTAGCCAAGATTTCCGTGGCTTCTTGCTCCCCCGAGTGATGCGTGATGATGCTGATCCCTTGGCCACACGGAACCAGTGCCTGTGTGTGCACGCACCAGGCTCCTTGGCAGTGTGGTCGATGAGTCCAAGGACTCCAGTCCTTAGGCTCAGACCAAAGCTGTGTGTTGAGGCCGTTGAGACGAGGGCATAGGCTTGCACCCAATAGGCTTAGACCAGATCCGCAGACGTCTCCGGTGCTGCCCAGGGCATCGTGCGAGAATAGATTAATCAGAGACATGGATCACAAATCTTCGCTAATGCAGTGATATTTGGAAGGGTCCGAGGTGGTCGGGGGATTGATTCATGGCTGAACAGTCCTGGAGAAAAAGGACTTTGAGCAGAGTCCATTGGAAAGTAGGGTTATGAGGATAAGCTTAAGGAGAGCTATAAGGTTTGACAAGAATGCTATACGGTATTCGCACAAGTTACAGCGCTCGGATGACGTTTCACAAACCCAGAGGTGTCGAAACATGGGGGAGGAGCGTGCAGGAACCCGTGAAACATTCTCGCTCTGACTGACAGGTGGTTGACAGTTTCAGAAGCGGCATCTATTGGGAAACCTAAACTAGCGTGTCTAACGTTAGTAGTCCAACTTCAACAAGACCGGACAGCTTAGGCCGAGATGCCAGGAACACTTAATCAATCAAGCAGCGGCATTACCCTGTACCTGAAAAAGCCTGCACAGTTGTGAGGGGAATTTGCTGGCAGACACCATTGCCAAATCCAACGGCAAACTGGAAGCCGATATACCCTCCAGTGTAAGAGACCACTCTAAGGGTGTAGAGCAGATCAGCGTAAATGGTGGCAAAACTTGCCCCGATGAGAAGGTATACTCGCAACGCTCGGGACTTAGTCGTCCTCAAGTGGGCTTCTGTTCACCAAGACAGTTTTTCGGATGTTGACTTTTCAACAACAATGGAACATAGAGAGGGGTGACTTACATATCGTGACAATGAGTGGGAGAACCTTGAATGCCACTTAGAGTCGGCAAGGTCGGTGAGGTCGGCTTACCGAGCCGTGCTTACCGGCGTGGTCGGCCACGATACACTACTCTACTTCAGGACATGCAGCCATGCTTGCACAATTATTGTTCATCAAAAATCGGGTACTAAGTACCATCTTTTTCTGATCCTCCGGAGCCGAGGCAGCCCTGTTGAAGGAGCGTCATCCATGCGACCATGAATCCTAAGCAGTGCTGAATCAATAGAGACTAGGCTTCCTGCAGAACGAATTAGATCAAAGAAAGTGGTCGAGGAGAGCGGCTTTGCCAAGGATGGCATAACAGTGACCGATAAGGTCTTGGTTGTCGACGACGATGAGAACATAGCTGGCCTCACTATGCTCATGTCGGGTCCCATGATGGCCAAGGCGCGTGAGGGGTACACGGAGCAAGAGGAAGCTCGGTGGGTCGAGTCGGTCAACCAGTCTGTGAAGGAGGAGGTGCAGCAGTTTGGCGGTATCAGGTTCGAAGCCTGCATCCTCTTGGCTACTAAGTAGAGCAGCTTCTGCGCATATGCTTTGGGAGAGGGAAAGGGAGGTAGAGAAGAGTTTATCGAGGTCCATTGTGTCGTCTGGCCACTTTAATATTGTAGCATTATTTCTATAATGAGCGGACTTAGGCGAAGGAACATGTGCCCGAGGCGACATAGTGTGAAACAGTGGGCATGAAAAGATCAGAACTTGCCACCGGTCTCCTTGTGTAGTATCTGACTGTCCACCTGGGCAGGAGAACGAGAACTACTTTGTCCATCCTATCTCAACCGACCGCAAAACTAACAGTGGTAAAACCCCCCGCAAAGACTGTTATTGCAAAGCTATATGGTAGCGAGGCAGGGGCAAAGGCAGGGGATACGAAGATCGACAACGTTGCCCAGGTGTGGCTGAGGACTATGCTGCCAGAACATTTTCTCGAATTGCGAGAAAAAAAGACTAGAATACGATAGCTACATTCAATGTTCAGTCTCCACTTTAAGTACGTTTGGTCCTGTGTAGATCTGGTCTGTACACTAGAGACGGTGCCTCCCTGCTTGTTCTGACCCATTCTCTTCTCTTCCCACTCACGAGCCTGTGAGTGTTTCCTGAGTATAGAGAAAAATAGCAAAAAGCGAACGCCAGTTACATGAACTGTCTCACTAGCTATATACACTTATTGACTCCGCAATAAGTGGCTGAGAACCTTGAGTCCTTGTGAGGACCCAAAGACATTACTCTTCGATCTCGGCGGCTCTTGAACTGTCCGAAGTCTGCCGCCCAATATTGGTATCGCGCCTGAATGCCAGTCATGACCCGAACGCCTCTGAGCTGCGAGTTATCGGGCATCAAATCTACAGACGAGGTTTTCTATAGTGACATGTCTTCTCGCTGGATCTGTCCTAAGCGGTACAAGAAGATAACTTCGACCGTCGTATCATTTTTGGTCGCTCGGGATCTGTGCGTCCATTGACCTACAGCCACATTCATGTGATTGTGGGCTGTGTCCAAAAATACCCGCCATGAGCGAAGGGGGCCCCAAACTGCTTCCACATTCCAACGAATGGTCTCGATGGTGTGGCGGCATGGCTGAGTCAGGCATTTTCGGTCAAGTGCGGACGAATTGCTGATGTATCTAGGGAGTTACGGGAAAGATGAGCACCTAAGCGTTCAATAGAGCGTCTGTATCCTCACTGGTATCGGGAAAAGTCGGAGCAGTAAAACAAGACGTGAGTACCACGATGCCGGGTATGTGTCCTGTGTCGGCAGTTTATCCTGCCAAACTGTCGATGTGCCCCGAACGGCGTTGTGATATTCGTCTAGAGATAACTGGCAAGTTGTTGAGCAAGCGCCTCTTCAAGGTAACCGAGAACCAAGGTCTGCGAAGGTATTCTGACTGAGAGAAACTTCTCTGGCATCCGCGGTGAGTGAAGCTCCTGCAAGTGCTGTGATTTCGGTCGTCCCTCCGAGGACTGAGCTTATGACAGCCAGCGGTCTGTCTTGTTTGCCAAAGTTGAGCCGAAAAACCAGGTATGGACCAGTCAAAGCGGTCTCTTTATCCTACGAATGTGTCACCAAGTAATACTCCCTTGCGGGCATGGCTTCTCCGCTGTCTCGGCCGCCCGCGGCCTGAAGCACCCATATCACATGTCAAGAGAGACTCCGGGAACGTGGCCTACCGTCATCAAGCTCACAGCCTTAGCGATCTTCCAAAGCCGTCTCCAACCGCCTTAGGTGTCGACGGATGTCCCTTCTCGAGCGTCATCACGAGGGCTAACTTATCGTTCTGCTCATCAGGCCTTGTCGCAGACAGGCGTTGCAACTCTTTCAGTTTCTGGTTCAGCCATCTTCGAAACTATCGACTGTGTCTTAGATCCTTTGTCCTTCGTTCGACTCCTCTACTAACCCTCGTTGTTGACCAAGTATCACGGTATTCACTACGATGGTCCGCTATATAAACACCGCAGCTTCGCCTGCGGCTTGTAGACCTCTAGTTTTACTTTATTCGCGCAACAACAAGTGATCACTAACACTCCCTAGCAGCACCGTGACACCAAAGTTTAGACCGCACACAGATTGAGTGTATCCTCCTTTACTCAGCCTTCTCCGACCTTTTACGATCAGAGATGGCGAGGCTGCCTAAGGGTTGGTATCAAGCACAGCAAAAGGGCATCTTCCAAAGTTGTGAGTTTCCCGTGTTCCTTAAGAAGATTTGCCCAATAGTCAAATATGTTTGAGACCCCCCGAATATCCTAGTATTCAGAAAGACCGCTCCCGAAAGAGACGTTATCCTTTCTAACCGTTTGTTGCTAAGCTAGTAACTCTCCGAATGGAAACGGCTTCCATTAAAAAACTCCACCGTTCCCTGGCAACGATGATTCTGGGTAGAGGTATCGTTACAATGGCATGGTCATTCGGAATAATGGCCAACGTACCGAGTGTGTACGTTCTGGCAAGCAAACCTGTGCCTTCCAGGGTGGATGACGGCGCCGAGAGGATCCTTTGGAAGATCGCCAGAGGCTGGTCAGACAGCTCCGTTCCCCAGATCCCCTCCCATCCCAGTTTGCTGACTTCAATTCACAGGGGTCTGACTTTCGGGCCGGTCTTCGCAGTCGTGCTTGTCGTCCTCCTCAGAGCCGGAGTCCCCAGGCAGAAGCGGATGGCATTTATAGCCCTGGTATTCGCGATGTCCCTCGCGGTCATGCTTTTGCTCAACAATATCCTGAGGGACGAGACATGGAGCGTCTTGGACATGCTCGCACTGAGCATTTCCTTCTGTGGGATGACTGCATACATAGTCACTAGCGAGCCTAGGGGCAGGATCGTGCGTGGTGAGGACCCTGGCCTGGCTTGGAAGGTGGTGATTCTCAGCATCTATAACCTAACGTAGGGGTAAATCAAGGCCCAAATTCTCCTCACATACCCCAAGCCGAACTTGAGGCGCATGGCGACCCTGAGGTTGTGCAGTCGTCTATTCCGAGCGATGGTTAATTATGTAGTCATCGGCGAAGATAGTACGCTAAGCGATGGAGAGCCACGCACCTGATTGTATCAGAACCGAAAGTATGAGGCTTCCTGCGGTGGATGCGAGCGCTCCGGGGCAACGTTTGAGGATAAACATCTCTCAATCAACGGTATCAAAGGTTGTGAATGGCTTTGGGAAGAATTCGTGTGCAGCACCTTAGACTGTACAGTCAAATAATCTTAATCTATACTATTCTCACTATTCCAACCGTGTTCGTGTCGAAGGGCCGAGTGCAACTTGTCCTCGTCTCCATGCTAGTTGCAATGGGTGTAGCAGAATCTGTACTGCTCGATCACTGGTTGGTATAATAATTCATTGATTAAATTCAAAAAGACTTAGAAGACATTTAAATTGGAGAATACGTCTCCCTATTAGCCTGAGACGAAAGATAAAATTTGATATGCATATATATGGAGTTGAAGGCGTAGAGTATATCTAATGTGGCCAGGTAGTCAACGTGTTGATAGTGGCCAATTTGGCATCTTCGGCTTGACTCCTAACTTCCAGGCTTAGGTGCAAATGGGGAATGAAGGGCGACAATGGCGGCATATAAATATTAGACAGAGTACAATAGAAGATCAAGGTTTACGATGTCTCCACTCGGGCCTTATATCAGACAACCTATTCTCGCACCTCAGTGAGGCAGACATAATACACAATCAATGCCCAGTGACAAGCTCAACCAACGGGCCGGCCGTTCCGGCCGTTCCGGCCGTTCCGGCCGCTCTCAGTAAA
Organism: Diaporthe vaccinii; assembly: GCA_039880775.1. NCBI lineage: Eukaryota > Fungi > Ascomycota > Sordariomycetes > Diaporthales > Diaporthaceae > Diaporthe > Diaporthe vaccinii. The sequence continues at coordinate 473,194 of JBCEDN010000023.1, forward strand.
CCATAGACAAAACCACACCCTAGTCTCCCAAGCAGGATCCATATGGAATGCAGGAAGTCACCATATGAAGCCCAAACCACACTCAGGGGCGTGGGTGCATCCGTTCTCCTCTGTAGTGCAACAGAGGTTTCCTTGCCAGAATTAATGCATGCCCGGCATCTGCATCTGGCGTCCTGTTTGTATTAACACACCGTCATATTTAATGGCAACACCAGGAACGCTGTGAGCTTCTTCATCATTTCAATGCTCCTTACTACAAGATTAGACTAATCATCTAATGCGTTAGCCGCTGCTATAAATTTCCCCACCTATCGCGTTCCGCCGCGCTCTCCTCTCTTGATTTTCGTCGTATGTAAGTGGTGGTCATGCCTGCGGTCGTGGTATCAATCGCCTCAGCCAGTGGGAGGGGCATTCAAAAGCAGAAACCAAAATCGAATCCTCCCAATAACGTTGACGACAGGGGAAAACCCACATTCCAGATGTTTCGCCATTTCCCTCGCCAGATTTGGGGAACTCGTCACTAAGTCCGTCCCATGGTATCGCCCCTTCTATCTGAACCTCGCCCTGCAACGGCCCATAACCTCACCCTGGCAGACTAGCTCGGCGCTGAACTCCGAACCGTCCAGTGTGAGGTAGATGTCAAAGTACACGCGGTAAAACGTGCCTTGCGGCGTGTCCATGCGCTCGAAGTCCTTCTCGAGGTTCTTGCGCGAGAGATCCGATGTGAGCGTGACGACCTCCTTGATGCCTGGAGAGAGAAAGAATTAGCATCGTATGCACCGTGGTTATCTGAGGTGACTTACGGGGATCCTTAGTGTACTCCGGACAAACGTCGTCGTCACACGCATACAGGATGTCTTCGTACATGAGCGTCGCCCCGGGTGCGACTTGGCGGAAGAAAGAGACCTTGACGGGCTCTCCGATCTTGACCTTCTGACCCTTCTGCACGAAAATCTGCCGCGTGAATTTGCATCGATCCTTGCCGTCAAGCGAGGGCACACGGTACGCCTCTGGGTGGTAACCCTCCTTGAATGGCTGCAGGGTGGCCATGAGGTAGTGTCTCCGTGCAATACGGTGAGTGATGACACGCTCCGTGATACCCGCAGTGACGGCGCCCTTGACAATGGCCGCAACGGAGTCCATGGGCCGTACGACCTTGGACTGGAATTGTGGGGGCACGTGCAGTTTGATTTGTTGGAAGAGGTACTCGGAGGCACCGAAGCCACCGACAACCAAGATGTTCTGCAGTGCGCGGTTCTGCGCCTGGATCGCGATGATCTGGTTGCGCACAAGCTCGAGAATTCGGTTCACCACGGGCTCGAAGCACTGCAGAATCTCCTCGTTCGTGAACGTCATGTAACCCTCTTCGATGCCGGCCTCGGGGAACTCGGCCTCGATGCCCACATCCACGGCCCACTTTTGCCCGTTGTTGCGGAAATCTGCCTTGATCCGGTTCTCGAAGTCCATGATGCACTTGGCGTACACGCGGCCTGCGGTCTTGGATCCATCCGGTAGCTTCATCTTCCTGATCTTGGTCCTCAATATGTTGCTGAAGTTGCGGTTCAAGGCGGTCGAACCGCAAGAATCACCAGATCCGGCGGTGCATTCGGCCACCGTGAAGGGGTTTTCATCTTCGACCTCGTACGCGATCAAATCGACGGTACCGCCACCACAGTCCACAATGAGCAGTGCGTCGTGTACCTTGAGGTTGAGGAGACCGGTCTTTGCGCAAAAGAGGGCAGCGGCCTCGGGCTCGGATACCAACGTCAATCGGTTGTCGTTCTCGTCTCGGAGGAAGCCGGCCTGGATGGCAGCAGCTCTTGTGGCGGCCTTTCCAGCGTCATTCCAGATGGCAGGCACCGTCAGGTAGTACCGAATGTTGCGCTCCTCTCGGTTAAAGACTTCGCCCAGGGTCTTCTGCAGGGCTGCGCGCATAGCCTGGCGGAGCTTGAACAGGTAGTCTGCGGCGACATCGATCTCGGACTTTCCTGGTGGCAGAGGCGGCAGGTTGATGGGGTCAATATATGTGTTACCGGACAGCATCAGTTGCAGCTTGAACCATTCCACCTTTTGTACTCCGGGCTTCGGGTACCCTGTTGGGGCGAGGGCATCGGCGATATCGGGGCCCCAGCCGACAACTTTTTGGTACTGATCGTAGTAGAGCACGGTGGGAATCTAAATGGGGCGCGTCAGCTGGTGGGTAAGTCGACGTCAGCACTCTGGCTCGTGGCCTACCTTTTGCTTGGTGTATGATCCGGCACCTGGCCATTCTGTGATGATGTCCTCTTTTGCCTCATTATTTGTTGCGAATGCAAATGCGACACCGGAGAAGGTCGTGCCCTGGGAAATTGGGTCAGCGGGATGAGGTCTGCGACATGTTGGTTGGGGCCGGGTTCCGTCCTTACAAAATCAATGCCAACAATCAGTTGCGCCTTGCTCCTGCTGTTACCCTCGACCTCGGCAGCGGGCCTGGTGTATGTGGCGGTCGGGAGGTTCTGGCTCGGGGGAGGGCCGTAGCCTCCGGCACCGCCAGTATAGCCTGGCGGGCCTCCGGCGACTGGCGGGCCGCCCTGCATTGGTGGAAGTTGAGGAGGGTAACCGGCGGGGGGAGCTCCAGTATTGATGGGTGGAGGGCCACCGACCATCTGCGTGGGAGGAGTTCGAGCCTGTCCTGTATAGCGTGGGAAGCCGGTGTCAGTCAGGAAGAGTTAGGTTGATGGTAGTTGAGGTGGTGGGGGCAGCTGTGTATGTACGCGAATGACTGGGCAAGGTTGGGTTGGGTTTGGTTGGGTTGATGGGCGACGGGATTAATAAGTTGGGGGCTCGGGAGGGGGTCTGGAGAGGGCTGGAGGGGGAGGGGGAGGGGACACGAGCGAGGGTGGGCGGAAGAGGGGGACCCACCAGGATATCCAGCCGTGTAGCTCGGTGGCCGCTGCCCTTGGCCGGGGTGGTTCATCTGGGGCAGGGACTGCTGCGAGGAATTGGAGGCGATGGAGGGTGCTTGGCCGGCAGGTCGGACGTGGGATGGGGGAGTGCTGTTGTGGGTGGACGATTGGGACGAGCCCTGCGGCGGGGGGGTGCGACTCTGGCTCTGCGATAGGTCTGGCGACTGGATGCTGGCGCTCGATTTGCGTTTCGCAAAGCCAAGGTGTTTCAAACGGGAATTCAGAGAGCTCATAAGGGAGGAGGAATGCAGGAACGATTTAAAGAGCGGCTGGGGGTCCTGTATTAAATCTTAAAAGGGACGAAACCCAAGGGTGGCACGATTCAGCCGCCCAGCCCAAGGACGGGAGTAGGATGGCGGAAGCGAGGAAGAAGGGGGGGGGTGTGGTGGGTGTGAGGGCGGGCAAGGACAGGCAGGACAGCGCAGGACAAGACAGGACAGGACAAGATAGGACCCAAAGGGTACGAACAGGGTCGGTAGGTAATAAGGCGACGGTAGGTAAGGTAGGTGGTAATATTGTTTGTCCTTGTTCGCTCAGGTTGGCTTAGGCTGCTGCTGCTGCCGCTTCCGCTGCTGGGGCTGGGCTGGGCTGGGTTTTCGGTTTTAGTTGTGGGTGGTGAGAGCGGGCGAGAGAATTGAGGGCGTAGGATTGGAGGGGAATGGGGAGAGAGCGAGTGAGAAATTAGCCAGATGCAGGACTGCTTCGCTGCGGGTGCGTTGCCGTTGCCGTTGCAGGTACAGTTGCAGTTGCAGTTGCGGGTGCGTGTGCGGTACGGCTGGGCTGACTGCCGCGCCGTGCATGAGGCAGCTGCTTCAGGTTCTCGTGAGTGTGCTGTCCGTCTCAGAACCGTGACTCTTGTCTGCCGGTGAACCTTATGGGGCGAGGACTTTTGGTGACTTCTGATGACTGTAGTCGGGCTCAGGCTCAGGTCAAGGTTGCCGTCTTCGGTTCACAGGGGTATGTATGGATGGCCCTGTCTGCACCCAAAGCAAAAAAAGAGCACGTAGATTTTGGAAATAGAAAAAAGGGGAGCAGGCAAGGGCTGCGCAATGGACAAGTCCTCGGATCCGCAACGAGCACGGGATGTTGTCTGTGTTTCTTTGCGACGACTTTCCGCTTCCAGCAATGTTCCGGTATGTCGTACGGGTCGGCTTGAATTGGGTTGGCCTGGTCTGGTTGTTGGGTAGATAAAGACCTCGACCGCTTGCTTGGGTGACTTGCAATTGCGTGGGTGAGTGCGGGCGCTTGTGTGTGTCTGTCTGTCCGTCTTGTCTCTTTGGCCGGTGATAGAGATATTGGCAGTTCGTTGCTGGCCCGGCAGGATGGGGTGGATTGGGACTGGTCTGGGATCGGAGACGGGGGACCTGAGACCGGGGACTGGGACTGGGACTGGACTGGAGTGGACGACTGGAGTGGACTTGGGACGTAGGACTTTGTGTGTGAATAATGCCAACGACAAGGACTAAGCACCAACAAGCCGAGAGCTGAGTCCTACGGACGGTCTACCACCAACCGTCCGTACTGCTGTACTGTTGCGGGTCCCACTTGGTCGCAGCATGAGAGCTGCACTGCACTCTGTGTGGCTGAGGGAAAGGGACAAGACTTTTTTATTTTGACTCCGCCGACATGGGCTTTATTCGGACCACCAGCACAACCAGGGCCACCCTCCTGCCTGGCCATCCACGCACCAACCCAGCACTACTACACGGGAAAATGCTCTCTTCTCGTCTCCCGTCGTCATCGTCTCTCCCGTCAGCAGCTGTCGAGACAGGGCTGAGCGAGCTTGTCTGGGGCCTGAGTCCTACATAGTCTCAGCGTGGATATTCTCCAGTAGCAGAAGTACACCACATGCAGGTAGGTATGCTGCATGGGCGGCCGGGACCAGCCAGTCCTCGGGCGGCCAGCTAGGCCGGTACGGTAGGGTTGCAACGGCGGTGCTAGGGCTGGGCTGCAGTGTAATATACAGTTGATTCCTGGTGACCCTGATGAAGGATGAAGGGGAAGATGGGGTCAAGGTGATGTCGCTGCAATTTGCCACGACGTGCCTCCCTCGCACCCGCTCACTTTCCTCGCTCTTTCTCTCTTGTGGTGAGATGACCTCGTGGATCACTTTGTTTCGAAGGCCAATTTCAGGGTGAGCAGCCAACCTCTGTTGGGCAGGCGCAGGGTTGCAGTCCTACCGCCGAAGGATTCTGGACTGGACTAATTATGAATCCTACCATTATTAACCAGCAGGGCCCTCTCTCCTCTCTGAGCGTCTGAGATACCCGGGTCGGCCGTCCCTAGAGAGCATTTTTGGGGGCAAGAAGGATAGAACCACAGATCGAATTTCAAATTCCAAATCAAGCTCAGTCGTGGCGGCCATCGACAGGACACAGCAGCGATCTACTGTCCCTAGTATGCAGACCACTAAGCCGAGCGGGCTCTTGGGTGGGCTACGTCTGGATGCGGGCGGGTGACACAGCGCCAACATCAAGAAACAAAGGGCTGTTTGTTCAGCCTCGTCGACATTCACTCTCTCCTCCAGCGCCATTTCCGACAGAACAGATGGGCCTAGATAGCCATTCGGACACGTTGCTCGGTACAGGACAGAACACCCAGTGCAGATGGACCGTGGAGGTGGCGGCCTTTTGGAGGCCAATATGCATCTAGAAGCATCCGAGACTGCTGCCGCGTTGCCACGAGGTATCATGTCCATTCATCCGTGCTCCGTGCGTGTGAAATGTCGTCCCGACTTTGGACGGGCAGCGGCCACGCTGACACCGCCCGAGGCCCGCATTCGATAGAACGGGGCTGCCTGAGCAGTCTAGCACTGGCTGGCAGGTGCCAGGTGCTTGGTCGATCATGGGCCCTCTCGATCTGAGATTTGACTTTTTTTTTTTTCCTTTGTCCAACCGCGCAAGCCATGCTGTATCGAGACTACCAGTCTTCAACCCGGTCTCAGTCTCCTCAGAACCCACACCTCGTAATAACGCAGCGGCTGCCGTGAAAATGTCATTCACGAACGTCGTTATGGCCATCGAAGTGCACAGCCTGCCAGCCAACGGGCGGTGAGAAGCCTTTCCGAACTTTCAACCCGCGCGCCGAGCCGAGCGAACGAGCGCACGTTGAACGGCCGACTAGATGGCAGACTATGTGGGCTGGGTGGACTACCTAGCGCAAGTAGGCCGAGGACAAGGTAGTCCTGTCAACTGGGATCGCCCGAGGGCCGTGCTCTGTCCTGCATGGCATCACCAGTAACCGAACCCGACGTCCCTGGACTGCCCTGCCCATCCACAACAGCAATAGCTTCACCACCACCTATCAGCATCACCATCATCATCGTCATCACATGGAAAGTGAGCCGAATATAGCTCCTGCCGATCCGACACGGCGACAAGCAGCCTGTTCTATTTCCAAAAGCCCTCAAGCACCAGCCCAAGCGAGCAACCCCAACCCCTCGCTGCCGTCCGGCAGTGCAACCGACGGGCGCCCGGCAGCGACACAGCGCAGGGGGCGGAGCTGCGGCTGAGCCATGTGGGCACAGCTGAGTCGGCCGGGGCAGGGATCTTGTGCTCCCACCACCGCGGCGCTTAAGCACGCACGAGCGACATTTTGGCCAGTCCCACCCTGAAGTAAGCAGGATGCGCAGGATCGCACAGGGACAAGAAGGAGGAAAGAAGCCGCCCAGTCACGGATGCGCATTTCTGTGTGCCTGTGCCGCGTGGCATTGCAGCCGTTCCCCGTGCGACCTTGGCCATTGGCAGTCAGGCACTGGTCTAGCCTGACTGTGATTTGGAATTGAATCGACTGACGCCGTTGAATCGACCCTCGCGGCTATTGTCAGTGACTGCATTCCCCTGATTTGGTCGATTGCCGCGAGATGCGCTTGCTGGCCGGCCACTGGCGGACAGCACGACTCCCATTTGCGCGTGTTTACAACCTCGCACCCTCTCTTATTTCTTTTCGTTTCCTCTATCAAAACTTGGCCTCTTGTTACTATGGTCAGCTTGGCTTCCCGACGACAATGTGCGATGCATGCTACTGGACTGGAGTAGAGAATAAGTTGGCAAGATTTACTCGATCAAAGCTAGGGAACGACGGCGGGCTGTCTTCTGTGAGGACGTATTCTGTGCTGTCTTGACTTATATATTGCAATATGCATTTCCGGGTCCAGGCGGCACTTCATAAAGGTCAAGCTCAGCTACTGAGCTTGACTAATATGCCCGTACCAAACCCCTGCGGTAACTCGTCAAGCCTGTCAAACTACACATCCGATCACGCTCGTAAATCACAGCTCACACATGGAATCACTGTGTCTGATTGACAGTGGGATATGTGTTTCCAGACCTTTGTCATGACCTACCCTTCAGTATACTGTTTCTCTTCCTGATCACGGCATCTGTAAAACAACACAGCATCCTCGCTTGACAAGCGAGGAGCTTCCGAGAAATGGGGCCCTCTTCACGTAGCAGGTAGTCTTTATGCGGGACGGGTTATGTAAGCACTATCGATAGAGCCCGACAGTGTGCCGTCATCGGCAACCACTCACGAAAAAGTTAATGTTCAGCAATGCGATGCATTGAACGTTGCCCCCTGTCAACGAATTTGACAATTCTCGAGCGCAGTGCGCTCCAACCGTCGCTTGCCATGTCGCGCAGAGTAGTGCGTGGTTCCCCAATACCAATTGATCGTTCACCGTAGACTGATTTCTCCCAGGTAGCGAACGCCCCATGGGCTCGATCCCTCTGCCGGGCGAACAGCCGCGTCTCGGTTCAGAGCGTAATGAGTCAACGGCTCCCACGCACATCTTTCCACCAGCTTTCATGCCGCCGCCTTACAAGGACGATACCTTCCGGCCGAACGACATTTTCACAAGCCCATGGCGCCGAATTCTCCTTTGCAGACATCCCCACCGAGAAGACAACGCCACAGACCCTGACCGAGAAGATCGTTCAGCGCCATGCCGTCGGTCTCCCGGAGGGAAAGCTCGTTCGGAGCGGCGATTACGTACAGATCGAGCCCTACCGGTGCATGTCCCACGACAACACCTGGCCCATCGCGAAGAAGTTCATGTCCATGGGCGCCACCCGCGTCAAGGACCCGAGCCAGATGGTTTTCGCACTCGATCATGACGTGCAGAACAAGACCGAGTCCAACCTGAAGAAATATGAGCAGATTGAGGCGTTTGCGAAGAAGCACGGCGTTGTTTTCTTCCCCGCAGGCTACTCGATCGGCCACCAGGTCATGGTGAGTGTCCCAATGGCTTGAAAAGCGGCCACGGTGTGCTAATAACTCGTCAGGTTGAAGAGCTGTTTGTCTGGCCGGGTACTTTATGTGTGGCGTCGGACAGCCATAGCAATATGTACGGCGGTATCAGTGCTTTGGGAACCGCTTTGGTGAGAACAGATGCTGCGTCAATTTGGGCGACCAAGAAGAGTTGGTTCCAAATTCCTCCCGTCGCGCAGGTAACTCTTACAGGGACATTACCTCCGGGAGTTACCGGCAAAGACGTGATCGTTGCGCTCTGCGGGCTGTTCAACAGTGATGTGCTCAACCATGCGGTTGAGTTCACCGGCTCAGAGGAGACGATGGCTAGTATCTCGGTGGACAACAGACTTACAATCAGCAATATGTCAACTGAGTGGTCTGCCCTTTCTGCAATGGTGTGTCCCTGGTCTTTAAACTCCTGTCTATTGGAAATATTCTAACATTATACACTCAACAGTTCCCGATAGACCGGACTCTAGAGCGCTGGCTGCGATACAAGGCCACAGAAGCAGCAATGCATGAAGACCGGACGACTAGGCAACGAATTACGCACGAAAAGATTGACGAGCTCTACGCCAACCCTGTCCATGCCGACCCTGGAGCGCATTACGCAAAGCAGCTATACCTTAACCTCTCCACCCTTTCGCCTTACATCTCAGGTCCCAACTCCGTCAAGATCTCGACTCCTCTTGGCGAGCTCGCGCCAAAGAAAATCAAGGTTAACAAGGCGTATATTGTGTCCTGCACCAACTCCCGAGCCTCTGATCTTGCTGCAGCCGCAAAAGTCTTCCAGGATGCCGCAAAGGCTAACGGCGGCAAGACCCCTAAAGTTGCAGACGGTGTCCAGATGTACATCGCAGCGGCTTCAGTTCGCGAGCAGGAGATCGCCGAAGACCAAGGCAACTGGCAGACTTTGCTTGAAGCCGGTGCTATCCCACTCCCAGCCTCGTGTGGGCCTTGTATCGGACTGGGAACTGGCCTTTTGGAGCCTGGCGAGGTTGGGATTTCCGCCTCGAACCGCAACTTTAAGGGGCGTATGGGCTCTCGGGATGCTCTCGCGTACCTTGCCAGCCCTGAAGTTGTAGCCGCCAGCGCTCTCAATGGCGTCATCTCGGGCACAGGCGAATACGAGGTTCCAGAAAACTACTCTGGCGTGGAATACGGATACGGCACTGGTCGACCTGCGACCACGGAAAGCGAGCTTAGCAACGTTCTGGAGCAGCTCGAGTCACTCATCGACCGGGTTGAGTCCTCGGTTGGTGATGACACACCGAAGGCCACTACCCAGATCCTCCCGGGCTTCCCGGAGAAGATTACCGGAGAGATCGTGTTCTGCGATGCCGACAACCTCGACACTGACAACATCTACCCCGGCAAGTACACATACCAGGACGACATCACAAAAGAGGGAATGGCAGAAGTCTGCATGTCGAACTATGATCCGGATTTCGGGTCAGTCGCCAAGCCCAATGATATCCTCGTCTCAGGATTCAACTTTGGCTGCGGTTCCTCAAGAGAGCAAGCCGCGACGGCAATCCTGGCCAAGCAGATCCCGCTCGTCGTTGCGGGCAGCTTCGGAAACATCTTCTCACGGAACAGCATCAACAACGCGCTCCTGGGCCTGGAAGTCCCGCGCCTCATCGAGCGACTCCGCGCCACTTTCACCCGCTCGGACAAGACGCCCACCCGACGGACGGGTTGGACGCTGACCTGGGACGTCGCCCGGAGCACCGTCGAGGTGCAGGAGGGTGAGACCGGTGACCGCTGGGAGGAGAAGGTCGGCGAGTTTGCGGCCAACTTGCAGGATATTGTTGCGAAGGGTGGCTTGACGGAGTGGACCAAGCACGAGATCTCAAAGTCCGACTCATAGATACCTTTTAAAACGGCGCGATGTCAGAACTGGATACGGAAAAATCTGTCGTATATAAAGAAATAGAAATAAATATAAAGAAATAGAAATACCTGCAATCTCGTGAGCAACGTCCATCACCAATTTGAGCATGCCACAGCTGTACCAATGTACCTCACCAAGAAATAGATCGCGACAGATGGTGAGCAGTCAGGTGTTTTCTGGGGCAAATAGAACGAGAAAAGACCGAACAAGTCAGTCTAGACAATCCCTGACTAGAAGACATACGGAGATGAGCATGTGCCGCGATCACGACATGTGTGGGATGTAATTGAGTTTCTTCAGGGACTACTAGAATTGACCGAAGCGGGCTTGTTGAAGGACGCCTCGTATGTGCAACAACTCAAAAGGCTAAGTGTTGCGTGAAAAGGTCCCAGAGCCGCTCATAAGGCAACTCGAGTGGGTTCATGAGATATAAAATGTAGGAAACAAGTAAGCAAGAAAAAATTATAGAGGCTCACAAAGAACTCCCATACGAGGTTCCGGATGAACACGTTCAACGAGCTCACTTAGAGATGGGTTGGAATAGCTCTGCGAGACAACGACGTGAGCTTATGTCTGTACCTTCCTATAGCTCTGGACTACTTCTAAAAGCGAAGAATTTACAGAGCTTAGAGAAGGGGTGGGAAAGAGTCAACTGAGTGCCTGGAGTTGACATGATCTGGCCCTGACCTTTGGGTCCAATAGAATCAGGACTCAGTCGAATGAACAAATTGAGGCCAACTTTCAAGTTTCCGGATTGGTCACCTACACTGCGCAAACAGGACTAGCACGGCTCATATCAAATTTTCTTGGGCGCTCGCTTCCTGGCATGCTACGTTCGTTTTCGAAACATCTAGCTTATCCATGGCTGGATGTGTAAAGCTTTCGCGCCGGATATTGTGACAGCACGTCAAGCGACTGTGAACATGGGTCGATATTGAGTCTAGGGCTTTGCTGCCAAAGTTTCCCTTCTGCCTTTTATCCTCGGTGAGAGAATACATCACCTCTCAAGTCTTCTGAAGAGCCTGAACGTTTCACTTCACAGCTTGGGAGGACAGACACCAATATCCCGAGGCTTAATTATCTATAGAACGGATATTCGCACCTGTGAAAACAGATGGGTACACCGGTACATCACTCGCGCCACACACCCACACCCAAACACCCACACACCTAACACCCACACACCTAACACCCACGCACCCAACACTAACATACCAAATAATTATATTGCCTATATAAGGGCTAGGTTTATAGATTAAGTTAATTAATTGGGTGTGGGTGTTGGGTGTTGGGTGTGTGAATTGGGCGTGAGTATTGTTGGTAATGTACCTGTGTATCGTCCGTTTTTGCAGGTGCGAATATCCGTTCTCATTATCTAAGTATATATCGATCGCATGTTTGAGCTTAAGATCATCTCAACTCAGGGCCAAAGGAGAACTTGCTGTGGTGCTATTTGCCTGGTACGACACAGAAATGTAACGACTATAAATTTCTGATGGAGAGCCACTAGCACTTGATATTATTGTTTCTCACTGCGAGAATTTTATTCATTTGGTGTCTTCTTTCAAGACAGTTTGTTAAAGAGCGTGTGTCAAGGACAGCAGCTCTAGCTTAAGTTAGAAATGATGGGATTCTTCACATGACCTCGAAACAGTCTGATTGGTCTCAACCATGTGGTGCTCGATGACCCCAACGCACCTGCACTGAGACGACGCTGGCAATTTCACAATCATATCACGGAGCGAATGCAGGCAGTAGGTAGTCTCGCACCGTCTTCTCGTCAAGCCGCCTTCGACTGGGTCTCAGGTCGCACCGGAAATGAAAATGGTAAGACAATCGCTCTCCGCCCCTCAATGGGTTGAGTGAAGATCACAACTACTAAGAGGACTGGAAGAGTCGGAACTGCGGCAGCACGTCTCGGTTAGCAGAGGGGAGCCGGCACCCAAGCAACTCTTGCGGTAAAGTTGGACTCTGCTTCCGTTCGGGTGCAAGTTTAGAGGTCCTAAGCCTGATGGTAAGAAGCTCTTTCTTTCCTAAAGAGCTGTTATATAAAAATAATGGATGTTACGAGAAAGTGTATGAGACACTCAAAAGGGAAAGAATCCTTGACCTGGTATCTTCGCCAAGTTTGAAGTATACTTAGCCGCAAGCATTCGCTGGAGACCTGGTGGGAACTCGAGATCCCCAAGGAAGGCGTTAATGATAAATGGTTACCAGAAATGCGACACTCGATTTCGAGATCAACTCCCCTCAACACTGAACCTAGTGCCATTCTTGCATGCCAAGGCTTGACACAATCTTGGAAGGTGCCTTGTGCGAATGATGGGCGTCTTCCCCACTGCCAAAATCGACCAAGACAATTGAAGCCTGGTCATAGAGGTGAGGATTGTCGCTTTTTCATTGAAGCTGCACGGCATGTGTGACCGGACTGTCGTACTCTGCGGTTTTGAGACTTGGGCACCGGGGTTGATCATTGGAACAAATCTGGCTGTGCTTGTCTTGTGCCCTCCTTGGCAGACGAGACTGCCACTCAGCAGCCTACTCCGCTGGGACGTCTCCCAGGGGCGTTTACCAATACAGAAAATGTGATGGAAGAAATTCGTGAAGGCCAGCCGGCCTACCGACTGCGTTAGTGGGTGTCATACAAGTCTGGTCCGCAGTCGTCCTGGATTCATTAAGACGACACCACCCGGCCTGGCTCGTTGTTGATCGCGCTGCTGAAAAGCAAGGCAAGCGTATCGGATCCGGGAAAGACGACATCAATTCATGCCGGTCTTTGATGTTGGCAATTGGTGGTCAAAAAGTGCAGGGAGGGATGTTCCAATTCGACTGATGACAAGCCCTCCTCCAGTCCTCTTTGCATGTAATACACGACCTGTGTGCTGGACGTTGCCGTCAAGTCGCGGAGATGCTGGGTGTCTCCTTTCATCTAGAAGCACCTTGTTCATGATGCCACTGTGGCTTACAGAGCAGTGACCTCGATTGTTTCCCGGTTCGACAATCGACCAGCAAGCCTTTGTGGCAGAGGTCCTTTCTCTGGTGGACTGTGCCAGGAATCCTGGCTCATCGTAGCCTTAGACGTCACGAGGAGAAGGAGCTGTGAATATCGGATTGCACACTAGCTTGAATGTTTCCAGAAGACAAGTGTTTCATCACACTTGGAGTGTATTGTTGGATGCAGAAATTAGCGCTGGTCTGTACAACCACGAGTAGTTAGTAGTGTGGCCGTTGGGAATTAGCCACAAGTAGCAAGCCGTTTGAAGAAACGTTGCAGGTTCGGGGATTGGCACGATGCGAATGGCTTCATGGCATTCGTCCGGACTTCCTGCGTGGCACGGACCCAGCCAGTGTGGAGAAGTGCGATGGGAGCATAGACGAGGGTAAGAAAAGACAAATAAGTAGTCTAATGTGTACTGTGTAATTAATTTGTATTACTTACAATAGGGGGTGTCGCGTGACCTTTTCTGGCTGCCGAAACATTATCCCCTCCTGGTTTGGAGTCTGGGCCGTCGTCGCGCCTAGAGTCTTTGCCAGTCCTGCCCCAGGCCCTTCCATGGCCCTTGCTTGCCATCTGGATCGGGTGTCGGTGGCGCCTTCCTCTCGTGAGGTTCGTGTCCTGTGACTGGCAAGTGCTTTTCCTGTCGTGTTTGACCTCATAATCAAAACCCGGGAGCAAGGCGTCAAAAGTCTGCACATCTGTCCTTCTTCGGGCAACGTCCGCCCACAACCTGATGCCATCGATTCGGTCCTTTCTTTGTCCTTAGGCCCCCACATCACCTGGTTCGGATCCCCAGAGGCGCTCCCTTTGGATCGACGTGCGAGAGCCTCATCTGCCAGAACACACAGCACCAGCCAGCGAGTTTAGCATTATACTTACCAGGAGTTCCAAGTCTCGTGCGGCATTGGCCAATTGAGCAAACGTGGTCGCGACAGTGACTGGGCTTCTTGAGTGACAGGTCATCGCATTGGAAAGGCCCCAGACTCGCATCAGAGAGGACACGCCGGGGAAACACTGGATTGGCCCTGTCTCGACTCATTCCCAGTGGCTCCCTTTTCTCCACGCGCACCCACGATTCCCTCCACGACTGCCGCCATTCCACCACAATTTCCCCGACGAGCTCTCGTCACCCCATGGAAGCCCACTGCTAGATTCTGTGGGTAGACCAGACCTAGCAGCTTTGCAACTGTGGGTACGACGGCCGTACTACGTCATTCGGCCCCGGCCGCTGCCAATTCTCGGCGCGAGGTTCCCTGGAAGGACGCCCATCGCCGAATCGATCAATCGCCGTGCGCTGTGTGTGTGGTGTCCCAACCTGCTGGGCGAACCGGCAAAGTGGATGTGCTGCCGTGCTACGACCACGAGGCACTCCGGCATCAGATCGCTAAAGCACCACCTGCAGCCCAAGCTCGAGGCATTGCATGAGGCGAGCAAGTGACATTGGCTTCCATTGGGCTCGCTCTTTCTAGCGGCGCCCGAGGAAACAAACGATTGACACGGCGATACCACCTAGCAATAGATATCGCGCAGACATCACTGAGGCTCCTGACCGCCCAGCAATCAGGGCGCTTGCTACTCCGCCGTTTCCCTCGTTGCTGTCTGCCTCCCCAGCCCCAACCACCCAATCTCTGTGTTGTACCAGCACAAATTCTCGCTGGTCTGGACTCGACCCGTCCCGTCCAGCTCAACTGAATTCCCTCGAGTCGCCCGCGAACAAGCAGCAGGGGTTGCGCAGATATTGGTCGCCCATGATCTCATTCCAGGTCTCGCCTGCAGCACATCCGGCCCTTTTTTCTCGCTCCACAGCAATCGCCCCGAGTCTCCGCCAGCCGCCGAGGCCACAGGCTTGTTGCTGGTAGCCGGCAGCTGCTTGTCTGGAGAGCCTTTGTCTTCGATTGACCTTCGAGGTACCTCTCTCTCACCACAACGACTCTCGGTGTGCCCTTCCAGCTGGGACACCAGGATCGTCCACCTGCCTCGGCTCTTCATGTGCACGACAGGATCTCCTGCATACGAGGAGGAAGGTCAACAGAGGTGTTTGAAAGCTTAGGCACGGTGGAGGCACGGCCAGGTTCCCGCGGCTGAGGAATCCCAGCGGCAGGCTCTACGTCACTGGGATTGGACATTCCGCCCTCTCGGTCGCGAGCTCTTGTGCAACGGCCGCCAAGCTGGAGAGGCCATCCTCGCACGGCAGCGCCTCCTGGCGTGCCATTGACGACTCGACCGCAACCGCTGGCGACTCAGACTCAGATTCCCGGAAGAACAAAAGCCAGGGCCAGACTCGGAAGCCTTGTGCGTCCTCGTCAGCCCTCGACTTCTCGACCCTCAGGCCGATATATCTCTGCTGTGCCTTACTCCCAGTGCTAATCTTAGTAAGTCTCCTACAGGTCACTTGGAGGTCACGGCCGACGGGCCCCAACCAGGCCAGCTTGGCTTTTTAGCCGCACTCCCCAGAAAGTCCAAGCTGCGCCTGCGCATGTGCCCCGCACAATCTCACGACTCTCCCCATTCCGTCGCCTGTCGTCTGGAAGCTAGCTAACCCTGCTCCCTGCTGCTAGCTCCTGCAGCTGGTACTTCGTGACGCCAAGCTGCTGCTCTATTCCTCTCATATAATAGCTCCCTTCCCTCTCTTCCGTCCCTCCTACTCCCCTCTCGCCCAAATATCTCAAGAGCCTGTGTGCGAGAACCCTCAAGTCTTTCCTACTTCAGCTCCCATATCCATACCTCTCACCATGGGGCTCACGGCAGAAACCAATCGCGTCGTGCAGGAGTTCGACATCAACGATGCCGACCTCAACAAGGGCGTCACTGAGTTCCTCAGCCAGATGGGTGCGTCCTCTCCAGTCCTCACTGTTCCATTGATTGACAGACAGCTCATGCTCCTTCAGACCAGGGCCTTGAGAGGGACGGCACCAGCTTGAGCCAGATTCCTACCTACGTCACTGGCGTCCCTAACGGCACCGAGAAGGTAAGCACTGCGCGTCCTCTTTGCGCCTCGGGGGCCACAGCTCATTTCACCCACGCAGGGCCTCTACCTCGCCGTCGATCTAGGCGGGACGAACTTTCGAGTCTGCTCCATCCATCTGAATGGCGACACAACATTCAACCTTACTTACTCAAAAGTCGCCATACCCAAGGAGCTGATGACAGCCAAGACCGCCCAGCAGCTGTTTGGCTTCCTGGCAAAGCAGATCGAGGTCTTCCTCCGCACACACCACAGCGAGCACTTTGAGCACCGGCTAAGGAGGCGCTTCACATTCAGCAACCCCGAGGGTTTCAAAACTGAGGAAGTGTTCCGACTTGGCTTCACATTCAGCTTCCCCGTTCAGCAAATCGGCATCAATAAGGGCATTCTGATGCGCTGGACAAAGGGCTTCGATATCCCCGACGCGGTGGGCAAGGATGTGTGCCAACTGCTGCAGACTGAGATTGACAAGCTTGGGCTGCCTGTCAAGGTCGCTGCGCTTGTCAACGACACCGTGGGAACATTGATGGCCCGCTCATACACATCACCTGGCAAGAAGGGCACAATTCTGGGCGCAATCTTCGGCACCGGCACCAACGGAGCATACGTGGAGAAGCTCTCGAATGTCAAGAAGCCCGTGCAGGGTGCTTTTGACAAAACCACTGGAGACATGATCATCAACACCGAGTGGGGCTCCTTCGACAACCAACTCAATGTACTTCCCAACACGACATGGGACAAGCAATTGGACAAAGACAGCATCAACCCGGGTATTCAAATGTTCGAGAAGCGTGTTTCTGGCATGTTCCTGGGCGAGATCCTGCGTCTGGCCGTTGTCGACCTGCTGAAGAACGAGAATGTGCAGCTCTTCAAGGACGAGAACTCCAGCAAGAACGACTGGCGGTCGACAACGACCATCGCTCAAGAATCTGGCATTTTCAAGCAATGGGGAGTTGACACAGCCATCATGTCTGTTGCAGCCGCAGACAACACCCCCGACCTCGGTACTTTGCGCCAGGCCCTGGAGGACCAGCTCCATGTGTACAGCCCCTCCTTGGAGGATGCCCAGGCGTTCAAATCTATCGCCGAGTCCGTCGGCCGGCGCGCTGCTCGTCTGTCGGCCATCAGCATCGCTGCTATTGTTCTCAAGACCGGCAAGCTGACCGACCCAGAATGGGAGAGCGAGCCGATCGACGTAGGTGTGGACGGCAGTCTCGTCGAACACTACCCATACTTCCGCGACATGATTTACGAGGCGTTCCGGGCCATTCAGGGCATCGGTGAGGAAGGCGCCAACAAGATCCGCATCGGTATTGCGAAGGACGGATCTGGCGTCGGTGCGGCGCTCATTGCTCTCGTCGCGACAGGCGAGGAGAAGGCCCAACCTACACCTGACTTCCTGGAAGAGGTAAGATCCACCCTGTCAAACCGAGAGGCTGCTACCGACAAGCCTCTCACCCCCCTTCCCGTCGCAATCAAGGCCCCCGTATCCTAACTCTCGTTGTGCTCGCAGCAACGTGTTTCTTCATTCTCTATTCCTGCAATCCGGTGGCACTTGCGCAAGGTCCAGCCGTGGCAGTGGGCCGGACTGGGACTGATCGCAGGGCTCGTGGCGATCAGGAAGAAGGAGTTCTTCGCAGGTCTCTGGGGGCGTTTTGTGGCTCGGAACTAATCTGGGCAGGCTTGAATGGCGTGCATTGTAGGCAGGACATGAGTTCTGTCTACTCCCTTTATTACTTACTGTATATGATATGACTATGGTTGGGCATTCCATCGGAAAGCGGGTTTTCTGGTTTGGTTTGGCTTGGGCAATGCTTGCGACTGCAGCTTGCACTTTCTGGTCGGGATATTTTCATGGTTTCACGCCGGAGTTCATCCAGAATTGATCAATTGTCGGAACGCTTGTCCGCCTGTGCGTCGTCTTCGAGTCCCGATGAGTCTTGACTTGTACTCCTCCTGCTGCTTCCCCTGCTGATCCTGACGGGCAGCTAACCGACTCTTGATGACACTATATCTCGCACTGTGGTAAATGCCTAGTGTGTGTTACGCAAGAGTCGGTAGCTCAATGCATGACGAGGTACATGACCCAGCGTCGGAGAACACAATGCGTACGAAGGTCCGATGCGAAATCTCGTCGCCTGCATTTGGCAGCTTAAACAGTTCTGCTGCTGTTTTAACGTTGCCTCTACTGTGCTAAATATGCGTCTTTCCCTGTGGTTATAATGGGCGCTCGCGTGTTGCCCTTCCAGTGTCTAAAAATACCTCTATCAGCAGAATTCCTCTGCGGTAGGCATGCTTGAATAGGCAGAGACCAGAAACCCAACACCGCCCGCTGTACCCTATAAGGCACTCCCAATGTTGTCCTTTTGTCCGCCGTCTCTATGCTACCGCTCACAAACGCCATCCGTGTTTACCCTTAGAAGACAAGTTCCGTTCTTCTACCCTAAGAAATGACAGTCCGCCGGCCGGGTACGATCAGCTCCCAAACGCAGCGGTGGGGTACGCCCTGTCCTTCTTCTTGCGCCCCGCCGTCGAGCTGCTCCTCGAGCTCGAGCCCGACCCCGTCGGCGGGGAGAGGAGGTCCTTGGTCCGGGAGGTGGTCCGCGCCGCGGCGACCATATCCTCGGGCAAGTCGTTCCACTCCATGTCTGGCCGTTTATTCTGGAAGGACAGAGATGACCCTGGAGGCCCGGGACGGGCTGCTGGCGGCGGGCCATTCGCAGCCGACGGTGGTGGTGTCGGCAGCCCGTCCGCAGGAGAGAACCCAGGTAGATTCACGGCCGCAGCGGTGACGCTCGCCGGGACTGCAGAGGGCTGGTGTGCGGCATGGCCATTTATGGCGGCCCACGTGCGCTGGCTACCGCCGGCCTCGTCCCCCATCCCCAATGGCAACACCCGCCGCTTCATGACCCATGCGCTGCCCGGCTGCAGCTTGAAGTAATAGTTCTCGAGCCGGGCATCCCTCTCGAAGCCCCTCCTCGCGTACCACTCGAGCGCGTCGTGGTTCTCGGTCCAGACGTGGGCGTAGATCCAGCCGATGTTGAGCCCGTTGCCGCGGGCGTCGGCGGCGACAGCGCGCACGGCGTCGAAGATGCCCTCCACGGCGGCAGCGGCCAGACCCAGGCCCCGGTAGGGCGCGAGCACACCGAGGCTCTGGACGTAGAGGACGCGGGCGTCGGGCGGGCTCACGCGGGCGTGGGCGCGGCGGGCGAGGTCGGGCGAAAAGGCGCCGGTGGCCGGGTCGAAGGGACTAGGCTCCAGGCGGCAGACGAGGCCGCCGACGACCTTGGGCGCCGGGGCAGCGGGACCTGGGCCATCGGCGCCGTCGCGGAAGAGGATGGCGCGGCTGAAGAGGCCCGACTGCGCGGGGTCGAGGATGGCCTTGTAGAAGCTGTCGGTGTAGTTGACGGGCAGGAGAAGGGCGTTTATGCGGCGCAGGGCGGGGATGTGGGCGTCCGCCACGGGAACAATGGTCGCGGAAGGGTGTGGGGAGGGCGTCGAGGGCGGCAGCGCCGTGACTGGTGAGGCTGGGATGACGGGTGCGACAGGTGCGACGGGCTGTGGTGGGGGCGGTGGCGGAGGAGGAGCAGGCGAAGGAACTTGTTGTAGTGGCGGTTGTTGCTGCTGGGCTTGTGATATCGGTGGGGCAGCGTACTTTGGCGGCTGCTGCTTGTTGTTGGGCTGGAAGAAGGAGAGAATCGAGGGCTGCTGTGCACGCGACATGGCTGGCTGAGGGACAGACGTCGACGTTGAGGGCGCGGTCGAGGGCGAGGGTTGGGTTGTTGTCGAGGGGTGGTGAATTGGTCGGGTCATGCGGCTGTGAGAGGCATGGCAGGGTGTTGTGTGCGGTGTCACGGTTTCATGGGCTAAGTGGAAGTCGAGTCGAGGTTGGGATTGGGATTAAGACTGACAGTGTTGACAGGCGAGGCATGTTCATCTAGACTTTGCCGCATTCCTCTTTGCATGTGTTCATGTCACCCAAAGCCGGTTGCAGCACACTGCAGCTGCTTCCCGACGCTACGGGCCAGCTGGGGGCGTTACGTACCTATCTACATAGGCATCTACCTAGGTACTGTAGGAAATCTGTAGTACACCAGGAGGGGTGGAAAAGGGGGGGGGGTTTGTTTTGGTGCTGTTGGTACCTTTACTTACCTAGGTACTTAGCAACTTGGATAGGTCTATTCTATTTCATTCGATGATCCAGTTGTGGTCGGAATAGGCACACACATTTCATCTCCTCTTGCAACAGGGAGGCTGTAGTCCATATAGACATTTATGGCATGGTTATAGAAAGATTAGTGACGTGGTGGCTCCTACACGAACGAACCTTTGATACTGTAAGAGTGGTCTATAATTCTGTACATATCCATAGGTTGTTCTTCCCAAAAAAACCACCATCTCTGCGCCGCTAGCTGTGCTTGGACAGAGCAAGCCGATGCTTTCTCCAATCTCACTTGCATCAATCAGCCCATCAGTCACGCTCTCGCTCTCGCTTGCGGATCACTCACTCACTCAGCCTTACTATTACTCATTCCAAGTTCAGGACCGTCTGTCCACGCTGGCCTTGCACCATCGCCCGCTCTCCTGCTCAAGACAAAGGATTCCAACCATCCAGCATTTTTGTTCGTCCATCTTTTCATCGACCTGCAGACAGGCCCAGGAACTGCTGAGCATCAAGACGGCCTCGTCAACACTGCTGCTTGCCTCCTTCTGTCACGGCACCGTCGCCTTCAGCCCGTCAGTGAGTGGGCCGACTGCAGTGCACCAGAGTTCGGCCCCGAGTGCCGACTCCAGCGCCCCTGTACCACAGCAGTTACTGCAAAGGGACCAGTACCCTACAGTAGCCTATCTGCCTACCACAGCACTGTGCTCTGCTTACTGCCCACCTGCCTGCAACCCGTTGGTTTGTGCTGGCCCCGTCATCCCAGGCCCGGCGTCGCAGGTCGTCAGCCTTCCCGAAATCCAAAAATTAATTGATCAATTCCCATCGCCTCTTACATTCTTACACATACACCCTTCCACATCACTCCTTTCTTTTCCTCCTCCCCTTCTTTCCCCCTCCCGCTCCCCTCCTCCCCTCAATATGGACGAGGTCAAGCTGGAGAGCCTCTCCGGCAGGGCAGGAATCATCAAGGCCGGCCAGGATTCCGACGCCCTGGATCGAATTGTAAGTATTAATCTGGCCCGCCTGCAGCAGGACTGGCGATGCTGCACCCGTCTCGTGCCCGCCCTCGGCACCCCGTTCTGCCTGGCTTGGATTGACCGTTGTCCAGTCACACCAGGTCCTCGATGACGTCCTTTACAATGTCATCTTCGATCTCGTTCTCGAAGTCCACCGCGAAGAGAAGACTCGCCGAGCCAATACTGCTGCCATCCGTGTAGAGAAACTGGCCGCCGACGCCGCCGACGCCTCAGAACCAGACATCAAGCCCGACATACGAACAGAGACCGATGCTGCCATATACGAGGACGGCAAAGTCTTGCTCAAGGGCAACCCGTTACAGACCACAAAGGACATCCTGTGCCCACGCTGCCACCTCCCTCGCCTGCTGCACCCTACCGACGGCAGGGGTGCCCAAAAGGCAGACCCAAGTATCATATACTGCAAGAAGCACCCGTACATCGACAAGCCTGGCTACGACATCTACGGCCAGACATGGGTAGCCCCGGGCCCGGGCAGGGGCAAGAAAAAGAAGGACATGGAGAAGAAGCTCGACGCCAGTGTAGACGGCACCGTCACGCCCACGTCCGACGGCCAACGGCCACCCAACGTGCTCTCATTCCCCTCTGCGACCTGTAGCAAGTGCAAACGGTGCATTCTGGTCACCCGTTTGAACAACCACATGGGAGCATGTATCGGCAACAGCGGCAGGAACGCAAGTCGTGTGGCCTCGCAAAAGATCACTAATGGTGGCAATGGTGATAATACCCCTCCGTCCAGCCAGAAGGGCACTCCAGTCAATGGCTCTCGGGCGGGCAGCCCCAGGAAGCGCGATGCCGACGAACTCGACGAGGACCAGGAGTCAGACACAACCAACCCCAAGAAGAAGAGCAAGAAGCTCAAGGGACCAACCACCAAGATCCTGCTCAAGAACAAGCCCAAGAAGGAGAAGGAGAAGGTTAAGACCAGCTCGTTCCTGAGTGTCGAGTCCAAGGTCGATGACGAGGACGACGAGGATGATAAGAAATCAACCGTCCAAGTCGTGCCCAAGAAGCCAACGTCAAAGCAGCCCTCACCCGCCAAGAAGCTGAAGCTCGGGACGTCAAAACCACCTTCTGCATCGCCCAAACCAAAGAACGGTAGCCAGGTAGATGGGGGCTACGAATCTTCAGACACACTCTCGGATCCACCACACGCATAACGGATCTCGACGGTGGGAGAAAGGCTTATTCTTGTGGGAGTGGAAGGATCCCGGGGGTGAGGCTTGCTTCTTTTTTTTCTTCTTTCGTTCCAAGTCGCATTTCGCATTTCATGGTGTCGGCCGGTCATCATTGGAGGTTCCAAGAGTAAACTTCAGCCTTGGATGGTTTTGCATATGGTGTGGAGGGTGGCGTCGTTCGATGCAACTTATTGCTGGCGTTTTCAGGTTGACAGTTATGTCGAGAGGGGTGGGAAGGGGGGAGGGGGGAGAGAGTGGTCTTTGTAGTAGAGAAGTTGGTGGTGAAGCGAGAGTCCAAGACGTGGTGTTGCGGTCACCTTAGGCAAAGAATAAAGGTTCTGCACCCGGTGATATGTCCCATGGAGACGTGCCTCTTCTCGATAGTCCGCTGGACTAATCCGAGAGACTTTTCCAATAGACGCAGTCTGGTGGGTGAGCGCCAGCCTGACGGGGTCTCCCACATGTCTTGGTGGATGTACGGTTGTCTGGTAACACCCAGGATTCTGTAGACGACGCATGTGGGGCACCAGTTCACCAGAAGTGGTGTTATCACAGACAAGAGTGACCACATTGACTGCCTCGAGAATCACTGTTGGCTCAGACTCGCTTCGGGAACGGCCACTTCATAGACTTGACTCCCTGGAGCACAGCGTGAACCGGCCACCACGTTTTTGTGATGAACTTGTGTAAGGCAACAATTCATAGGGCACGAGATTCGTCTGTTCGCTGGGCGCACTGAAGTTTGCCTCGAGACGTAAACGGCAGCGATGACAAATATTATTTGACTGTGCTTGACGATCAGACGGCCACCCGCTGCCGCCACGACCTGGCGGTGTGGGCAATCGGCGCGGCTGACCCCATGGGAGTGACTAGTCAGAGCTCCGTCGTGAGCTCAGGGTCCTGTGTACAGACCGGGTATCTTCTAATCTAGTACCATGTACCAAGGCCTGGAGAGCCTGTCACACATAGAGATGGACGAGACAGATGAGCTCTCTATAGGGCATGGTCCCTTCCCTTGAGGTGTCTCCTTCGCCCAGCTGATGCGCCTCGTCCTCTCGTAAGTTTGCCTCCCGCCCAAGGGGTAGGCCGGCCCCCTTTAGTCAACGCCCGTGAGCATAAACAGAGAGAAGAAGCGCTTCGTCTCAATCATGGCAACGGCTTCGACCACCCGTGTGCACCCTGGACATACCTACATCAGTCATCCTCGGTCCCCTCCGCGACCCTGGCGCGCACGATTTTGACCTCCTGAACAGGCCTGTCCTCCGAGTCGGTCTGGACGAGCCCGAGGCGGCGCACGACGCCCATGCCGGCCTTGACGCGGCCGAAGATGGTGTGTTTACCGTCGAGCCAGGGCGCGGGCGCGAGGGTGACGAAGAACTGGCTGCCGTTTGTGTCGGGCCCGGCGTTGGCCATGCTCAGGATCCCCGCGCCCGTGTGCTTGAGCTGGAGGGGCCGGGCGATCTCGTCGGCGAACTTGTCGCCGTAGATGGAGGCGCCGCCGCGGCCCGTCCCAGTCGGGTCGCCGCCCTGCACCATGAAGCCCGGGATGATGCGGTGGAACACGGTCTCATCGTAGTAGCCGCGCCGCGCCAGGGTCTCGAAGTTGGTGCACGTCTTGGGCGCGTGGGACGTGTACAGCTCGACGGTTATTGTGCCCTGCCCGTGGGGGAAAGAAACTTTTGGTTAGCTTGGAAGTTGCAGGGGCGGGGGACGCGTGTGGCGGTCTCTTGTGTGTGTGTGTGTGTGTGTGTGTGTGTGTGTGTGTGTGTGTGTGTGTGTGTGTGTGTGTGCGGGTGTGTGTGCTTACCATGGAAGTGTCCAAGGCTACCTCTTTTGCCATCTTGTCTGTTGGACGCCCAGGCGACGAGCTGGCTAGGTGGGGTGAGCCGTCAAAGATCGGGTTCGGTTGTTGAGAAGGCGTGGGGAGGCTGGAAGGAGGCTTTGGAAATTCATGGGCAAGGCTGAAATTTGGAGGGGCTTGTTCCCTGTTTGATGACGCCACTGGGCAGCTTTTACTGGACCCTCGGCGGCCACCTCAGCACCTCACCCCTGGTGCAAGGCTGGACCAGCTTCCTGTAACCGCCACAAACAATTGCATTGGGCAGGGAGACAGCGGTGACTCTTTGACAAGCATTCATTCCCCCACCACAAACGTTCTTTGTGAGCTTCACTCTCTACCTCAAACTTGGCTCACTTTTAGACCAAGACAAACTGAGCAAGACCCCCAATCAACATGCTTACAGTCATTTGGAATCAGCGTCTCTGCTAGGCTGTTGTCTGCAAAGGCCACCTCATCCTCAGACATGTCCTTTGAACGTCGATGAGGCCTCAACCTAACAAATCAGTCTGGATCCCTGTGCAGCAGTAAAACTGCACCAGGCCTCGCATCCAGGCACTTGTCTCCATCTCAGAGCAGCTTCGCTTATCCAGGCAGACGTTCCAGCCCTTTTGACAGACTATCTGGAAGCGCCTGCCTTAAATATATGCTGTCAATCCAGGATAGACTTCAAAACAACATCGGCAACCGATTTCCAAATTCCAATCCCAATCTACATAACACTTACACATCGCACCGTCATGGCTGGGACAGACCACACCGCTATGTCGGCCGCTACGGCGACACCATCGGCCGTCCTGGACGAGCACGCGATCCAACCCATCCCAACAGTGTGGGAAATGGTTGTTGCTAAGGACTTCTTTTCCATCGAAGTAAAGATGGTCCTCAGCGCCATCCTAATCATCTATGTCGGTGCACACGCCTCACTTCGCAGGCCTCCATCCGCGGCGCCGCCCACCAAGCTGAAGAGGAAGGGCGGCAAGCTCGTCGTCGACGACGAAAAGGAGCGCTTTGCCCAGGGCTTCCAGGCCACCGACGCCATCGTTTTCCCCTTCATCGCCGCTGCCGTCCTCATCGGACTGTACTACCTCATCAAGTGGCTCCAAGACCCCGCCATCCTCAACATGATCCTGAGGCTTTACATGGCCATGACCGGCATCCTGTCCATTGGGGTTTTCTTTGGGGACATTTTTCAGTTTATCTTGAACGTTGTCTCTCCTGACTACTGGGCAGACCGTAGCGGGCGGGTCTTCGAGATCGACCCAGCCAGCCGCACCCAAAAACTCCTGAAGACACCACAGGAGGACAGCTCAGAGAAAGAAGCCGACCCTGGAAAGCGTCTGCCCCTTCCTGGCTTTGCCTCAGAGCTGAACGTGTCCACTTCTATCAGCAAGGCGGCTTGGAGCCTTCGACGCTTTTTCAAGGAAAGCTGCGTCTTGAAGATAAAAGTCCCTGGTGACGGCTTCACGGGAGATATCAAGATCACGAGTATCATCGGTTTCGGACTTGGCTGCGCTATTGAGGGACTGTACTTATACACAGAGTCGTCGATCCTGTCCAACATCATCGGTCTTTCAGTCTGCTACATGGCTTTCAACTGGATGTCTGTGACTTCATTCTCCATTGGGACCATGGTCCTGGTGGGCCTGTTCTTCTACGACATCGTCATGGTGTTCTACACGCCGTTCATGGTGGCAGTCGCGACGCAAGTCGACGCGCCGCTGAAGCTGACGTATGAGACCTCAGGTGGGAGGAGCAGCCTCCTCGGCCTCGGCGACATTGTCATCCCCGGCATATTTATCTGTCTGGCGCTGCGATTCGATCTGTGGAGGCACTACCAGCGCAAGGTCACGCGCGTGGAAGAGGATCTCAAGACGGTCACCAAGGAAGACAACGAGGGCAGCCCGGTCGCTGGGAACACGAACACGGGCGAAATCACCACGGTCAAGACGGCATACCGCACAGTCAAAGCGCCATTTGTCGACCCTCGCGGCCAGTGGGGCAACTTCCTCTGGACCACGAGCCCGAAGGACCTCGTCTCCGGACGACCCACCGTCAAAGCCCTCTCTGACGCCGATTTTCCAAAGACGTACTTCCGCGTCACCCTCCTGGGCTACCTGATAGGCATGCTTGCGACTCTGGTCGTGCTGGTGATATTCAAGCATGGCCAGCCCGCTCTGCTGTATCTTGTGCCCGGCGTGGCAGGGTCGGCATGGCTGACAGGCCTGATTAAGGGCGACCTCAAGGATATGTGGGAATACACCGAGGACGGAAGCCTCGACGTGGAGGATGTTGTTGTCGAGGTTGACGGCGAGGGTAATGTCATCGAGAAGGAGAAGAAGAAGGCAGACGCGACGAAGGACGCTGCCAAGGGAAAGGATGAGGAGAAAGCTGAGAAGGAAAAGAAGAATGCGGAAAAGGACAAGAGCGACTACGAGCTGTTTGTTTTCTCCATCACCGTGCCTAGAGAGGTGAGCCTGAAGGAGGACTAAGCAGTCTGTACATGTTGGGTCTGGTGTTGACAGGGAGAGTACCAGTGAGCCAGGAGCCAGCAGTGTTCACAGAAGGCCGTCCTTTTCGAGTCAGCTTGGTTGTTGTTAATTAAGCATGATTTTCTGGTCATAGTTCACTGATAACAGCTAATTTCGCTCAGGTAGAAGGGCCACATATGAATGCTGCTGATTATACGATTTCTCTCTATTAGCTCAGCTGCCTCCTGCCCGTCGATGCCAATGACTCAATCGAAGTTACCATACCGCCCGGTGGCCATCCGCCTATCATCATGATCCACGGTGCGACGCATGCGGAACGAACTTGGGCATATGTCCTCCAATCATGGCTAGAAATGTTGGGCATTGAGCTTTTCCGCTGCCAATTATCTGTGCACACAATATGTAGTTATCGCTGTCTACCAACCATCTCTGGGTGGCAAGGGTTTTCTGCTTGCATAGGACCTTCTCGAGCATATTGCACGCCTCGGGTCATCACAATTGCGCGCACTACTACGGTGACGAATGCTCGTAGTGCGTATACTCGACTTTGTGCGGTCTACTCTTGCAGTTAAGATACAATCATGAACACAGAGACAGCATGTTTGCCCCTGAGGACGGGTGCGAGCTCTTCCGAGATGTGCCGTGATACACAGCTCACAAGTGTCTATTTGGTCCGTCCAACGGTTTTCTTGCGTCTAATCTGGCGGCGAACACCCTTTGGAGGACCACGTCGTGTGTCACTCTTGTCTCAGTCAGCAAGACCTTCCTTCCCATCCTGAATGGCCTTCTGTCGAGAAGGGCCGTTACATGGAGCGACTTTTGACCTGCTGTTGAAACAGGACAATCCTGGAGGTATGATTGATAACAATTGCTTTCCGCCCGGTAAGCTGATCCGTCCTCAATGATATGCAGATTGGGATGTTGCACTTCTATTGTTGAACATCAGCTGATAACACTATAATAAAGCCTATCAGGGAGTATTGCTTCTAAATTATACAATTCTTTAATTTATTTACTGTATTGATTGCGTAGCAGGTCGGAGCCCCAAAATTTCCTCCACTCGTCTTTTCTTCTTAGATGACCGCCCCAACAAATGAGACATCTAGGATTGTGAATAATTGGCTGATCTGCCCTTGAGATCCCGTGCGTGAGAGCGGGGTGGATATCCATCTCCATTGGTCAAGTACATATTGCCAACCAGGTCATTGTCCCAAATTCGGTGCAATGGGTTATATTCCCCTCAGCTCTCCACTCTGACTTCACTGGGACTTGTTGGGCAGATGTTCTTATCTAGTGACATGCTGGGCTGTACCACTATACTTTGAGTAAACAAAAGTGGATCATTTAGCCTGGGGTCTACGGTAGTGAACTGACGGCTGAAGACCGTGACCAGTACGGTTCATGACAGCGTCAAAGTTGGGGGCGCCGTGGTTTCGCTATGGGAAACAAGGGATTCAGGTCTCGATAGGCAGGTGGATCAGAGACCGGGTGTTGGCGATGCCCACCTTCGCCGCAGGCGCCAATCGCCGCCGAGCCTCGAGCTGGGAGCCGCCGTTGTAGAGACACGTTTGAGACAGTGTTGTACAAGGAAAAGAAGCGAGGCCCGTGTAACCAGGACCGCTTATCATACCCCAATGTCTCGACCCTTGAGATCGTTTGGGGGCGGTCTTGGCTTGAAGAGGCGGTTGATGTTTGATTTTGTTCCTATTTCACTCCCTCTTTCTCGATTGTGTTCTCGAAATACTTATGAGGCTTTTCCGAAGCCACTTCCATGAAGTTTTCTCTTGACTACACACACACACACACACACACACACACACACACACATACACACATATTTATTTTTGGAAAGCAGCCGCACTTATTTTGGACCCCGTCATGCGAGCAACTCGAGAAAGACCGAGCGCTAGACCCACGGGGCATCGTTCCACTTGCTTTAACCCCGATGGTTCAGCTGAGCCCTATGCAGTTCCATGTGCCTCCGAAGGAGAGTCGCACTGCTGTAGCGGCGCGAGCGGCATCTGCTTATCCAACGGCTACTGCATGGAATATCAGCAGCCGTTTGCGATTTGGCGAGGCTCATGCACCGATAGCACGTGGGGCTCCGCGAACTGCCCCAAAGTATGTACTGGTATGTACAATATTGCCTATCATGGGAAGTATGCTTGCAGCGTTACTGGGTTGGTTGTGCGATATGGTCTCGCTATATCTGCAGTCTTGCTCACATTTTCTTCTACCGAAAAGCCAGTGATTACCTCGACAAAGATGTCCGTCTGTCCCTCTGGCGTGCAAGCTCCTCAGCCGTCGCGCAGTATTGTTGCGGAGATTCCTATTCAACACAGAAAAATTCATCATTAGCATGTGTTGATGGGGGTCCCGTCTTTACATTACCAAATGCAACACCAGTTCTTGGAGTTGCCGGTCTCAGGAATGCCCAGTATGTTTCCTCGACCAACTCGACCTCCGACGCATCTAGCGCTACAATGCCAACCGCCGGCTCCCCGGCTCAGGACGACGACTGTTCCTCGCAGAAGAAAGACACCATCACTGTAGGGTCTATCCTCGGCGTCTCGCTGGTCGCTGTAACCATCGCACTGGTCCTATGGGCGCTATGGGAACGCAGGCAGAAGATACTGTGGTGGCAACGGGCGATCGGCCTCGCGCCAGAATGGCCGCCGAAACATGCAGCATGGATGAGGTCGCTAGGCCAGAAATCTTCCAAGCCACCCCCTTGCCCAATCACTAGGGCTAAGCTTCTTTACGCCGCCCACCAG
This sequence comes from Diaporthe vaccinii, assembly GCA_039880775.1. NCBI lineage: Eukaryota > Fungi > Ascomycota > Sordariomycetes > Diaporthales > Diaporthaceae > Diaporthe > Diaporthe vaccinii. The sequence continues at coordinate 502,729 of JBCEDN010000023.1, forward strand.
CAGCATAATCACGCACAGGAGCAGCAGCCTGCACCGACATGTGGAACTCACCAGCCTGAGATTTCTAGCCCGCAACGTCCACGGGAGATGCCGGCGCAGGATGTGACGCCTCCGGCGGCCGAGATGGACGCGACGTGATAGAAAACTTTCAGTGGCGAAGGAGTACATCGAGCATACCGAAGCCGTGGCGGTGTTGGCTCATCAAATAAGTTTCTGGCAAAAAGCAGGAATTGGATATGGAGTCGGATAATATGAGCATGCACGGACGAGTTGCAGGGCCCTCGATATGGTTCTATCAAGGAGCGAAGGCGCAGATTCAGATGGCACCACACATGTGAAGAGGTATAATAATAGAATACGGAGATTCGCACCTGCAAAAACAGAGGATACACCGATATATCACCACCTCACCCAACACCCACACCCAAAGCCTACACCTAACACACTCACTCATACGCACACCCACTCATATACATACCCACTCATATACATACTCATACCCAATATCCATACTCCCAACTTATATACTTAATTTATACGCTTACTTTAACTTAGGTGTATAGATACTGGGTGTGAGTGAGCGAATGAGGCCTGGGTGATGTGTTCTGATTGCCTATAGCTATGGTGTGAGTTCAAGTACCGATGTACCCTCCGTTTCTGCAGGTGCGAATCTCCGATTTCTAGTAATATAGGTGCTGAGCATTGCTCCCAAAGTGGTCTCTTAGACTAGAATGACTGCCATCAACCTGTTGGTACGATCGATTGCGGCCACAGATGAAATGTCGTACAAGTTTAGCGAGGGTCTGGATACGGCTGATCACAAGCCTGTATCTCGGAAAAGAGGCATTATGCTAATAGGCTATGAATCCTGAAGGGAATGACAAGAGAACTGATCCCAGAAACAGATCTGCTTGGCACGAACTCATCCAAAGAGCATTCCTTGATTACTATCAGTAGTCTGCATGTCCAGAGTGTCAAACTCCATCGGTATTGGGTTGTCCTGATTCAGCTTTGCACCATCCCGCGCAGCGGTCACTAAGAACATGAGTAATCGGTCAGCTAATACTACCGTTGTTCAGGCTCCTCAAGCCTGCAGCAGCCCAGAGAGGTGGTCACGTACAGCATTCAAAGTTGACTTCTGCAGCGTTCAGCTTGGCCGAGATGACAAAGTTGATTTCTTGGCACGCTTTCTTGCCGAGGGCTTTGTCATACCACTTCCCATTCTTCATATGGAGGTTTTCCTCGCCGATACCCTGGAAATCGTAGGCCACCTGAGCAACCTCTTCGATGCCTACCGGGTGTCATCAGTCAGAATCAGACCAAGGAGTGCAATTAAACTTACTGTCACCAGGACGGTGGTATCTTGGAGGATTTTCTTCATCCGAGCTGACGATGGTGATATATCCGTGTAGCTTTGACTGCTGAACATGCACCGGAAATCGCATCTGGTAGTCCTTAGAGATCGGTCTCTCGGCATCATAAGGCTCCCCCTTGACACAGATCAGCTTGTGAAGAAGCAGTGGTAAAGGCCCGCAGGGAACCCATAGAGAGGTACATGACTCTGAACTGCACTTATTTCGGCTCCATTTGCAACCTGATCGCAATTTCACTTACCTTCAGAACTACCCAGTCCACAGCAGGGATTGCCTGCTGCTTGCTCACATTGTGGCTGTCGTTTTCCCGCTTTGCTCTTCTGTGGGAAGCTTTGAAAAGGCTGAATTTCTCATGCTTGAGAATTCCAAGCGAGGTTCTTGCGCATAGCTTGCTGAAGGTGCAGGATCCTGACCGCAGCCTCTCAAGCCGGTTCATCACGAGCCCTTTGCAAACGCATAGTTGCGGATCGGATGATGCGTGGATTTGTGCGCCATCCAGGGTCCCTGAGTCTTTGTATTCCCTCTCCATGAGCTTTATCAGATACGGGGATCCTCCAAGCCCGCCGGAAAAGTATACGTGATTCTTCATTTGGTGGAAGGAAGGAAGGTCAGCAAAGGTAAACCGAGGGGGCGCGTTAATGTATAGGATAGAATGACTGGCACTGATGCCCTTTTAGGACACTGAAGACAGGACGTACAATCGTTGTGTTGGAAAACTTGAGCTGGAGGCTGGCGACCATGTTGTTTATAAGCCCTTTGAGCTTGTCACCCTGCTCATCGAACATAGCCATGAGCTCGCCCCTAGTGTCCAAAACATGATCAGTCAGAAAACAATTCCTCGTTTCTATAGTGCTTGATCACTACGGCTTTGGACTCAGGTGATAGAAGAAAGTACAGACCCTGAGAATCTCAAATGCCCATCCTCCGTCACATCTTGAACTTCAGCGAGGCCGTCCGGCGGCAGAGGAACTGAAATCTTGACGTAGAATGAATCATCCGCGCTGTACTCCGATCGACCCAAATCATGCTTGCTATTTTGAAAATCAGCTGAGATCATCATCTTCCAGGCACAATGCCTTAGAATCTTCTTGTGGATTCCGAGACGTTGATGCCCGATCTCCTTCAACTTCTCGAACGCAAGCTCTTGAAAAGCCTGATCAATGTATGATGAGCCAATATCCTCGCCTGTTGTATGATTAGGACTCTTCTGTAGAGCTTGGGTGAGGATGGAGGGAGCACTTCACCTTCTACAGGCTTGATTTCCGATAGATCAACACCTCCAGAATTGTTGTTCGAAATATTCACAAGACAAAGGTCCTGCAGGTCTCAGCGCTGAGCACTGTATCGGAGGATTAGGGGGCGCTCACAGCAGTTCCACCTCCAGCATCGATGATCAACACATTGTCTCCAGGCTGTGTTATGATTAGACTTGAAAGATCGAGAGTGCTCGGGGATGGCAAATTACCTTGAGCACCTCCTCTTCTTCCTTGGTAGCAAAGACAGCCGCGGCCTGTGGTTCTGTCAGGCACGGGCCGATCGAATGTTTCGGAGTGCCTTCGTGCTCCCCAAAGCCAGCATCCTTGGCGATTTTTATAAACTTCTTGACGTGTTTGTTATCCCAAGTAGCCGGAACAGCAAAAATGAACTCAACATGGGCCGTAGCCCATGTGGCACCATTGGAGAAGTGCGTTTCTGGGAATTCGCTGCTGATGTGGCGGTGGAGTTTGGACAGGAAGTCTCGATACAAGGTATCCGTGGGTGGCAGATTTGCCTCGAATAGCTCGTCTTCGTATGTATCGGCTCCTGTGCCGTTCGTGGGATGCTTGGGGGCGAAGCTCTTCTTGAACCACTGCGCTGTAAGACGGTTCGGTCCTTGCTCGGTCTCGCTATCGCTCTTGAAACCCCAGCTGGTAGGTCCACCTGCTACATTGTTTTTGTCGTAGACGAGGATGGTGGGGACTTTATTCTCTTGGATTCTGCCCTCCCATCGCTTCATTACCCTGATGGCAGCGAGGCTCGATGCCTTGGACTTCGTCAGGTTGAAGTAAGCAACACCTGTGCCTTTAGGCGCGTTATTTACGCTCTTGTTTCTGGCCAAATACGGTTTTTGCTGATGAGTGATGGTCTAACAATGCTCGGTACGTACTGCTCATGCCTAGATCAATCCCGATGATCAAGTCCAACTCGGTTGATGTGATCATGTTGGGCGTTGTATCCTAAGTCAACCAATTTCTATAGAAGAAAGATTGTGACGATTGGAAAATTTGTGTATGCCTATCAGGCCGCGAAAATCGTGGTTAGCGTTGTTCTCAATTTGCTGTCAGAAGTCGCGAGAAGCTGTCTGGGTAATCATGGAACCGGCCTAAAAAATTAGTATACAAGAGGAAGTCACTAGGATAAAGTCTCATACAGGGAGGAAGAAACTGAAAGAATTTCGATTCGATTGTTGCCCAGAGTCTGCGAAGCCCTCTGAGGGACATGAAAGGCAACCAGGCTTCCCATACGCATGCGAGTTGCCACTCATGAATTCAAATTTGGGAATGAATCACGGCCCCCACATTATGCAGGAGCGCAAGCGAACCTAACTCAACCAGTCAATGTCTGGCAATCACTCCGTGGCAGGGCTAGATGGTCGAGCAGCATAGGGCTTCGGGTGATCCAACCCCTGCCTCCAAGACGAGTGTCTCACCGAAATATATAGTTAATTGCAGTTGTGTACCCTCAGAATACATTTTAGCTGTCGTGCTCCGATTGATACAAGCCTGTTTACTCCCATGGCAGTCCCCAATAGGTACCTGCCTATTGTGGGTGCCTAAGTGGCCGCATGTACACTCCACTACGGTGTAGAACAAGAGGGTACACATGCCTTGCTGACACAAGGTATGTGCTAGAACTTTTAAAAACATTCCATTCTGTATCTGTATCTGTGTTCACAGCTAAGCGCCGAATAAAGACGCTCGCTCTGTCGTGGCCAAGGGGAATATGACATGCCCGCAGCGCGTTTTATTCGAGGCTTCACATGATCCGGTTCAAGCTTCCATTCAATTTGTTTCATGGGCCAAAGCATCCTGCGTGACTTGAAAGATTGCAAGTGCTGATATTGCACCAAAAGAACCTTGTCGAGTCGTACAGACAACGGTTACACATCGGCCAGTGCTTACTCCATGCGGGTATGATCCGATTGAAGCATTTCAACCGCAGCAGAATTGTTTGTGGCGCAAGCTGGGGTTGCAAAAAGTCGATCGCCAATCTGCAAGGACGGGCATATCGACCTAATACTCTATTCCACACAATCTCACAGCCTTGCCAGTCATCTTCAGTATCCACCAATAAGACCGGTAACGAAGAAACATTTGTTGAAGGCCCCCATGTAGCCTGCTTAAAACTGCAGAAAGTCCCTCGCTACTCATATGAGACCGCATACCAACAGAGTTGTATTTTGGGATCATTTTGAGTTGTATCACCCACCACATGCAGCACTATTCTCCTGCCTGACTTGTGGCTGGTGCTGCTTTCCTTGAACCTCAGGGTCTTCAGGGCTCCCACTTTCTGGCCTCCTTGCGATTTCCACTCTTTCTGCGCATCAAATGACAGCCTCCCAGCCACTCTTGGTCCAAATATCAAGTTCTATCAATCCACATGAGAATTTCCTAGGTTCTTGTCAGGTTTTTCTTGTGGACAAAGAGTCTGAAGTACTGCAAGTCAATCAGGGACCCTGCAAAGAACCTGCCCGACAGCAACTCGAAATGGCGACCGTCACGAGCGTAATTGCGATCACCGAGACGATGGGAAATCCACCGACAACGGTTACGACGAGCATTACGGTTACAATAAGCGTGCCATCGACAAATGTTACGACGAGCACGCTGACGACCACCGAAGGGACTGCAACCAATGGGACGACGGCCGGGACGACGAGCTCGACAGGTTCGACGAGCCCGACAGGTTCGAGCGTACCGCGGAATGATCGACTTACAGATGGTCAGGTGGCTGGCGTTTCCATTGGATGCACATTTCTTGGGATTGTCTTGGGACTTGTCATCAGCTTCATTGTGTTTCGTCGCAAAAGGCGCGGTCGAGTCAACAACGGCGCCCTGTGGGCAGACTCAAAACTGCGTACTGTCCCTGGCAACACCTCTTACGATTTGGATGGTCTGCCTCAGGAACTTGGACACGACACTCTGCGGAACACTGTATCTGGCCTGGAAATATCTATCAAGAACTTCGTCCATGAATTCTTCCACAACCAACCACTTTCTCACCGGGAGCTCGATGATGGTACCATCGTAGATCTTCTGGATGTTAGAATGGGTGATCGCCAGGCCTTGATATGGCCCAGAAAGCTCAAAACAAGCCAGAACCGCAGCACGACCCTCAAGGCATACCTGGCACGAGTCCTTTTTTCTCGCATAGATCCCAGTAGCAACCCAGAAACCAGCCTTCTGCCAGGGGAAATGCTACGATGCTATCATGAGCTGCTATCAGAAGGGGCGCAAAACGGAAGCCAACAAAGTCCTGGTGCTGGTAAGTCAAGCAAACAGTTCTACCATATGCATGGCATGTCGCCCCGGCCTAACGTCAAAACAGGGAGGCCGAAGCAGCTCCATCATTGGCGGGCCGTAACAGTCTTTCTTCTGGAGAAACATCATACGCAAAATAGCCAGAGTCTTGACAACATCAACCACCGAAAAGTTGTCAAGACCGCGGCCGACTTATTGGCTGCTCTGAGTCCTCTGCGAAACACCAAGCCGCAGGAGAGGTGTGCTCAGAGACTCGAAGCAATCGTGAAGGACATATCCACATTTGGATTGAAAGCGTTTGGGGAGGTCAACCAGGTAGAGATATGCTGGCCTCCCTTGACCTCGGATGAAATGGCCACATTCCCATCATTGAAGCAGTATCGTCCTGATACGAAGCGCACAGTTGTCATCAAAGATATTGCCCTCGAGTAGCCATCCGCTTCAGGTTGGCCGCCCTTTAGCAGGATATGGGGGCCGTGGCGGTTCTAGTTTCTTGACCTGTACAAGGCTCACTGTTATTGATTACTTATCTGGGATCAGGTCTTGTCCCACCCCCTTTCAGCGCGTCAAAATCTGCAGCCAGTGTTCTTCACGTCTCAACTTGTACCTCTGAGCCCATATACATTGCGTTGGCCCCCGCCACTTGCCGGCTGCACCCCGCTTCGAGTGAGAGCGACGCCGTAAGACCTATAAAGTACGAGAGGCCACAGCCTTACCCACCCCTCTTCCTTCTTTTCCAAGTCTCCATCATTCTCACCCACCATCTCACTTGGAGTTTTCTTGTTGTACTGCCTGACTTTCACTGTCTTCAGAAGCCACATTTGTCAATAAAATCAGAATGGTTACGGGCGCCGGAGAACTCAGTGTCGTTGCAACCTCTTTAAAAGTTGCAGTGCTCGTGTACGAGTTTCTCGAGATAGCCTGCAAGTTTGCAGACGCACCAGAGGACTCCAGAGGTATGCTTTGCATTTGACACTTAGGCTCAAACATTCACCTATACCCGCCCACTCTGGTTATCGATCAATGATCATGCAGCCTTCCTCCGACTTTTCATCCAAGTGGAGACCGACTTCCAATATGCCGTCAGGCTTCGTGAGGACAACCTCGCCCAGCTCCAGCAACAGTACAGCCTCCAAGAGAAGTGGATCCGCGACGTGCTGGTGTCGACACTCGAGGAGATGAACGACTTCGGCAGGTTCGTCCAGAACTTCGACGACGTGCGCCTGCCGAGCTTCGCGGAACGGGCCAGGTTCCTGCTCAGGAACCACAAGTCCCTGGCCGTGCGCGCCGAGAGCCTCCACGGGGCCCACAACAGGCTTCTGACGTGCATCAACGGGCTGCATACCCTCACCATGCAGACACAGGTTCGAGACAAGCTTCTGGGGGAGGCAAAGGGGACGGTATTGTCACCATGTAACAACACGTCGTCGATCCTTAAGGCCCGGCAGGCGCCGGCGTTCCGCGGCAGGGCGAGCAAACGGGCCCCTGGGTCTGATGACGAGGACAATGACGAGGACTGCGAGAAGCTGTCATCCGCTATCAAAGTGCTCGAGGCGAATGCGACTGGGAATGTCTTTGCAGAGCCACCGCCTGGTTACGGTGAACAGAGTTGACCACCCTCCAAAGTTCTCTCCCTTCTTGCCGAAGAACGGATAATACCTCTACCGCTCGATGTTGCTTAACCAGCTGGCTTCAAGACAATACATTCGAAGCATTCATGGCCATGACAGACGGGTCTATCAGATTAGTGGTAGTCTAGCGGGAATTGGGTTCTCTCGAAAATGTAGGGGCTGCTGGGAACATCATCTCAATGAAAATTGGCAGTTGGCAACTACTTTCCACTAGCCACCTACCAACTTTGAAGAATGCAGAGATTCGCACCCTCTCAAACGGAGGGTACACCCATACAACGCACCCAATTCGCATACCCACCCGCCCAACACCCACACACCCAACACCCATACATTCAACACTCATATATCTAATTTACATATTCAATTTACACGCCTAATTTACATGTCTAATAAATATATCTAATTAGCTTTAGGCATGTAACTTAGGTTCGGGTGTATAAATTAAATGTATAAATTAGGCATATAGATGTTGGGTATGCAAATTAGGTGTGTAAATTGGGTTTATAGGTGTTGGTTTAATACTGGCGATGTATGAGTGTACCCTCCGTTATAGATGGTGCGAATCTCCGCATTTACTCTGAAGGTCTAGACATAGAAACTTCGTATTGAAACCATATGGGAGACATTCAACAAAATCTCCCTAGACAAGATCTACATATATAATCTACGGGCTATGGAGAAATGGGATTTCCAGAGACTCCCGCGACCATGTAATAAATAACTCCAATCCCATCTACCACTGGTTGCTGACAGCGACTCTTTCGAGTCAGTCGGCTACACTGGCGGGACCTGGATATGATGGAGGAGTGCCAGCTTCAAGTCCAGTGCAAGGGACCCATTGTATGCGTAACCGACAGCAGCAACCAAGCCCATGTCTTGTTCGAGATCAGAAAATTGTTCAATCGAAATTGCAGAGCCGTCTGTATTCTTCATGCCAACTACTTAAATCGAATTTGAGGTACCTTTCAGTTCAACGACAACGTCGGCTCACTGCGTGGTGTACATTTTTGCTTCGAGTTCTTTCGACTTCCCTTCAATTCCGATTCTCCGAACAGAGAAGCGTGCAGTCTCAACGATGGCGAAAATTGTTGTATTAAAAATTTTGAGGAAGATCAGCTAATAATCCTTCAGGCAGTGCCCTCCTCGATATTCTTGATACATGTGCCAAACCCTGTAGATCAGAAGGCGTGGGCCATAAGATCTCAAACGCAGGGAATCAAATGCAACGTTAAGCGGGGGAAAATAGTTCGATTGAGTTGAGACTCGAATCAGTTACCTGCACACGTAGGCAAGATGATACCATGTGCACGAGTGTTGTTGCAATTGTCGATATTATCGACTAGAACCTCGTTGCACTGTCTAAGCTGGAACCGTTCTTGTTTCCGCCGCGCTATGTATGTATCACAAACCCTTTGTCTTCTTTCTTGGGGCACCTAAAACCAAGACACAGTTAAAGAGAGGTCCACGTGGCTGCGGAGATAGTCGCCAGACTAGGATCCTAGACATCATGAACAAATCATTTCTTAACCGGGCAACTATAGTGGAGATCAGACCAGTTATCGATGGTTGCTACGATCAGTTGATCTTGTCGATGTGAGCCTCTACTGTTGGTAGGATGCTATTTGTGGTGCGGCCGTAACTTCACATGTACAGAGCTTCACCCTAGCGGGTAGCTTGTGCAATAGTAGAAACCTTGTACTTTACACCCAGATTTACTCAGACGACAGGGGTTGGTGTATCTGTAAGAGGTGAGGTCGGATTTAGCTCAAGTGGATTTGGTGGGGTGGAGTGTCTCGTTTACTTGCAGCTGACATTGAGGCTCAACTTTCGGACTCCGTAGCTCGACCGGCATCAGCGGGATCAGCGGATCGGGCCCACTGTTGGGGGAACGACCTCAGGTACTTGAACCGCGGTCAGACCGTTTTCGTTCCCGGGCGCTTCTGTCCAGACCCAAGCAACCACTGAGCCACTGGACATACCCTCAACACTCGACCGATGGCGCAGACGTCAGGCAAACCCGTGATTGTCCAGTGGATCGTGGACACGCGGAACCTATGGCCGAGTGCCGAGAAGACGGCACAGCTCGAAACAGTCGTATGTGAGCTATTACTGCTGACACCCAAGTGATCGTTGTTCATGTGCTGATAAGCCGCTGCCACAAAACAGGCCGCGAGAGCCCTCGCGCTGCTCACCGAGGATGAGCGCAAGGCAGTGCTGCGGTACCTGTTCGTGCGCGACGCCAAGATGTCGCTGGCGTCGCACCTGCTGAAGCACTACGTGGTGAGCAAGTTCTGCGACGTGCCGTGGTGGGAGACCAAGATCACGCGCAACGCAAAGACCAAGCCCGTCTACGTGGACACGGCGACGGGCAAGTCGCCGGTCGAGTTCAACGTGACGCACCAGGCGGGGCTGGTGGCGCTGGTGGCGTCGTACGGCTACGAGGGCGTCGACGTCGGCGTGGACATTGTGTGCGTCAACGAGAGGCGGGACCGCGACCACGGCGCCATTGGCAGGGACGGGTGGCCGTCATTCGTGGACATGCACGCCGACGTGTTCGCGCCGTCCGAGGCCAACTACCTCAAGTACCAGGTGCTGAGCGCGGTGCCGGGCCTGCCGGCAGGGGCGACGGCGGCGCAGGTGACGGACTTCAAGCTCCGGTGCTTCTACACGCTGTGGTGCCTGCGCGAGGCGTACGTCAAGATGACCGGGGAGGCGCTGCTCGCGCCGTGGCTCAAGGTGCTCGAGTTCCGGAGGTTCAAGCCGCCGCAGCCCACGGCGTCGTTCGATGGGTCCAACGAGGACGGGTCGGACGCGGTCAAGGAGCACGACATCTGGTTCGAGGGCACCAAGGTCGAGGATGCCAATGTGTGCCTCCGCTCGCTGGGGCCCGACTACATGACCTGCACGGCGGTCAGGACGCCCCAGCAGAAGGAGGTGGGGCTGGGCCTGGATCTCGGACCGTTTGAGGTGCTTCGCATCGATGACATCTTGGAGTTTGCCGAGTCCAGGACATAGACAGATATAGATATGGACAGCCGTCTGGTGCTGAATGATGGACCACATGTGACGTGACGAGTGAGCGGAGTCGGCCCTCGTTTGCTGGCCGTCCTCGACCTCGACTGTTTTTGCTTACGCCGTTCGAAACGAAACGATCGAGGCCGCTCTTGACCTTTATCTGACCTTTGCTTTGAAACGAAACATTTCCGCCACGCTGTCCATCCTACTCGCCATGCTTGCTTGCATGTCGCCAGCATTGTCGTATTAGGAGCAAATCTGCCTCACCCACAGTTCGTCCCATACCGTAGCTGGGTCAGAGATGCGCAGCTCTTCATCACGCAAGCAGCATTGAGCCACGGACTGAGAGAGGCCGCCAGGATGAACCCTACCCAATCACAGCTGGCTGGTGCAGTGGGGTCGGCGGGGCCAATTTTAGCGCGTGGATCAACGTCATCTCCCTCCCTCCTCGTGTGTGAGCCGTTGCCTCGAATCTGGGCTGCTCCAAAAGCGTCCAAGCCTTCCACGCCCCTAGCTCCAGGTCCAGGTCCAGGTCCAGGTCCGAGGTCGAACTAAGGTCCAAGGTTCCAGGTCTATTGTCAAAGATCCTCCCAGCTTCCACAGTCCAAGATGGAACATTGACTTTTTGCCATGGCATAGTCATCGTCGGCGATCATCTCTAGACCTAGAGTTATTACAGCAACGCTATCCTTCTCCCCCTCTCCTTTGCAAACACCCTATCCTCTAATCATCGGCATACAGTCTTTGCTCTCATTCTGATTCTCTTCTCTTGTCTTGCCGCCACCTTTTGCTACCTAATCCACCTGCCACCCAAGACTTACCCCACAGACTGCCCCCCTTTCATATGCTACAGCCACCGCAGCCTTACTCTTAATCAACCACCAACCACTGGCATTTCTGTGAGACCCTTCGAGATTACAGCAGTCTCGAGAGCCCCTGATATGTCCGAGTCCGGTGATAGGTATGACGCTGTCCCGCATTGTTAACGTTATTTTTGGTGCTGGCGTTGGTGTAGCCGTCCCCCGCTGAGAGCTGTCTGCTAATGCGTAGGTCTTTCTTGGGGTCTCCAGTTCCCACAAGCGCTCCAGATCGGCAGCTGCTCTGTCCCTCCTCCGACGTGTCCGCGAGCCCGACGACACTCCTCAAAGCCCTGCCGGCTCCGGCTCCTCCCCAGTAACTGCCAACCCCCCAGCGGCTGCCCCGACCGTCTCTATGTCGCACCAACAAGCCAACAGGAGCCAGGGCTCCAGGCTCTCCCTCGCTGGCTCGGTCAGCGGCCGCGTGCCCTCCTACCAAGCCCACCCTCAAGCTCAGTCCCCATCGCCGACCACCCCGAAGGCCACGGCGGCCACCATCTACGATAAGGGGAACACCATCGAGCAGTCCGTCCGCAAGTTTCGCATCGTCGAGGCCTTGCGCAGCGGCGATACCGCCTCCATCTCCAGGGCCATCCGCGAAACCTCAGAAGGCGGGCCCAGGCCTAGCACGTCTTCCATCAACACCCTATCCGGAGGTGCGCTTGACGATACCACAGTCCTCCATCTTGCTATCCAGGTCGCCGAATTCCCTGTTGTTGAATATGTCATATCCGACGGTGCTGGCTACGTGGACATCAATGCCAGAGACAAAGACGGCAACACAGCGTTGCATATTGCAGCCAGCCAGGGGAGGACATCCATCGTGAAGCTGCTGTTGGAGCAGAAGGACATCAATGATGCCATTCCAAACAATCAGGGTCGCTTGCCGCTTGATCTGGCCCGCAATGCCGACATCTTCCAGTCGCTGCAACTGTCCCGGTCTCTTTTCGCAGAATCCAAGATCAGGCAGGTCCAGGAGCTGATCAACCAGCAAGACTACAAGGCTCTGGAGCAGGTTCTCGAGGAGACTCGCCTCAAGACCGTTTTGGATATCAACAGCACCGAGTTTGTCCTCGACCCACTGACCGCCCAGGCTGGCGGCACGCTTCTCCATGAAGCCGCCCGTCGCAAGAACACTGCCCTCATCCAGATCTTGCTTCTGCACGGCGCAGACCCATTCAGGCGAGACCGGAAAGGCAAGCTGCCTCAGGACGCGACCAAGGATGACGTGACTCGCGCTATGCTCAAGAAGTCCCCCGCCGCGGTTGCCGCCCAACGAGGCATCCAGGAGAAGGCCGTCCTTGGGACTGCATCGCAAGCCGCTGCTGCTGCACCTGGGGATCCACTCCTGGGCAAGGAGGCCAGAGAGATGAAGGGATACCTCAAGAAGTGGACCAACTACCGCAAGGGGTACCAGCTGAGATGGTTCGTCCTTGAAGACGGTGTCCTGAGCTACTACAAGCACCAAGACGACTCTGGCTCTGCTTGCCGCGGCGCAATCAACATGCGCATAGCCAAGCTCAACATGAGTCCTGATGAGAAGACTAAGTTTGAAATTATCGGCAAATCCTCGGTCAAGTACACACTCAAGGCCAACCATGAGGTTGAGGCGAAAAGATGGTTCTGGGCCTTGAACAATGCCATCCAGTGGACCAAAGATCAGGCCAAAGAAGAAATCAAACAGCGTGCCACGGAAGCCGAGTTATTGAGCAAGGCAAAGGAGCATGTTCAGGGTACCTCAGACGCCCCGAGCGAGAATGCCAGTCTCCTTGAACCTGGGCCGCGGGCCAGCACACAGCTCACCCGGCTACAGTCTGCCTCCAAGTCGGGGAGCAAACTGACCAGCACGGGAGGCAGCATCGCTGAGGAGGATGAGACAGACCGTGACACTAGGGCGGGCATGTCCGTCATGCATGACGAGGAGGATGAGGACGGCGATGCCTCAAGTGGCCGTGAGCAGCCGAGTGCCGCCAAGGACGCGTTCAACATCACTGCGCAGTCGCTGAAGCTACAGCTGGAGACAATGGCGCAAGTGAACGCGGCTCTGGTCGCAGAGGCCAGTCAAAATCCCAACGTAAAGCTATCGGATCCCAAGACGGCAGGAGCTCTCGCTACGTACGATGCTGCTATTCGATCCATGGCAGGGCTCACTGGCGATCTCATGCGGATCTCTCGTGATAGGGACTCGTACTGGCAATACCGCCTGGATCGAGAGGTCGACATGAGGCGCATGTGGGAAGAGAGCATGGCACAGGTTGCTAAGGAACAGGAAGTGCTGCAAGCCAAGATTGGCGAGGCCGAGGAGAAGCGAAAGCACACGAAGCGGATGCTCAAAGAGGTAGTCAGCAACAACATGGCTGAAAGCCAGACTGCTTCCCCCGGTCTTGCTCCTGGCGCCGACACTCAAGGAGAGACGGAGGATGCCGCAGTCAACGATCAAAAGTCACCGGCCCGAAGCCTTCCACTCAGCCGCCACGAGACTGTGCTCACAGAGATCGCAAATCTCTCTGAAGACGAGTCGGAGGATGACGAGGAATTCTTCGACGCTGTCGATGCTGGAGAGATTGAAGCCGAGCCCCTGCCGCCTGCCACAACCACTGACGAAGAAAACAAGCAACTTGTGGCATCGACCGGCATCGACATCAGCAGCTCTTTCCACGGATACGAGAACGGTATACGGAAGAGGTTGAAAATGGATGCGGATAACCGTCCGAAGATCTCTCTTTGGGTAAGTCGACCGTTGATGTAAAATTCGCGCAAACGACTGACCACTTGATGTCCTAGGGTATTCTGAAATCGATGATTGGCAAAGATATGACTAAGATGACCCTGCCCGTGACCTTCAACGAGCCCACTTCGCTGCTTTACCGCTGCGGAGAGGATATGGAATATGCCGACCTCCTGGATCTCGCTGCCGACCGTACCGACTCAATCGAGCGACTTCTCTATGTTGCTGCGTTTGCAGCAAGTGAGTATGCTTCTACGATCGGTCGTGTGGCCAAGCCGTTCAACCCTCTTCTTGGAGAGACATTTGAGTATGTCAGACCGGACAAGAATTACCGCTTCTTCATTGAGCAAGTTAGCCATCACCCACCTGTTGGTGCCGCTTGGGCCGAGTCTCCGAAGTGGACGTATTATGGCGAGTCGGCAGTCAGGTCCAAGTTCTACGGCCGATCGTTTGACATCAACCCGCTTGGCACGTGGTTCTTGAAACTGCGCCCTGCTTCAGGTGGCGAAGAAGAGCTCTACACGTGGAAGAAGGTGACTTCGTCGGTGGTCGGCATCATCACCGGTAACCCTGTCGTCGACAACTACGGTCCCATGGAGATCAAGAACTGGAACACAGGTGAAGTGGCACATTTGGATTTCAAGCAGCGTGGTTGGAAGGAGACATCCGCATATCAGATTGCTGGCAAGGTTGTGGACGCCAACGGGCGGGTCCGTGTCAGCATCGGCGGGAAGTGGAATTCCAAGCTCTATGCTCGTGTCACACCTGGCTACGAGGCTCCTGTCGAGGCGCCCGCCAACGCCAACGACAACGATACGATCTACAAGGGTAGCCTGGGCGAGTCTGACCCCAACAAAGCCTTCCTGATCTGGCAGGCGAACGAGCGTCCTAAGGGCATCCCGTTCAACCTGACACCGTTCGTGCTTACGTTCAACCACATCGATGACCAGCTGAGGCCGTGGCTCGCCCCGACCGACTCCCGCCTCAGGCCTGACCAGCGAGCCATGGAGGAGGGCGAGTACGACTTCGCGGCGACGGAAAAGAATCGCCTTGAGGAGGGGCAGCGCTCTCGGAGGAGGGAGCGTGAGGCTAAGGGCGACGATTTCGCGCCCGCGTGGTTCACCAAGGCGAGGTGTGAGATCACCGGCGAGGAGTTTTGGAAGTTCAATGGCAAATACTGGGAGCAGAGAGAGAAGGCTGGCAAGGGCGACGAGAGCGCGTGGGCGGGGCTGGAAGAGATCTACGCGTAGGACGGCGATATCAGCTACTTGTTCAGGGGGTGGTAATCTCACAGGATTTTGGATGCGTGGAAGAGTTACAGAGTAATGAGCCAAGACACGGGTGCAATAATGATAACCCGAACTGCAAAGCGTCAATGCATCTGGTGACTTCTTATGGGTTTCCGAAGCTGGCGTGCAGACATCATAGATAGTCATTCGCTTCTACTAAATGCACGACTCTGGAAAGATACAATGCGGTCATTCAGGATCCCAGGGAATCTCCTCACTGCTTCAGGGTCACCAGCTACGTGCAGGAGCCGCAGAACAGTTTGAAAGCCTGCGCTGAAACAGATGAAGCATTCATTCATACGTACAACGAAAATTAGGTGGGGGAGTAGTCTGTCATTCGAGGGCCTTCATTTGGGCAAGCGCTTGTTCTTCTTAGATAGGCAGTCTCATTCAAATGACAGGATTGGTTGAACGGCCTGGAACTCAGCAGCTTTTGAGAAATCCTGTTAATGAGGGCCAGGTGGCTCGCTTATATTGGTAGCTACAAAGCACGGGTGCTCCTGCTATTGTGTGTCAAATGTATCATTTCTCCGAAGGATGCCGGCTCGGAGTAACATTAGAAATGAATCCCACCAAATGTCCTTGCGTCTCACATGCAACACAAGGTCGGAGCAAAGCCTCCCATAGGACCACCCATTTCTCAGAAGAAGCTGTGAGCAATACAGTTCGGAGTTTTATTTGCAGATGTAGTCGCAGGATTTCGAGACAATGTCTGGTTTATGTCAGGTGTACCAAAAACGCCAAGGGAATTGCGACGGTGAGCTGCCAGGCTGCCTTTTCGCCGTACTCAGTCTAGCTGTGACGAGTCCCCACTCAATTCCAAAGAACCGTAGTGAATTAGCTATGCGAATTTGAAAGGGCTGGCTGTGTATGGCTCAGTGAGTAGCATATGGCTTTTGCTCGCTTATCTGGGAGTCGGAAGTGCTGCAGCCCCCAGTAGCCTTCTTATCATTCCCAAAGACGAGTCCCGGATGCCCAACCATGAGACAAAAAACCGCTATGATGATCATCCTGCCCAATTGAGACCAAGTCAGTACGTGCTCCTCTATGTGTTCCTATATGGAGTTGAGGTCAAGGTGGTGTTGTCCAGGGGACGACTTACACTCCCTCGAGGCCAATAAACAGCGCCTCGTCCCTGACCAGCTCGCCACCGTAGCCCTCGTGCAGCTCCGCGAGGCGGTATGCACAGCGCACGAGGATCAGCAGTGTCGCCGTGGCCGTGAAGCCGAAGAAGACCGCCAGGCGCCGTGTGAACTTTGGGCCCCCGCCGCCCACCGCGGACGTCTTAGAAAAGCGGTGGTACCGGATGAGGTAGTCGGCGAACAGGGCGCAGAAGACCAGCATGAAGACGACCTGCAGCACGAGCCCTGCGAGGGCTAGGTCCACGCCGGTCTGGCTGGCTCCCGAGGATGTTGTCGACATTGCACCGCCCGCGGCCTGGATCACGAGGCAAATTAGGTCGCCCGGGATGAAGAGCCAGTAGTAGAGCCGGGGCCGGAAGCGGGAGACTTCGGGAGCGAAGTATTCGATTCTGCGGAGAGGTCTGTCAGCGAGGCCTCAAATTCTACAAGAAGCTGTTCCCCAAGTTGCTACCATGAAGGGCTTTACGTACGTGGCCGCGAGGGAGACGTAGATGGCTGCCGTGAAAAAGACGGGCGTGCTCGTGATGCAGACTAATGACAAACAAGGACAACGCGTTAGCTCTTATGCTCCGACCATTTACACACCGTGAGGGAGGGGGAGGGGGCATCTCACTGATCTGAAGCATGAACCCAGTAAAGTCGAAGGGGTTGTTGTACAACATGATCCGGCCCGTGTAGCCCGCGATACCATCCAGAGCACCCAGGACCATGCAGCACATGAAGAACCATTTCTTCCACCGCCAGCCGAGGTAGATGTGAATGCAGGCTGAGAGGGCGTAGAGGACGATGAACGCGATGCTTGCGCTCATCCTGGGCCGGTAGCCGTAGAGGCTGGCCTCGATTGGGCATATGTCGAGCGTGCAATTGCCATCGGGGCCGAAGAGGATGACGTCGGGAGGGAGGCTGCTGTAATCTGCCATGTTGTTCTGCTCCTGTGGTTTGCAAACGGAATCGGGGAGGATCTGCTTAGAGAGGATTCTGAGGTCGAAGATGAGGTTTCCAAAGGGTGCAGGCGGCGGCAAAGCAGTGCCAGATCTGGTACACAAACACTGGGGAGACGTTGTGTAGGATGTGTGGTGAGTTGGACAATCAGGCGATCAGTGACTGAATTGAAGCTGAAGAAGAGAGAGGAAAACGAAGAAGCGGAATGGTTTGCGGTCTAGGCTACTAGAACTCGTTCGAGTGGTCTGTGGATAGAGGATCAAGTGAATGCCATATTCACAGCACCACAACATGGGCCATGTGGTCGAATTATAGTCTTCAAGGTTAATCGGACCCGGCATAATATCTGATTCTTCTCATCGGAACAATACTAAAGTCTACGCACACAAGGTGGCTCGTTCCGCTCGATTATCATGTCGCCCGTCTGGTGAAAGGATGGGAAGGATTTGTATTTGGGTACTTTCTGCGTCGTAGCAGCCCACCCTGGGCTCCAAGTACCGGGCAAGGTATCGGAACGCTGCCTACGTGTGTAGGATGATGGCACACACCTGGCTAGTGCGTTGCGGCGTGTGTAAGCCGTACGTCGTGCGGCTTGGCCTTCTCGCACTCGCTTTTGGGTCGAACAGAGGCGGCTCAACCTTGGGCCGTCGCTCTAGGGCCGGCGTGCCGCCCGAGTTTGGTGATGACTTGAAAGGAGGCGGGCTTGGCATGCATTCAGGATTCAGCCGCCTCACTTTGGTAGAGACATGCTCAATGACTAGGCAAGCCACGCCGGCACGTCCCATTTGATTGGGTATCCCGCCGCCGTCTGCACATTGTGTCTCTGAACAACCACCTACAGGAGTCTGATGAGGGGATGACTATTAGGAAAATCCGAAGACACCGGTCCGATTTACTGGTGAAAGACCTCAGTTCAAACCTCATTTGTGTCCGTGTTCATTATGATCGTAGTCGATTGGCGGGACGACATTGAACAGCCGTTTTTTCTCAGCTGAATTGCAGTCCCCCTGATGGAGCCGTCATTGGAGCATGATATCGCGGAGATTGGATAATAACGTGGTCCGCATTGCTCACCAAGATGTGAAACCTTGAATGTTTGTCTTCCAAGCGAGATGCTTCGAGTTCCTTAGCCAAGCATGCTATATTCCACTGGCGAAGAGAGAGAGAAGCAAGAGAGAGGAGTCCAAGCTTCCCATAACATGCACTCTTGTTTATTCATCTGTCCTTCTTCAATGTTGTTTAATCATTGGCTTCTTTTCTCCAGCAGCTGCTCCTTGGGGTTATGTATCACCTGCACTCCATCTCAAAGCGTGATCATGATCGGACTGTCTATTTTTGTTTGACAGTTTAACTCTATCTTATTGACTAACCTTCTTGTCCTTTATCGCTGAAGCCCAGGCAACACCCAGTCACAGCGATCACTGTACCGTGAAAGTTGTAAATAAATTTCATTGGGGCATCCACTTATAGACAGTGTTACCCACTGACCATTTTCCCATATAAACCTATGGACGTATCAGAAGCTAACTCTTGTATTCATCATCACCAATGGTTTTGCCTTTCAGAACTGGAAATTCCTGATCGAAGGCTGAAGGCGCCTGTGTCATGTCAACAGATCGGAAACCCTCGAACCGTTCAGAGCGCACCCCGCAGCAATACACCAATTGTCTAGATCACTTCAACTGTCAATTCCGGACACATGTATGCTTCAAGCAAGAAAATTGCAACGACTTGGCCGTCGGAATGCACGGCTACAAGCTGCTAAGTGGTCTCGTTTTTAATCTGTGCACATATGCTTCTTAAGCAGTCCCTTCATACAGTGATAAACGCTTAAACACTCCGCATTTTTTTTAAAAAAAATACAATGTCGATAACAATAGGTTTCGAACACAATTACAACCTGCTAACAGGGGAGCAAGAGCGGAATGCCACTGAGGCCCTAGGCGAGAAACACATCGGCTGGGAGAACCACCCGGAGCCCCTAGACTGCGACGGTCCCACGCTGGGAACTCCACCCCCCCCCCCCCACCCCGGGACGAGTGCCTGCGCGCCATCGTCAAGGACTTCGCGCCGCAGATCCGCAGATGTATGCCGACCTCGAGAGGCTGCATGAGCTGAGCATCCTGGCTCGAGACATCCACCCGGGGAACTACACCGGAGGCAAGATAGTCGACTTCAGCATGGCTGGGACCATGTATCACCCGGTGCCTGGACCGTTCGACGCCGTCGAATACCCTTGAGCGGAGGCTGGAGGAGTTCTTCAAGTTCGAGCAGATGATAGGTCTCTAGGTTTTCAACGAGGACGAGAGAATACAAGGGCTCAAGCCGCAGGCGCTGGTTATGGGGCGTGGCGGCCAGGACGATGATGCTAAAATCGATCCCCGGTTGTATGACTAGCGGAAATGGTAGGGTGACGAAAGGACCGACGTCGACGAGGTGAGCCCTCTGTCACGGCTCAAGTATTTACGCACGAGACCCCACTTGACAAGCTGTGTCACGCAAGGTGAACGGCCTCATATTCAGTATCAATCAAATAGCGCAATCACTCTCAATCAAGTCACTTCACGGTTCCCAGTACGAGTTGAAATCAAGGTGGTCCATGACCAACGCCATTTTCTTTTGTTGATTATTATTACATGTTTTCAGATGACGACTTCTGCTATCCCAAACCAGTTTTGGTTTCTTCCGGATGTTGTCCGTTCCCGTCGCTTGTCCTCCATCTAAATGTTCAGAGAATAAGGAAAAGTTTGGTTTGCAAGCGAGGAACCTCGGGGTCCAGAGTCCTTCGTCTCTATTACATGTATGTGTGTTGTGCAAAAGGCAGACATGCTCCTGCACCTGGTATCTCAGACCGTGATGCGCTTTCCAGAAAAAAACCAGGACCACTGTAAATGCTCTGTCGTAAGGATCGTAAGAAGGAAATGTTTGTTGTGATGCTAATCAGGTATGCTTGTGTGACCAAGGATCGTGCCGATGAGGCAGAGTGATATGTGGGTATTGTGTTGATACATTTTGCCGGCTCAGCTCATTTACAGAGCGAGAACAGCAACGACGGCCAGGAAGGCAGCGCCAAGGCTGGCTCCGGTCTTTCCAGCTCCGGCGGTGACGACGGTAGTCTGGGACGCGGAGGGCACGAGGGCAGTTGTGCCCTGGGCAACACCCGACACACCAGCAGAGCTGCCGGTGGGGTAGATGGGAGCCTCCCCGCCGGGGGCAGCCCCGGTTGGGGAGACAGCTCCGGCGGTCTCGACGGCAGAGGCGGGGTAGCTCGCGACGGGCACAACACCGACCAGGGTGGTCGAGGAGGCAGTGTAGGTGGTCAGAGCAACCTGGGGCACGGTGAGGACAGTTGAAATTGTGACGGTCGAGGATGACGATGGCAGAACCTCGCCGGCAGAGTTGGTGCAAGGAACAACTGTGGTCTCGTGGACAACGATAGTGGTAGCAGATGCAGGGGGAGTGGCGGTGGCGGTCAGGTAAGTGGTCACCGTAGCACCAGTAGCGACGGCAGGGTTGTTACCAGCGTAGGAGCCGCAGATACCCTGGAAGTACTGGATGGCCTCCGCAACAGTCTCGTCAGAGTCACCATAAGCGTAGAGGCACTGGTAGACGTTCTGAACAAAGTTGGCGTCAGGGCAGTAGCAGGAAGCATCGGCGTTGTCAACACAGCCGACGACGAAGTTCCAGGTGCTGATGCAGGCAGGGACAATGGTCGGGCAAGGCAGAGTCTCAGTGGGAGCAGCAGGGCTCTCCTCGGTGGTGCTGGCAATGGGGGACAGCTCAGAAGTCGAAGACTCGGGAGCAGGCCCGCTCTCGGCGGGTGAGCTCTCACCAGCGGGAGGAGGGACACCCTGGGTCTGGGTGACAGCGTGGCTGGTGGTGAAGACGGAAGTCTGAGTGGCAGTCACAGGGCAGATGGTTGTGCTGACAGCAACAACAACGGTGGTAGTGGCAGTCTGGCCCTTGGAGACCTCAGCAGGGCAGCTGACAACCTCGGGTCCGCAGCTAGTGATGGTCTGGATGGAGGTGCTGTAGACGGTAGAGGTGGTCTCGAAGCTGGTAATGGCGGTGCTTGTGACCTCGTAGGTGGTCGACTCGGCAGAGGACTCAACCGATGTGGACTCGGCAGACGAGGGGGTGGGAAGAGTCTGGGAAGCAACAGGGGTAGTCTGCGAGCCGGAAGGTCCAGAGGGGCCAACAGAGAGGGACGGCTTGGAGCCGGTCTCAGAAGGAGACGTGGGCTTGACACCGGAGGGCCCAGTAGCAGTGGGCTTGCCGGGAATGGACGGCACCGTAGAAGTCTTGATCTGGGAGGAGTGGGTCTGGGTGTACTTGGTGGTGGTGCTGGAGGCGGAAGAGCAGTCGAAGGAGACGGTGGGGATGGAGACACCGCAGGTCGAGGAAGCCTTGGGGATCTTGTCGCCGGACTGGCCAGACGGGTAGACGATGGTCACGTTCTTGGCACCACCGCACTGCGAGTTCTTGACGGTCGAGCCCTGGGAAGAGCAGGAGCTTCGCTGCTTGCATGTCGAACCATCGCCCATGGAAAAGTGGAACTCGAGGTCGGCATCAAACTCGGTGATGACATCGATGGTGCTGACAGAGAAGGACTCGATCTCGGTATCCTGGCCGCAGCCGAACGAGGGCGAGCTCTCCTTCTCGTGACCACAGCTTCCCTTGAGGGTCTTGGAAGTCCGTGGGGCGAAACGGCTGCCGGGCTCACGCTTTCCGTAGCCCTCCTCACATTCGAATCCACCGAAGCTGAAGCCTCCATAGGATGAGAAGGAGCCGATTTGCAGGTCACTCCAGTCCCAACCGCTCTCCTGTTGGGTGTTACACTTGTTGTCTGTGTTGTCGGGGCAGTTGAAGCCACCAAAGTCGTTCCAGCCCTGTGGGTAAGAGTTAGCATATCCAGTGCTCCCGGCTGGAACATGCAGGGTTCCCGAGACATACAGTGGCTGATGCGGTTGCCGCGAGGGCGAGAATAGAAACGGACTTCATGTTGTCTGGCGAATGTGTTTCTACTTGTGTGAATAATAACAGTGGCGATGATACCAAAGAGTGGAAGATAATCGATATGTACTCAGTACAAGGCGAGTATGGGTAAAGAGTGGTAAGCGGAGGCAAGTATAGCGAGTGACTTGGGGCTCCTTGACAGAAGGAAATAAATAAAAAAATCACAGTTGTTTTTGGCGAGAAGAAGCCGACTGTTGATGGAGAGGAAACCTGGAGGAGAAGGAGGACAAGACATCAACGAAGCGACGGCAAGCAAAGCAGATATATACAGATGCGAGAGCGGTGCAGAGACTGCGAGCATGGCGCGTGTGGAGTGTGCGCCCCCCCCCCCCCCTTGGTGCCGGTCTACCCATGCACCTGCATAGTACGACGGATGGTGGCAGCGGTAGGAGGTGAGGTCACGTAGAGGGGCCAAGGAGCAGCCATGCCCATGACCATGACCATGAGGGTGGCGCGGTGGGTCGAATATTTGCAAGGGGTTCCCAAGACGCAGATGGATCCCTGGTATTTTCCCTTAGAGTTGTTTCTTTCCTGCTGGTCGACTCCACTGACCCATCCGGAGGGACTGGCACTAGGCTCGAAGTGTAGCCCTGGCTGTTTCTGATGCTCGATAGGGAATGGGAGATGCGACCTGGCCGCCCTGAGCAGCACCAGCCAATGGGCACGTAGCATCGTGCCTCCCACGGCCCAGAAGGGGGCATCAGATCAGACAGACCAGGATTGAAATAGCAGCGCGGGCACCTACAGCCTCGAGCCATGCTGACTGGCGTTCACACATACGATGCCCGAATCCTCATACAGTCTGATGTTGAGTCCGGGTGGCTCGAGGCCCGGCCGCCATTGGAGCTGGCCCAGCCACGGACAGAGGACGAGAATGGCAGACGGGTGGGCCACCGCACAGAGCATGGCAATCTCTCATTCGGACGAACTGGGACTCGTAGACGGAGATGGGATCAATGTTGGGGAGCAAGTGAGGAGAAGATCGAGGGTCCGAGTGCTGCCCTTTTTTGCCCCATGGTACGGAGATGCAAGCGAGTGGATGTGGATGTCGGCCTCTGCCACCAGAAAGAGAGGCAGGCTTGCCTGTTCGGGTCGGGCACGCGGATGGGTTGGCCTGTTGCGCGCGGCTCTGTCTGCCAGATGCAGGTGGTGTCAAACCACCGGTCAGGGGTAGCCGCTCGTAACACCCCTTCTGGCAAGGAAGCAGGGCGGGTACCTGGGCAGGTGCCAGGTACCGCCTGGGCATCCAGACCTTTCGTCCAATCCTTGTCAGGGGGGGGCCAGATCGCCCAATCAGCTTACACCCGTCGACTCAGACCCACATGGATTCGGCCGGAGGCTGCTCCTTCTTTTGCTGTCTATGTGCCTGTGTACCTGCGTACCTCGCTTCCACTCCAGGTCCGCTGAAGAGACCCAAGTAAATATTGTATTGTACCTACTGATTCGGGAGTCATCAAGGGGTGGATATCTCAGGTCGACTACAGGAAGATGATTACTCCAGCCATCATGACAGACAGGCATTGTCGGTTATATCTCCGGGTAAAGGGGCCACCATGTGGTGCAACACAGCACTATGGGCCGAAGCTGAGGGCAGGGCACACGCAGCTCGATCTCCAGCTGCATAGAGGGAAACGACATCCCGTAACCTTGCTGTTAACAGCCGGGCTGAAAACGGGTTTCTTTCTTTCTTTTCTCCTTGTTCCTCTCTTGTCGTCGAATGAGAACCCTGAGCATCGGTTTCTCCAAATGAACGGTGTACTGGATGCAATGCAGGGCCTGAGGACCTGACCAACAGGAACGCCTCTGGGGCTCCTGAAACAAGCTTGACCTGCTCAGCCACCAGCGACCACCAGTCAAGCGTCCCTTCTATTCCCTGCCCTGCCCTGCCCTGTCCTGCCATCGCTTTGCCGGGACACGGCACCCGCGCTAATGCAGGAACAGGAGCTGCCAGTGGGGATCGGCAAGCAGCTGCGGGCCAACCATCGCCCTCGCTCCTTGCCGTCCCAATATCCACGCTTGGCCAGTCGGACCCAGAACCCCCAGGGCACCTTCATGCCATCTCTGCACAGCAAACCGGCCACAGCCACGATGATTATCACATGCATTCATTGCAACCACAGGAGCTCCTCGACTCTTCAACATGGCGGACCAATGGACCAAACTCAGCAACCGTCTCATCTCCTCAGCTCGTCTCATCTGGTCCTGAAGCAGGGCTCCTTCGTCTACGACCCGGCTAGACCAGACCGGCCAGACCAGCCAAACCAGCCAGGCCCGGCCGATATCCGCTTGACATGGGAGGGACGGGGCACCAAGTCGCCCATGAGATTGTAGAGAACCGTCATGGCTTCATCGGGGAATTTGGGCATCGCACCCCCAGGGTCCCTGTGGTCTTGGCAGCTATTCCCCTTTCGATCTCTGCAACGGCGCCATGTCCCTCTTCCAGAACTCCAGACCCACCTCGAGTCCTCGCTACGACCGTAACACGTCCCTCTCGCGCTCGAAATCTCCCCCCAGAGCAGACTGGACACAGCACAACATGTCCGCCCAGACCCAGACCGTCCCGCCGTCGCTCGCCGACTTCGTATTTGTGCAGTCGTCAATACGACCTACCCTGATTTCATCAGATGTCACTGGAAATCGCCCCGGATAAACACCTCCGCCTCCTCGCAATACTCGACCCTCGTCACCCCGCCTCGGACTCGTGGCCAGGCCGCCAGTTCTATTTCCGGTCCCACAACAGGAGTCGGCGGGATCGGGAATTTCCAAAGGAAACCAGTGTGCAGTCATCGGTGGCCTCAGCTTCGGATCTGGAGATGGGGGCATAAACCTGATGACGAGCTCCTCAAGGATACCCGAGTCAATCCATGGCGAGCCATTACGCTCACAGCCTCCAAAGGCTGCTCTGCTCAACACAAGCATCATCCCCAAGGTCCAGCTAACTTCTTTAGAACTAATTCCCGCTAGTGCCGAGGACTGCTGACGGGGGTTATGGACGCATCTCGCCGGGGTTGGCCAGTTGTTTCATGTTTCAGCCATCCCGTGTTCGTCCCTTCTCCCTTTTCCCTTCTCGTCTTCCTTCCCCTGGACGCCTGCAGGCTGGGAATGCATGCCCACTGACTCTATCCCCAGTCATGGCAGCCGGGCGGCCACGCAACCTCTGATCTTGGCAAGAACCTTTTTGCCAACTGCTCGACGGGATTCCAAGTAGGAATGGACAGCCTGTGCTGGATTTGCCCCACCTACCGCATCAGCCGATTCTATAATCACGATTGCTTATAATCTACGGTGGGCAGAATTGGAGCACAATCAAGAAATTCGAAGCTCTGCTGCATAGTAGTGCATCGCGGCCCGAGGCTGTGGTCAGGCCCTTTAATTTCCGAGTCCTCTGCACCGGTTCGACGCCGTCGATATCGGAGTGTTCTCGGTGCGCGAGATGGCGCAAGCTATCCACGGGCATTAGTCATTTGGCTTGACGACTTCACGGGGAAGCAAGCAGCGTCCAACTGCTTCAAAAAAAAAATGAATTGGCGAAGCGGGTAGGTCCACGGTTGCATCTGAGTCTTCGGGTAACCTGGAAGCTGTCATGATCATGCCGAGTCTTGGACACTCAGCATCCTCGACTAGATGGGACGACAAGACCATGGCTCTTCTTTTTTTTTCTCGGACATTTTCGCAAACTAGAAATACGATGGCAGTCGGTTGACATTGGAACCACCAAAATTATTTACCTTCCTCATTTCTATCACCGGGCGGCTAGTCTTCCAAATTGGTTTCCATCGTCCGCGCAATGTAAGCTTTATCCCGTTCTTTTCAGATCTGGAGGGTCTTGATTCTAGTTAATCCCAAGACACCGGACATGTCTGTAGATAACCTCCAAATGGCGGTCTCGATATGCTTGTGTAGAGAGGCCTCCTGGTTAATAGGGCCAAGTCCTTTTCAACTATCCGACCAGCACATCCTGGTGGTGCATCAACTCTTCGAAGCCGACCAGATGGTATAGACCTTTGTCGACACCATGCACGGAGTCAATTATGAGGAAGGAAGAAGCTCGCCGAAGGTTTTTGATGGTCTAAC
The DNA here is from genome assembly GCA_039880775.1 of Diaporthe vaccinii. Lineage (NCBI taxonomy): Eukaryota > Fungi > Ascomycota > Sordariomycetes > Diaporthales > Diaporthaceae > Diaporthe > Diaporthe vaccinii. The sequence goes on from JBCEDN010000023.1 coordinate 529,319, forward strand.
TTTAGGGCCACATAAAGTATTGACGTCCACACAACAGGGTTGATCGGCAGAGTAGATGGAGCCGCCCAACAGCCCGGGAAAATCTGGAGATGACCGACATCTACTGCCGTACCAACATGCCCCCAGCGCAGAGCAGCAGGTGCTGGCTGGTAGTTTTGTCCCGGTTGACTAAATCCACGCGCTGCTGACGGCCTTATTATAACTGCATCCAATCAACCTTCTCTCCAAGTTGGAAATCCAGGGCATCGGTCTGTCAGCGTGCACAGACGAAGCCGCGGGCACTTGAGCTGAAGTCTGCAAACATAATAAGAACTACTCGGACTCTGTCGCGCTGAAATGACCCCGACCGACATCCGGTGAAGACTTTTTCCTCAGTCTGCAGTAGTCAGGAGAACCTGCAGCCACCACGGCACGGACATGCACGTGGATTCTCCTTGACTGGCGCCATCACACTGCATGCGTGCATCGACCCGCAACGTCAGATCAGGGTGAACCAGAGAACAGCAGTGGCCCCTGAGGAGTCATGAATGGCATTGTGTGAGCCTGGAAGCTAGTCCTCTGAAGCAACTGCGCCTCTTGATGGTCCGGCGTCGCGATCTCGTCGAACCAGCGATGCTGCACACACTTGGGAGTGGTCGCTCAATCAAACAACATGTGACCTTGGACTTGTCGGAGTAAGCAAACCAGGGCATAAATCAGGGGTCCGGACGGATCGAGATACCATCAAGGTTAGAACTATCGAAAGTGTCGTCCTGCTGACGTTGTCCCCGCGATTTGCTACACGATCATGAGTTATTGTTTACCACAGCAAAACGTCTTTCAATAGTAGGGAATCCTGTCCTTCGCGAGTGCAGATCCTCATTCCATGCCATGCGGCTCTCTAGCAAACGGCGGAGGATCTTCCCAGCACTCCACAAACTCAATGCTGCTGCTGATCGGGAAGTTTATCTGGCAGGGGTTCATCTAAACATCTAATGCATTCCCATTTTGGTAAAGAAAAACAGGACAGCGAGTCCCACCTTTCTGCACCGCCTTCCACAGAGGATCCACATCCATCATGAACAATCGTGCAACAGTCAGTTTTCCGCTCCTGTCGCGGTATTCTCGGTGTGTGGGCCGTCGAAAATTCCTGGTTCATGATCACAACTTTGTTACAGTGGCGGCCGGGCGAAGGTCTCCACGATCCCAGAACGGCCTTGCCCGATCCAGACAGGTCAGCCAGGGGCGAGGGGTACCTGAATGCAACGTCGAGTTCTCCCCGGCCCCTAGCCCTTGTTGTGCCTCCTGTGTTTCGAAAATCATGGCATGGCAGAACGGAGGCCCCCCTCAAGTCCTGTCGAATATTCTCTGCTACACCATGGAGGTGGCTGAGTCTCTGCGCGAGATATCAAGGGCTTCATGCTCGACGCATGGTGCGGTGTGACTACTCCGATGTCGAACAGGCTTGAGCGTTGGCGTTGTATGGTACGAGGCCGCCGGCGAGCTCCATTTTTGTAAACCTGCTCGTTGCTCGGGATGGCGTGGTTGGCCTTCCCTGGTCAACAGCAGCCGGTGCATCGCCTGCTCCACGGGCAGACAAGACTCAACTGGGTCAGCTGCACCATCAGCATCTTTTAGAGCGTCGTCCTGATGTGGGCGTGGGAGCAGCCCTCGCCGGTTCTAAACTCCTGACCGTAGATGCCCACTGGCAAGACCCACCTAGAATTTGATTGCCCTTCTCAAGCGGGTTACCGTGTGTCTTGCCTCTGCAGCGACGCCGAGCACTATTGCTGCGCTGCGGATAGCCTCATCTCCAGCCCCGGCCTGCTGTTGCCACGACAGGACCCATCGACTATTGACTTCGTCAATGATATTTCATCTCGTGGACGAGCTTTCATTTCGTCTTCTAAGCCCCTGCCTCACCCACCAGCTTGCATCCTCCGTAGTCTCTCCTCCGCCGCCCTGGCCCTCCTCTCCCGCTCCAACCTCATCCTCTGCTCCGGGGTTAAACCCCTGGCTTCCTCCTGTCTCTTCTCCTCGGCGCTCTTCTCGACGCTGCCTCCCAGGACACCGCCGACCTTCCGTCTCGCGCCGTCGACGACCTTTGGTCCCTGTGTCTTCAGCCTCTCCTCTTCGGCTCTCCTCCTTTCGGTCTCCTTCCGCTCGGCCTCCTTCCACTCGCGCTCCCCTCGCTGATCTGCCTCCTCCTTCTTCATCCCCGGCGGGACCTTCGCGGCCTCCCAGTCCCATGCGTCCTCGCCCAGCTCGTGCCGGGCCACGCGGAACGCATCCCGCGTCGCGCGGTCGCCCGCCAGCTCGAACGGCATCTTGCCCTCACCGTTGGGTAGCGTAGGGTCCGCGCCGCCGCGGGTCAGCAGGCCCGCGATCAGGGCAGCTGTATTCTGCGCCGCCGCCAGGTGCAGCGGCGTCGGGGCGTGGTGGTTTACATCTGCGGGCTGGAAGCGGAAGTTGGCCTCGAGAGAGTTGGTCTTGATATACGAGAGAAGGGCGGGGAGTTTCGAGCGGCGGATGAGGGCCTGTATCTGCTGCGTGTGGAGCAGGGCTGTCTCCTCCTCCTCAGTGAGCTTCGGGGGAGCCGGCTTGGACGGCTTGTTTATTGTCTGCGGCTTTGTGGCCGCATCTGTGGCGGCATTTGGGTCGACCGGTAGTAGCTCTCTTACCTTGAGCCGCGTCAGCTCGATGAAGGAGCGCATCAGCTCGTTCTGTGTCGCCCGCCGCGTGCTGAAGGGGAACCCGCGTATCCGTGGGTCATTCGCCCGTAGAGCTTGCCCATCATACGGGCCGTAGAGCGTCCGCCGGTTTGTAACCCCGGTGGCTCGGATGAAGAGCAGGTCGGCAGTATCCAGAAGACCTTTCCAGTCCGTCAGGAGCTGCCGCACGTCGTCGACCAGGGCCTGCTCGTTGTACCGACGCAGGCTTGAACCTGCCGAGTGGGCGGCGCCTTTGGCGTTGTCGTTGGCTGATTGCGAACCGCCTTGTTTCCTTCGCGTGGTGTACCTGTGGAACGTCTTGTGCGCCAGGACCGTAGCTTCGCGGTTCATGGGCCCTGTCCCGGACTTTGTCTGCCGGGGAGAAAGCGCGACTACCATGGCAGCAAAGTGGCCGCCTCCGATCATGCACAGGAAGATGTGCGGGCCCTTGTAGGCGGGCGGCGGCTGGGATCCGTCCTTGCTGGGCTTTGGGGCTGCCAATGGCTGTAGCTGGCGCTTCTTGACGGCCTCTAATATGTCGTCCTCCTTCTCGAGCTCCTCGCTTGGAAACAAGGCTCTGTATATTCCGAAGTAGTTGTTCTCCGGCAAAACGGGAGAAGAGAACCACATCATTGGCGGCTTGCCTGTGCCTTTCCTCTTGCCTCTGCCCCATTGCTCTCCATCTTCACCATCGTCCCCGGTGCGCTTCTCTGCGAGGGTAGCCTGCTTTCTCAGGAGTGTCGTCAACGTCGAATCCTTCTTGGAATCGTCCTCGTCGTCCTCAGAGTCTTCCGAGTCGGACCCGGACAGACTCTCGTCCAAATCGCCAACCAACTTCTCAAACTCCACCTCGGACACGGGCTTCTGCCCCCTCAGCTTCTGCTTCAGGTTGTAGTTATGCAGGTCGGATTTCTGGTGGCCTCGCTGGTCAAGCACAGTGGCGAATGTGAGGCCGCATAATGAGCAGGCTGGCGATCCAACGGTGGTCTCGGACGGTGTTTGCGAAGGCTCAGGGACAGATTCTGAGGGCGTGTCTAGGTCTGGTTGCTCTTGCGCCCCGGTGTCTAGCTTGAGTTTCAGTGTGGCCAAGACCTCGGGGGGGAGGTCATAGACTGCGGAATAGGTTTGTGTCAGCGATACGCAGCAGCAGTCCTCGCGTAGAAGCGCATGACATACCGTAAAGAGGACGGCGAAGAAGATCATCCTGCTTTTTGTGGTCCGTCGCCATGGCCGGTCTGGCTAGCCGCAAGAACCTGGGTTATGGAGGAAAATAGAGAAGGCTTGTTACGAAGCTTGGGCAGAAGCAACAGGCGTAATATAGAACAGCGAGCGACTGCACCAAAAGATTGTCTCGGCGTGACTGACGCCTGTTGACGGCGGATGACGACGGGTGACGGGTGCTCTTCGGCGACCGTTTTGGGAGCTTATCGATACTCTCATTTGCAATCAATCGTATCGAAATGGCGCTAATAGCCAGCAGATAACACGACATATATAAAATCTACTGCACTTTTATCAACTTTTTTAATTTAGCTTTAATTTATTTAAAACTTATATAAAAAAAAGTTATATCTTTTTTAATTTTAATTTTTCTTTTTATTATTAAATTAAATATTTAAAAAAAAAGAATTTATATTTAAATTAAAATTAAAATAACTTAAATTAAAATTAAATTTAATGTTGGAATAGCACTGAGGCTGATCGCACGAGGGCAGCTTGGCAAGGGAGGCTGACTAAGCTAGCCCATACGACCCAAAAGGGACTGCCATACGGCAGCCCCTTACGTTTCATAGTTTTGGATAGAACAACGAATACAGACTGAATTGAACCAACACGTATGTATATATAAACGCCATATGGCAGAAGCCATTCAACATTTAAAGAAAAATAAAAGGGGGTGAAATTAAAGAGTTATATTAAAACTATTAATTTTAATAAGGTGAATATATTTAAATTAATTAAAAAACACCCCCCTTTAAAAATTTTAAATTTTCTTTTAAAATTTAATATTAATATATTTTATAACTTTAATATTTTTTTTATCCTTTTTAAAAAAATATTAAAAAATTAAAAAAAAAGCAGCTATTTTTTAATATAAGGTATATTTAAATTAAGGGTATATTTATTATATTAAAGGTAGAAATAATTGAAAAATAAAGTGCAGTAGAATTTTAATATATCGTATCATCTATTAGCTATTAGCGCCATTTCGATACGATTGATTGCAAATGAGAGTAGAGGGGTCAGTAAACGGCCTTGAACACCCCCAACCCCCACCTCTCTCCAATGGTGCTTGGTCAGCGTTAGGCGCAGATGCCCCAGCTAAAACAACTCGATGTCTGTCTTAAGCAGGAGGTACTTGCTCCAGGTTCGAGTCTCGAAATCACAGTACATGGGCATAAGCTGATGCAGCTAGAAACCTTGGAAATCAAAACCAATGTTTCATACTTGGATTGCACAAAGAAACCTCTCAGACAAGGTTACCCTTCCAGTGAGGCTTTGGTCCCATCTGCGCGTGCTTGGGGATCGAACCTCATCCATCATGACTGCCCTTGCTCAAAATTCATACTGTACCCAGAGACTCTCGATATACTAGTAGAATTAGGGCCTAGAAAGCTAGGACATAGTAGCCACTGTGCTATTTTAAACTTGTGTGTCAGGAGGGCAAGTGTTACGGTATCAATCGCTCCACAGTACTTCCAGGTGTCTCGTGCGACAATGAAGGACCGTTTGCAATGAAATATCTTTCATATAGCAACTCTCTCATAGCTGTTGTGAGTAGCATTGCTGATTACAGACTCGAGAAGTCGTCTGGTGCAATGGAGAGACAAGAGGTTGAGATTACTGTTCTGGTTGGTACGGTGGGACTGTTGAGCTGGATCTTTGTGGCTCGTTGCAGCGACCAGAACAAAATTCTGCTTCAGGAAGACTGATTCCTGAATGCTGAAAATTTAAAAAGATCTTCACCAATACGTAAGGGGGCTTCACGTATGCTTAGATTGTTTTCAAATGAACTCAGTCAGACAACCGCCAATCAGACGGCTCGATTGTAAAGAGGATCGATCTCATGAGGTATGAACTCTACGATTCGTTGATAGTGTGTACGTCTAGTCTGAACGAGCAACATGAACCTCTGTTGCAAACATCTCCCAGTCAGAATAGTCAGAAGAAACCCCTTACGATCCCCGTAGGGTAGGTGTCGTGGTTTGTGACCCAGGGAAGGGTCATCTTGGATTCAAGCCTCAGTTCTCGTCGGTCTCTCCCTTGGCGATAGACTTCTGCTCCTCATCCTCACCCTCCTCAGCAGCGGCCGGGACGGTCTTCCGCTTACGACCGCGCTTGGCAGCAGGCGCCTCCGGCACGTCGTCAGCCTCACGCTTGCCCTGCTCCTTTCCACCGGCCTTGTCCTCGGTGGCGGCTTCACCGTCGGCGCCGGTGCCGATAGCCTTGAGCTTTCGGTCGGTGGAGTACCAATTCTTGTATGCAGCGGTAGCATTCTTGTAGTTGGCCATTTTGGCAAGTTTCTCAAAGTCGGGCTGATAGACCTCAATTTATTAGTCCTGCGCCCATGCATTACATACCTGGGATAGCGTCCAGCAGCGGCGAATTGTTGGAAGGGGGATGATTGCATACCTTGACGCCTTTTTTAACGAGGGTGATCATAGCTTTGATGGTGAGATCAACGTCGCGAGGAGTGAGGCCGTAGTTGGGAGGACTGTTCTTGTCGGAAGCTCCAGGCATCTTGAATGATTGATGCTTGATGTTCAATGGGGGAGATGATGATGACTTTTGATGCTGATGATGAGCTCTCCGATGAGGCAGTTGAACGAAATGGAAATCGGGAGAACAGGTGGTGCTCGGTGGTTGCGGTTGAGTCGGGAAGGCAAGACGGAGGGGAGGTTGGGATGATGTAAGTAGTCTGGAAGGCACAGGAAAACGGGGTCCCCACAGCAACTATGCCCCAAGTATTTCAGTTTTAGTACGGTGGGAACGAGGCTGGGGGACTAGGGCACGGCTGGGGACGAGGCTGAGGCCGCGGCTGAGGGCACAGGTGATGGGCAGGTACCCACCGCAGTAACCTGGGCAACAGAGTTACACACACATGGATACTAGGCTGGATATTTCCTGTTCTAGAAAAATTGCTGTTCCTATCAATGCAAGCTAAGACTTCATCCTCCTTCCTAACACAAGACATGTCAAGAGAACGGAAGGTATATCTGTAGAGGTGAAAAGAAGACAGTTGAAGGTGTACTTTCATAACACGTGCTAGGCAGTCATGGGCCAGAAGAGGCTCAACAAGTCTGAAGATGGTGGCAGCAAGCACCCAGCAGAACGGAAATTCACACAACATCCGGCCAACATCACAAATGAGGCAGTCACACATGCTTTGAGCAAATGTTTCATTCATAGTCCTTGGCCCGGTCAAACAGTGGTTTCAGATTCTGGCCTCGCCCATTGCCTCATGGAATGTGGGGCTTGTGTAGACGCCTTGTTCCTGATTCATAGCTTTTTAAGAGTTCTGCGCCACACCGGTTGGATTGGCTCCGTGTCGAGACTTTGGGAGTCTGCCGAGCAATGTGCATATTCGTTACTATGGATCATGGTGATGGAAACCAGGGTGAGCTGGCTCAGTAATCACACGGACAGCGCTAGGGTAGATCTTGCAGAACTCATTCGGCCATACAGTCAACTGCTATGCGTCAGATCCATTTGTTGGTGAGCAATCAGAGGGAAAACTCTGTTCGAAAACGCAGACCTGATGTCAGAGATCGCCATACTATAATATCACCTACCTAGTATTATAACTTTAATTGCCACCCAATTATAATAAGCACTGCTCTTATGCTTTTAAGAAGCCTTAAAGGCATAAGGGATTCATTTATAAAAAGGGGAAGATTCTTAAGTTAAAGAAAAGGGAAGAAAGAGGTTAAATTTAATTATATTCTTAATCTTAAAATAAATTACTTTTATATTATAAATATATTATACTACTACTATATATCCCTATTTACTCTATTTATATTTTAAACCCTTATAATTTAAACTTTTTAAACCCTTTTAAGGAAATAGATTATCTAAGGATATTAATATAATATATATTTATTAATAGATATATTTATATTATAATACTATTATATTTAAATAAGGTAAATCTAATAATTAAACTCTTTAACTTAAAACTTAACTTAATATAAATTAACTACTTAAGCAATTACTCTTAATATATAAAGTTATATCGTTATATTTAAGTATTAAATTTATTATATAAGGTATTAATATCTAAAGTATTAAATTTAAATATAAGGAAGAAGAATTAAACTATTAATTAAAAGAAAAAGCTATTTACTATTATCTTTATATTAAGTATATAAGGTTAATATTATTTATAAATAACTATAATAACCTACTTAAGATTTATTTATTTAAGCTCTTATTTTAAGATAACTTTATATCTTTATTATTTATTAAGAATAATGTTAATATTAGGTTTATATAATATATATATCCTAAGAACCTTTTATTACTTATTTATAAAAGGATTTCCTTTATAAAATTATATATTTTTTTATATAACCTTAAATATTACTTTTATCTTTATAGTTTTAGGTTTAATTAAGAGAAAACTGATTATATAATATGCTATTTATAAGCTGAGCTTAAATAGGATTAGATTACTTATACTACTTATTTATAATCTATAGGGTAAAACCCTTATTCCTTCTCTTTTAAGAAATTTAAGAAGTTCCTTAAAAATTAATTAACTAACTTTATTATATATATGATATTAATAGCTATAATGTATATAAACCTTGTATAATAAAGTAATGAGATGGTTATAAGCTTTATTTATTAATATTAAGAAAATAAGTTGAAATTTACTTAAATAGCTATTAATGATAAATGAATTATAAATATTATTAAGTACTTTCATTATAATATTCATATTATTATTAGCTTATAAATATAGCTTTTAAGTAATTAAAATGATCTTATTAGGTTAATATAATAAATAAAAGCTATTATAAATAAGCTTAATAATATAAACTTATTAATAGCCTCTTTTATAACGTTCTCATATAATGCTTATATAATACTTATACTTAAATATAACTTTTATAGCTACTTTAAGTATATTAAGCCTATTTATAAGAAAAAGGCAGCTGTAGCTATAATATATATATAAATGCTGCTTATAAATAATAATGGTGCTAATAGTATAATAAATAATATAATAAAACCTACCTAAGGTATTTATTAAAACTATTAATAAAAAGGGTACTTTATTAATATATATCTTAAGCTATATAGGAATATTTATTATATATATAATATGAAAGATTATTTTAATAAAAATTACCTAAATTAAATATATTAGAATTACTAATAAAAGGGCCATATTATATTTAATTACTTATAGCTATTAAATATAAACTAGAAATTTATTTAAGTATATATTATTAGCTTAAGAGTAGTGAGTAAATAATGATAATTTTATATTAATATAATAGCTTAAATTAATAATCATTTTAAATACTTTTAAGTCTTGATTAACTTAAGAGTAAAGGAGAACTTAATTTCATATAATATAATAAGTATATATAAGCAACCTTATTATATTAATAAGGGACTTTCCTTGATTACCCTAGATGAGAAACCTATAGTTATATATAATAGCTACTTATTATTTTTAAAGATTTATGATTTTATAGGTATTATATATATATAGTATTATTATTTTATTATTATAAACCTATTAATAGAAGATATTATATTAAGGTACCCTTAATTTAAATCTATTAACCTAATAATCTAATAAAGGTAATAATAATGGTAATATTTAATTTAATATAATTAGCTTAATATTAAACTTATATTTAAGACTTTCTTATATAAAGGGGTAGTTGCTATCATTTATATCTATTTAATATCTTTATTAAGGGAGTTAAGATTAGCCTTAGGGATAAATAATAATAATAAAGGTAAAATATTAATGCTATATTTATTTAATAAATTCATTAAATATAATAATTTAAGCTTTAAAGAAGGGGCTAAAATATTATTAAATTATTTATTTATTAATTATAAGATTAAGTTAGAAAAAGGAGTATTATCGTTTTAAGGATTGCTTTACCTCTTCTTAGGTATTAAGTTAAAGGTACTTAGGAGCTACTTAGATAAAATGCTTATATAAAGTTAGATCTAACTATTAATAAGCTTAATAAGGGCCCTTATAATCTTTATACTAAAGAAAGGAGGTAAGCTATATCTTTATATTAATTATTAAATGCTAAATTAGCTTATATATAAGGATTATATACTATTATTATTTATTATTAAAATCTTAAATTAGCTTATAAGAGTAGATATTTATATTAAACTTAATATAAAGGAAGCTTATTATTAGCTTTATATTTATATAAGTGATAAATAAAAGATAACCTTTTAAATTAAATATAATTACTTTAAATATTTAATAATACCTTTCGGCTTAATGAATATATTAGCTATATTTCAAGCTTATATCAACTATACCTTAATAGGCTTAATGGATATTTATTATATTATATATTTAAATGATATTCTCATCTTTAATAAAGATAATAAAGTATATATATAATATATATATAATATCCTTAAATATCTACATTAATAAGACTTATATCTTAATATTGCAAAATATAAATTCTAAGTTATATAAGTTAAATTCTTAAGATTTATAATTATACTTAAAGGAATTTTAATAGAAAATAGCTATATTATTATAATTATAAAGTAGCTATTCTTATATAATATATATAAAATCTATATATTCCTAGGATATATAGGATTTTATTAATAGTTTATTTAGAATTTCTTTAAAATTACTATATTATTAATTAATTATTTATAAGGTAATATATTAAGGCCTTTAAATCTACTATTTAATATTAAAGCTATATTTAAATATATTAAGATGTTATTTATAATAGCTTTAATCTTAAGATATTTTAAGCTAATATTATATATATACCTTAAAACCGATGCTTTTATAAGCGCTATTAATATAATTATATCTTAACTATTTAATGATTAATAATACCTTATAATATTTTATTTAAGAAAGTTAATTATACTAGAGATATATTATAATATAAGTGATTTAAAGCTATTTATAATCATTAATGTTATTATAATCTAGTGGTATTACTTATATTATACTTAAGAACTTATTATAATGATTATAAATCATTTAAATCTTAAATATTAATATATAAAAAGAAACCTTTTAATATAATAGCTATATTAGCTTAATATCTTAATAGTTATAAATATAGTGATTAATTATTATCCTAAATTAAAGAACCTAGCTAATAGGTTATTAAGGAGACTTAATTATATATAAATTAAAAGCATTATAAAGGAATTGTGCTGGCTTTATAAGTTTATATAGATTATAAATATAAAAGCTTATAATTATAATTATAAATATATAAGTTAGCCTATGGAAGGCTAAAATAATAGCGATATAGCGATGCTAGTATAGGGAGGTTATATAGTAGGTATAGTTGCTTGAGATTAAAATATATATTTAAGCACCCTTTTATATAAACTAAAGGGGTAAGGTATAGTAATAATGCTTAAATAGCTTAAATAGTTAATGATTATATATATTGCTTAATTATAATAAAAGGATGCTTTTATATAAATAGGAAAGTAATATAAAAGGTAAATATATAACTTTAATATTAAAAGAGCTTAATACCTTTAAAATAACTTACTTTTCTTTAATAACTAGGTATATATATTTAATAACCTACTTATATAAATAGAATTATTATAAGTATATTATAATTATAATTTAATAAGCTACCTTAATATTATTAAGTTTATAAAGCTGCTTATATATAACTATTTCTAAGATTCCTTTTTAAAAGATATTAAAATATTTATTAATATATATATAATTTATTAATGAATAAAAGTATTTAAATATAAACTACTTAGCTTCCTCATTATATTATTAATGCTTATAAAATTATAATAAGAAATCTTAATAGACTTTATTATAAGATTACTATCCTTTATCAACTTAAGAAATAATAAGCTATATAATATAATTTTAATAATAGTTAATAGATTTATAAAATATATTATTTATATCTTAATAATAATATAGCTTTAAAATAATAGCCTTGCTAATCTATTAATATATTATATTTTTATAACCTAAAGTATATTTAATAATATTGTTTTTAATTAAGGAAGTTTATTTATTAATTACTTTTAAATATAGCTTTATTATATATTAATTATAAAGCATTACCTTAATACTTCTTTTTACTCTTAAATAAATAGCTAGATAGAAAGGTAAAATTAAAATCTAGAATATTACCTTTATATATATAGGAATATCATATAAATTAATTAAATATAGCTTCTCCTTAATATACAATTCGTATATAATAATATAATATATATTGCAATTAAAATTATACCTTTTTTTATATTCTTTTAATATTATTTAAAACTATTAATAAATATATTAATATTATAATAAAATAATATTCCTAAAGTAAATAAAAGGGGTTAGGGTTTAAAGGATAAATATATAAGGATTATATAATACCTATAATATATAAATATTAAGTATATAAAATAATATAACTATTATTATATTAATAAATGATTTAAGGAGGGTGATTTAATTATAATATTAATTAAATATTTATAGTAAAAGTATAGAAGTAATAAATTAACTATTAAATACCTAAGCTCTTTTTAAATAATTAAAGTAGTTGATTATTATAGCTTAGCTTATTAATTAAAACTATTTAAATAATATAAGATATATAATATAATATTAATTATAATATTTAAGCTATTTAAAAGTTATAAAGGTAAAGTACTTAAATTATAATAAGATATTAATTTATTTAATAATAATATTTTTAAGATAAAAGTTATTTTATAATATTAAGGACCTTAAAACTAATAATAATACTTAATTTAATAAAAGAGATATAATAATAAAGATAATTTATAAAAGCTATATAGAAATATTTATAATAATTTAATAATTTAAAAATATAAAGATATAGTTATAATAAATAAAAAGCATAAGAAATTAATATAAGGAAAATAAAAGTTATAAAGATATAAGGGAATAATATAAATATAATAAAGGTATATAAAGTATATAAAGATCTTAAATTAAAAAGGGGGTTATATAAATCCTTTATTTATAAATATATAAATATAGGTTAAATATAATATAAGTAATATATAAATATTATTTATTTATTATTATTATCATCCTTTTTATCCTCTTTATCTTCTTTAATAGCCTTTTTCTTCTTTTTAATAATAAACTTATAATATTTATATATTATAAGGATATAATATAATATTATTAAGGATTTATTAATATCCTTAAAGATATTAATATTATAATAAGTTAATAATAATATCTTATTATTAGTGATAGTAATAATAATAATAATATATAATATAAATATAATAATAATAGCGGCGACCTTAAGGCTTAAGGGTAGGATATATAAATATATAATATAATCCTCTTTATTATTATTTTTAAAGAAAGCTATTAAAGATTAAATAATAATAAAAAGGATTTAATATAATATTAATAATATATAAATATAATATATTTTAATATAAGGGAATTAAGATTATTACTTATATAAATATATTTATCCTTATTTTAATTATAATATTATTAATAATAATAATTAATATTTATAATCTTATTAATAATAATTATATAATATAAGTATATTATAAATATAATATATATAAAGTGGATATAAATTAAACTAGTTGGAGCATTTTAGCTTTAGCTCTTTCTTCAGGGTATATATATAATATATATATTATTCTTATATAAGGTAAGCGTTGCTTTTAATAATTAAGCTAGGCTCCTTTTTTAGCTTCTTACTTTTTTATAATATTTTATTAATAATATATAGATATAATATAATTAATATATAAATATAAAAGAAGAGATATTTATATTTATAATAATTAAGGGATTTTTAAAGGGTAAGCCTAAAGTATTATATTTGTTGTTAATAAATTAAAAGTATTTAAGGTTAATAAATATCACTTATATATTATATAGGTATAATATAATTATTCTTAAAAATATTTATAAATAGGTTAACTTAGGTATTAATAATAATGGTATTAATTATTTATAATCCTTTAATTAATTAATATTAATAGGGTACCTTATAATTATAATATAACTATAGTATTATTATATAAGGAAGGTATTTACTTTATTATTATTATTATTATTATTGTTTCTATTATTATTATTATTGTTATTACTTTATAGTTTATTAATATATGCTTTATATAAGCGCTATATATATATAATGCTAATAATAAGGGAATAACTTATAATATAGGTTTAAGTATAAATATAGGTATAAGTATAAGTATTATATAATATTAATATAATATCTTAAATAATTTATTTTAATAGGTATATTTATAAGAGAAGGTTAATATATATTAAGAAAGAAGAAATAAAGGAAAGAAAAAAGGGGCCTTAATATTAAATAAATTATAAGGAAGTATTATTAATATTATTAATATATATTATTTATATAATAAAGCCTTATAATATTATTTAGATAAATATTAATTATAATAAATATAATAAGAAGAATTTTCTATTTATATAATATATAATATATATATTTATTAATTATAATAATAGCTTTTATATTCCTCTTATAACTTTAATAATAATCTTTATTTATAAGGTTATAATAGGTAATATAATCCTATTATCCCTTTTATTTATTATTAAATAATACTTTAATAATAGCTTTATAGCTTTTATTTTATATTTATATAGAGTATATATTATTGCTCTTAGGATAGGAATTTAAAAGGGGGGGTAGTTTATTAAAGATTATTATATTATAATATTATTTACTTAATATTATGATTTTAATTATTACTTAATTATAATAAGCGCTATTTTTATACTTTTAAGAAGCCTTAAAGGTATGAGGGATTTATTTATAAAAAGGGGAAGACTCTTGGGTTGAAGAGAAGGGAGGAGGGAGGTTAAGTTCAGTTGTATTCTTAATCTTGGAATAGATTGCTTCTGTGCTATGAATACGCTGCGCTGCCGCTGCGTATCCCTATTCACTCTGCTTGTATTCTAAACCCTTACACCTGAGATTGCATGTTGAACAGCTCTGGGTGTTGATGTACTGGCTGTTGAGGGTGCTAAGATATTGGAGCATTGGTGCGAGGGTGCGAGGGTGCGAGGATCAGGCCGTCGGAGTAGAATTCTGCTGGGTGGGAAAGTTTCTGGGGCATAGACCACGCTTCAACGGGGCCCAAGACAGCTTCTCCAGGCCCGCAACGCACTGGTCTCATTCTCAGTGATGTCATGTTGTGCAAGGCATACTATTGAAAGAAGTCGGGTTACATGGTTGCATCATGCAAAGGGAGCGAGTGTTTCATACCATGTATGTTCCAGAGTAACGATGGTCAAGAACGGATTTGCTGAGGTCATGGCATGATTGTGTAGTCAATTTTGCATTTCTCCGGACTACTGTTGCCCTATCACAAAAAGCCGAGACTGTGCCCCAAAATAAGAAATGAGCCAAACCAATCAACAAAGCTGGCAATAAACTCTCTCTTAAAGAGAGCGGAGTCACAAATAAGCTCCGTTGCGGTCATCTCACGAGCAGCTGAACGACATATCTCCGTTCCCCCTTGCTCAGCCAGCGTGTGACCTGGGTCAACTAAAGCTCGCCCTTCAACTCCAAGCCTGCATCCTCGATGATCTCCTTCTTAAAGCGCTTGGCCGGCTTCTCATCGACCTCCGCGTCAACCTCGTCGTCGTCGTCCTCAGTTTGCTTCTTGCCCCGCTTCTTGGACGTCTGAGTGCGCATCTTGGCAGGAGTTTTCTTGGGTCCCTTGGTCGGAGTATCAACATCAACGAGGGAGGTCGCGGATCCGGACGGGGAGTTGTTGGTGTTCATGAGCTTGTTCTTGACGATGTACCAGACGCGATGGGCCGAGTCAGGGTTCTTGTGACCAGTCAGTCTGGCAAGGTGGCCCTTCTCGACCTGGGAGGATTGTAATTTTAGCATTGACGACTCCATGTCGCTGTGCATCCATAACACATGGAGCTGGAATGTGAACTCGTACCTTTCCATCGATAAGCATGACCTTCAGAGCGCAGAGAGCGAGATTGATCTCCTTGTCCGTGAGACCAAGAATGGTATGGGAAGAGCTGTTGGAAGACATTTTGATTCTGGTTGCGATTAGTGTCAGACTGTGCGACGGTAAGCCACGAACGTAGTGACCATCAGACTGGACTAGAAATCGAGAAATGGGAGGTTCCGACGGCAAGCTTGTGAAAGAGATGGACGAACAGCCCACACTGACGCGTTGAAGCACATGGATTTGGGGGATGGCAGGGCGCATTAGGGAGAGATGCGACTACTCACGATGTTCTGGATCAATATCGTGGTTGTTGACTGCGTTGTTGATGGACACTACTCTGTGGCTGTTCGCGAAGCGTCAGTGACGGACGTCGGATGCGAAAGTGAAGAAACGGAACAGCTGAAGCTGGGGTGCAGGAAAGCTGTGGGGAAATACTGGAGTGGAAGGTGAGATAAGAGCAGGCAATGGTTGCATTTCTTGGACAAAATCTGGAACTGGTGGCTCATCCAGACAGGCACCGAAATGGTTTGGATGAACGAGTTGAAAGGGTCAAGTGGAGAAGGGAAGCAAAAAGGCAAGCGAGGATGATTACGTACCTCAGTCTGCCCATGAACCTTGTGCTGCGTGACTGGCAGGTCGAGTCTGGAAGGTGGAAGGTGGAAGGTTACGGTGAGCTCTTTGATCAAGGAAGGTCAGGTGGCGCTGTGGAGGTTAGTCTCTTGTCTGGCAATGGTGGAAGAAGTGGCACTGAGTTTCAACACAGCTGGACAGGTCTGGAAACTGGACATGTTTGCCGAGCTAGTGAGTCAGCGATAGCTGTTGCTTCAGAACGAGGTGAGGTTTTGAGCTGATCTCAATGATACCGCGATCTGTCATGACTGCAATCCATGAACAATTGGACCAGAAAAAATATGCTCAGGGTCTCACGACTTTCTTCTATAACTGCACCACACAATAGGCCAATAACCACCTTTCAACGCTACAACCACTTCGAAAATATTACACAACCAGTGTGCTGCTGCCAGCATCATCTACAGAACTGGGCACAATGTTGAACAAGAAATTTGTACAGTGACCTCCTGTACCATAAGTATGAAATGGCTGATAACAATCAAAGCCAAGGTCTCAGTATATTCGCCAGACAGGTACAGGCACTGTCATCGGGCTTTTGTTTGACCTTCGTTTGGCAACCACAGACACCACAATAAAAGAAGCCTAAGGCAAAGAGACGGCTGTTGTATGAACCAGTAAATATACCTCCATGTAAACACAATTTAGTGATCACTGCTTGTGCATACAATACCTGTGTGCCTGTGAAAAACATGTGAAACGCTGATAGATTCAGTAATGTGGCTGCTCAGCCATCAAGCCTGTGTTATGTTATCTAATGGCCACTTCTTTTTGAATGGCTCTCATTCCTTCTGTATGAATCCTCATGTAATCCAGGAAATAAGTGACCATAGCAAGAGGTGCAACAAGGCTCAGAGCTTTGTTGCTATTAACATCAATGTCCATAACTACATATTGAGAGCAAATTGCAAGCATATCATGACATCTGGGCAAAGGATGACCAGGCGCAGAGTTCGGTTGGCTAAGGTATGGAATCACAGGAAAGCTTACGCGTAGTTCATTCATTCCTGAATTCGTGGGACACATAGCTGTTGTGTGTTTTTCTGAAGACTGAGCATACACTGAGCCAACGCATACACACTGCGGACAAAACATTCCAGGTATAAAATGCGAGTGACATGGGCAGTTGCAGCTAAGATCGACTTAGAAGGTAAGTTCAAGTTACAAAAGGAATGGTTAAAAATGACAGCCCTGTCTCTTGCAAAATTTTCATCAATAGATTCTTCTTTCTCTTTCTCTTTCTCTTTCTCTTTCTCTTTCTCTTTCTCTTTCTCTTTCTCTTTCTCTTTCTCTTTCTCTTTCTCTTTCTCTTTCTCTTCCTCTTCCTCTTCCTCTTCCTCTTCCTCTTCCTCTTCCTCTTCCTCTTCTATTGAGTACTGAGTGATGTTGTGCATTAGGTAGGATTGTCTAGAATACGACGGCCTGCGGATTAGTCTCGCCACCAAAGAAAAAGTTGTTCCTGTATTGTCATACAAACAACATAGTTAACACTGGTTTTTGCACGTAGTCACAATGACCAACCAAATTTGACCATGTTGTTCCCTTACGTCCGGGGAAGATAAGTCTGGTCCTTTGAAGCAGCATCCAGGGCCTGGCAAGCAATGTTGGCTGGATCGGTTCCTACGGCTAGCGACTTCGGTTTGGCCTTATGCAATGAGACTGAGAATTTACGGTGTGCTTAGTAAATACTTTGAGAACTTCCCGCTGAGGACTTCCTGAGCATGGCTTACCACATGAGTCCACTGTCACACGGAAGGGAATACGCGCCCAGGTGGAGCGTATTTAGGCAGCCAGCGGGCCCGGTGGGCCAGCTAAGGGAATAGCAGCCTCAAGCATCTTGACTCAATGGTCTATATATGGCGCGAGCCTAGCATTTGTATCCAGGGAGGATCCTTGAACCTTAAGGATCCCTTAGACCCCCTTAGAGATTATCGTTGAAATACTACAAGCCTTACACACAAACACTAGCCCTTGTAACATCCACAAAACCTACACCTTTTATCGTGTTACCTTATAACGGCTATGATGAGGGATCCCTTACAATTTTAAATAACTTAAGTGTTTGTTTTCTTTGGATGAATTAAAGCATACAGTAATCATATTAATGGAATAGTATATGATCCGATACAACATACACAGCTGAGAACTCCTACTTACATCAGGTTATTCCTGGGCAGGTTGTCTATGCACAGGCTTACCACGATAGGTTATACCACGGTAGATTATCCCAACGGTAGGTTATTTTATCTGCAATCATAGCATGAGAACGGTCTACGAGACGCATAATATGCCAAAAATAAAAACGCTTGAAGATTACATAGTTGAAATGTGTGCCTGTATGAAAGTTGACATCACCACTGTCTCTGTCTTTTTAAAAGTGTTGTCTGTGACTAACTACCTACACTGACGGCGGCCTCTGGGCAAAGACTACCACCGAGGGCCGAGTCAGAATTCTAGAAGCATATTCGAGTCTGGCGACCCCACGGAGAGATTTGGTGTCACAATGGGGCCGAGTCAATCTAGCACGGGTCAGGCACACCTAGTACCTGTGGTCTAGATCTGCCCAGAGTCGCCACGCATATGTGGTTTGATTGTAGGTTGAGGTCATGACCAGTTTCCTCATCAGGGTCCCGCTATGAGGGAAATAATCGCTTCGCCTACCGAGCCAGACCGATCATGTTTACGCAAGTCCACGTGAATCCCCACGCGCGCTCCGGGGTGTGGGAGGAAACTCGGACTCGCGCTCTGTGAGTGCCGAGGAGTGCGAAAATCCGGGGTCGATCATCGTAAGTTGCACGGTGGGCGTCGCATCCCTGAGCGTCCGAGCCCGAGGCGAGGGTGTCGGGGCCAGCCGATGATGGGGTACAGGAAACCCCTGACCTTTGTCTATTGGTTGAACGTGCGTGATATAATCGCACCCTGTACAAGAATATAGGCGACCATTGCAGTGTCTCTCAAAGCCGACTGGTCTTACAGCTACTGCCAGTGTAGTAAAAAGCCGAAGGCCGTACTTGATGTTGAGACCGGCCCTCGGCCACCGGGTGCTTTTCAAGGTCGGCGTGGGATTCGGGTCTTCGAAATGGCTCAGGGTAATTAGTGCATTGCATTGAGAACACGCACTCAGAAATATGAGGCGTCATCATGGAAACCCCTTAGTGCCATCCGAGACCTTTGTGATCAACGGCCAAGACAGTTCACACCCACCGCTTGCAAATATAAGATAATTTACCACAGTAATTTACCACAGTATTTGCCTAAGCAACCGTGGTTGTTGGCGGGATTGCCCGTTGACCTGTTCCCGCGCGGAAGGCCGAGTGGATACTAGCGGCAAAACCCGCGTT
Source organism: Diaporthe vaccinii (assembly GCA_039880775.1). NCBI lineage: Eukaryota > Fungi > Ascomycota > Sordariomycetes > Diaporthales > Diaporthaceae > Diaporthe > Diaporthe vaccinii. The sequence goes on from JBCEDN010000023.1 coordinate 549,177, forward strand.
CTCGGCTCGCTCGGAATAGGACCGGCTTCATGGATTTGAAATTTCAACCTGATTTCATCACAGGACCGTTGGCCCAATGGCAAGGCGTCTGACTACGAATCAGGAGATTGCAGGTTCGATCCCTGCACGGTTCATTTTTCTGCTCATCCTTCAACTGTGATGTTGTGGTGTTGAGGGTTGATATTTTTGACGATTTTTGAGGCCGCGGATGACTGCCAGTGGAGAGACGACCACCTGGTACTTAACCACCAGTCGACTGACAGGTGCTGATGTAAGCCGCAGCTGCCATTTTGGGCAGACAGACCACTGGGACAACCTCCGAGTCTGAACGTGACATATTTAAGTAATTACTTGGTGGCGTGCCGTATTTGTTCTTCTTATAATGATGAAATTTTGATACTTTGGAAGTTTCCATTATAATCTGGAGACTCAACCCTGTTGTCCTTGGGACTTGAAAGCTCATATTATCCATGGTCTGTGATCTCTATGCTGGACATGGCTAACTTTAAAGGTCATGATTTCACCCATGACAATTAATAACAGATTTGGAACCCGCATATAAAGCACACTCTATGTCTCCAACTTCAGGAATTCCCAAATGGTGAGTACCTCTTCAAATTTATGTACTGTATCCCATGGGACGAAATCCTACAATCTATCTTGGATGCTTGTGTGATATCCTCCCTGGGGATATCTTACTCAGGGTAGCTTCTGATATAATTACATCCAAGATACAGAAACCTGCCGTATGGTCTGTGTACCATCTGTCTGGCCTACCCCACTGATTCTTCTCTGGATATCTGGCAGTCTTAAGTTACTGGCCAATCGTTGTGGCTCCCGGTAAGCTACCCAGATGTACGGCTTACGCCAGGCTACATCCTTGCGGAGCCTGAAACAACGGGAAACGTGGATCAGAAGTATTTTGCCACAGGGACTTGTCGTTTGCCACCTATGCAAATATCGCGGAGTGTAGCAGCTCAATGGTTACTTGACGTTGTCTCAGGGGCAGCCTGATCTGTGCCATGAGCACCGTCAGTCGTGAGGATTTATTAAGGCACCGTACCCAGGGAAGAGATAATCCTGGCCACAGAAGTCTGAGAGTATCATGGAGAGGTAACGCGGGCTTCCAGATTGCACACTCAGGTACCTACATTGCTCCACTTCCTTGTCCGCCACGGTACCACTGCTCGTCACTGAGTACATACCCCTAGTTCGGGAACTGTTTCTTGCCGATCCCTACTTCGTGACCTGGTCACACGCGCGCGGAGCTACAGTCGTCGCATATTTCTGTGGCTGAAGCTTGGGCAGATAGAGTCAATGAGAGAAATTATGATTCGTCGTTTGTTCCCTCCCCGTCAACTGTATCTGTGAGCCCGTTGCGCCGAGCGCGGGCTGGGATTAGTCCGGCCCGGACTACGGAGATCCCGATGAACAGTGGAAAACTTCACAGGCTGCACGGTGGACACGAAGTAAAAGACGGCGGTAAGTCTCCAGTGTTGAATCTTGTTTGCGGACCCCTACCGATCATAATCTAGAATAATTCGATACGTCGTCCCACGCGAAGTCATCCTGTCGAGTTCTGCCCTATGGACATGGTCCCACTCTGAGTCGATCAAAGGCTAATGCGGCTGTATGGGGCCATCAATCGCGTCAAAGTAATTAGAACTGCTGAAAAGGCCAGGATTGCACACCACAAGTGCAAGAGGGAAAACTAGAAACCAGCAGAAGCAAGCAGAATAGGATACACAATACGGGCATGCGCGAAATTTGCGAGCAGATTGCCGAATTATCTCCCAGAATTCGGTGGCATTCGCATTCTGAGAGTAGGTAGCAGCCCTGGAGGTCCCCACAGCGTGCACGCGGTTAATCGCGACACATCTCATACGTCGGCTTCGCGCTGATGGTCGCGTCTTGCCAACACGACGAATTTTCTTTGTGAACTTTCTGCCAGTTTGATCCTGTCTACCTGCTGACGACTTTCCAACCGATTGAGAAATGCTCAGCGACCCAGTAGCCCAGCCCAGGTGAATTGTTTCCCCGTATGGAAAAAAAAAAAAAATTAGACTTGGCAGGTTTGTCATCTAGGTGCGAATTTTGATGTGAATTTTCGGTGATAAGGGGGTATCCCCTACTGAAAAAGAGGATCTTTGACAAGTTTAGTCGCGAATAAGTGGAGCCCGTTCACTGTCAGACGACGGGGAGGGATTTGGATGGGACCCACCCAAAACCCAGGAAAAACAACGGAAATGAGAGAAAAGTCTTGTACCTCAATGTGACGAGCGGTACATGTCTGGACTCGTGGGGACTGAGTTTGCCGCACGTGGCGCGTGCGAGCATTTCATCCAGAATCAGGATTGGGTAGTAACTGTTCGCGCTTGCGAGCCATGATGGCGATATCAGCTCCACTTCGCACCCGCTTACTGTGACCAGTGGACCCATTGTCTACTATATACTATGGCAGATCCAACTCTGCTGGTGCAGAGGCAGGCAAGGAACGGGCTTGTCCTCGCTTGGCGAGACCCTCAAATGTCTTGGACTTCTACTCCTCGAACAGTCCCGTAGACCGCCGCAGAGGACCAACATGAGCTATCCTGTTTTATGGGCACGATTGCACCTCGAACCGTGATTTGTGGAGCACACTGATACCTTGAACACATACCGATCGTTGCAATGATCTGGTGTGGCCTGGTGAAGTGGAACACACGAAGATCACTGAACATCATGCACCCGGTGCGCCAGCACCGTCCGATACAGTCACACATTCGCTTCCAAGGAAACGGTCCAGATGTGTATGCATCTACTGCAAGGGCTTGCGCTCCCCGGCACGTACGATCGGGGCTAGGTCGATATCTACCCGTCATTGGATCCGGATTTGGCATCGGGTGACGCGATCAAGGTACCAGTGACAGGAAACGAACCCAGTCAACTACCTAGTTGATGTCAGATTCAGATCATTTAATGGCAGAGCGGTGCGTGAGCACAAAGAGCCTCAAGGCTTGGCTGGGCTGATTGGTTTACCGGCTGTCTCCAGCTCCAATGGCCATTGGTTCGGGCATTGAAAACCGTACTGCACATCTCGTCGCAGCCTGATGTGGTTTCCCATGCGTGAGCGCACCGACAGATCGGAGCATCGTGCCCGAGCCGACTCATGTCTGGACGGGATTTCAAGTTCAATCGCCGATCAAGCGGTGCCCATGACGTGTATTTGATAGTTCCCGTGGGGATTCTTTCCAGTGTCGCATGGGATGCAACACGAAAGGAATGTCATTTCTGGATCATGGACTATAATGATGAAGTCAAGATGTTCATATTGACTTGTTCGTCTTCGGTAAAGGAGTGATGAAGTAGAAGTTGTGGCCTTGTGAAGTCCCGTCGTAGGTCTGGGACACGACTCGGAGCCGAGTGCAGTCAAGAAGTGCCGGGCGGCAGTGTGACTGCCGGGGCCGATCTGCGCTGGCCCGGTGGCTGTTTCGCGGAGGCCGAGGGACACTCGCCACAGCGGCCGTGAGGACTGGTCGATGTTGCCAGGATCCCATGCAGGGCCTTGCGAAGGAGGGCAAACTGGCGAGTAGGAAGTAACCCGAGGGCTTTGACGACTGACCGGGTGGATGGAGCCCGCTTCTCGACAACAAGCCGGGTGGGTGGGGAGCTGCGACCCTAATTCAGCCTCGTGGACTGGTGTCAAGGTCAGGGGAGCGGGTCGAAGAACGGTGGTCCCTATCGACGCGAAGGGGATTATGGAGCAGCCCGTGACACCGCGACCTTGCTGCGAGCAGCTAAAGCTCGCGGTCGTTGGAAAGGCGCGAGCCCGACTCCTGCATCCTCTCCAAAACTCCAACTCCAACTCCAGCTCCAAGTCCGAACCCGACTCCGCTCACGGTACCGAAACCGGCGCCGGTGCCGGTGCCGGTCAGGCCGATGGTGAAGATGTCATGATCCATGCGAAAGGGGGGTTGTCAGGCTGTGAAACAACAAACCAAAACAGATCTTGGGCCGAGGTAACTTATGCGCAGCGGAACCGAGTCGGCCTCCGGTCTCCACCTGGCCTGACCCGGAAAGGTTCTAGAAAATTTCAGACAACGAAGTCGATTGTGTATCCACAAGCTCTCCCCACGCAATTTAGTGTCCTATTTGTGGGTGAGTATGTACACACCCATGAGAAAGCGGCATCGCGCCAAACCCAATGGCTGCGGCAGCTTTGGCATTGGCAGAGCACACCGGGCCTGGCTTGGCTGACCTGGGCTGGCCTGATCTGATCTCACCTGACCTGATTGACGGCTTGGGTTCCCCAGAGTCCATCCATCCGCCCCCGAGATCGAAGACCCGGGGTGCTGTGATACCCGAGAGCACGGTCGCCGGCAGAGGGGATCGAAGGATTACAAATTCGGGTAACCTTGAGTGAAGACGGCACACCGGGTGGCGATGGGCATGGTGGTGGTGGATGTGGTCGTGAGGGTGATTACTATTAGACTGCACACCCGGTACCTACCTCCTACCTGGTCAATAAATAAGGTATGGACATGGACATGGGCATCAGAGAGAGAGAGAGAGTACACACGCACACAGTCGGGAGTCGGGGGAGAGGCAGGACGTGTCTATCTGCAGACTATTGCGATCTGTAAGCAAACGTTGAAACCCACGTCTTGGATTTCAAATGCGCTTGGAGAGAGGGTGGGGGTAGCAGGTGCAGCAAGGGCCAGCCTTGGCACCTGCATCTGTTTGGACCCCGAGCCTCACGGCGCGATTTGAGACGGGCGTGACGGAGAGGGCAAGCACGCACACTGCGTGACTGTCAAATCTGGGCAACCTACAAGACGTTCGCACGTACTGCTGCCATGGCGCTGCCATGCCTGGACGCGGGGAAGGAGCCCGCCCGTAGTTGTAGTCTGCTGTGTTGTGATATGTTCACCACCAAGAGACCACAAGAGACCACAGAGGCAGCGTGCGATCCACCAGTGACCATGCCACCTCAATCCACAATCTAGTCGATATCTGCCTTGACAGCGACTAATCCCTCTCCTACCGCAGGAGCCTCGGCTCAACTACTTGCTCCCAACAGCTGTCGCAGCGGATGAGTGATCAAGCTTTGCCGACCACATGGTCGGGTCGTTGATTTGCGAGTCTGTCCGAACCGCGTGACCGAGCACGCTGGGCCCTCGATACCCAGGTAAAGCTCCAACTCTCAACAAGGCCAGCAACTGCGTCCATAATGTGCACATACTGTGCATGCCGTGGGTGGGATTGGATCGGATGCAAACCACCAATGCGCGACTGCTTCGTCGACCCCCATTGTCGGTCATACGGGTCTTGATCATCACCCGTTGCCCACGTGCGCCGCGCACCGGCCCTTCAAGGTTCACCGCGCCGCCGGAGCTGTCTCCGGTAACAAAACAACCAAGAACCTTTTCGTGTTCGTCTTTGCACCTTGTCAGCCATCGCGGCTCGCTGCTGTTCTGATGCCCGTCTCACCGCGCTTGGCGGCCACGAGATCTCGCTCGTCATCGCGATCGGCGTCTATTCTCTTGCGCAGTCAAGCAATAGACCAGAGTCAACGGCGCTGAAGGTCGAGATGCTCCGCTAAACCTTGATATTGATGTCATGCCCTGTCCGAGACGCTGCCTGACAAGGCCACATCCCTGAGCTCGGGCAACCTTGCGAGGAGAGCTCAACCAGAGACATTGTCAGAGGTGAAGGCTAACGCCGAAAGGACAGGGATGTCGCTATCGTACTCGTTTCCGTACGCTGGCAGCACTAGCTACACAGCTGTCAACATTCACGGCCAGCACACAGTCAAGCACACATCCACAGCAGCCCACAGCAGCCCACGATGCTGCTGCTGCGGACGGTGGGATGGGACTGTATTTATCCCCAAGTTCCCCTAGTCAGGGCCAGGGCCTGGTTTCGATTGCAGTGCCGCAAATGTCGCATGGTATGGGATGCATTTTGACTCCTGCCCTTGGCGGCTGCAGGGCTTACTCAGGATACCGCCTCGGGCTCCGCTCCGTCCTGCAGCCCGATGTACCGATCCGTACCTACGAGTACCTGACCGTCAAGGGCAGGGGATGCACGCTTCCCACCCGCCACTGATCGGCCTCGCAAGGTTCGACAGGAACGCATGGAATCTTCATTATCATGGCAGATTTGACAGCCTGAGCCAGCCAGGCCCAGACCGCATCCACTAAATGGAGACAAGAAGACAAGCCACACCACATCGACCATCGGGAGGCCTTGGCCACCGCTGGAGCATAATCGTGCTGAGTTTGCCTGATCCGCCAAAGCAGAATCGTTACCTGCCCATCGACTGCCTGATTGGGAGAGCGTCATTTCGTCTTGTGTCCGCCAGCCTCTGGGCACGACCGCGATCCACCGCTCATCTTGGCATCCAAGCCCTTCCATGAGCTTGGAGTTGGCGAAGGCCTCGTCCAAGTACGATGGCACCACTTGTGACCCATCCATCGCGCTGCTTGGGCCACGTACGTGTTTGACACCGTGGTATTCAAGCACTGCGGTAGGATCTGAGCACGTTATACGCGTCTACGAATTTCAAATCACAACTGTCTTTCGGGGTCGATGTCAAGAGCTTGCGATTCTCAACTGCGTGCAGTCTGGCCATCGCCCGCAACAATTCCGTATTTCCGCAGGTCAGTTCCCAAGGGGCAGGACACGATGGAGAGGGTTTTGTGGTGAATGAATGGGGGACAGACGAGTACTCGGAGAACTAAATCCCAGGATCACCTCTGCTCAGCATGGAGCTTCTCAGGAGGGCGATTGATTCTCAGGGTGACCTCGCGGCTACTTTATTCGACTTATCAGCAGACGGCCGCAGGCCGCTTCATTCTGTCCGCTCTCGGACATAAACAACTCGCCGACCGTTAAAGCCCGCCTGGGTGTTCAGTGCTGCGCTGCGCAAACATGCGCAAACCCCGAATGAGTCTAATATCGCACCCCAGCACCTTCGCTCAGCCCAGCAACGTTTGTGACCCATTTCGTAGCAGGGGTATCTCTGTTAAGGTTGGCGTGGGCCCTCGAACGGCGCCGAACCTACGCTGTACCGCTGTACCGCTGTACCGCTGTACCGCTGTACCGCTGTACTCGAAGTACCTCTGTTCTGACAGCATCATTACCACAGCTCCCTCGCCGGAAATCCATTACATATCACATAATCTCCATCTCCATCCAACGCTTTTGGACTACCTCGAACCTCGCAGTCTGTTCTCTCACCATTATTAATCCTACTTTAAGTCACCCCATCTGTCCACATCTCGCACTACTTCTCTCCCTACACATCCCACCCAACCTCGACTCCAGTCTATTGTTACATATCACACACAGACATACCCAGGACCGTTCCTCGTGAAGCTCCGTTTCTGAGACACACTTGGCAGGCTGGCTTGACTTACACGGCTCGCTCACACAAGCGTCACGTCGCCTCACCTCGACAGCGTCATTAAATCCAACTGTCATATTTCACTCCGTCTCCGGCTATAGTAGCCTTCGTGATACCGTACGCAAAAATGGAGCATAGTCTACCCAGTCCTCCGCTGGATGGACAACACAAGCCACATCCGACGACGACAAAGAGACATAGCTCTGGCGCGAAGCCCACCAAGCCTGCGCACCGTGTCACCAAGCGCTCGAGCACTACCATGTCCCACTCACATATCCACTCGCCAATTCCATCAGACAGCCAGTCCACACACTCAATGGCTGATGCGAGGCACAAGAGGGTATGGAAGGCGTGTGAGAGGTGCAGAATGAAGAAAACAAAGGTAATTAGACGCAAACCTGCGGCGCCAATCCGCACACCACGTCAATGCCGGCCCACTAACAGCAATCAGTGTGACGGAGAATTCCCATGTAAGAGGTGCAAGGACGATGGCCTCGTATGCACAGCAGGCACAAGAAAAAAGACTGAATTTAAGCAATTACCTCGAGGGTATGCCACCTGCACTCCAACGCGCACTCGGGAGGCGCATCGGCTTACAAATTGTTTCGCAGATATGCCGAGGTCCTAGAGAACACTCAGTTTGCCCTCATCGCCACCGTGCACAAGTTGTACTCGATGGTCCGTAATGGCCAACAATGGGATCTTGGCGAGCCTGACCTGAACGACCGCGGCCAACCCATAATCCACAATATCGCCCAGAAGCTCGGCTGCATACGACCCAATAGCGACATTGACCTACCTGTCCACTCCGTTTTCCCAGAGGACGAGCAAGGCCTCTCTGAGCTCGCGCGCCAACTTGAGGAGCAACAACAGCACGAGAAGGCGGTACACGGCGGCGAGCATGACGCAAGAACGGACCGCGCGAGCTCCTCCGACTTGGACCACTCTGACTTTGAGGACTACCGCAAGGTGGCGTTTGGTGGTGGTCGCCAGGCAAGCAGCACCATGACCCTTTCGCCGGCTAGTTTAACCTACGACTCCTTCGACGGCTACTCAGCACCATCCACAGACAGCCTCCCAAGTACGACATCACCGGCGCAGCATGTGCCTGCGTCATTTGCACCGTGGATGCGGGCGCCATCGATGGGATATGATCAGCAGTTTATACAGCCGACAGGGGCATTCGCAGGCATGGACATGCTGAACCAGGGGCTACTGGAGTCGGAATTCGGTACCATCAAACCACATGTTTTGTCATGTCCCAACCCAGAAGTAATGCTGGGTATCGGTGACCCCATGATCTACTCTGGATTCGATCCCGAAGGCATGCGACTATGATCAGGGACGGAGGGTGACCCGGCACCATTTTCCACGATGCAACAACGGGGACAATATGGCTAGGCAGGGAAACACTACGGTTGGGACGGACGACACTACGAGGATGACGAGGCTGGCTGTCTGCTATTGACATAGAAGGCGTCACAAGAGCTGGGTGAGGGTGTCCCTCGTTTACTCTCAGGCTTCACGGCACGGCGTTCATTCTGGGACGGGGTTTCAGGGCGCTGGGGTAGGATTTTGTTCTCTACCAAAACCAACGTTTTCACTTGATGTTGGTATGGCAGGGGAACCTGGGTTTTCTTTCATTTTTATTTGGTCAGGGTGCATTGACTGTACGATCTACCACTTCTCAACTCTGAAGGAGAGGGCAAAACCGTCACCGGTGCGCGCTCGTTGAAGCACGTCGTTTGCTCGAGAGAATGAATTTAATGATTCCCCCAAGAAGGAACCACAGGTCCACAGCACCTCGCAACAAACTCGCGTGTCCGACGTGAAGAGCAGAAGGAAAAAAAGTGGGACGAGATTATTTCCATGACCACCCCTCCCCCAGCATCCTCGGCAGGGGTTCCACAACAGAAAGGGCGCAGGTTCGACTTGTGTCCATGCCGGTCTGACATGTCGTTGGCGACGGTCGACTCATAGTGGCTCATAGCGCACCAAACGGGTGGCACAGCACCCAGCGACTCGGTACGTACCTAGGTACCCAACGGCGTTTGCATCGGCGCCGAAGGCCGCTCGCTACCGGGCAGCCCAGGGCAGGGGGCTGCGTTAGCAGGGAGACGGTCTTGCTCGCCCGAGCGGTCGGAGGATCCGTGGACTTGTGTCTCTCACTTTTTCTGACCGTTTTTTCCTGTACCTTTTTCTTTGTCCGCTCTCCTTTGCTCGCGAAGCCGCGAGGTTAGGACTTGCCGGGATCCAAGGAGACCCCCGCCGGCAAAACCAACGGCGTCCCATCCTATCCCTTCTTTTGTCGAGGCGTGGCTCCGTATTTCTCGCTTTTTGCTTATCACTCGGAAACTTCTTTGTCTTACTGTACTGCCCTAACCGAGTATGCTGCGTACGCATATGCTGTGTGTGTTTTGTTTTGTTGCCCCTAGTGTGCGCCCAATGTCACGGTGGGGATTCCTCGGGGTCCAAATCGGATGTCACTCTCCCTGCCCAGCGTCGTTTTCTTTCTCCTTCCTGCATTGACCTGGGCGAGGGGGGGGGGGCTGATGAATCAATCACACGTTGTCACTTTCCTGGCGGGCACTTTCTGCGGGCAGAGGGGGCGAGTGCGAAACGTGCCTCGCCTGCCCGTCCCATCTATACATCCAGCTGGACAGGCCCCCCAGGGGTCTCCCCCCCACAGCGCCGGCGACCTTTGAAAGCTTGAGTTGGTCGCCCTACTGCTGCCACCACCGTGCAATAGTACGCAGCGCTGGGTGCGTGTGCTGAAGCTGAAGCTGAAGCTGAAGCTGCCTCGCCCGCCCTGGACGGCAGACCCCTGTCCTATACCCAACATGCGTGCTGCATCCCGTCGTTCTCCCGCGCGGCAGCCGCAATCAGATGCGATACCGAGACGGCTGGGCGGGCGCTCTTGGTCCCTCAAACTCGTCCTCGCACGTTTGAGCTCCCCATCCCCTCCTCAGCCCAGGCCGGCCTACTGCATGCGGCAGCAGTAGTATGTGACGCAGGACCGATGGATGGTATGCGCTGCAGACGTGTGCGTGCGTTGTGTGTGTATGTATGTCTGATTGAACCTGGGCAGGACATGCATGCGACGAGACGGGTCGAGACTATGGATGGGATTCAAGACCATCGTACATAGCCGCCTATCCCCGCCTGCTAGGGCACCCCCTCATGGCGTGAGGCTGGTCCGTTTACAGTATGGCCACGGCTCTTGGGAGCAAGGAGGATCACTGGCAGCGCTGATCTAGCGAAGTAGTGTACAGTAGGGTCTTGTCCTGTGCCCAGTGCTGTGTAGACACGCCGGTCTGACGTGGCGGGAATCCATCAAACCCCAAGGGCGGGCGGGCGTATTCGCGATATACTGTGCTTGTGCCCGTACTTTGGTACACTAACGACAAGTGCTCGCAGAAAGAACAACCTCCTCTCCTCTCCTCTCCTCCCCTCCCCGCTCGCTACTCGGCGACCCCCTTGGGAACCCTTGTGGACAAAATTGGGTGAATGCTTAACCTGGAATGCAGGACGGACGGCCTACTACGAAGTACGATACCGCCAAGGGACACCTATCTAACAATCGTAGTTCAACCCAGGGCCTTATTTCGCAAAAGGAGACTTGTTGACTCGGGCAAGGGGTCTCTAGGTAAGGATGAGGGGTCGAATAGCCTTTGTGCAAATACGCACGCTACGCACGTATCCGTACCCCCGTTTAACGTGTGCCCGCTAGGGCTTGGGGGGGGGAGGCTTGTTGGGGGCTGGGCCGCGCGGTACGCTGTTCGCTACTGGGCTGTACGCACCCAGACTCCTGGGGCTCGGGGACCTCTGAATGACCGATCGCCGGTGAACATGGCCCGTTTGCTTTGTCCTGGGCTTATACCACCTCCTCCTTCCCCTCGTCAATGGTCCCGAGTTTCGTCTCGTTAGGTACCGACAGCAGTAATGCGGAGCTGAAGGCTAGTATTACAAGGTAGCAAATGTCACATCAGTCACACCGAAAGAACTAAGCTCCACTGGCGTTGTGGTTTATATCCTGCCTGCCATGCTGTTAGGAACCCAAGGGGGAGGCGACCCTGATGGATGGCCCAGTGCCAGTCCAGATGGGTCGGGTGAAACCCATTCCGGGCTGACTGACTTGGGTGCTCTCATTTCCAATGACGGTATCCTGGGCGGGCATGTGGCATGCCTGTTGCTGAGTGAGTTAAAGGCGACGATCCCTATGTCTCCCGAGCTAAAGACGATGGTGGGCCGTGAGCCCAGCAAGAGACACCACGACAGCGAAGGAGCTCTAGCTAAGCAGTAGAGTCGCACGCACCTGCGGGTGATGAGTGGGCGCCCAGGCGCCGAAACATCACCAACTACAGTACGGCGATGTCAAGCACGCCGATGAAGCAGTACTGTGTAGTGTATTCTTCTCTTCCCCATGCTTCCCCAGCCCGCCCTGCGGACCCCGCCCGCCGTTCTGGCCATTCTTGCTGCTCGTGACGGGAGCTACTGCAGAGACTAAACTCTATTCCTACCAATCGCCACTCCCTTGGGGGCGTCGACGGGCAGGGACGAAACACTTGCTTGGACACAGGCGGTGTTTTCCCTTTCCTGCCCCGTGCGGAATAGAGTTGCCTGTTTACTTGGGACGGTAGCTCCCGTCACAGTCCAACTGGTGGGGGGTCGCCGATCCCTATTCTCGTCCCTCCCCGATGCGGTTCTTTTGTCATGTCACGAGGGCGTGCGTACTGTGTGGCCAATATGCCAGGCAGACACGATGGCGAAGTAGCAGTCACGTCACCTGGACCACACGTGTGCTTCGATAAGATTTGATGCACTTCGCCTGGGCAGCGAGGGCGAATGTGTTCCCCCTCGCCAGATGAGTCCCGATGCGGCAGCTACAGGATGGCAACCCAAGGAACATGGCACGGCCAGGAACAAGCAGGCCAAGCCTGCGGCATTTGACATCCAGAAAAGGGGGCCAGGCTGACGACAGCCCCTCCATACCTCTGGGCCTCCTCAGGATCCTACGATCCTCCCCGCAAGCCACCGTATCACCTCTTACGCGGTGCCTGGGTGAACAAGCTTGTCTGTGCCTGGCGAGTCGGTTTTTTCGGGGACGGGGAATTCCTTGCACCCCTCGTCAATGCCGAACGGGGTGGGAGGTGGTTAAAATGTGAAGGGGCGTCTTGTCTACCAGACATCTATGCATCCCATCTATTTCTGGCCCCGCGGGACGAGTGGACGGATACGGGCGCGGTTTGCCCATACCCCTGCCCTCCCGCGTGCGCCGGGTCCGCGGTGCCTTTCGGCGAACGGCGGGGCGGAGGACCGGAGCTGGGCACTCGTCCCGGTGCCTGTCGATGCCTTTGCTCAACTCTACCGGCCCTCTGTTTTCCGTTCTGGGGGTCGGGCATCGCCGTGGGGGGCACACACTCTCTCTGTGGCCTTCCTCTTGTCTCGGGCGTTCGCAGGGCGGCGCAGGATTGGCCAGCCGTGCTGCAAGCCGCTTATTACTGCGCGAGATGCACAGCTTCAGCCTCGCTCGCACCGTGGTTTATTGTGCGTACTGAGGTGATTATGCCACTTTCCACTGGCCGACGCGTATCCGAGCGAGACACCACAGCAATGTACTTCAAGCAAATTGTCTCAGGAGTCCTTTCGCCACGCCTTGTCCCTGTTAGTACTGTGCGTTCACACACTTTCTATTTGCCCGTTATGACTCGTACTATTCCCGGTGCTGACCTTGAACGCCCCGTTACAAATACGTCCTTTGTCCAGAGTCAATCGTACCATGGACCAAATGTAGAGCCAACCGCGTCTCGATCTGGTAAGCCACCCTCGGGACATAAATTCCGCAGGACCTCGGGACTTGGAGTTCGTCCGGAGCATTGAGCGCAGACCCCCAATCCGAGTCGGAGACTTTTGTCCGATGGGTCGACGCCAATAAGCCAATTCTCAGTCTTCTCCTTGTCGATCGGGCCGGATTTACGGTCACTCGCACCCTTCACGCCCGTTGACAGTCATCCACCTCTTGGATGACAATTCGTCTTGGCCGGGCGAAAGCCTCCATGACAAATCCCTGGGAAATTTTCAGACTTTTCCTTCTTTACCTTCTCGCGTGCGAATCCCGCGCCCACACAGGACCCTGGACAGAGCCCGTCCTAATCCAGAAGAGGATTAAATGTCACAGCATGTGGTGTCAGTCCCGGGCCCCGGGAATCACCCGCCCACGGGGGCGGGGTTGCATCTTGGTCCGAAGACCTCCCTCGAGGCGTCCGAGTACTGGGCGACAGCCGCCGAGCGTCTTGGGTATTGGTTCTCTCCTCATGCCTTCTTGAGGCACCACTAGCAGATGTGGCTCGCTTTCGTAATGCCGTAATCACAAGCACCGATCTGCACCTATGTTCACACATATGCACCTGGGCCAAAACATCAGAGAGAAAACATGTGCCCGAAACTCTAAACTGAGCAGCCCCCCCCCCTTCCTCCCTCCCTAATAGCGGGATCCAGCGCATGGTTCAACCTAAGCTTCGCGTTTCTGCGCTGATCTCGTCGGCTCATCTCATGCCCACGCACAGATGCCACCGTGGTCGACCGCCGCGCGCCGTGTGGAGGTTTGTTCGCCTCGTGAGATTGATTCTTTGCACCGCAGAGTCGCGTCCCTCCCCCCGGGGGGCGGACGACCCTGTGTGTGCAAATCTGTTACACCTCTGTGCTGAAATGAGGCCCCATATGCTTAAATCCTGGGGCCTGCCTCATGTTGATGGACCGGTCTGTCCGTGCCGCAGCAGGGCTGGCTGCTGTGCCTGAGCATATTATATTCCACAAAATTTGGGATTTTGCCTTCCCCCCATATTGCCAGGGCTGGGCCAGGCCAGGCCAGGCCCAGGGGCGGCGGATGGTGCACACAGACTTCGGAGCAGAGTTGCTGGGAAGCTCTGAGAATGATGCTGAGTTATCCTCCGGGCAGCCATTCTCGGGCACATGGACGCATGACACGCCTAAGCTTCCAACCTTATCAGTTCGTTGGAAAGGGCCCTCGGGAGCCATTTTTAGAAAACAAGGCTCGCAGGGACCCTTGAACGGCACCATAGGGCCCCCAACTCGATGGTTTCCCAGCGGGCGGTGACGACAAAACATTTGAATGAGACGGTGAAATTTACACACAAGGTAGGGCTTCGCGTCAATGCAGATTAGGCCGGTTTCTCCCTTCCACGAATGGCCGTGACTCAGAGCTCTGGCGATTTGCAAATCGTGCCCTCTGCCAAGACACGTCTCGATTCCCACCCCCCGGTCGTGCTCCTCTTGTCGTATTCGTAATGCTCTGAGCCTCGCTGGGCTCGTCCGTCTTGGCGTGTGCCTCATGTGGCTTCGTTGCCAAGCGCCGAGCTGGATTGGCCCTCTCAGGCCGCAAGGCGTCCTGTTCAGCCCGTTTTGGGGACGGGGGCAGGACAAGACGCATGGCGCCAAGGCGTGCGATTCCTGATGATGATGAGCCAGCCACATGGCGCTGGAAAAGGTTTCCCACGTTGCACTCGACCAAGACGATTCGTTATAGCTGGTCCCCTTCAACCCCTCTAACCGCGACGGATACTACCGTGGAGAAAAACCTTAATCACCCAGAGTTAAAAAAAAAAAAAAATTCGCTTTGGCAGTGGTCCCCATCATGATCTCTCTTGTGTAAAATTAGACAAAACTTTGATCGGTGCGGTGCAGTGCCCCAGCAGATTGATCAGTCGACTACCGGCTGAGGCTTGCTTCGCACTCGCATAGGATTAGGCCTTCTCAGCGCGAAGCGAGATTTAGACGATCGCCTCGGCGGTGTGACTGGCAGGTACTTTGGGGGACCAGAGCGATACATTGTCGAACCTTTTTGGTCATGTTCACTGCTGGGCTCAGAGTTGTGATGCCCGGCCTTGCTTCCCCCAGGCCCCGGTTTTGCTGATCCGTGTAAAACTATTGGCTGGCCGTTGCGGTTCCCCCTGAAGCTTTTCCCGGTGGGATGGTTCCTCGGGCCCATCCCCCCCCCCCTTTTTGCCCTCAGCTTCCCACGTGTCGACGGGGGTTCAGAAGGGCTGAAAGATGATCCCCCCGAAATCTTGTCGGTTGCCTTCCCACGCAGTCGCGATCTGAACTGCCGTGCGTCTGATGGGACCGCGGTACGCCAGGGCCGTCGCCTCCGGTCCTGACTCACGCCGAACTGCTCGCGAGGTTGGTTCCGGCCACTGTGCCATTCCAGGATGGCGACGTGCCCGCCAGTGCTTCACCGAATGAACACAAATGGCAACTAGCAGGTCAGACATCCGTCTGTTTCTGTCACGGGGAGGCAAAAAGACTGCAAGGACCAATAGACGCCCGGTTGGCCAGGTCTCGCTGAAGCCCGGCTTGTCTCCGGCGATGTTCAGCGCCGAGGCCACAGACCGATGGCGACCTCGGGGACTTCCTCGGCGGCTCAACACGTGGTCTCGGTATGGTGACAAGACCAGAGTTCGTGCACTATTGTCGATCTTTGGATATAGAGTTCACAACGACTGGTAGACAACAGCCAGTAAACAATGGCTGGTAGGCAACCGTTGGTAGCGCCGTCGGAGCGTCCGCGGAGCACGCGGAGCAACATACTCGGCCATCTGGCGGTACTATTTCCGGAGTCGGCGAAAGCTTCTAATACGCGTATTTGCTTTTTCTCGCTCGACCATGGGACGGGTGAAGTCTATTGGTTCTGTTTGTGTATTAACGCTATCCGATCGGCATGAACGTCGGGAGGTGGCTGTTTGACGGATGCGGCCTATTTTTCCGAGACTGGTGCGATTCCCGGTAGTTGCTGCCTTTGAGACTGGATGCTACGTCGATGAGCATCTGTTTCGACTATTGTGATCTTGCTCACGCTTGTTTTGGCTTTTGACTAATATTCAATGGCATCTTCCTGGTGTTTTCGGCGCGTCGGCTCAACCTCCCGCCGACCATTAATCCCTCGGGGCCCGACGACTGCAAGTCAACCATGGCAACGTCTTGGCTTCCCATAGACGCCTGTGATTAATATGCATGGTAACCCGAGTGAGACTCTCCCGGGCAACCCTAAAACAACCGAGGCATAACCTGACCCGGTCTACTTCTGCACGGCGGCTCCGATCTGGACCCGGGCCTATGGAAGGAGATCGTGGTATTTAGAGTTTCGTAGAGTTGGTTCGGGCCTTAAGTAGCCCTGTGCTCAAAACTCGGACTCGTACTTGCGACCTCTGCGAGTCTATCCGCGTGTGGCCCCTTACTTGACTAGCTGACACCTGGGACTCAGCTCCCCCACGCCAACATGGTCCGTGAGGGTTCCCGGAAGGACATGAATATGCATGTTATGACCTCAAACATAGAGCCCTGCGCCCTGATCCTTGGCTGTAGCGTACCATATTGCCATCTGATACGTCTCAGCATTGTAGGAGTATCAGTCAGTAAATGGCTATGAACCTAAAGCAACTGCAACTTCTTTTGCTAAGAAAATGCTCGCAGTGAATACGATTCATGACTGCCTAACTAGATAGCTGTGAAGTATTGCCAAGAATTCACTCATTCCAAATACTTGTAATCAAATGAAGACTTCTCAGTAGTAATGGGCTTATTTCATACTCTTCGAGAGCGAAATTGAGGGGTTGGACAGAACACCTCCACGGAAGTCCATGCCAACTTGAGTAGCCGTAATTGAGACGCAGTTGGAAAAAAATTGTGGTTGAGTTGATTGAAGTATTATGGCCTGCTAGGGCCTCCCTAATAGCATGTATTCACTCGGGCTTTTCCCTGAAAGGTAGGAGTGCACTCTGAGTGCAGCATGGAAGTATGAGCCTCTTGTTGAGTTTTGGGAAAAGCCGCTTGAAGGCTCCCAATTTTGTAGTTCAGAAGCGCTTGGAGTCTTCCACCTCAGCCGCATTGCACAATGTATCTCAACAAGTATTACCCGCTACATCTGTGCATTTGTGGTCATAACTACGAGATACATCATCCGATTCCCCAAGACTTGCCATCGACCAAATATTCAAGACGTTTCCATGATTGTCCTCATAATTCATAACTTGGAGGTCAGCAGTTACATTTTCCAACGATTTCTTCTCCGTTGGGTTCAAGCAAAGACTCAAATCAGACGCAATCCATTCCACTATGGCATAGACTGCGGATTTCAGGTAAGCGCTTGCAGACATGGAATTATAGGTTGACCCTACGGTGGAATGATCTGCTGAAGAACGCTGCCCTTTGTGTATGTCTCATGATAGTGATTCGTTGGCTGTCGCCAGTGGACACATGCAGCCAGGTAGAGCGTCTTCAGTATCTTGCCTCCATACTCCTGACCAGTTACATACATCTAGGTCCTCCTGCAAACGGTAGCTCAGAATTGAATAGGTGTAGGTATAGGAGCACTGAATCGGGCTATTTCGAATAGAACTCTTCGCCAAGCCTATGTTATATCGTGGTCCCCGGGTTCTCTGACGACCTCCTTCCCCTTCCCTTTTCCAGTCATGTATTCCATGCTCTCGACGGACTGTAAGCTGCTGAAGTAACCCGAGTCCGCGTGACTATTCCCCCCCATCGGCCTGTCCGAGCCATGCAGCGTACTCATCGCGAAAGTCGTCAAAGTTGAACAGGTCGCTCACGCTAGAAGCTCCAACGACTTTGTCCCCTGGTGCAGGTGGGAGATAAGTGTGTTCGTCCGGTGAAAGAAAGTTGGAGGGCCCTGGCTCCACCCCAGTTGGACCTTCACGCCCCATCTGCCACTTGAAAGACTCGTTATCGATGCGTTGACCTTCTTCTTGGCAATTCTCTGCCTGTTCGATTCCTGCCTGATGGGAAAATACCCAAGCCGCTGATGCGTTTGGCTCCACATCAAAGGTCGATGCGTCACTCAACGCGAGGCTATTACTGCCGGGCAGTGCAAGCTGCGGAAAGAATTCAGTCGGTAGGGATGCTTCGCCCTTGTGTTTCTCACCAGACATGGCCGCTGGCGATTCTGAGTTGTGCTGAGGAAATGTGCTCAGAACTTGCGAGTAGATATCTCGCACTAATCCTTCTAGAACATCGGGTCCCAGCGCCTCCGAGTCACGGATGGTGGCGTCCACGGATTCTTCGAGGCGAGGTCGTACCAGTCGCGGTAATTCCCTGCTAACGTGCTCTCTAAAAGCAGTCAGGAGGGACTCTTGGCCCTTCCCTGAGTCACCACGCTGAAAGTCTACGCAGAATCTTTGGTCAGCATCTCGTCCGCGCAGCATCGGATTACAAGGCACTTACACGGTGATGGGATTAGATAGTCGTCGGGAAACAAGATATTGTACATATTGATCCACCTGTCATGTTCGGAGCTCGCCTCTCTAGATCTCTTTCTTGATTTCAGTTTCATGAGTTGCTCATGGCTGATCCCTTCCTGGCCAGACTCATCTCGTACGACATCGCACGCTATGTCTGCTTGACTGTGCTGCAAGAGCTTCTCAGAAGACTTGAAGGCCATTCGGCATCGGATGCATTGAAACGATGGTAACCGATGGCATCGGTACAAATGTTTCCTAATACACGCATGTGCGCTGCTGCGCGTAACCAAGTCAGTCCTTTAACCAGTTCTGGCACACTGCACCGCATGCCTAGCAGCACCATGCGAACAGGGGGCGCATGCAGCATCGTCACCGGGGACCTGTTCAGCCCCCGTTTAGACTTGACACAGATCTCAGAAGCGTGAATGCCGCAAGTGAGGTACAATCTAAAGGGTCTGATTCATTAATACTGGAAGCTTGTTCTTCTATCCAGCCCCCACACCATGCACCATTGCACACACAGAACACCCCATCTATTCCCCGAGACATGCCGGCGGACATCAGCTGCGCGCGATGCCCATCCTCCTCGCCTGCGCGATCATCTCATCGACGAGGTCCTTCTCGGCCGTGGTCAGGACGCCGTAGAGGTGGTTGTCGGTGGTGAGGCAGCACATGTTGCCCTCGCCGAGGATCCAGGCCCCCGGCTCGCGCACGTCGCGCGGCTCGATGAGGTAGCTGTCGAACGTGCCGAACCTCCACTGCCGCCGCTCCAGGAACTTGTTCATGACCAGCCCGCCGTTGAACCAGAACGGCTTGCCCTCCAGGTCCAGGTGCAGCAGCTGCGGCGCGCACATCCGCCGGCTCGGCAGCGCGGCCGACGGCGACGGGGTGGCCGCGGCCGGGGTGAGGTCGCCCAACTCGGGGTCGAACTCGGGGTCGAGCTCCGGGTCGAACTCTGGGTCGGTGGAGTTGTCCTGGATCGCCCACGACGGAAGCTGAGCCTTTTCGGCTTCCATTTCCTCGCGCGTCTTCATCACACCCAGGGTCCCCGTGTCGCCCTGGTGGAAGACGTAGTCCGTGTCGCCGACCAGTTCGAAACCCAGCCAGAAGGTCTCTTTGTCGCCTGAGAGGGGTGCGGTCAGAGTCAAGTTTCATGGAAGAAAGAGCCGTTGGGCTTGGATGAACTCACCATACACCATGTCGTATACGCCGACTTTCTTATCATCCCGGTTGCCATCGCGGTCGGGCCCGTTCATCCTGGTGACGAGAAGCATTGCCATGAAATGCCTGTACGTGTCGACGACCAGCACGCCGCTCTCCTGCTGATGGCCGCTGTCGCCTGTCCACAGCCTGCTTTGCTTGACGTTCCTCGAAACAGGTTGAGGCAGGATCGTCTGCAGCCAGCTCCTCCTGAGTTCTGGCATGATGAGCCGGTCTCGGAAGAACAAGGCCCCCGTCTTGACATATCCAGGATCATCGAACATCACCTCGGGGTTTCGGAAGAAGAAGCTGTCTGAATCGATGACTGTTGTTTTGGTAGTGTGTTAGTACGTCTTGCACAACTCAAGCTGACGATATCTAGGGACACTACACCGCACCGAGTGTAATTATTGTACTTACAGATGACCTCCCGGAAGCTGGACAGCAGGATGGCAAAAGGCTTGATGGCCCAGCCTGCGAGCGTCCAGCCCTTGTCGCGGACCATGGACCCGATGTCCCTCGTGACCACGCCCTCGAGGTCCTCGAGGTCCTGCCTGGAGTCGCGGTTCAGGTCGGCGTCGCTGCCGTACATGACCTCGATGGGGAGGTCGCACCCGAGCCTGCGCAGGATCGGGATCTGCGTGAGCAGGTACGCGACCTGGTCGTTGCCCGCCGTGAGCGCGATGCCCCGGCCGCCCTTCTGGATGTGCGAGCGGAGGGTCATGTGGTCCGGGAAGTAGGGCGCCGTGAAGGGGAACAGCAGCTCGCTGAGCTGGACCAGCAGCTGGCGGTACGACTCGTACGCGTGGATGGTCTCGGCCAGGTCGTTGCTGCCGTCTTCCTCGCTGGAGCTGCGGTGCTTCTCGTGGATGTACTGGATTATGTCGTCGCGGATGTAGGTGCCGCCCTCGGAGTCGGGCACCAGGTGCAGGTCCTCCCATGCCTCTAGATATTTCTTGTACCTTCGTGTGCGGATCGCGAGTTCCCGGAGGCGTGCCTCGCCGGTCATTCCGTCTAGCGGTTGTAAGAGACCGCGAACCTCCAGCTCCCCGGGCAGAAGGTTGATGACCCGTGTGAAAGCCTCGTCAAAGTCTTTCCTGGGTACAACCTCATGAGTCTTCTTTGCTTGCCCTCTGCCCGGACCGTTGCCATAATTCCTGCGCCCTCCGCGGTCATGTCCGGTGAAAGGAATTTGATCCTCCGGCTCAGACAGAATGCTAGGATCAAGTCCATCGACATCGTCCCCCAAGCCTGCATCAGCTAGAACTACCGCCTCCGATGTTATGTTGTCTTCGCCGCGAGGGGGGCCATTCTCTGGTGGCAGAACTATGGTTTGCTCCTCAGAACGTGGAAAGTACTCATAGATGAAGACTAAGATCAAAAGTATCCATATTGTGAACAGTATCCGCCGCGTCTTGTGAGCCGCTCTCGAGTTCCCGCCCAGGGGCAGCAGGATCCGGCCTTCTTTTAAAGGCGAGTCAGGAGGTGAAAATAATGCGCCCATGTTCAGGGAGATGTGCATGGGAGGTGCTATAATGCGCCGGACGACGATGCCAGGTGGCTAAAAAGGCAACATGAAGAGCTGGCAGTGGGCAGCTCTTTTCTGAAAATCTGCGGTTCTTCGGAGGTAGGACAGGACGGCGCGGGAATCCATCATGCTGGGACGCGCAGGGGAGGGTAGTAGTCTACTGAAGAAAGGGATGAGCGAACACGCGCAGGTATTTCAATAGATTCCAGTCCGATCCAGTCCAGTCCAGTCGAGCCCATCAAGGGAGGTGCCGGGTGTCAGCTGGGAAACGGTACGGCTGTTAGCTACCACGTCGTCCATGCCGGAAGGGATCCTCTCGGGACGCCGATCCGGCATAGTTTTCCATCTCTCGTAAGCTGCAGCAGCTGCATGTGAGGGGAATACGGTCACACGCTGTATCAACTGAGCAACAAGTCATTCGCCGTGAATGGGTATGTCAAAGAAAGGAAGGTAGGAGACATGATTAGCCTGTTGACTATTCTGGAAGAGCATCGTGTTATTAGCTTGTCGGCGCCACATTCCTTGGACTCGAGAAAGCTTTGGGGAATAACGGAGGACCCTGGTCCGCGCTTAAGTACTGTAACTAAGCTAAGCTACCCTGGGTACTGTGACCTCTTGATTTCAACGTGTGTCTTAGCTTTAAGTCACCGGGTGCTTCAGGCTCGTGCCAAAAAGGGATATCTCTCTTCCTCAGATGCCAATCTTCCTCGCGAGTGCTTCGAGGGCATCCTCTACCTCCTCATAACCAGCGTCATCAACCTCTTCAAATTCAATGTCCTCTTCCTCCTCCTCCTCTCTACGCTCGGATCGGGGCGAGGCGGGACAAGAACTGCCCGTACTATCGTCCGCAACCAGCGAATTGTTGGAGACGCTGTCGGCGCTCTGCAAGCCTTGTGTGCCAGCCGGCGAGATGTCAGGGGTCGTGGGTCTCTGCTGGCCCTGTACCTCCTCGCCAGTCTCCGTGAACAAGGCCAGCATTTGGCCGCGATGGACGACCTGGCCGGTCGATGTACGGACGCAGTCGTCGCCGATCTCGCCGTCTGCACCACTGTCTCCTCTTTCAGTTGCGTAGCCTTCTTTATTGATGGACTGGACATCTTCGAGAGCCTGTTGTGTCCTGACCTCCAGATCAATGGCGTCGGGTAAGGCTGTGTCGCCCGGTATCTCGAATTCCGCATCCTCAACTGCCACGTCTCTGTCCCGGGTCTGTTGGCTTTCATCTCGGTTCAACCAGACAGACTTCTGCAGGGGGCGGACGTCGCCCCCTCGCCCCAATGCCACACGCGCCAGCTCTCGATGGAAGAGCCACGGGAAGCTGATCAACGGCATCTGGATCTCCTCCGATCCGCCTTCGCCATTCGGCTTCGGCATTGATCGCTCCCTCAGCGCGGCCCTCACATCGTTGTGGGTGACTGTGTACATTGCCGCCACGAATCGATCGAGCTTCTCGAGATTGATCACGGAGCTGGCGGGCGCAAATCCTTCCGTCTGGATCTTCCCAGTCACAGCCTCCATGCACTCCGCTCTGAAGCGTGCTTTCAATGCGGCCATCTCACGGCCAACGTTCTCTTGAAGCTTATAGTCGCTCCCCACGCGAGGCCTGGACAGTATGAAGGTGGACCAGATTTCGAATTCGGTGACAGGTGCCTCGTGTTGTCCCATGAGGCGGCGCATGGCGATGTCATATGTGGCTTTGATTTTGCTGGCCTTGGCTAGGGTATCTGCCTCTAGCTGGTAGCGCGAGAGGATGCGCGCGTCAAAGGGCATTTCGTATGCCGCATGGAATTCTTCGATCTTGATCCGGTCATAGATCTTGCCGAGCGCCGAGTAAGAACGATAGTTAGACTTCTTCTCCTTTTCCATCCAATGCGGCCATTTTCGAGGTTGGAGGTGTCTCTTCATGACCGCAGGTCTGCCAGACTTAATATAGTCGACAGCCATGGAGTGGAGCTTGGCGAGTTCGATGCCTATTCGAGCTGTCAGATTGTTTCATCAAGAATAAGCCGATAGCGGTATGCTTACATTTTGGGTTCTTGACGCCCCTTGGCAATTGATCTGCCTGGGCAAAGTGCGCAGTGGCGATACGGCCCAGGGAGTCATTCTTCATATACTGTGCAAAGAATCTGGTGACGTCCTCAATTGTGACGTCTGCCGGCTTATCCAAGGTGGACGATCCCGCATCGTGGTTCAGGGGTGGATGGTCCCACTCAGTTGGAATGAGTCTCTCATCCCAATAGACAAAGTAGTCATCCCCGTCCATGTCACCTCCAGAACACATGCTGGGAATATCTCTGTCGCCAGTCTTTGGGCAGACGACGACGTTCTTCAGATGTCGAAGCTCAGGCACGTCTACTGCCTCGACAACTCGTACATCTCCAGGATGGAGTGATGGATTGCGGCCAACGACGCAAATCCCAGTGATGACTTCATAGTTGGTGGTACTCCTACCATCGCTGCCCTCAATAGGCACTTGAAGGAAGATTTGTGGGAGCGACTCGATGCTATTGTATCCCCTGCCTTCAGTGGCCTGCGAGTGACCCCTCAGCACACCAATCTCGTCGACAACGCCGAAGACCATGGCGCTTTTCTTGACACTGATGGCGAATTTGTGCTTCAATCTCTTCAATATCCAACACTTCCACAAGCGAAGCAAGGTCCAAAGGAATGGCTCTTTGGAGTCCATGAAGGTGTCGACCATCTCTGCCATGGTCAATGTCGTTTGGTTTTCATCGACTTGAGATCGAAGGAGTTCACCAGCCTTCATGGAATCTGCTAAAGCTTCGTCGTACTCTCTGAGCTCATCATCGAGCATGCTGACGAAGACGGACTTGTCCACACCAAGGGCGACTAGGACAGGTATGACCTGCTTATTGAGAGTGGCGTGGGAGAATGCAGAGGTCTTGATGATCTCGAGGCCGTTATACACAGCCTTGAATTTCTCTTGAGAAGGTCTGACGTGAACTTCGCTTGGGGGGACGTCCGGCCAGACCACGATCACGCCCTTGCAGCCACCCATTCTCATCTGGAAGCATGAAGGCGTCTCTGGCAAATCGCGCTCGCTTGCGATCAGCTTTGCAAAGAAGTCGGATATCTTGCCCACTCCATCAGTGAAGTTCCAGGTGTGGTCGCCAGTCTGTCGCTCTATGTCGTCAATCTTGCGAATGTTCGGTATGCTGATGCCATTGACTTGGCGTGTTGTGGTAAAACATTGGCCCATTCTCGCAGCAAATTTGCCGACGGAGCGGATATGGCGGAAGTCTCCCATCCATTCGCGTATGGAGTCACAAGTAACATGATCAGTTTCACAAAAGAAGAAGGCGCCGTTCTCCCGGAATTGTGAGTTGCTGAATGCTAAGAATCTGTAATGACGGTCACCGATGCTAATGCCGTTTTGCATAACCCTGTGAACACGAATGTACAGGTTGTCATCTTTGTTGGAATCCTGAGAAGAGAATATCTTGCCAAAGGTAATCTCATCGGTAAATTGGACTCGGAGGAACCTGTCGTTCAGGTCAGAGTACTTGCGAAGGATCCTGTTGGTCAATTCGACGCAAGGAGTTTTGAAATAGATTGTGGTTGGAGTGATGACGGCCCTGCGGACGAGAGTTGCGTAGGGAGGGACCCTGGCATTTGGCCAGTAGTGCAGGACCTTCGGGTCGTCAAATATCTTCATGGGCTCATGGAACTGTATGCTGGCTTCGGCGACACCTTCGAGCATCATCCTGGCTCTGTCGGCGTCGAAGCTATTGAGCTTGTCGAGAAACTGGGCATTGACGCTGTATTCATCGAGGAGACCATGAGAGATGCAGACTTCCAACTGATACCTCACTGAGAAGTCGAGGTGATAGGTATTCGTTGAGCTAAGAAGCTCGAGTGTCATCTCAGCCGAGTTATCAAGTAGTTTCCAGGCATTGGATGGACCGGGAGTAACGAGCTCGAAACGATTGACTTGTACGATCTTGACGTTGTAATCTGCCAAGTATGTCCTGACACTTTCCCACTCACTCAAAGAGGAGTCAATGTCGAGATAATAAGTTGTCCAGCGGCCAAATTCGACGGATTGCCCAACTGGCTTCACGAGACTGGCGGGAAGGAGTTTCAACTTGTGCAACTCGCCCGATATGTCCGTCTTCCGGGCCCACAAGTCCCATTCCTGCCACAGCGACTGGTCATCATCATGAGAAACGGGTAAGCGACCATAGAGTTTGGGAGGACTGGCAAGCAGCATGGCCAAACCCCATGCGCCGTTGTTGCGGGTGCCCCAGATGATCTTTGTGGGGTGGCTAAAATCGATTTGCATCTTGAAGACTTTCAAGCCGTAACGGCCGAGGTTGACCTTGAACTGAATCTCGAACAGTCGCTTGGGGAAATTCGTGAACAGCACAACGTCCTCAT
Organism: Diaporthe vaccinii; assembly: GCA_039880775.1. Lineage (NCBI taxonomy): Eukaryota > Fungi > Ascomycota > Sordariomycetes > Diaporthales > Diaporthaceae > Diaporthe > Diaporthe vaccinii. The sequence goes on from JBCEDN010000023.1 coordinate 574,957, forward strand.
ACCTGAACTGTGGCAGATTCCACATGGTTGATTCGCTGGCCATCATTCCAAAAACCAACTTTGAGGGCAGGAACTTCTTCTGGCAGAACTGTGGAGGGATGATCCTGTTGCAAGGCGTCCTTTTGCGTTCCGGTAAGAATGATTTTGCTTCGAATGACACGGTCACTTTCGAGGAGTCTGCTCTAGTGATGGTAAGGAGGTTGTCAGGGCCGCTCCATGTCGGCCATCTAGTCGGAGGCGGCTCAACAACGACCCGCGCCTTTCCGGTTCGTGATCCATAGTCGTTTTCATATATCTCAACCCTGCCGATGCTGAGATGGATCGCAGTCATGGACTCCCAAATTTCTCGGATCTTGATGTTTTTCGGAAGTCCGAACAGGTCGATGGTTAAGCTCTGAGCGGAGCTCAGGACCGCACCTGTCAACGGAGCAGGTGTGCTATGCTTTGGCGGACGCTGCTGTGCATGTTGCTGTCTTTGCACAGGCACATATTCATTCTGCCGTGGGGGTGGGAGACTCGGTGGGCTAGTCGTCCGAAGTAGGGCACTGTTCTGGACCGAGCGGTTTGGATGAGAACCCAAAGGGCTGGTTTTTTGGCGTGATGCATTGGCATTGTGAGTGTTTGGAGTGCCCAGAGGTGACGGTAGCTTTTGAATGGGAGGAGCTTGGGTGCTGGAATGAAACGACTCGGCCGTGTGATCCGCGAGAGGAAAACCAATGGGGGTAGAAGTCCTGAACCTGCCACCATTTCCATTCGGGGGAGGCATTGGGGCAGTCTGGGTGTTGGAAGGCCGAGTCGAGGTACTAGATTGGGCCAAAGGACCCCTGTCAGGTAAGGTAGGAGATCTGTCCTGAGAAGACATGTTGGTTTTGTGTGCGATGAGCGAGTGAGTTGGATCTCACTCCTTCTTGTGCTTTGTGTGGCGATTCTAAAACCCTGCGAGACCTGGAAGATATCAAAGTATTGACGTGTTGTGGCCGATGTGGCCAATTCCATCCGTTGGAAGGTTCCTTAACGCATGAAAACAGCCGAGGCCGAGGTTCAGGATCGCGTTTGATGACCGATAATGGAGGAACGGTATTAGATAGAAGATGTTCAGTGATCAAGACACCTCATAAGGTGACGTTGTGAAGTCTGCGAGCAGTGGAATGCCCATGTGTTTGGAGTTGATCTCTGTTGTCTGTTGACGCGTGAGACGAGAAGCCAGAGGGCGAGCGAGGGCTCGAGGAACTGCGAGGCGGTGGCTTTTATCTGTCTCAAGCAAGCAGAAGCCGTCCCAGAGTCACAATCAAGAACAATGGACAATGAAAAGTGTTGGCGACCTGGAGTTGTGGTCAGACGTAGAATGGACGTAGAATTGAAAACAATAAGAAGCTTGGTTGGGGGGTGGTTGGGGGAGTGGAAGAGAGGGGGAGCTCCGGGCGTTTGTCGAAGCTTCCCTGAGGAAGGCCACCAGCAAACAATGGCTGTCAGTAAGCCAATCGATAGGATGCACCTGCACTTGAGAAATGTGCAAACTTCTCGGCAACCGTGTAAAGACGACAGACAGCGAGGAAGGCACGTCCTGGCTTACCTAGGTATGTGCATGCGGAAGCCCGTCGGAAAGACCCTTCCCATCCGTCAACATGCTCACCACCGGCAAGTATGTCAATTCCCGTCTGGTCTTTCGGCCAGGAGCAGAGTTCAAAATGTGCTTTTCGACATGTGCTGACTTGTATGCACCTGTCCATCCGAGATAGAAAAACAGGGGACAATGCTCCCCAGGGGCTCGGGTCCATGCTGTCCCACTCATGCACTGCCAAATCCACTTCAAGACAATGCAATGTTATGCAATAAGAACCGACCGGTTGACCTAATCGACCTCACTTTTTTGGATCCAGATGCTTCTCATGCCGCCTTCCATCTGATGTTGCCAACCCGGAGCGTGCTCCAACTGTTCCCTTCATCCAACATTCTACCCGCCGTCCGGTGCTAATAGAGTCCCCCGATGCCGTCACGGTTGGCGATCAAATATCTTGCCAGGGTTCCTTTCCAAGCAGTCAGTCATAATGCCTCGATCATCGCACGAGGGTATCGTCACGGCACACTCACATAATCCAGCGGGGATCCAGAGATGCCTTGATGTCCCGCATGACATCCAAGGTCTCGGGCCCGACCTCCAGCAAGAGACTCTCCTTCTTGCCCCACCCGATCGAGTGCTCACCAGTGCACGTGCCCTCCATGTCAATCGCACGCTTCACCATCCTTTTCACACACTCCTCGACCTTCTCCCGCTCGCCGTTGACGGGGTTGTACAGGATGCTCTCGTGGAAGTTGCCGTCGCCGATGTGCCCCAGGATAGAGGCAAACAGGCCAAGCTCATCCATCTCCTTCTTGCTGATCTCGATGATATCAGCCAGCCTACTGAAGGGCACGGCCACATCAGTGCTCCCTACCATCAAAGGTCAGCAAATCCTTTGCACACATGACAATGAATGTGATTGATAACAAGGAAGGGGGGCAAACTCACAGACTTCCTCTCCGCCCTTCCGCAACGCAAGCATGCTCCACAGGCTTTCCTTCCGGGCGCTCCAAAGCAGCTTCTGCTCCCTGGAGTCCTTGGCAAACTCAAAGTTGGACCCGCTGTTGCGTTTCGCGATTCGCTGCACGCTGCCAATGTTCTCCTTTACCGACGCCTTCGTGCCCGAGAACTTGAAGAAAAGTGTCGGGACCTCGTCCCACACGCGCGGCGCAGTCGCCCCGCCAAGGTTAACCACGCGCATCTGCACCTCGTCCATGATCTCCATTGCTGCGACGGGGATTCCTGTTTGCATTACCTCGGCGGCGGCGGCGGCCGCGTCGCGGATCGTGGGGAACGTCACCACCGCCACGGAGAGGTCCTCCGGGACGACGGCGAGCTTGAGGGTTGCTGTGATGGCATGTCAGAGAGGAACAAGTGATGGCTCCGTGTAGGGAATCTTTACCTTCCGTCACCAAGCCCAAAGTACCCTCGGATCCAACGAAGAGACCATTAAGATTATATCCTGCTGAGGACTTCCTCGGCCGCCGGCGCGTTTTGACGATCCTCCCGTCAGAAAGCACGACAGTCAAGTTGATGACCCAGTCTTTCATCGTGCCGTACTTAACGGCATTTGTGCCAGAACAGTTCGTCCCAATCATGCCTCCTATCTTCGCACTCGGGCCTACCTCGCTTGGTCAGTCTTCCCGTTGACGTGGCGTGCATAGCTTCGCCGGGCACAGTTGACTCAGGTTTATGTCCAATGTGTGCCAGCCAAGCTGGAAATATCAGGGCAGACTCACCAGGGTCAACCGGGAAAAACAGCCCACTGCCCATCTTGTTCAATTGCTCATTCAGGTCCTGCCACCCGATCGAGGGCTGCACGACGATGTCCATATCCTCTTGGTTGAACTGGACAATCTGGTCCATATAGGCAAAGTCGACGCTGATGCCGCCAAACGGGGCCGAGAAGTTTCTAGCTCTTGTCAGACAAATTGCAGTTACACAATATTACTTTACACGATATAAAGCAATGTGGCCTTGTAGTGCATGACCATAGTTGACATGGAGACCAAGACAGAGAATGAATTACTTACCCCTCCAGTGACGTCCCGCCTGAATAAGGAATAATGGGAATGTGGTACTTGTAGCAGACCTGGGCGATGGTGCTCACGTCCGCCGTGGACCGCGGATACGCCACAGCCACGGGCAGGCTTTCCGTGTTCACGGTGGACCACTCGGAGTATCCATGCGCGTGGAGGTCGTCCGGGTCCGTGGAGATTATGTCCACATCGGGATCCATCGCGTCGCGAATCTCTTGGATGGCCTGTGTTGCACTGTCAGCCCTTTGTCCCATTTGCCCTTCTGCTCTCGGCCTCCTGCCGTCGGCCGCAGCAAATTAGGTTCCTTACAATCTCCATCTCCCTCATGCTGGCATATCGCAACAGCGGCTTCTTGCTATCCAGCAACGTGGACCCCTTCCCCTTCCCGCCCGTCGCCAGCGTCGCAAGGCTCCAGCCCAGGAAGCCGGCAAGGAGCGCGACTCCAAAGACGCCATTCCCGGTCCACGCCGGGGCCGAGTCACCCCCGGCGGCCGGGCTGGGCGCAGCCTTGGCTGCCGTTGTCGCATTGTCGGTGCTGGCAAATCTCCGGTTTGGTATCGCGGTGATCGACAATGCAGGCGGGGCGCGTAGGTTGATTCCCCTGCAGGCGACAGCGCCGCGCCGCCCGAGGGCGCAGGCAGGCGGCAAGGCCCTCCAGGCCGATCTGACCGACATGCAGGCGACGGGGTTGGGTGCAGGTGCCGAGTATCACAAGCTTGGCCTCTGATTGGGAGTCAGGCAACTACTATGCAGTCTTTTGAGCTCAGGGCTGGGAGATGCCACGGCAGTTGCTGCAGATCCGAGACAACCCTGGGGAATAACTCTGGTGCTAGCCGTTGAGGCGTTGTTCTCTAGCAGAGGAGGTCGACGGCAGAGCCCGCGAGCAAGAAATCAGTTTCAGAGAAAGGGCGATGACTGATGCAGAGAAACGGGGGCAAGACAGCAAGACGAATCGAGTAGCATGAACCGATTTGTCGTGCCAGACACCACAAAGTTTATGTAGGTGGGTGTGCGAAGTGGTGTGGCCAACTCAAGTAAGGAGGCTAGATATCTACCAAGCAGAACTAGGTAGGGCAGCAAAGGATGACGGCAAAATTGACTCGTAGGTGATAGGAGCAGAGCCTCCTGTACCGAGCAGCCTGAGCTGGATACGGAGTGTGTGAGGGATCAAGGCAATACCTTGAGTAGGTAGGTGGTAGTGTGTTGCCAAGGAGTGTCCGGTTCTAGATCGGATCGATGAGAAGAGGGAGTGACAGCGGGAGAACTTGAGGGCATCCACACGAACAGGTGTGCTTGGTTATGTGTGTGTGTGTGTGTCCCGAAGGAGAGTCGAGATTTGGGTAGCCCAACAGACACGAGGATGGGGGTGTGTACATGAGCCCATTTATATCACATCTATGAAGCCCGCTATACTGCCAGCCGAGCCCGGGGTGCAGTCAATGGCGACCGACCTTGGGTCTCGTGAGTGGAGTCGACGCTCCAGGACCCAATCGGTGACATGAGGGGGGTTTTGACCAGTCTGACCAAGAACATATGGAACACAGAGGGAAGAAGGTGGCGGAGCCCGGCAGCTAGGTTCGCAGACAGGGAAGTTGTCTGTTGGTGCTGGTAGAGAAGGGCCACGACGAGCTGGGTGTGACAAATGTTGTCGTCCAAGACATTAGGAGAATGAAGGAGTCTCGTGGTGCGGAGACGAGGCGGCCACTGGCCACTGAGTGAGTGATGGACCGACACTACCCTGCCGAAAAGCGATGGAAGGATCTGGGTTACAAGGCAGTGTCTAGTTCAGGGCATACCGGAGGCTGTCCATGCTAGGTGCCACATTGACGGACTTGTGCAAGTAGGCCTGGGCTAGAGGAAGAGGGCCGAAACAGAGTAATCACGCAAGCTTTGAGATACGTCGGTATCCCGCGTGCTTCGCCGGCTCGAGCAAGGGTTCGTGCCGGTCGAAGCCTCTTAGCCCCGTGGGGTGGATCGGATGTACTGGGGCTGGGAAGCCGGTCCAGCGCCTGCCCGTCCTGGTTGAGCCTGAATTCCGACCTCGCTCGCCTTTCCTTCTCGTGTTGTTGACATGCACGAGGGGAAGACAAATTGAACCTTCCTACGAGAGTCTGTTGGGCGCCATGGTGGAGCCTGCCTGCAGCTCGAAGAAGGCCGAAGCCCACGTTGACTGACGTGCCCATGTCCTGTCGCTGTCTGACAGTCTCGCCCAAGCCCTTACCGGCGAATAGTCAGCCGCAAGTGTTGTCTCAGTGCCTAACCTCTGTCTGGAGAAAATTACTCCTCAAGCCCGGTCGCTCGGAATTCGCCTAGGAAGTCCAAGAGCCTGGTACGGCAGATGGAACCCATTCCGTCCTACCACGCGCGCAGCTGGTGTAATATCTCCAGGAGTTGCGGTGACGGTTCAGACAGTGGAAGAGTGGGGGGGGGGGAGCGTGGAGGAGGGCCTCCGTTCTGGACTCTCAACCTCTTGGTGTGCTGTTCCGACTCGGATAAAGAGAGCCCAGCGAATGACGTACGCAGTCCAATTGATGCTCGAACCGCGAGGCACGAGACTGTGAGACCATGCGCTCAACCCTACTTCTGAACACACAGCAGAGCCGGAGGGTTGTGACGGAACCTTACGGTCATCCTCGGGGTCGACAGCCACCCCCTCGGCAGGGCTAGGCCTGCGAGTGTAGTCAACTCGCATACGAGCTACTGCAAGAGAGCCAAAACGAACAATCAAGTGCCAGCTGATCGTCCGGCCGGCAGACAGGGCAGGGTGCCGGACCAGGAAATGTCTCCCATTACGAAATATTCTGCGCCGAAGTCAAAAGGCCCGGAGGTGCGGCGGTGACACAAGCCGTATGCGTGGCGACGAGGCGCTGTCTGGGGGCGGGCGGATAGATGCTTCTTCCTCCCCCAGATTTTTGAAAGCGCGGGGAAGGGTGTCAAAACGCCTGTGGTGGAACCTAACGGAACGAAACCGGTCCCGCTCTGTGGCGGCTGAGGAGTTGTGGATGTGCTGCTTCGGGGCAATCTTTGGCGACAGCTGAACAGCGAAGGAAGAGGTCAAGCTTGGATTTGCCTAGGTCGATCTGATGTGTTCGTTCAGCCCCACCGCCTGGCGATTAGACCAGTTGGTGATCATTGCGCCCCTTCCAGAATAGGTATTCCGAGCTACCCTCCGCACCAGATCCCAGTTGTTCTTTAAACCCCGGATTTCAAGATCCCCGTCAATGGATGCTGCGACTATTACTTCGGTCTTATATCACGGCCACCGACCTCGTAGGATTCCTTCCAACTTGCATAAGACCAGAGAGAGACCTGGCCAGCCGTCTGCAGGTACCCAGCTGCACACAGAAATCACAGGATATCGTGCACTCCTACACTGTCCAGGCACATGCGACTCATATCGCGCATTGACGGGCCGGCATCTATAACGGCCTTCTTAACATCTGTTGTGCGACCGACACAATGTATAAGGGACTGCGCCGTAGGGCACCAAGGCTGAGCCCGACCATCAGCGCCTAACGCAGCCATACGCCGGTGACCAAAGGGCGTACAAACCAAAACCACCGTGGCAACTCCTGTGCGAGGGCAAAGTCGGTGTGCTCTCCGGAGCCAACATGCTTCCTCTGCCCTTGTCCTGCTTCAAATGGCCTGTGGCACATGGAAAACTCGGTCGACAGCCCCGGCAGACACAAGGCGTCGGGCTAATCGTAGACCAACCTCCCACCAGTACCGCGAGACTCAACGTACATGGGGCGAACTTCACAGCTTACACGACCTCCGCCTCCCTGTTCTAGGCCTCCCACCTGCAACCCCAGACGGTCACGAGAGGGCGTCCCATCTACCCTTGAGTGGCTGGATGAACGATACGTAACACGGCAGCCAGGCTGACCGTGAACTTGAGGGGTAAGTAATCAATGTGGAAGTGAGGTAAGCTGAGGCGGCAACCCTTTCGTCCACCCACATCGAGGCGGTCTTCTTTTTTTTCTCGTTTCCCCCTCACCCTCTCGGCAAGGTGTACTGGGGGAGTACGTGTCGCAACCTCGCCTCTCTGGTACGGGACAAGATTCCCTCAATGTACCTGGCACATTGTTTGCAAGGTAGCACATGTGTGGCCTGCTTTGTAATATCGAGGTAGGACCACTAAGGTAGAAAAAAATAATTTAAAAAAATGGGTTGACGTGAGACGAGAAGTATCACATATGCTCAAGCTTGGAGCCCGTCGCTGGTCACTTCGCTACTACCCAACTGCAATGCGAGAGCCGGTCCCTTGTTCCTGGGGAGCAATGTAAGGACCCCCGGGGGCACGATGAGGCTGGTCGAGACGCAGCTCAAGACTGGTCGGTACTTGCTTGCAATCACATATGTGAGGAGGCGTTGTCGGCTTGCCTAAGAGTTGCTTGGCAAGCATCGCGGCCTGGAGCAAGGCGAGGTTGAGAATCGCTTTGGTCATGCATACACTGAAGAGATCAATCCTCTGGTGGCGAGCATGCTGGATGGCGCTTGTGTGAGTACTAACAAGGCCTATTGACCGAGAGGCATAGATGCTCGCTTGTCGGGGGTTTTCTTCGAGCCGGCTGATTAGAGGAAGTGAGACACTGAGTCTTTGCTGGTCCATTGGTCCGTTCGGAACACCGAGCGAGAGCACGCAGTCGGGGACAAGAACGGTGCATAGCACGGCAGAGCATAGTTCTTGGGAGAGAAGATAGGACGTTTGCAAGAATTGATTGACCCGTCGGCATCATTTGGTCGACTATTGGGTATTTGCTATCTACCATAGCGGAATTCAAAGCCGTAACGTCCGTAACTCCTTGTCCATGCTGTCACTTTTTGTGAAACCCTTTTGCCTTTGACCATTTGACCCAGAAATTTCATCAAGCATTTACTGACCAGCGATGGCGTGAGCACGGCGGCGATCACGCTCCTCAGCGATGGTAAGCTTGACACCCTTGCCCTTGGGCAGGGAGATCCAGGGCTTCTCAGCACCAATGACGAAGACGTTGGACTCCCGGGTGGCGAAGGTGTTGTCAATGGCATCCTTAACGTGGACAATGTTGAAACCACCATCGTGACGCTCACGGTGGGTGATGACACCAACACGACCCATGTTACGACCACCAGTGACCATGGCCAGGTTACCAATCTCGAACTTGACAAAGTCGTCAATCTTGCCAGTGGACAGGCTGCGGTGCACGGGTTAGCAGTCGTCCCGGGAAGTGGTAGTTTCAAGCGGTGACCAGACTTACTTGACCTTGACAGTGTCGTTGACCTTGATGAGAGGGTCAGGGTAGCGGATGCTGTGGCGGAGCAGGTTAGCAATCAGGGGGAATCTCGAAACATACCAACCGCGGATGATCTCGCTTCGATCATGAATCGCTCTTCCATCGACGAGGGCCGACGTGGGAGGATTCAACCAAAGCTTGGTCCAACGGCTGACAGATGTCGGAAGAACTCACGTTCTCGCATCATGCGTAACCAAGAATGGGATACCGCCACGGCCCAGCTGGACACGCTTGACCTTGCCGAGCTTGTACTCGGCCTCCTCGGCCTGGATGCGGTGGACCGTGAAGCGGCCCTTGGTGTCGTAGACGAGGCGGAAGTTCTCGCCGGTCTTCTCGATGGAGATGACGTCCATGAAGCCGGAAGGGTAGGTCACGTCGGTGCGGACCTTGCCGTCGACCTTGACCAGGCGCTGCATCAGGATCGACTTGACCTCACGGCCATTGAGGGCGTACTTGAGGCGGTTGCGGATGAAGACGATGAGGGGCAGGCAGTCGCGAGCCTTGTGAGGACCGGCGGAGGCCTTGGGGGCGTAGGTGCCGGACAGCTTGTCCAACAGCCAGTGCTTGGGCGCACTGAGGCGCTTCTGGTGCTTCTTAGCTGTTCATCAGGCCGCAGTCAGCATCGTCGTCGTGTGGTGTTGCAAGTTTGGCCTCGAGGCCGAGAGTCCGCTTGGTGCCCAGGAGTGCAAACGGAGCAGTGCTGTTGCACCAGGCCGTGGCATTTCCGTGGGGCGTCAAGCAGAGCTCAGGCATCGAGACGGTTGAGGAGGTTTGAGATGTTCCATGACTTACGTCCTCTACCCATTTTGGCGGTCTATTGGTGGGTGGCTGTCGAATGTGGTCGTCTTGCACGGGCTGGCGGGAGTGAGAAGTTCTCAGAAAGCCAGGCTCGACTGAAAAGTTGGTTTGCACCCTCGAGAATTTGCAGCTTGTGGGGTGGGTTTCTCCAGAAATGCGCGAGTGAACTTTAGCGCCGAATCCACGTGACGAGGATGGCCCGTGCTTCCGGCGTCCTCGATTGAGACCAGCCAGGGGGTAATTCGGGTTCGACTTGCAACAAGTTACCCCATGTCGGAAGCCGTGGATTATGTACTTGCAAAAATCATCTCTAAAAGTAAATTTTCAACACGGAGGATGCATTCTGATGTACCAAAAGAAGTCGTAGTACCCTCTCAGATGCGCCATTGCAAGATGTGACCCGGCACCCTCTTCCTTTCACGGGCGGGTTAAATCACAAGAGGCGCTCTCGACAGTGGGAGCGGGCAAGATTGGGCAGTCAAATTGCTTCGCTGGATTCTAAGATTGCTCTAGACTCTAGAATGACAGACCTGGCGACAATTTTGCAACACCTTGCTGTGGGCTGTCTCGACGCCCTGTCCCAATTACTCCGTGCTGGGCTTCTGCGTCCGCAGCATCTTACTATGACACGCTCCATTGTAACGACAGAATTCCACCATCTCTCATCCCACAGAGAATCCTATGGCAGGTCCCTTGCCACGCCGGACTCCCATCGCAATGTCCAAAGAAACAAAAAAATGAAATAATAGTAGAAGTAGAAGAAGATATTGTTGTTGCCGTTGTTGCAGGAGGTCAAATCTCGACATTGTCGAGTCATCCTGTCGCCGTGGCTGAGCGACCTGTTCTCACAAAGTGACCTGCAACTTGCTGCCTGTACGGTTTCAATCGAGTAAAAGCCTCGATATATCCATGGCAACCAGAGGCCCGTCACCGTCAAGTGTTGAGTCCCTAGCGTATGAGTCTAGCCCCGGCAACTCATTAGGGTTGTTGTTCGCCGCCGAGCTGTGCGGGGGCAGCGTGGCCGTCCCAGACCACTTGTGCACCATCATATCCTCCCTAGACCCAGATCTGTTCAGATGTGGCTCCAGGGTCATCAACGAGTTCTCATTGACCATCGTGTTCACGGAAGGCTCCATGATATTACTCCTTGCCCTCGAGGGCGTTGTTGCACTTTCTTTGGCTTGGATCTGCCGCTCCTCAATCTGCTTGTACGTGTCAGGGTACTTGTTACGCACCCGATCCCTCAGGTCGGTGGGCTGTCTGCTGGACAGGTCGAACCTCGGGTCGCGCTGGATCTTCGTCCAGGCCGGCCCGTAGAGCTGAAGTCCCTCGAGAATCTGGTCGTCGTCTTGCTGTGTGAATGGCCGTCTCTCACGACGGTGTGATTTCTTAAAAGGGCCATGAATGCCCATCTTCTGGAGGTCCTCCAGTTTCTTGCGATGTGCTCGGCTCTTCTTCGGCTTCGTCGTAGAGTCCGAGTCTTGTTGGGCTGATTGTGCTTGGCTCGACGATGCACCTTGGTCGATATCCTTGTCCCAGGAAGACACCTGCGGCTCATCCGGATCCGCGAGTATGTCCTCCAGCAGCAGCGCCGTCTTCGTCTTGCTTTTCAGCTTGGGCTCGGCGGGCGGAGCACTGGCGGTGGCCTCCTGATTGAGGCTCTCCTTGCTCTTGCTGTGCGAGACGCGCAGCTCATCGGGGCAGCACGTGCGGAACCGATCTTTCAGGTCGCCGGCTGTCCGTCCGTTGAAGTTGTACACAGGATCGTCCAAGATGCTCGTCCATTTTCCGACTCCGTATTTGTTCACACCAAGCAGCAGGTCCCTGGTCTCTTCCTCTGACCATTTCCGTCGCGGTTTCGCGGCCTTCCTCTTCACCTTGGCCGAGCCCTTGTCCGCCTCGGACGTCGCAGTCTGATCCTGCTGCGGCGGTAGCACTGCCTTTTCGCTTGCATCCTGCTCAACATTAGGCGTCACACTGGTGGTGAATTCTTTCAATGGGTGTATGTTCGAGGGGTTCTCATTGTCCTCGAGCGCGATCGGAGGGAATACGGCCGCATTGGGCGGGGGTTCGTACAAGCCGTTGATGATCGGTGGGACGATGTTCTGTGCAGACTTCTGCTTTTTTAATGGCTGCGGCAGGTGCATGATATCGTCTTTGATAGTCACGGCCCTCTGGCGCTTCTTGTTGGTCGCGTCCTCCGTTGAGAGCGACGACTCGGGCGCCTCGTCGAGGATATGGCTTAGAGAGAGCTGCGAGTCGTTGACATCGGGGTTGTCGTAGAGCATGCGCAGAGATATGCCTCCGCCAGTGTGCCGGAGCCCACCGCCGTCAGGATAGCGTCCATTGTACTCCTCTGTGATGGAGGCCAACGGAGGTATGTGCTGAGGTGCTCTGGACGTGGACTTGTCACTCCTCCCATGTTGACTCGCATCTGGCTCCAGAGGCGGCAGCGAGAAATTCGAGGACTTGGCAAAGCTGCTGAAGCTCTGGATCGGAGGGAGATCAGGCGGGGGGTAGTTCGAGGTCTCGGGCGAATTCGAATCGTTCAGCAAGTGCATCAAGCGCGGTTCAATTGTCGCCATCGTGACATCCCACAGGAACAGGGGGCAAGGCCCGCTGTGAGGAAGCCAGAGGATCGAGAGTGCGGTCGTGGAGGCGAGACTCCGCAGCCATGGAAAGGGGCCCTGAGGTCCTGGTGCGAAGGACACCCTATCTCGAAGCTCGCGTGCGGTTGGAAGTAGCAGGGGCGGGGTCCATTACCCGGAAAGTCAAAGGTCTTCTGCGAAAATCAACATTGGCCCTGGGACAATCGTGCAATGCAACGGGGGTGCTTCATCGCGGAGGAGCCTTGACTGGGCCGGGCACGAGGGTCGAGTCCCATCCAATTTGCCTTTGGGCCGAGGGGTCAGACTCAATCCAGAGACCCGTTTCTGTCGTACAAGGATCATCGCATTACACACTCTTGTCCTTTACCAGGAGAATAGGCTCGAGAAATCTCCTCGGATGGGGAGGCTGTCCAAATTCACTCGACTGATGCCGTTCTCACAGGTAATCAGGAGTGAGGGAAGTTGTCCTTTGCGCCAGGGGTACTCGTAGCGAAGCGGCCCTTTTATCGTCCCGACCTCAGCTCCAAGATTAGCGGGCAACTCGAGGCTGAACGAAGGGCATTTCTATTCCGGCAGACCCACTACCCTTGGGCTGCTAAGGACCATGCCTAGGTCATGCTATCGAGAGCGTGGAAGGTGGGGCACAATTATCACCGCCCAAGTACTGCACTTGTCGATGGTCAACCGGCGACGACCAACAATGGGCGAAGACCCGAACCTCAAACGTTCCTTCCTCTCCATTAAGCAGCCCCGTTGAGACGCAAACACGCCATCAATTGACACATTGTTCCAAGACGGTAACAGTCAATTCCTTGCCATTCGAATCTTGACTCATTCTAGCCAATCTCGTGTTATTGGCAGAGAAGTCCGGAATCAAGACTGTACTCCATAGGTACAGAGTACTAAGCGCATCCTCAATTCAAGTAGTGACAATGTCTTCTCGTCTTCCTGCCTTTCCTCGCTTCACCTTCACCATCTTCGAGCCTCTCAGCCTGTAAGTCAAGGGAAAATATCATTCACTCCGTCCAGGCATACTATAGAGCTCATACCCATCCCAGCATCGCCGGCTGGGCCGGAGCAACCTTGGACCCGTCGTGGTTTATCAAAGAGCAAACCTCGACGCCCAGCCTCACCGTGGACGACAACTCCCGGCTTGTAGCGCTCCAGCTCGGCAACTGCTATGGTCTACTGTTCCTCGCTGCTGTTGCCGTGCTGTACACCACGACTGAGCTCAAGGTCGTGCGGAACTATCTGATCGCGCTATGGATCGCGGACATCGGGCACATTGCAGTGTGCTACGTTGGTCTGGGGTATGAGAGGTTCGTGGATGTAGCATCATGGAACAGCATGACTTGGGGGAACGTAGGTGCTACGGTAAGTGATGTCTTCTTGGGGAAATCAGAGTCCTGGCTCGCTGACCAAGTTCAAGGCATTTCTTTGCTTGACGAGGACGGCGTATCTCTTAGGTTTCTTTGGTCCGGATGCTCCTGTTCCAAGTGTGAAGAAGATTCAGTGAGGGCATTTACTCCGCCACGTCTGTCAGTGACTGTCAATAGGTGTCGCTGGCGACCACCTTGATTATAATATCATTACAAGATCTCGGCGATCTCCGCTACGTGTCCCCTTCATAGGTCTGTGGTTAATGTCAGACAGCGTGGGCACAGTGTGATTCATGTTTCCACGCTGCGGAACGTGATCATGCTTGCCTTTCCCGTTGCACAAGATTCGGCACAGCACGGTCTGGACATTTCGACGACCCCTCTGTCTTGCATGCACAAGAAGATTGCGGCGTATGGAAATCGTACGACATCTCAAAAGATTGCGTACAAAATTTATGGCCCGGCTGACGAGTTACAGAAGAGAGAGCTGGAGGTGGAGCAATAAGTCGATCTGGGACAGTACTTCACATCGTCGACATTGAACAAGTTCTGCTCCGTCCGCTGTCGTCTAGATCAGAGGCAAAGCCAATATTCGCATTTCATAACTCGTTTATATCGTATTGCCACCAGCCGCGCTCCTTGCGTACGGCGAAGCCGGCGAGACGTGTGCGTGGTTGCCATACCCAGAGTCAGAGACAGTCTCCGCAACCGTGGTTGCCGGCGACGAGACCGTGAATGTCGGCGCGGCACTCTCCCTCCTTGCAGACCCGTCCGTGTTGCTCGTCCTCGTGCTGACGTTTCTGCCAATATCTTCGCCTTCCGCTCCGCTGAACCCCGTGAAGCCACTGTACCTGACGCTGTGGTCCGGCACGGCAGCAGGCAGCTCCACAGGTGCGTATGAGCATGCACTGGCCTCCGGGATCTCGTGGATCTGGGCACCCGCAGTAGGCAGTTCTGTCGAGTTGGAATAATGATGGAACTGATGATGGGGGTGCAGCTGCCCCGGAGCTTGCGCGCCACCCGCGTCGGGAGCACTTAGCTCCGCCTTGTCATAGACCCAACCCGCGACTTCGTCTCTTTCCCTGGCCTCACGACTGGGCAGCTCCGAGCTCCCGGGCCCGTTGTCGAACCACGCCCGGCCGGCATCCGGGTTTGTCGACGGCGGTGAGACGGAACCAAGCGGCGGCGAGGAGTCGCTGACTGACTTGCGTGGTATGTTATGTGCAGCCATTGCCATATTGGGGGTTCTGTTGGGGTCGTAGCCATGGTGATAGTTGTCGTTGTTGTTGTAATTGTTCCGCCGTTGCCATCTCCGCTGCCGTCGATGTCGCCAGTACATAAAGACGGCGCCCGCAATGAAAATCACGCCCAAAATGACTCCAATGGCAATCCCTGTCTTGGCCTTGGTGTCTAGTGTTCGAGCCGAACTTGCAGTTTCTGTCGCGGCTGCGGATGTGGTGGCTGTTGCTGCATTTGTGGTTGTGGGAGCCGGCGTCGCCACAACATCGTCATCGTCGTCTCGCTTATCGATGCCGTCGTCGTCCTGCTTCAATTCCAGCTTGTCTCTAATGCTGACGGCTCCGGTTTCCTCCAACAGTAGGAGGATCAGGGCCATGATGTCAAATCCATGTTCCGGCATGATGGGCTCTCGATGCTTTGAACTCTTGGCGGTTTTATTCTCAGAGTAGCGCAAACGGCATCCAAGTCATGTCAGAAGAAGACAAGGGCATCAGTTATAAGATGGAGGGACCTGGCCAAGACATTCTCATAAACGCTCTTCCATATGCCGTCAAAAATAGACTCCACAGCCAAGCATACGCCGTGGAGACCCAGCGATCGGCTAGTTGCGAGCACTCGTACCACTCTTGCCATTGCGATATACCCAAGGGGCTCGGCCATATCATGAGAGATTACTAGGCACTCCAGACCGAATGAGAGATCAGCCTGGTGTTCGGGGCATCTTGGCCGCGCGGACTGAGGTAAGACGAGAAACGCGGAGCGAAACGGTTCGTCCCCAAGAGTCTGGGCTGTGGCTCAGCAAGGTTCCCCAAGAGCCTAATTACTCGCGCTGTCTCGTCGATCCCGGGCGAACACGGGCGCCGTTACAGGTGACCAAGAGAGGCTGTGGAGGCTGAGTTATAGAAGAAGGAGATTAGACAGGTTTCTGGTCTGCACAGCCAGACAGGTTCGTCATGATGGTGCCCATTGGACAGCAGCAGGCGCTCGTAGGGCTTGGGAGGTCCCCACATAGCCACCTTCTTTCTGTTTTCGAGATGTGTGTCGGTTGTCTTTAGAGTTCGCGGGGGATTGCGATCTTATCACATCAAATCTGTCTCAATCTCCGGCCGTCATTTGAGGCGATTCATGAGTTCCAGCTCTGAGTGATAAAAGGGTTGCGCTCTGAACGGCGTGAATAGACCCTCCACCTCACACCATTCATTCACCCTGGGGGGCTCAGGGCTGAACCCTGACATGCAGCCACTTTAGACTGTCACTTCTCGCCCACGTCTTCACCGGGTCCATTGACCCAAGGCTCCCAATCAGACGAGCGGCAGCAATGACGAAGGCCGCCCGTGATTAAATGATATTGGATTGGAAATGTTGTACTCTTCACTCTCCACCCCTAGGCGTCGTTGGGAATCTCCACCCTGGTCCGTAAAATCCGGGGTTAAAGCCGACGACAGGTTCCCCGACTCAAGCTTCGAGCTGTCATCCCGATGTCGTCAACGACCCTGAAACTCCAGTAGAGTAGAGATGTGCAGTCTACCACGCAGACTCACTCACGTGTCTTGACACCACGGCACTTTGACACCCGTTGCATGGTCGGCCGTGCTTTTCGCAGTGCTCATATCAATCGTCTGGCTGACTGTCACTGTCCCCGCAGTGGGCCTACGTTTACTGTACTCGAGTGTCAGGCCGGAACCCCGTCTGAGTGGCGATAAGAGCTCCGGAGCTGACCTTATCATATAAGCCACCGCCGAGTCAACCGAACACCACCGTCACTCCTTCTGCGGCCCGGGGAAGTGTCGCTATTTCTGGCCAAGATGAGCTATAGATATCCCCACGAGGACGACTCGGACGAGAACGGTTTCGGCGAGAGCCTGCAGCAGTCCTCCGGCGCTCAACCTCACGACTCCTCCGATAGCGACGATGACGTCTTCGAGCCGGCAACAGAGGTCACAGAGGATGACCAAGATGAGGACGAGAACGATTCTGATTACGAGGACGAGGAGGATGAGGACGAGGACGAGGATGACGAAGATGCCTTCCACGGTCAGTGGTGGCCGCTTAGTTCATGTGCTGATTCTCTTAGTCTAACTGATCGTGTTCTCACGTGTAGATGCCGAGACCGGCTACACCGTCGAAGTGGTCTACGGAGGATCAGAAGATAACGAGGAAGGTGACGACGAAGACAACGAGGGAACGCAGAGAGAACGAAGGCCGGTGACCATCTCAATCGGCAATCTTCTGGGTGAGTGTTACTGCGTCAAGAAAGCTTAAACTGCTCAGCCAGATCCCGATCGTCTCATCTGAGCATAGCAGCTCGTCGCATCTCCTTACAATTCTTGGCACTCTTCATACTGACCTCGCACCGATAGGACGCATAGGGGCCCCTCATCTCTCGGCCCAACAACTGATGGCTCTCTTCCACAGCCGAGACCTCGGCCACGTACTATTCAATGAAGGCGGCGACGACTGGCCGGGCCCCCGTCGGAGGCGGCAGCCCCCAGACCCAAACCGCTTCCCCAAGGTCCCCAGCGACAAGGGTACAGAACTCATGAACTCTGGTGCGTTTGGCTCGACAGACAGGAGTGCTACCCGGCATAGGAAGAAACTCGCCCGCCGCATCCTCGACCGGGAACTTGGTGTCGGCAACCCGGGGATCAACCAAGCCGCAATGGCGCAGGAGATGATCCCTACCTCAGAAGCGGACATGATCATCCATTACAACGCTCCCGTATATTGCGGGCAGTTCAGCGAGGACGGCAATTTCTTCTACGCTTGTGTGAAGGACTTCAAAGTGCGCATGTATGACACGAGCAACCCTTACAACTGGCGTTATTACAAGACGGTCAACTACCCATGGGGCCAGTGGACACTTACGGACGCACACTTGTCACCAGACAACAAGTGGCTGGCCTACACATCTCTGCAGAGCCACGTGTGCTTCGCGCCCACGGATCCAAACGACAAAGGTGACCCCTACACGCTGGACCTGGGCAGCGGCGCGAGGGACACTGGATGGGGAGGATGGAGGGCACGAGGGCACTTTGCCATCTGGTCGATTCGATTTTCGGGTGATGGGCGGGAGCTCATCGCGGGCAACAACGTCTCGAGTATCATCGTCTACGATATCGAGTCGCGGCGTGTGCTGCACAATATCCAAGGCCACGACGATGACGTTAACGCCGTCTGCTTCGCGGACCCCAAGGACCCGCACATTATCTACTCTGGCTCAGACGACCAAGTCATCAAAGTGTGGGACCGGCGGTCGATGGGCGACGGCAGAGAGGCGGGCGCATTTGTCGGTCATATTGAAGGGCTGACGTACATCGATAGTAAGGGTGACGGACGGTACATCCTCTCCAACAGCAAGGACCAGACCATGAAGCTGTGGGACCTGAGGATGGCCATGTCGACGGAGCGGTACGAGGACCTCAACCCACGGCAGCACACGCAGCACACAGACTACGACTACCGCATGGAGGACTACGACATGGACAACTGGTTCCAGCACCCGGACGACAACAGCGTGGTCACCTTCCGCGGGCACAAGGTCCAGGGCACGCTCATCCGGTGCCACTTCAGCCCGGCGGGGAGCACCGACTCGCGGTACGTCTACAGCGGCAGCCAGGACGGCAAGGTCTACGTGTGGAACATGGACGCGACGCTCAAGTCCACCATCGACGTGGCCAAGGCGACGGGCCAGGCGACCCGGAGGCACGGCGGCGGCGGCGGGAGGCGTGGCTGTGTGCGCGAGCCGTACTGGCATCCCAACGCGCCTGTCATTGCTGGTAAGTCGATCATACCCCTCCATCCACAGCACATTTCAGCCCGTCAAGAAGATTATGGGAGAAAAGACTGACATGGCTACCCGGCAGCGTCCTCATGGGGTGGGTTCGATAGGAGTTATGGGTCGGTGTCGGTGCACTCGTGGAACGAGAACACCGAGGACGACGTGGACGATCCGAAGATGGGTTGGAGTGTGAACGATCACCTAGGGGCTGAGAGTTTTGGCGTGGAGTACTGATACTTGTCTCTGTTTATTATGAGTGTACAAGTGCTAGCGAGCCGAGTATCTGGGCACAAGGAGTCAGAGGCGCGGTCCCAAAGGCATGGAGCTTTGTCTATCGTTCATGGGCCATGAGTTCTGTTCTTAGATAAGTGAAATGAGAAAATAGTGAGACTTGCAGCAGTAGGGCTTGCTGCTTCGGCGGTAGTCTGCCTCTCATAAGCCTCTGAACCTGGGATTGTACACTTGAATGTTGGATTGCTCCCTTGAGACTTTCACATGCAGGCTCTCGGTTGATGGAACCGTAGCTGGGTTCAGAAAACGGCCAGTGGAGCAGACGACACCTGTCGAAGCATGGTACTCTTCTCGCCTGACAGAACCGCGAACCAAACGACAATCCTCTGGTAAGACTGTCAAAGATACCGTAGCCCTTTTCGTCTTCCTCAACTTGATCCAAACACCTACACTCCTGGGTGCATGGGCAGAAAGACCCACCGCGCCCGCTTACTGGGATCTTCCAACTCGGAATACGGGTCCCCACCTTCCGGCAGGGAGTCGCCGCTTAACTTGAAGAAGCTCCGGGCCCAGACCCCAGACCCAGGTCATCCAGGAGCTCCAAGCTCCGACTTCAACCCAATCCCTTGCAGCCTTCTTCATCCATTCACTGCGACAGCCCTTTCGTCGATACTCAACTGGGCGGACTGGATTCGACTATCAACCTCTTGCCGGCAGTTGCAAAGCCCAACGTTGACGACCTCAACCAATTCCCCTGCGACCGGAAACCTTGACCGTCATCGAGCCTTCCTAGTGACCACCTCGAGACGACCGCCGTAGCGATCACCCCCTTCCATCCAACGTCTAGTGCCTAGCTAGACAGCCCCCTTCGAACACCGTTTTTTCTAACGGTAGTGGCTCGACATCGTAACAGCGAATTCGCATAGGTCAATTCCATTTGCACAGCAGCTTGGCAAGCAAGCATCATTCGCGCACTGCCCTAGCCTTTGCGATCGTTTGGCTCGACCAGAAAGCACGTCCTCCCAAGCAAGCATACTCTTGGAGGACTGCAGCCACGAGACCTGTTTGACGAGCTCAAACTGACAATCCCGACCTCCCCGACGTTTTCGCGCGGCCACCAAGCCACTCTTTGCGTTCTTGACTCATCTCTAGTACTTGGTATCTGCAGCTTTCCAAGTCCTGTGACAGCAAGAACTTTCCAGCCAGAACTTGGAGTTGGGACAGGATCATCAGACTGCAAAGAATTTACCTGTGAATCGTCTTTTGGAACCCCACGTGCGTCAAAGCACACTTGTACACATCACATTCCAAGGGTTTTCAAAGTTGGAGACAAGATTGCAAGCATAGAGCTTCATCTTCAGAAAGACAGAAACAGGGAGCATTTCAAGGACCATCAGCTGGGAGAATTTCGCGTCAAATTGTCTGGGGGTCGAAGTCTTGTGTCGAAACTTGGAGTGTACGTATCGATGACTCTTGTTTTCCATCATGTTTTCCTGTCCCCATGTCACCGTTTCCTTTCTTTTCTCAAGCCTGCTTCCACTTCGCTCTGATGCTGGCGGAAATCGGGCGGGAAATCTAGTTGTCTTCCGAGTTACTGATTGCAAGGTGGCGACAACAGACAACTGGGCTCGTGTACTTCTGACCCAGCAAGACAAGACAATCAATACACCTCTTTCAACAAAGAACCTCGAATTCGTCGTTTCCAATTGATCAAAGTTTAGGCTGCCACAATGGCCGAGGAGGACTACGAGATCGATGTCTACGGCGACGCCCAGGATGGCGGCCAAGAGCAGCAGCATGCTGGTGCCGAAGACTACGGCGACAATACCCACATGGACGGCGCCCCCGAGTCGGGCGATGCCGACCACGAAGCACAGAATGGCAACGGCAATGACAACGGCCACGGCGAGCAGAGCAATGACCAGTCTGCCTCCAGCTCATCAGCTCCCCAGCAGGGTGTTAAGCGGAAGTCGGAGCTAGACGACCGTCCTGTTGACACCCACGCCACAGCAGCACTACTGATCTCCGAGCTGCAGTGGTGGAATACGGAGGATGAAGTGCGGAATTGGGTCTTTGACGCCGACTGCGAGGACGAGCTCAAGGAGATTACCTTCAGCGAGCACAAGGTGAACGGCAAGAGCAAAGGGTGCGTCACATCTAATTCCTTCTCTGTGCTGAATTTGTTCCGGCTGACTATTCTTGTCCAACAGACAAGCCTATGTCGAGCTGGCCTCCAATCAAGCTGCAACCGCAACGAAGCGACACATAGAGTCCTCTCTCAGCAGCGACGAAAATGGCTCCGGTCCCCAGCAGCGTCGCACCACAGTCTCCTACCATGCCCCAGGCAATAACCCCTTCAAGACCCTTCCCAAGGACGCGCCGCAGCGTGCTCGCGACAACGCTGGTCGCGGTGCGCCTGCCGGCCCTGGCAACTTCAACAATGCCGGCCCTGCAAACAACTTCCAGGCCGGTGGAGGAGGAGGCGGTGGCTTCCAGGGGGGCTTCCGGGGCCGAGGCGGATACAACCGCGGGGGAATGCGGGGCGGCTTCAACCCCAACTACGGCTCAAACATGGGCGCCTTTAACAACAACAACAACATGGGCGGCGGATTTAACAACCCCATGGGTGGCGGAGGCTTCGGCGGGGCCGGCTTCAACCGCGGTGGCGGCATGAACCGTGGCGCGCCTGGCATGGGAGCCATGCGCGGTGGCCGCGGAGGCATGATGGGAGGTCCCGGCATGAACGGCATGGGCATGGGAGGAATGCCTAACATGGGCATGGGCGGCATACCTAACATGGGCATGAACATGATGGGTGGAATGGGTATGTATCCCCATGTTGCTGCATTTTTGTTCTCAATGAGGTTGCGTTTGCATGTTCGTGGAGCTGCTCTCGGATCTTGTGGTGATCTTGCTCTTTGCTTCGTTCTTGGGTTCTGTACTCGCTTGTTTCGAGCTTGTTTTTGTTCACTTCTTTCGCGTGTTTTTGCTTTGCTCTTGTTCTTGCATTATTCTGCACCTTGTCTCGTGCTGTGTTGCAACTGACATATATCTGTGTTTTCAGCATTCAACGGCATGCCCAACCAGTTCCCAGGCTTCTTCGGCGGTGGAAACCAGGGCGGTTACGGCGGAAACCAAGGCGGCGGCGGCGGCGGCGATTGGGGCAACAACAACCCTCACGGAACTAAGAGACCTCGCGGCGAGTAAGCTTGGGGTCTTTCAACGGCATTCCGTGAATCCCAAATCGACCGCTTGGGTATGCCATGACTTTATCACGAGAAAGCAGTATCTCGCATGGCAGCCGCCGCCACCTATTGAGACATCTGGAATGTTATCACCGTATTGTATAACCACAAAAGCAGGAATACGCCAGACAGACTCACGTCGCAAACGAAGCGGACGGATCCGTGGCGACCAAATCGCCTGCCTTTGACGAATTCCACGGCCTAGTGCACTCTAGTTGCGAGGGCAGCGGGAAGAACGCGAATAGCACGAGGCCGGACTTGCGCGTTTGGTTTCGGATCGGAAACTGGACCGCCCCATCTCAGCCCTCTGTCCAGATCTCAGGAGGCCACGTCGCCCGGCCTGATCCGATGGTGTCCTCTTTCAGCCGCCTCAGCCTCGTGGCGCCTATTGAAGATTTTCGAGTGCAAGTTCATGCAGAAATAGTAGTGGCCCGGACCACTTAATTCTCGCCAGCAGCTCAGAAGTCGACAGTCGCATTTTGGCGTCCTCCCTTTGCCCAACATTTCCGGAGAATCAAGCCTCCGACATTGCGGAGGTTCATCCCCGTTGATTCATGTTTTTCTGTCGGCTGACTTGCCTCAGTCGTTCAGTCTCTTTTGGGGCTTTCTAGAGACGAGGGATGGCGTTCACAGGAGGGGTCTTCAGAGTCTCGTAAAATTCTTGCGGAGTTTTCCACGCCCAATTTGCATTGAGAAGGGGCGGTCGCGGTAGTTACGCCTGTGGGCAGGCAATGGAAAATCATTGATTTTGACACAAATGTTGCGGTGCCAGGTTTGTTTGTGGCGTTATTGGTGAACCCAGGCGACTATTTCTTTTCTCTGTACGGTGTCTGCCCATGTGTGTGTGTGTGTGTCCTTTCCCTGGATGATGATAGGTGTTGTGATGCTCAACTTTCTCATGCATCAAATGGCGTTTTGAGTACCATTTGTCGACAGTGGTGATTGCTGAGGACCTATTTGTCTGTGTATAAAGGTTCAGGGTCGAGCGGCGATGGGGCTATGTTGGGATACTGAAGACAAGCTCTGCCCCAGTATAAGTGGGCTTACTCTTGGTGAACGGCCGGGAGTTGCTTGTCACAACTGAAGAAGGCTGAGCTGGAAGGCTGCCCCTCGAACAAAACGTTCGGGAGGGAGAGAGCCGAAAGTGGAATGCGGGCTCCGGAACACAGTTCTGTCTTGAAGGAAAGCCATCTTCAGGGTAGCGCACACCGTCAAGCCTGCGTCTTCAGACGAAAGTCGCGATTGCAACGGGTATGGGGGGCTCACGAAGAGATGCTGCTACTATGTTAGTAGCGGGTCTTCAGTCAGAGAAGGAGAATGTCCGTGTCAAGCCCGAGAATATGGTGACAAGCCAACAGCTTGACTGGTGAGGGGTACAGCGTTTCGGTACAGGAGGAGGCATCGGCAAAGTCACCTAGATTTATCGCCCTCACGCGTAAATCAGCTTGATCTAGATCTGTAACTACCTGGTAGATGTTTTATCTTTTACCTAGGGGGCTTACACGATGTGATTAGAGTGGCAAGGCTTGCCGAGCCACATAGCCAGATGGCTAGGGAAGCGACCTTGGGACGAAAATGAAAAGAAAGAAAAGAAAAAAAGAAGTTCATAACTCTGTCTATTTTGACATGTCCTTTTGGTAAACCACAAAGGTATCTAGATATAGAGGAGAACAACACCTTTAGCATTGAAGTGCATGGTGACCTTGTTGTAACTGTCTTGCGGACATGCAACAACTCCTCACCTGGACTTAGACCAACTCCGGGTATCATTCATTGGATTCAAAGGTGAGACCACACACTGATTCGAAATCATCACTCATCTTCTAGACGCTCGATCGTGGCCTTGACCAGGTCCCGTATTTGGGCCCAGCGCTTCAACAGGATCTCCCTTCGACTCTCGTTCATGTTCTCATCCCCGTCTTCCTCTTGGAACCTCAACTTCTTCAATTCCTTTTCCTTGGTCTTGATCGTGGCCTCGTACTTGTCCAACAGGCCCACTGCCAAGGCATCCACCTTTGCCTGGCTCTTCTCCCCGTCGTCGAGCCCGCTGACAAACTTCCGCCACTCATCCATGGTCAGCCCACCATATTTCCCCGTGACGGCCATCTGCCTCAGCGCGACCTGCGTCCGGTGGCAGAGCGTGTCGTTGTCCAGGACGTAGTTCCCCAGGAACCCGACATCCTCCAGCTCCTCCCTCTGGCGCCTCGTCAGCGCCGGCAGGATCACGTCGTCGTCGAGGCGGACCTCGTCCCAGTGGTTCCGCGCAAGGACGAAGCCGTACTCTACCAGGAGGAAGTCGTTACTGTGCGAGCCGTAGCTGATGTGGACTTCGTCCCCCTTCTCGTAGGCCCGCGTGGTCCGGAAGGTGAACGACTCGGCGTGGTCGAAGGCGACGTGGCACCCGTCCCGGTCGGTATGGTTGAAGAGGTCAGCTACCGGCTGCAGCGCCATGTGGTCCTCCTTGGGCAGCCTCTCCGTCTTGGGGGTCACGAAGTAGAAGGTACGGGTGTTGACCAGCAGCCAGGCGTGCATGTACTCGTCCCTCGTGCACTCCTTGCTCACCACTCCGCTTTTGGCCCTGGCCTTGCCCTCAATGGGGAAGGCTGCTGAGACGGTGTCCCAGTCCTTGTCGAACTTGGCCCGCTGCTTGTCCAGGAGTTTGCTGGCGCCCACAGGGAGGAGAGACTGGAGGGAGGCTGGCCACGTGAGCGGCATGGACTGCTGGATGTCCTCTACGGTGGGGACAACTGCTTGCCATTTGCTGTACTTCGTGTCATTTGCGGCCTTGTTGAGGGCAAGGTCCGCGGCGAGCAGGCCGTGAACGGTGACATCCTTGGGGAGGCTTGAGACGATTGTCGAGGGCACTGTGTCTTTTGTCCGGAGGGCTGG